>CAWUFW010008392.1:0-600000 GCA_963921515.1 Calotriton arnoldi
GGTGCTGGGGCTGGTGTTTCAGGGTTTAGGGCAGTGCAGTGGTGTTCGGGCAGTGTAGGGGGTGGTGCTGGGGCTGGTGTTTCAGGGTTTAGGGCAGTGCAGTGGTGTTCGGGCAGTGTAGGGGGTCGTGCTGGGGCTGGTGTTTCAGGGTTTAGGGCAGTGCAGTGGTGTTCGGGCAGTGTAGGGGGTCTTGCTGGGGCTGGTGTTTCAGAGTCTAGGGCAATGCAGTGGTGTTCGGGCAGTGTAGGGGGTCTTGCTGGGGCTGGTGTTTCAGGGTTTAGGGCAGTGCAGTGGTGTTCGGGCAGTGTAGGGGGTCGTGCTGGGGCTGGTGTTTCAAGGTTTAGGGCAGTGCAGTGGTGTTCGGGCAGTGTAGGGGGTCGTGCTGGGGCTGGTGTTTCAGGGTTTAGGGCAGTGCAATGGTGCTCAGGCAGTGTAGGGGGTTGTGCTGGGGGTGATGTTTCAGGGTTTAGGGCAGTGCAGTGGTGTTCGGGCAGTGTAGGGGGTCGTGAAGGGGGTAGTGTTTCAGGGTTTAGGGCAGTGCAGTGGTGTTCGGGCAGTGTAGGGGGTCGTGCTGGGGGTAGTGTTTTAGGGTTTAGGGTAGTGCAGTGGTGCTTGTGTAGTGTGAGGGGGTCGTGCTGGGGGTAGTGTTTTAGGGTTTAGGGTAGTGCAGTGGTGTTTGTGTAGTGTAGGGGTCATGTTTTAGGGTAGTGCAGTGGTGTTTGGGTAGTGTAGGGGGTCATGCTGGGGGTAGTGTTTTAGGATTTAGGTTAGTGCAGTGGTGTTTGGGTAGTGTAGAGGGTCGTGCTGGGGGTAGTGTTTTAGGGTTTAGGGTAGTGCAGTGGTGTTTGTGTAGTGTAGGGAGTTCGTGCTGGGGGTAGTGTTTTAGGGTTTAGTGTAGTGCAGTGGTGCTTGTGTAGTGTAGGGGGTCGTGCTGGGGGTAGTGTTTTAGGGTTTAGGGTAGTGCAGTGGTGTTTGTGTAGTGTAGGGGTCATGTTTTAGGGTAGTGCAGTGGTGTTTGGGTAGTGTAGGGGGTCATGCTGGGGGTAGTATTTTAGGATTTAGGTTAGTGCAGTGGTGTTTGGGTAGTGTAGGGGGTCGTGCTGGGGGTAGTGTTTTAGGGTTTAGGGTAGTGCAGTGGTGTTTGTGTAGTGTAGGGGGTCATGCTGGGGGTAGTGTTTTAGGGTTTAGGGTAGTGCAGTGGTGCTTGTGTAGTGTAGGGGTCGTGCTGGGGGTAGTGTTTTAGGGTTTAGGGTAGTGCAGTGGTGTTTGTGTAGTGTAGGGGGTCATGTTTTAGGGTAGTGCAGTGGTGTTTGGGTAGTGTAGGGGGTCGTGCTGGTGGTAGTGTTTTAGGATTTAGGTTAGTGCAGTGGTGTTTGGGTAGTGTAGGGGGTCGTGCTGGGGGTAGTGTTTTAGGGTTTAGGATAGTGCAGTGGTGTTTTTGTAGTGTAGGGGGGTCATGTTTTAAGATGCAATGCTCCAATACCTGACCAGTCTGCACTACATAAAACTACAAAAAACTAAAAATAAAAAGTGTTTTGCACACTTTTGTCATTGGGCTATATGTGGGCTACATCTGGGTAATATTTGTGCTACATTTGGGCTCTTTTTTCACTGGTGGCCATCTTGGAAGACTTCTTTGTTATGAAGTTTCCTAATTTCTTCATTTACTGCAGTCTCCTCAGTAGGAAATTCTTTCAGTTTTTACTTTGATTCCATCAAGAAGGCATTCAGATGTGTCTCACATCTGCCATAAGTTCAGAATGTTAGCACTCTAGTTGCTCATTAGATCACTGGAGTAAAGCTACTGCTCACCAGGGAGTTAACTGGTAGTCTGCTGCTGGTATTGAAAGTGATTGTTTCAGTCTGCATGTCAGAATTTTCTAATGAAATAGAAGAGGATTTGAGATCTCACTTAAAACATGCCCTAATTTTTCTTTCTGCAGCACTAACCATAATTTCTATTTAAAAAAGAACCCCTCATTTTGTTCCTTTTTAAATTAAATGTTTTAAGTGTTACCGGTTTATTCCAATCAAGATGGCTTCAGGTGTGCCATACTTTTGTCATAAGTAAGGCTGTTAGCGCTCTAGTTGTTCTTTAGAACACTCTGGGAAGCTGCAGTAGAACACAAAGGCATCAACTGGCAGGCTGCTCCTGTTGAAATATAACAGGAAGATATTTGAGATCACACTTGAAATATGTCCTAATTTTTCTTTCTACAGCACTAACCATAATTTCTATGACAAACTGAACCCCATCATTTTGTTCCTTTTTAAATTAAATGTTTTAAGTGTTACCAGTTTATTCCAATCAAGATGGCTTCAGGTGTGCCATACTTTTGTCATAAGTAAGGCTGTTAGCACTCTAGTTGTTCTTTAGAACACTCTGGGAAGCTGCAGTAGAACACAAAGGCATCAACTGGCAGGCTGCTCCTGTTGAAATATAACAGGAAGATATTTGAGATCACACTTGAAACATGTCCTAATTTTTCTTTCTACAGCACTAACCATAATTTCTATGACAAAATGAACCCCATCATTTTGTTCCTTTTTAAATTAAATGTTTTAAGTGTTACCAGTTTATTCCAATCAAGATGGCTTCAGGTGTGCCATACTTTTGTCATAAGTAAGGCTGTTAGCACTCTAGTTGTTCTTTAGAACACTCTGGGAAGCTGCAGTAGAACACAAAGGAATCAACTGACAGTCTCTGCCCTTGTTGGATGTACATGTTTTACTGAGAATGTCAGACTTCATTCTCACATGAGTGAGAAAGATAATGTGAATTTACAGAAAATATGCTCTCATTTTAGCTTCTGGAGCACCTTCCAAACCTCCATGGGACAAGCATGAGAAAATAGTGTTCTCTCAAACATGATTCATGATATCCCAGCAGAAGGTTTTTCACATGGTAAAATCACCTTGGAATACACCACAATTCCTAAAATTAGTATGGTACCGTCAACAAATAAATTCTAATGTAACTAAAGCCTGTTATCACCCTTTATAGTTCTCCTTTTGGTGACCCTCAAAATCTTCTATTCACTACAATGCATTTCAATGAGGTACTATCATTTATATTGGTCCCAAGATGGCTGCCAGAAATTCCAGGATGAAGTGCTGACAGCCAATCAGATCTCACGATGACATGTGTGGTTAGGCTCCGCCCAGATATATATGTGACTTTACTTTTGATTTTCTCAGGAACTACTGAACGGATTTACACCATTTAAGCAAAAGGCACGACACTGAACCAAGGGCTACCTCTTTGCCAAATTTGGTGTAATTCCGTTCAGCAGTTCGGGCTGTAGCTGCGACTAAAGGTTCCTATGGAAAAATGAATGGGGAAAACACGTTTTGGGACCCCCCTTTTCTCGGCCCCCCGCTTGACGTATCACCCCGAGACTTTCAGGATAGGAGCGGACCGGAGCGCCCCAACAAGTTGGAAACTTTCGCGAAGATTCGTTAACCGAGCGCCAACGTTATTTCAAATAGAATGTCGCGGATTTCCTATGGATAATAGGTTTTAACTATAACTATCTACTGGCGACCGCCAGTAGATAATATATATATATATATATATATATATATACACATTAATTACAAACTGTTACAAATAAATTGCCAAAAATCTGAAAAACATATCAATATAATTACACACAATAAAATAACCAAAATAAAAAATTACATATTACTAAACATATATTACATATTACAAACAGTAATAAATTAAAATAATGTAATGCTACATACTCAGAAACATAGTAATAATATACATTTAAACAATGTAAACAAAACTATAAAACTGTAGGAATAATACATATACGATTCCCACTCAAATCTCTGCAACAGTAGGGAAATCATTGGACTCAGGAGGGGTAAAATTTACTATTCCCACTCCAGTCTTTGCAACAGAAGAGAAAGTGTTGGATTATGCAGGGGTACAATATACTATTCCCACTCCAGTCCGTGCAACAGTAGGAAAGCGTTGGACTCAGGAGGGGTACAATTTACACAATTAATTATCAATTAAACAGTTAATAACAATGAACCAACAATAAATTAATTATATTTAATGAACTTCCCACCCTTTACCCCTACAAAAAGAACAATCTGCACCTGATACATAATTTAAAAAATACTTAATTACACAATTTGCATAATTAAGTATCAATTAAATAAGTAATTATTAATTTTCATAATTAATTTCCTTCACACCTTTACCCCTACAAAAACACATGACCGACCCCAAAAATATTAATAAAAAGAGAATATCAATTAAATATTTAATATTAATTAAAAATTAATTATTAATTACAATTACTTTACTTCCAACCCTATACCCCTATCAACCCCACAACCTGCTATGGCACTAAAATACAAATACACTTTTAAATTAACTGCAAAAACAACTAAACAAACTATGTTAAAAAACAATAACAATAATTATGCAAACAACTTATAACCTATACAATTAAAATATATACTAAAAAACATAAAACATAATTTAAAATGATATTAATAACAATAATTTTGTAAACGGTATTAAGAACATAGATATTTTTAGCATCGAAATTAACAACATAGATATTACTTAACTTAAAAACAATATTCTTGTCCATGATATTTTTGCACATATTTGTGCATCACGATATTTCAAACTAGATATTTCTGTTCCTCAATATTGTTTTTTTCAATATTTTGTCTGAATACCATTTGCACTGACATAATATTGGTTATTGATGGGAATTTTATAGCACAATTAATACCACTGCCTGAGACCAATGCATGTAAGATTAGAATGATCTGTTTGCATCCAACTATGCACACAGCCAATCATATCATGCAATTAAAAATGCATCAAGACGTGTTTATGCACAAACTGACTAAACAATTCATCCATCAATTACCTCATTCTCTACATATCCACAAAGTCACTTATACATTCATCCTTATCTGCACTCACTCATCCATCCAGTATTGGCCTATTTTCATATTCACACACTCAACTATGCAATGAAACACAACTTGCCAATCAAGTAAAAATCACTCACTTATAAAATATCCAAGCCTATTAGCTTTGACAATGCTTGGGATTCTTGGTTTTTAGCACAAGTCTATCATTTGCGTTACCCTTGTTTCAGAGTTTAGTTCTTTGCTGTTCAAATTATTTTCTAACTGGTATTTCTGGTATTGTGCAAGGGTGTCTGAGTTGATTTTCAGATTGTCTATGTTCATGAAGGGGGACCTTACTGCACATACACATTCTTGCACACAACTCAGACAGACGTGCACAATGGTGCATCTGTGCTGACATCGGTGCGGGCATGCTCACTTGTGCACATCATCTGTCGCATTCACAGGGCATCCTCATTTTGCCATCAAAGAGATGCTGCCCTGTGCAGACAATTGTATGTGCGTGGTGTTGAGGCAAGGGGGACATTTTGCCAGCCTGACGCATCTACAGGCAATGTGCCCTTTTCCATGTTCATTAGATGCAGCCCTGTGTACACCAAGTGAGAAAGCATGGAGTGAGTCTGCATACCATGAGCACATGCATTGTCACAACATAGTGATCATGCAGCCTACTGTCTAAAAGGTGCATATCCCACAATGCACACATTCAGCACAGTTGAGTCAAAATATCATGTCATACCATAAGCAGGGGGGATATGCCTTCAACAGTACAGTGCATGGACTACGCATATCAGGAATGTGTCACCCTAAAGTTTTACTACATGTCTTGTCTGTGTACCATACTCAGAGAAGTAAAAGAGTCCCTGTAAAGAAGTATGATAGGTCAAGAATGACACCAAGCAAGAATAGCAATTAGCAACCAAAATTCTCCAATAGATAAATGGCGCCATCACCCCTTAGCTCAAAAAGCACTCCTATACTCACAAGTGCACACATGTGCCATACCTAAAACTGTACCATACATTAGTCCTGGTGTGACTTGCCCATCACACATTGATATGCATGTAAACAAGTATTTTGGGAAAGTCAACAGTGTCAGTGAACCAATATACAGTCAGGACTGTTATCATCTGCACACAAACACTGACAGCAAGAAATCTGAAATAGTACAGCATGTATCATCCATGTCAGCATCTGCGTGCAATATTCACAAACACACATCACCCTGCCAATCGCACATGATGTGATGTGGGGGCGGGACGATAGGGCCTGAGCAGCACAAATGAGTATTTCTGGTTACACAGCCCTGAAATCCAGGCCCACTTACACACTACATGTGGTGTCAACATTGAGGGTAATGGGTGTTGTAACTGTCTGTTCAGCTGGTAACAACAATAGAAAGTCACGCTGCACCAGTCTCACAACGGTTAAGCCAACAGGAGGGCAGTAAGCAATGCATGCATGGAAAAAAATGCATGACGCCATGCACACATGAGAATTCACAAGACCCAAAGCAATTTGTATGTACATGTGCACTGCATTGAGCAGCACACATGGAAAAAGGCCAAATTCTTGAAAAATGATGCATTTCGCCTTGGTTTGCCATCCTAAGAAAAGTTCATACATGGTCTTCATTTTTGCACGGCCCCCTATGTACACCACCCTTGCACATAGGGGGCAGCGTAAAAAGGAATTGGTGTCAGTGGAACGGCCCCGCAACACCCACTGCCCACCCCTTTCACGCTAAGCATAACGTGAAAGGGGGCCTTATGTACAAGGCAAAGTTAAGACACGTTAAGTGGCTTAACACTGCCTTGTACATAAGGCGCAGCCCCAATTGCCACCACAACGTCAACATAGGTGACGTTGTTGTGGCAATAGGGCCTTGTATATATGCACCTATGAATGTACATTGTCATGATATCTGCTTGTACACCAATACAATGCATGATCATACTATAAACACACATACAAATGCATCTCCCCTTTACGTTGCAGAGGGAGAAACATCACCTCCTGTACAGCAGCCTGTCCCACTCTTCAATGATGAAGAGGAAGACCTAGCAACCATCGACCAGGACACACTCCAACATCTGCTCGACTCAGTTAGCACCCCATCTCTGGAAGCAGGGCCATCCAGCAGTGTTGTGGAAACTCCAGCCCCTGCACAAACAACCCAGCAGCAAGCACCGACCACCACAGCTGTCTCCCAGGACCTTGAGGGCCCACTTCTGGCATTTCAACGTCGTGCGGTAGAGGTCCAGCAGGAGATGGCTGGTCAGGTGCGGGTGGGGTTTGACAGCCTGGCTGCCAAATTCGATGGGTTACGTGGGTGTCTCAGTCCCATTCGGGACCACCTACAGACCATCACAGACACCCACAGTCTGCTACTTGCTCTCCAGCATTCCATGGCTGACGTTGCTGGAGTACTGACTCAGAGACAAGAACAACTGTCCAGTCTGAGTGGCTCTAGCGATGTCAGCAAGGAGTTGCATCACATGCGAATGAGCATGGAGAACATGGAGCGGATGCAAGCCTCGCTAATGGCAGCCACGGTTGAACACCACAGACACATTGCTGGAATCTTTCATGCACTGCAGCTGCTCGTCACAGCAGTGCTGCATCAAGGTTTGGCACAGATGAATGCTGCTTCAACATCCACATCTCCGCCCCCTGATCTGTCAGTGCCTCACAGTGCTGCTGGATAATCTACCACCACGCACACCGGAGGCACATGACACATCAGAGGGCGAGGATGTAGATGATTCTGCAATATTGCTAAGAAGAAAGCGGTAGAATTCATCACTGCCAAACGGTCAGTTTTGCCTTGGATCTGTGCTTAGCATCATGCCACGGAAGATCATTTTCCAATGTCCTCTGCTACATACTGTGACACTCACCTTGGACCTCAATATGGACTGCCATAATTTGTGTTGTACCCAAAGATACTGCAATCAGCCTGCTGACTGAACTCTGCCTCTTCCTCTGGACATGTTCCACACAAAGGACTCTGGCAGGCCCTACACTGGGCATCTATGAAATGTGGGGGTTGTTTGACCAAGTACTGTGGCAGTCTTCACCAAAGCCAATGCACATGCTAATTAAAAGCTAAAATGTACACAGATGTGTGTTTATCATGACCATTCAGGCATAGAAGTCTCCAATAATGTCTGAGCAGTGAATCCATCCAAATGTACACCGAGTGACACATTATAAATGTTCATGTTAAACTGTGTCACAGATAGGTAGTGAGATGACTGGCCATGTGAGATCTAGCTGTGCCCTCATTGATCGAATATGACCTACTAGCAATATCCCAACATTGCCCTCCCTACATGATGGCAATAGGCCTGGGTGGAAATAGGTCCAAGTCTGTTGCATGCCACAAGTATTGTCTCCATTTAGCATTGTTAACAAATCTCACTTGGCAGATCTACTCACACTCTACAGGATGGACAAAGCTTGTTGTGATGGGGGTCATTGCATGTCACATTCCAAGATAGAGCACACCACATGCACATAGTTGTCGATTCGTTTTGGCACATATTGCCCACCTGCTATTGGAATCCCAATGTCTGTTTCAGTGAAGCCGTGTTGGCAATAGGGACTTAGCCTTACGTGCAAGTCCACTGTCAGACACATACCGTGGCTTAACAATGCCTTTGAAACAAGGAACCCTCTCATGCTGTGCTCACTGTGAAAGGAGAGGGCAATGTGTCCAGGGATGTGTAGTGCACAGCACTTAGCACACAGTCAGATGCTGTATCACCATTTAAAGTGTGGCATCACTATGAGGCAATGACAAAAGTAACAGCGTGGAAAAGTGGGTATGACACTGGCATTACAGTGAGCAATGCTACATTTCCCCTCCTGTTTGCTGCAGAACTGTGTTTGGCCTTGTGCCATGCACATTTGACCAGCTAATTTACAACATTGTGCAAGGGCAGTAGGGTAAGCCACCAGCCACAGGAACGACCAATGTCCATAATGATGACACACTTGCACTACGCAGCAAGTGTGCCTATGTCTGTGCATGTTAGATGGACTCAGCGCCAGGCTCTTAGGATAAGAAGGGTGTGGACGTAATCTGTGGTACACAGTGCAGACATACATCATCATGATGGACAAGAGTTGCAATGGCAATGTCTGTTCAAGGCCATGTTCCAACATTGTGTTGCAAATGTAAATCAATGTGCATTCCAACTCTGTGAGTCACACATGAGATGTTCAACTGTACAAAAGAGTGTCCCTAGCCTAGGCCATGACTCCAACTTGCCACACTGTAATGCATGCAAGTTCACTGTGCTCAAATCAAAAGGATCCTGACACTATCCATCCAGCTAAGTAACATGTCATGACCACATATACACCTTCCAATGATTGCCCTGAGATTAAATAAGTGGGAAACAAGGTAAAAAGCAACACACCACCAAACCACTTCTGACATAAGTGCTAACTGAATTCCAAAACAGTATTAATTTATTAACTTTTAACCAAATAAACTACCCTAAACTGACACTAAGCACTACTAAAACTAACCTAATCTAAACTAACTATGACTAAGTGAATAATAACCTTAACTATCTAACTATACTAATACTAAACACGCAACAACATATCTGAGACATCAACCCCCTCCCACCCTTAAAGCACATCAGAAGACAGGACAAATACATCTTATCTAAACATGAACTAACTACAGATATCATACAAAAATATATATTTTTGGGGTATTTTTATATTTTTTTGAAGAACAAAGACATCAACTCCCCACCCAAAGGAAAAGGAAACTTATCCACAAATACTAGAAGATAATAAATATACAACTATGCTAAAATCTAACACTACCTATCACTGGACTACAACTACACTACCTAACAATTAAAAAAACTAACCTATCACTAACTACTAAGTTTAAATTACATTGGGGGAACGTAGGACAGGGGGATAGGTCTCCATTGGCCACTTCAAAATGGGAGACCCAGGGCAGCCTTTAAGTCCTGCATGTGTGTGGTCTGCTCAGCCATCTCACGTTCTAAACGTGCCAACCTGACATTAATGTCCATTATAGCACGGCATTCCCGCATGGTAAACGTGACCACCTGATCAGATCCTGCTGCTGCCAATGTAGCTTCTCCTTGGGTCTGTGAGCGGGCACCATAATGTGTTCCGGAGACTGAGGTTGCAGCTTGTCTCGGTGTTCTTCCAGGGGGATGTGCAGATCCCTGCCCATGTTGGGACCCACGCCTGTCGCCAGAAGTGCCCGGTCTGGCCTGTGTCACACTGTGGCTGTGTCCTTGGTCTACATTGGGCACCGATTTCCACCTACCAGCTGCTCGGTCAGCTTGGTACCTCCTTGACATGTTGCGGTATCCCTTCACCACCTTGCGGATGTGTAGATACCGGTCCTTCCTGACCTTGAATGCATGGGCCTCCTCTGGTGATATGTTGTCTGTCAAAGAAGAGCAATGAACAAATGTGAGTCATGAAGACTATGTAAATTCTCTGCATTGACACAGAAACACTGGGTCAGTGGAACATGGGAGCCTACACTCTAACAAAAGATTGTGAAGTTTGAAAATAACATGTACAATGCAATGTAGAATCAATGATCAGTTACAACATGCTGGCAACACTGACATGACAGTGCATGGCATGTGACTGGTAGTGTCACAACCCCATGACCCTGTCAGGGGCATGTGTACAAGCCACTATCGCCAACATAACCTCACCTTCAGTGACATAATTGCGAAGAAAGGGGATGCGCCTTATGTACAAGGCAGCATTAAGACACGTAATGTGGCTTAACGCTGCCTTGTACATCAGGCACCCTTTCACACTATGGTTAGTGTGAAAGGTGCGTCCAGTGGGTGTTGTGTGGGTCGTTTCAGTGCAACACCCATTGTATTTGATGCTGCCCCCTATGTACAATGGTGGCCTACATATGAGGCAGCACCAGAAATAAGACCTTGAGAATCCAGGTCCAAATTAGTCAAAAGGAGGATAACCAATGAATTTCTCATCGTAGTTGATTCTTCAATGTGTGCAGCCATGTGCAGCACACATGCACTATGCAAAAATCCATGTTTTGCATATGTACATGAAGGTGTGCCTTCCTGTACATGAACAACGGGGGATATGTACTAGGAAGTGGCGGAGCATGTCGTTAGCCTCCTTGGCTCAACGACACTCTCCGCTACTTTTGAAGCACGCAAGGCAGCATCGTATTCTCAAGAATATGGTGCAGCCTTGCCTTTCATCCTGCGATGATGCTAGGTTAAACTACTTTGGGCCAACGCAGGCACCCTTGCACCAGAGTCCAAGGGTGTCAGTGTGCATGTGACGATTGTTCATGGGTAGGAAGGTGTCCCTCCATGCACATGAACAATCCTGGAGAAGCCCTACTGTCACTTTCACTGGTGCTGCATCAAGCATTACACTGGCAAAACAACATTCGGTGTATGTACACTGACTTGTACATGAGGTGCAGCCCCTCTCACCACCACTACCTCACAATAGGTGACGTAGTGGTGGTGATCAGGACCAATGTGGTTTAATCCACATCTTTGACCCTGCTGAAATTTCAAAACACAGGACTGTAGACCGCTAAATGTTACAAGACATTCCCAAAAGTAACGCCCCCCTGTAGTCAGAATAGTCATTGAGATTTAATGGGGAATGTGCTGTAAAGAATTGCGTTGTAAAGCCAAGCGTGGTAAAAGGTATTGTGTGTTAAAACATGTGGATTAAAAGCTTGCCTGGAAAATGCATGTGGGGTAACGTCACAGATTCTGCAAGAGTGGCTTGTACATTTAGACCTTGAGTCAAATGAAGGGAATGAGTCCAAGGAGACAGCTTTACAACACCATTGCAGTGACAAAACATGTCAATTACATACATAGGCTCATCTTTGCTAGTTGGTGGGTGAACGTGCCATTGGAAGACTTGGATTTAAGCTACGCCATGGAAAACTTTTAAAGCTGTTCTGCAGCATACATACGATAGTACTGTGCAGACCTGTATCTAACACTGCACAGCCAGGAAAACACTACCTACTTGTGCATAATCTGGCACACTTGTACAGTCATCTCAGCCAAGGATGTACACGCATTCCATGTCTGGTCATACTCATCACCAACACCACACACATGTCCCCTCTCCTGTCTGTACGCTCTGGAATCAGCATGCATGTGCTGTATAGACAGAACACATTGATATTTCTTGCATGGGTATCACTGACTGGGGATGTGCAAACATACATCAGGAAGACATATGCATTCCTCCATCTTCACTTACTAATTTGTACACCCTTCACACTTCCACCAAAGCCCATCACACTGGAGTCAAGCAGCATGTGATACCCACACATACTGCCTGGTACTAAGGACATGATTTGATCCTGACATTCATCACATCTCACATCGACAACATTTAATGGGTGTACTCACCAGTGGCGTGTGGGTCCCTGAAGGCGTCGATGTCCCTCTGTGTGATGAGTGGTCTTCCGGCTGTGAGACATAAAATAAAATGTGTGTTGGTAACCAAAAAAATTATTCACACATGTGTCCTAGTCATCATCCAATTGATCACCTTCAATGTAAATGCTCTGTAACTGTACTTTTGCAGTTCATGTGGCATACATGATTGTGTTGAGTTTGCCTGTTATTCCAACAAGACATGATAATGCCGAGTGAGGGCAAACAAGACAATCATGCTTGCACATTCACACATTTTGCACAGACGACTTGTGTGACACATTCCCAAGGCCCTGTTTGGCCAAACATAACCATGTCCTACATGCTCTTTTGACAATAACATCGATGGAGAATGCACAAGGGTGTGTCAAAACTATTGATGGTGTCTGTCACTCTTGAGAAGTCATATGCTAAATATTTCAACTTTCATATCTCAGCCAATGGTACTCTAGCCAGAGGTACAAGGGCAGCGCACATAGCTAGTCTGCGCCAACATGGGATGTTGGTGGTTAGCTGTTCCTATCTCAGCAAAACTCAGAGAAAAGCATTAATCCTCATTTTTAATTATCTTACATGTGTGCTGCCTTGTGCAGCACACATGGAATGCTCATAATGCATTGAATTGTTTATGTCATGTAAGGTCACACTTCATGTACATGAACAATGTTTTCCCTGCACGCAGACACACTTGCACTATGGTGCAAGGGTGCCTGGGTTGGCACTACACTGCAACTTTTTTGCACCAGCGCTGGTGGAGACGCAAGCCTGCACCATATGCTTGTAAACATGGTGCAGCGTTGCGTCTCTGCAGTGGGAAAGTGAGGCCTGAAGGCATGATGTAGAACGCCTCACTCCACAAAATACCTGTACATATACCCCATTGTGTTACAGACAGCACTTTTTATTAGTAACAAAAGTGTTCATTCAACAATTTTGAGGTTGTACTTACCACCTTGTTGGCCAATGAGGACTCCAAGGTGGCCCAACATGTCACCCTCACGGCCAACGCAATCCTGCCATCGATGTTTCCACTGTCGGACAGTCCTGTCCACACCGAAGACCCGCAGCATCTGGCTCCTCACATTCTCCCACCTCACCTTCCTCACACGTACAGCATAGCCCTGCAGGATCCGACCCCCACTTTCTATCATCAAGGGCAGGTAGTGCTTCACCAGCCAGAGGAAGCCCCCCAATGCCCCCTCTGACATCCTGCCCTCCCTACCCACACCCACCATCTCCCAGCACACACCTAAACCCACTCCTAGAAATGTAAAACCCAAATATATGCCCCAACAACGATTATTAATTTAAAATACCCCTTGGACAAACACCCGACAAAATATAGTACTAGACACAGAAAACAAGTAAGGACAACTACACAAGACATCACAGGGACACTAGGGACAGTTCACAGGACACAACCACACTCTCAAAACCAAATTCAGCAGCACAGAACACCAAAAACCTCCAACACTCTCCACAATCACAAGAAGTGTGCTCAAAAGTGAAAGTGAAAGTGCACAGTACTCCTCCAGACAACAGGATGCATGCTGACATCACTTCCTGTGTGTTTGCGGCCCGTTTTCTAGAGTTTGCGATTATTTTCTGCACGCAAAATGGTTTTTGCCGTAATAATTCAGTGTTTTCACATGTATTTAGCTATATATTTTCCTATCGCGGTTATGAAAAAATTGTCGCATTAGCGTTAATGCGGCAAAAATCTGGACGCTAACTGCAAGTTTTACCTCAGATGAACTGTATTTGCTGTAATTTCATCTCTGACCCCAAAACACACCCTAAATTTCATCTCTGACCCCAAAACACACCCTAAATTTCATCTCTGACCCCAAAACACACCCTAAATTTCATCTCTGACCCCAAAAACACATATCTCCACCCACAAACATACAATTCAACAATGATTAAAGCACATTGTTAAACTTTCACCTGTCAGATGTATGTACTCATGCAGAGTATGAACATGCACACAAGGTTTTTGTGTTGTGATGTTTTATTTGAAGAACTATGCTCATGTGCATTTTGCACAGTCTAAACAAAGAAAGGGTTGTCATATTTGTACGTGGTCATGTGAAAAAATTGTGGATGATTCTGTCCCTTCATGCTGTTCCTGCAGCCAAGGCTGGGGGGTGTGCAGCATCAGCCTCTTCTTCTTCGTCATCCTCAGGATTGTCCGGTTGATCTGGAATTTCTATCCATGTATCCATGGTGCATTGGTGCGGACACATATGTTGTGCAGCACACAACATGCCACGATGATCTTGCAGACTGTTTCAGGGCTGTACAGCAGTCTGCCGCCTGAGATGTCGAGGCACCTGAACCGTGACTTGAGTACACCAAATGTTCTCTCCACAATGGACCTGGTGCGTCCAAGTGCGACATTGTAATGTCTCTGTGCCTGGGTGTTTGTGGCTCTGAGGGGTGTCATCAGCCATGGAGATAGTGCATATCCTTGATCACCTATAACATGAAATGGAGAGATGTGTCCATTAGTATATGTGCATGCTGTGTTTGCAGTGTTCCTATTTTTGTGTGTGTGATTTGTGCTACTTAGGTAAATTAGCTTTGCCATGTGTAGCTTCAGACAATTATCCAGCATCAATGCAAATTACATTGCCTCCCAGCTGCTCGTCCATCCCCCCCTACCCTATGTAATGGCGGCGGCTGCACATTAGCACCACTGGTGCAATGAAGGCACACAAGCAGCAAGCACGTCTGCGTCCGTCCGTGACCCAGACACAAACGGTGCCAGGGACCCTGGATCTCATTACGTCTACCTCTCCGACTCATCCGCCTTTGTCGCACTCAACCCCAGAAGGAAGTACAACTGACAACAGGCCACAATGAACACCACCCACGGCCAGTTATCCTGCCTCCACTGCTGCATGACCTTCACAACCGCCACGGCAGCCAACACCGCCAACGCACTAAGAATCATCCTCATCACCATGCACTCCCTGCACAGACACACCGTGGACATCTGGTACCTCCGGGACACACTAACACCCAACATCGCCTCCTTTTTGGACAGCTGGACCACCAACTCCTCTGCCCCTGACATCGCCCTCACAATCCCAGACGGAGAAAAGGTCCGGAGGGAGGACTGCCCCCAGTACCCGGCAGGAGTCCTCACCATCGTGGATGAAAAAAGTCTCTCTGCCTCTCCACCGCCAGCAACACATTTGCAGCCACAGAAGACATGCACTTCCGGGTCCAGCCAAGCCCCGACTCCACACTCTGCGGCACACTTGCCTACAGACCCCCCGGACACATGGACTGCTTTGCAAACCCCATCAACGACCTCTTTGCACCCCACTCCATCACCTCCATGGACTACCTACTCATCATAGACCTGGGCTTCCACCTCAACAACCCCAAAGACACCAACTCCACTACCCTCTGGATGAAGAGGTCGCCAACATGTGAATGACACAACTCTCACCCACACCAACCCACAAGGCAGGAGACACCCTCGACCCCTTATTTGCAGGAGGAAACAGCATACCCTTCAGCCACACCACACAGCACCCACGGACCAACCATCACTGCATACACTTCCTTGGCAACATAACCAAGCCGGGCACACCTGCACATCACGCAACGCAAAGGTACTGGAGCTGAATCACCGATAAGCATATGTAATCAACCCTCAACTGCAAATCCCCCAACACTGCAGTAGACGCCAAACGCGCTTCGAGGGAATCCCACACATGAATCTCCAAATGCACAGACAAACTCACCCGCCACACAACTCCAACAGACAGCGCAGCAGCAAATCCGCATATTTCACCACCAAACTGAAATATTCCAGACACACCTGCAGAACCCTGGAGAAAAACCGGAGAAACTGCAAGGCACACGTTAACTTCTAGACGTACAAGAACACCATCTCCAAATACCACCAACGCATCGGTAGCACTGATAGGAGCTTCTGCCATGACATAATAGTTGCATACGCCACCAACTCCAAAGACATATTCAATGTCATCCATGAATTCACCAAGACCACCAGATAAGCCACGGACAACGCCATCCTGGACATGTCTCTGTCTGGATTTCTAAGCAACCACAGCACCGAGACCGCCCTACTCACTGCCACTGACAACATCCACACCCTCCTCGGCCAAGGCCACAACGCAGCCCTGATTCTACTTGACCTGTCAGCAGCATTCCACACCGTCTCCCACCACACACTAGCAGGCAGACTACATGACGCAGGCATACAAGGAACCACCCTTGACTGTATCCGATCATTCATCACTGGAAGAAGCCAAGGGACCAGACTGCCACCCTTCCTCTCTGAACCCACAAATATTCACATGCGGAGTGCCCCAGGGATCATTGCTCAGTCACTTAGGTTCTTGTGTATGGTGGTTGGACATATTTCAAGGCATTTTGTTTGACATTTGCTACATGTGCATTCTCACATTTGTGTGCTACATGATTGTGGACTTGTGTGTGGTGTATTCAGTTTGTACTTTCCAACAAGCAGTCCATTTCCATATGTGCCATTCTCAAAACACTGGTTGATGATGGACTGCCGGAAGATGTATGAGTCATGCACACTCCCTGGAAACTTGGCTACAACATTAGTGAACAAGCCCCGGTGGTCCACGATTGCCTGCACGTTCATGGAGTGTGTGTGCTTCCTGTTCCAGTAAATGTGTGCAGTGTCCGCAGGAGGCACAAGTAGGACATGGGTGCAGTCAATTGCCCCCAACACATAAGGAAAGCCAGCAATGGCATAGAAGCCTTGTTTGGTGTCAAGCTGTTCTTGAGCAGTATTGGGGAAGCATAGGTGCTGTGGCGTCAGGCTGATGATGGCATCCAAGACCTTTGGGAGGAACCTTGAAAAGGATGACTGGGAGACTCCCCCAACTCTGGCAGTGGTTGGTTGGAAGGTACCTGAGGCCAACATGTGCAGCACTGCTAGGAGCTTTGTCTGAGGAGGGATGTTGTTGCAACGCTGTGCTGGTGCCTGCAGCCTGGGGGCTATCTGGGTCAATATGCGGAGGATAGATGACCTTTTCAGCCTGTAGTGGGCTATCATATCCTCTGGTGTTAGGTCTATCAGGGTGATGCGTTGATGATATACCCGCTGTCCTCTTTGGCGCTGCCTCTGTGGTGGTCCTGGGGGCGGTGGTGGTGGTTGTTGTGGTCTTCTTGGTGCTCCAAGCTGCATGAGCAGTACCTCTATGGCATCAATGGGTTGTCAAATGTGGTTCTGGGCTATATCCCCCTTATATCCTGTTTTGTTATCTCCATTTTTAAGACCACCTTTTTTCTGGTCTTAGAAACCAGCCGCTAACAGAGCTTAGCGGCTGTTTTTTTAACGTTTCGCCGGCCCCGGCGATCATTGTACATATCGCGAAGTGGGGTTAGCGGCGGCTTTTACACAGGAACGCCTACCTTGCATCTCATTTTCGTTAGCTATCGCTAACAGAAGTGGTGAACAGAAAAACAGATGATATCGCCAGAATGCTGTCGCTAACCGCGGTTAGCAGCAACTTGTACTTACGGCGATAAAAAAAAAGCTGCCGTAGCGTCAGAAAACTGACGCTACGGCGGCGTTAACTCCTTGTACATATGCCCCCCTGTGTATAAAACATCAAAGTGGTGAGAACTAAATAGCATGATCTCGTATGAACATGTCCCTAGAAAAATATAGTTTTTCCTTTTCTCAATGGGAGCCGTTTGCTGTTAAGCATGCGCTCATCAGAAAGAGATTTCCACAACATTGAGACCTGAGTAGCAGAGACCGATCCCCGCCCTCCACCACCCTGCTCCCTATTTTTGAAGAGGGGAGATGACCATTATAATCTGTGAAAAATTGTATAATGACATTTAAAACAGAACTGTAATCTGTAATATAATGAGTGAGCCTGCATTGCAGGCTTGGTGAAAGAGCAGATTGTTGGTGGAAGGTTGATTACCTTCTTGACTGCTAGGGCTTTCCCCCTGTGGTGCTAAGCCCTTTTAAGATGTTATGGATACCTCACGTTTAAACCTCGATAACATTTTTCCGCAAAAGAGATCCATGCCAAATTTGTGTTTTATTTTCCCAACATCCTGGGGATTAAGGGTTTGTAGATTCACCTGCAGGGACCTAAGAAAATAGCCACAATATACCTAAATGTGTTTTTTGTGGTGAAAAAAGGGAACAAATTGCTGTGTAAGAAAGCATATGTTTTTTTCTTCTGAAAATGGCATCAACAAAAGGTTTGCTGTGCTAAGATCACCATCTGCTCAGCTTTCAGGTACCAGCAGAGTGTTTTAATACACTTTATGCATTTTTCGAAGAGGCAGATTATTTTTCCTAATTTGTGTGGTTGCAACCTACTAGCTGGTTGTGGTGGAAACAGGTGTGAAACCTATCAGTGATCACAGAAAACTATAAATGTCTGAAAAGTAGGTAACATTCTGAGTTCAGCAATGGGTCGTTTGTGTAGACACCTCCAGGTTTTGTTTGTTTTTGGGCAACATCCTTGGTGTCTAGTGGGTTTTCTACCCCACTGAGGGCAAAATATGAGGCAGAAAGACTCTATTGCTCCTTTTGGATTATGGGTGTGGATCGTCAGAGAGAAAGATGACATGCTTGACAAATGTATGGCTACAGGGTAATGCTCCCTTGCCTACCGCTGGTTAAGAACGCCAAACTTTATCACTGGAGAGAATCTCCAAAATTAATCCACACATAAATATTTTGAAAAAATGATTATTTGTGATGACAGTGACTACCAATGTTGTAACACTGACAGAATTGGGGTATTTATTCCTGAAAAAGGCCATCAACCCAATAGGGTGTTAAACCAGCAGTCAAAACATGTTGACATTATAAAGGTAGCGTGATAAGTGCCCTGGGACTATCAACATTACTATAATGTTAATCCTGTCAACAGAGCATGTAAATAAATCAGTCAGATTGGGTATCATTTCTAGACAGGATTAACTAGTTCCGATTCCCATTTATATATCTTTACAACTATGCTCCACCACTGTACTTACTATGATGTGGTTGGTGTTATAGTACACCCTATGTTGAAGCATGCCACTATGAGTGTATGAGAGCAATATACTGAAAAGATGTCATAGCACATTTGGAGGTGGAAAACTATTGTTGATTCATCCATCAGTTTGTTTTTGGGTTAGAAATGGGAAGGCAATTGATGACTGATGAGTGTAGGGTGTGACTCGATGCCAGACTAGGCTGTCTCTATTATTTTGTTTGTTTTGGCTCCATTTTAAAATCACTGGTGTCTAGTGAGCTTTCTGCCTCCCAAGGGCAAATTGGGGGCAATTCTTAGCTCTGTCCCCCTGGGGGGCAGAAAGACTAGTGTAACCCTTTTGTGGTAGGGGTATGGGCCAACACCAGGATGGGATACCCACACCCCTTTCTTTTGCCCTAAATGCAAAATCCCCACTGTCTAGTGAGATTTCTACCTCCCTGGGGGCAGGTTTGGGGCAACTTCTCCAATTGGGACAAACCTTGGATACGCCCAAGGGAGGCAGAAAGACAGTTTTGTTTCTTCTGGGGTAGCTTCATGTCAGGAAACACCCATCCTTTTGTTTGTTTTGACACTATTTTAACATCCCTGGTATTTTTGTGGCCTTTCTGCCCCAAAAAGGGCAATTTGGGGGCAAACACTTCAATCTGTCCCTGGTGGGGCAGAAAGACTGTTGCTCCCTTTCTGGGGTAGAGGCATGGCCCTGTGCATGGTGAGGTGCTCCCACTACTTGTTTAATTTTTTTTGCCCTTGTGTTAAGTAAGCTTTCTGCCCCCACCACTGGGGAAGATAGGGGACAAACCCCCCTAATCTGCTCCCCAGGGGACAGAAAGACTGTTGTGCCCTTTTTTGGGTGGGGGCATGGCCCTACCCATTGTGAGCTACCCCACTCCTTCCTTTTTTAGATGAAGCCATGGTGTCTATTGGGCTTTCTGCCCTTCGAGGGGCAGATTGGGGGTAAAGCCCTCGGTGGAAGCAGAAAGAATGCTATGTCCGAAGGAGGGTGGAAGCGCTAGCCTATTGTGAGGGGAGCCGTTCCACCCCTCAAAAACAAATTCCTGGTGTCTAGTGGGTGGATTCCTGCATGTAGATCACCCTCCTGTGTTGATCCCTAAGCAGGAGTCCACTAGGAAGAGATGCCATTGGAACAGGGGCAATCTCCCTTTCCAACGAAACCTTCCTTACTAAATCGGTGCTCGTTGGCTTGAGATCTCCCCTCAAAACCTGATGCAGTGAAAGTAAATCGAGCCAATAGGCTAATTTTACTTTTACTTTTCTAGTAATAGCATCAGCATACCAATCGCTATTAAAAAAAATAAAAATAACCTTGGGCTGCTGTGGAAGCTCTTCCCCAGCAGTCTGATCTGAAAAGAAAAAATGGAATCCTTTTGCTGCCAGTACCTGAGGGATTCTGCATGGAATTGGGTTGTTGGTTGACCGTGGTGCAGGCCCTGGTCTAGTAGCAACCACAATCCTTGTGAGGATAGGGCACAAGCAAACCCCAAATTAGTCTGTGCTCGCCCCCTTGGTATCTTGGCACGGAGCAGTCAGGCTTAACTTAGAGGCAATGTGTACATTATTTGTGCAACACTTCAAGCAATAAAGCTGTGGAAAACACACAACAAAAGGAGCCCAAAACATATTTTGAAAATAGAGTAAGTTTTAATAAACTAAAAGAAGACCAAAACGACAAAGATACAATTAGTAGAGCCAGAGAAATTGAATTTTAAAGTTTGCAGTGAAAATAGTACCAAAAAGCACAAAGCACCAACGGGGGGGGGGGATGTAGTTGTGCTAGACCGCGACAAAATCACAAGTTCAGGCTGACCGCGATGGAGCATGGGCCACCTACAGAGACCCAGTTAGGCCCACTAAACAAAGTACCTTAACTCTTGTTTGCGGAGTGTTTTAAGGTGATCTGGGTCGAAGATGCGCGGTGAAACTGAAGCGATGTGTCAGGTCTGAGATGCTGCGTGGCTGCACAGCGAGGTCCTGTTGCTTCATCATCAAGGATACCATTGATGGGGCTTGCAATGTGAAGTCCTGGTATCGGGGACGCCGCGCACAGCTGGCAATGTGTCAGTTCCAAGGAGCTGCAAGGCTGCGATGCCATCGTTGAGGCTGCCGTCGATGAGAGATGCGAGGTTCTGGCTGAAGATCTGCTGCATTGTCCGCAATGCATCGGTTCTGAGGACGGCGGGGGCAACGTGGGTCTTTGCGATGGGTCCAACCCATGCAGCAGCGGCCATGCATCTGTTCTGCTCAAGGATGTGCAGCTCAGCCGAGGAGATGAGTCGGTTCTGCTCTGGGATGCACCGTTCAGCAGAGAAGATGCGTCGGTTACACTGGCAAGCACCTTAAGCCCACTTTCAAGCGACCAGGACTGGGATGGCACCACTTGGCAGGGCAGACTCACAGATAGCAGAGTCCAGGAGGAGGTGCAAGATGGTTGGAAGCCTATTATGTACCGAGGCTTCAGCTCAGGAGGCCAGCCAACTAGCTCTTTGAGTCACTCTGGGCTCTTCTGGGTTCAAGAGATGCAGGTTCAGTCCTTCTCACCCAGGCAAGATAGCAGCAGGCAGAAGGTCAGCACAGCAAAGCAGGAGCCCATCAGAGCACAGTCCAGCAGAGTGGCAGTCCTTCAGCAGCACAGCAGTTGTTCTTCCTGACAGAGTATCCACAGGTCCAGAAGTGTACTGAAATGGTGGTGTCTAATGTCCTTTTACACACAGTTGTGCCTTTGAGGTGGGGAGAAACTTCTAGAGGCATGTCTTTGCAGTGCACAGATGCTGCGCCTCCCCTACCCTGGTTCCAGAGTAACTACAGAGGGTATGCAGCCCTCTGTGTGGTCAAGACACAGCCTATTCAGGTATAAGTGAGGCTGGCCCTTTCTCCTCCCTCCTATCCTGCCAGTGATGGCCTATTGAGTCACACCTAAGCTCCTGTTGTCTGTGGCTGTCTAGGAGGAATACACAAACCCAACTGTCAACTACACCGAGTCATGTGAACAGAGACTGGCTGCAGGCGCCAAAGGGCTAAGGCAAGAAAATGTTTTCTAAAAGTGGCATTTTCAGAATTGTAATTTAAAATCCAACTTCACCATAAGTTAGGATTTTAAATCAGGATTCCAGAGACACCAAACTTGAAACAGTATATCTTCCCATTTGGAAAATACACTTATAACATGTAGTAAGGTAATCCCAATGTTAATCTATGGGAGATATAGGACTTGCAGTAGTGAAAAACAGTACCATGACATGTAAAACTTAAAAGTACATGTCCTGCTTTTTAAAAACTTTGCACTCTGCCCTCTGGGCTATTCAGGATCTACCTTAGGGGTGACTTATATGTATTAAAAAGGAAGGTTTGGTCCTGGCACAAGGTTTATTTTAAAGAACGTGATACCGGGCAATCACTCACAGTTCCCTACTTAAATGCATAAACAGCAAGTAACCTAGGATGTGTGCTGCTCTGGAACGGAACCTGCTTGTGTCCATATTAAATTGAACAGATCTAGAGAACCAGAGGTTAACTAGAAACAGAGCACACAATGAAAAGCACGTATGTTAGAATTTTACATCAAATTATGCAAAAATATTCAAATTATACTCAAGATTATAAGAAAATGTGGAGCCAAAGTTGATCAAACTTAAGTACTTACATGAAATGACATGAAAACGCAATGTTAAACCATGTTTCTATAATTGAAGTGACATTCAAATTTTGCTCCACATTTGAAGCACGAACAAAATGCAACAATATGTAGATAAATGTTGGTAGCACAATCTTGTTTGTAGAACCCAATGCATTTCGGGTGAGGTCACCGTTCATCAGGGGTAACTGTGGCTGAATTAAACAACATCCTATAGTTCACAATGTGTATTGTACAAGTACAGAATATCACCATAAATTCACGAGAGAAGAAAGAAGCATTTAGTAAGAAAGGAGATCCAGTGCCCATGTGTAAAGCCAGTAAAGTTGTTAGAGGGAAACATCAAGCAAGTGTTATAAATATTATTGAACAAGCACCACGACAGTGCTCAATTAGTAATGGTGTATAATGACTGAAGTGAAAACTGTAGTGCCAGCGTTGATTAATATGTGCCAGATCATGCGCATGGGACCACCACTTGATGAATGCATCCAGCATCAAAGTTAATGCAATAAAACATGGATCATGGCTGAAAGGAACATCTAACATCAATGTATTTAGTCTGATTGAAACCAAATACAAAAAGACACCACTCCTGTGCATTCCACACATGAGATTATAAACAAACTCAACCCTCAAAACTCCCCTCACATGAACAATACTACACTTAGGTGCTGTTTCCGATCTCGTAAGGAAGGCCTCCCGAATGGGATTCGTAAAGAGCAAATCCGTTTCGGAGCCTATCTTTCCATCCGAATCGTCCCCCATTACAAACGACCAAGTACAATGCGAAGATCACTTCCGCACCGACCGAATCGTTTACGAACCCGAATCTATCCGTCCGACTGGTACAAATCGTGCCACGCAATGGAGCCGGATTCCAAACGGGCGAGTACGATGCACGATTCGGACAGCTGTAACGACTCGGTCTCAGCGAGTGTAAGCAGCTGTCGGAATCAGACTTCGGGGGCCAGAGCAGGCCCCCCTTTACCCGGAGCACTCCGAATTGGTCACAGGGGGTGCGCATGGGTCCCCCCGATCCAAGCATGCATAGTGTGGCGGGCAAAATGGGGTGCCCGCAACGGTGTGTATGCTTTTCCCCACCCACCCATTTTTGCTATGGGATCCTGGGTACGCGTGCGTACACAAGCTCCCATACAGTGCTATGGGAGTCCGGCCGAACCGAGTCCGTAACCATGCAGTTGCATCGTACTCGCTCGGTTGGACGCACAGTGTGTCTCGCTTGGAAAGCCCTCCTGGTCCGATTCGTATCGAGGGCATACCATGTGAGATCGGAATCGGCCACTAAATGTATAACTATGAGACCCAGCATGCAGCAAGAGTTTCGCAAAAAGCTGTCGTACTCACTGAATAAGCAACTGCAACAACCAATAAAGTGTGATTACAAATAGATAGCAGGATAAAGGGAACAGTGCGAAAATGGCTGCAAAAACAGAATGAAAATATACCCATGTTTAGACTTAATCAATGGCTGAGGCAATAAATGATAAATACTCATAAGGACATATCGTCACTTGAACTCAAGCCACGTGAACGATATTTAAAACATGCTACTGCGGAATCCCGATAACCATCGAAACACACAAAGTAACCGTGGTGAACCTCGTGAACAACATAGTCAGTGAAAATGAGGCTGTCAGCTAACAAAGTGGTCACGCTCCATGTGAAATAACTAGCTAAAACAACGTGCCATGCCAAAATTCTAAGTTACCTGTCCTTGTCCAAAACATGGCGTGGAAAAATTCTGCTGTGCTGGTGCAAGAATAAGAGCCAAACATGGGTGTAGTCCATGTTTTTAATGTCAGAGCGTGCAACGTGAGTGTGATGAAAATGAAAAACAGGCCAAGTCTGTGCATAATGGCATGCCAATAGTGGTACGCAACAGAATCTAAAATGTGAAATACACCAAGGGCCACATGTATAAAGAATTTTGCATTCACGAACGCTGCAAATCGCAAAATTCGGAAAATAGCCTGTCATGATGTATGAAAAGCTTTGCAGTCGCAAATTTAGGTAATCGCAATTTTTTGTGATTACCTAAAATTGTGAATGCAAATAGGGAATCCCAATTTGCGATTTTGTAAGCACATGTATG
This sequence comes from Calotriton arnoldi, assembly GCA_963921515.1. Classification (NCBI taxonomy): domain Eukaryota; kingdom Metazoa; phylum Chordata; class Amphibia; order Caudata; family Salamandridae; genus Calotriton; species Calotriton arnoldi. Next base: position 25,177 of record CAWUFW010008392.1, read on the forward strand.
AAGCATTTTCCAAATGCAAACTGTGCATCTAGGAAAATGCAATTACCATTGACTTCAAATCGACTGGTAACCATGGGCAAACTTTGAAAAATCCACAAAACTACATTTTGCAAAGTACCATGTAGCACACACGTGTGTGCTTTACATGTGCACATCCTTTTTTTTGGGGGTGCTTCAGGGGGGCCTTAGGCCCCTGGGCACCCTTGGCTTTGCTATTGCAAATTTGCTAATGCAAAACCATTCACACCTATGGGCCTTTCGGCCCTTGGAACGAATGGCATAATTACCTAATAGCAATTTGCTATTTACCAAATCGCTATTAGATAATGTTAAGGAATCGCTAAATATTTGGCGAGTCCTTACATACATAGCATTTTGCGACTACCAAATAGAAATTTGGTAAAAAATCGCTATTTGGTAATCACAAAATGCTATTTTGATACATGTGGCCCCAAACGTGTGTGCACTTGCATGTGGCAACAATAAACTAAAACAATGTAACACATTAAATTAAAATATATTGACTTGAAACCCGCTAAAGTTACAATGGGTATATATGAGCTCTTTATCATATGTGTAGCTGGGGGAAGATTGCAAATCAAAATACCATCAATCATCAATAATTGTTCCACTGTTGCCAGTCTATGTAATACCATGTCTGTACAGAAATGCATATACCCAGTTAAAAGAAATTGATAAAACATTGCATCCCAGGGAAGTTACAGCGGGTGAACTTCTGTAACATAAACAGATTAAACACGTGTTCTCTCAAAGTATATACCAACATGGAGTAGAATTTAACTTGTGTATAAACACAATGCCAGAAACATATACCCAAGTACAAAGGGTAAAATATGCCGTAAAGAGCACTATATAATTGTTAATGCACTTTGCTCATGGAACACATGCAGTGGAGAAAAAAGAAATCACTCAATATCATTAACTGTTAACTTAAACCATTGGACCCTCAACAAACAAAACTGACTATTAGAATTTGTGTGAACCAGGTACGTGGGGCTGTTGAGATAATAATTACGTGTAAATGAGATCAGCGTAATTATGCTGGTTGTGATAAATACTACCATTATAAATAAGGTTAATTAAGTCCTCATAGGAAACATGCCATCTCTAGTTTGTTGTGAGGCCAGGAGGCTGAAGACTCTCCAAGTCTTTAATCCAAAAAGTTTCCCTTTGTGAGAGAACTCTCAGGGGGATATTCACAAGAACGTGCGCTAAACATCTCCAAAAAATGTTAACGCAACTTTACACATCGCAGTCTATTGCAGGAAAATAACCCCATGTTAACCCGGAATTCACAACACGGCGGTACCATGAGATAGTCTTCCGAAAACGCGGCCAATGTTTGCGATACAACCACCGCAACGGAGATAAAAACACAAATCCCAACACCAAAAAACATACGATGAGCCCATTCGCGATGAGGAAAGCAGCGATAAGCAGCGCCAGACCCGGGACACACATACGGCAGGCGGGAACAAAAGCAGGAAAAAGAAAGACAAACCAAACAGAAAACAACAGCGAAGCACAATGGAGGCAGTCCGAGCTAGTACACAACCCCACAAGCCCCATTGGCAACAAAACATTGTACATGGCAGGCCATCGTGGACAAGGTGAATGCAGCCGGAGAGCGGAGGAGGCCAATGGAAGAAAACCAGAACAGCTGGAATGATGCGAAGCGCACAAACAAGCAGAAACACGCCAACAACCAGAGGGCAGCAATGCACACCGGAGGTGGGAGTCCAGCGCCACACCAGGAGCTGGATGACATGGAGGAAATGGTGTCCACCACATCAGTCTGGAGATGGTGGCAGGAGTCGGGGACCGGAAACTGCTCAAAATCAACAGACACAACAACAACAGGGAGAGGGACGACCAGTGACTGGGGGGACGGGGGGAGATGGGCACAATGGCACACATGCACAATTAAGCACAGCACAACTGCAGACAAACCATGCCCAAGAGTAACAACACCAACCAAGAGCACAAGTCACACAACTCGGCAATATCACACTACTGAACAAGCACAGAAGTGAAAACCACTCTGCCTGAAAGGGAGAAGGGTGAGCCAAATCAGAGCTGAAGGGCCAACTCACACACAATGCAGCACACACACATAGGAAGCAGAGCACCCCAACATCCAACACAATGTGGTACAAACACCAACATTTGCACAACCGAACACAGGACACAAGTGCACCCGCTTGTGGCCGGTAAATGGCCATACGCATCTAGCAAAGCACGAAACAGGGACATGATAATGCACAAGTACCAACCCACAGCCCTGATGGGGTAGCAATGCATGTAAGGCAGGGAACCAGATAGGCAGTGACACATACATTGGCATACAAATAAACACTCAACACAGTTGGAGACAAGTGAACGTGCGGAAACTTTATCAACAATTGCGTGTCAGTATGGCCAAGGGAAGTGCCACGACATGCAGACTAATGCAGCAGCATGTCTGAATGAGGAACGTCGGAAAGCGCCCATGTCCACCCCGGGGGAGTCCATCACCAACACAAGTCATTGCCAACCCGCGTTGGTTGTCCGCGCATGGATCAGGACTCCAGGCCAATGCAGCCATGTCCACTGCCGTCTTGGGACATGTGACCAGATCCCCAACATGCAACCAGCCGTCCGTACACGTGCAATGGGTCACATGCAGTTCTGGCTGCAGGTACCTTGTCACTCATCCATGTACGCGAGTGCAGCAGTGTAGGCCAACATTTCCAATGAGAGATTGTTGTCCACCACATCTAACATGTCAGCGACGTAACCCATCAGCTGTCCAGGACAGATGTGCTGACTCCAACCCCTGGCCCCAATTTGCACGAAAGCCCAATCGGGGAGCAGCTCAATGTGGTCACTGCACACGACGACTCGTGCAATCTACCAGGTCCAGTTGCCAGCATGCATGCCAAACATCCAGGCATGCCATAAACGAGCATCACGGTGACACTCCTGTTCGTGGGCCAACAGGGGCGCACACACACGTCGAAATCCAGGTCAGCTACCATAACGTTGGAGAGGCAGACATCCATGGACCACTCGAATATGCACGAGCGACAATGCAACACAGGCTGAACGCAGGTGACGTTGGCAAGGCGGAAGCTCAGCCTGTAACTGATCCACAGCACTGCCAATAGCAGTGCCCCCAGTACATGCAGCAGACGTGCATGGTACAGGTCCACGTGACTGGAGTTGAGCATATGTCCGGGATGGTCTGCCATTGCGTCAGTGGTACTGCTTGAATCGACACTGTGCTGACCTGCGCCAGTCCTGTGGATGAAATGCCACAGCTCGGAGCAATGAGCAGTGTCTGTGTGCAACTGGTGCAGGCCTGGGGTGTGGTGGGAGTACGTGTGAAGGCCATTTCACACACGCTAACTATGACCAAGGACTTCTGCGTGTGGGATGTGTACACATTGGTCTCACGTCGGGCAGTGCGTAGTGTGGGAGTCGCCAGCAAATGCTATTGTATCTGTCAGGGGGTGCTGGGCACATGCAAGTCCCATCTAGGAGCTGCAGATGTGCTACCGCCTGATAGTTCAGACAAAGGACCCTTCATCCCTACAGTAACTTCACCATCTGCATGCATACAGGAGATGTACAGAGGCCTGTCGTGGGTGGGGTGGGATGTCTTCCACCAAGGGAATCATGGATGATATGCCTAGCACGTGGCACATGAGCGGCCTCACTGTGTGTTACGTTGCGTCACAGCTGCTCCTCCCTCCCACGAGCCCCCATACATGTGTGCACTGCGCGGTTGAATCAAGTGCACTCCTACGGCACACCATTGTCATGCCTGTCCACGCATGTCCAGCGGCATGCCAACAACACCTTCAAGCTGACCGTTGAGGGTGTGCGGCCACGTGAGTACAGTCCATGGCTGGCTGTGATCGCGCTGCGATTGAGGCTCGGCACCTGACTCATGCAGCCGCAGGTCTGATACACATAACACTTGGCATGCATGTGCCAAGAGCCCGAGCGGGCTTGCGCTCCTGCATTTCCCCGTACGTGCGGGCCCGCCCTCCAGGTGCATGCTACACTGCAACATCGACTACTGTGGCCCTGGTGGCGACAACACCCCAACACAAAGACACACTTACCGCACTTCCTGCTCAAGGCCAGACCAGAGCCACGCCCTGATCCCCCTGCCGAATCAGCACACCCCTGTGCTGACCTGACGTACGCCGGACCAGCACATGCCGCTTGTGCATGCAGGGGGGGCGGGCGAAGCTACATGTCCAAGGTCTCAGCCACTGCTGAGGTGACATGGTAACCTCCGCTGAAGACAGCACACTGTGATGTTGCAGGGCTCCGGCCCATCATGCTGACTTAATGACCACACGGACTCACTTGCTTAGATGGTGGGAATGGCTACGGGCACGTGCGCCCGGCCACTTTTATTAGCAGGCTCACATGTCGAGTGACACCTGTGTTGGATGTGTGTGGGGTGGGTGTACACCAGCCATCATGGAGTGCCTGGTGCAGTCAAAAAACGACAACAGTATCCATCGTTAAGGACACACCCATTCAACCATAAAGGCCCCATGACTTGAGCTGCACAGAGTTAGTGGCCCCGGATGCACAGCGTCCTGCACCGGCCTACCGCTATGGGCCGCTGACTTGCGGTGCACTGGGGCAGGGTCACGAGAGCAGAGCAGGTTCTCGTTGATGATAAAGGGGGTTGTCGCGGAGTGTCTCGGTGGACAGTGGAAGGTGTACCCCCAGGGCATGATGCAGAGGGCAGAACCACGCAGAAACAGTCACTATGGTGGAGATGAATGGAACAGACACATGTCGGACACCAAGTCCGGCCCAGCCAGATGATGATGTAGACAACCCCCAGGCCATGGACTCAGACGCCACCAAAGTCCAACCAGAAAGTGCCCATGACTCATCGCGCACAGAGTCAGTGGCACCAGTGCTGATAGGGGATGCCCCCTGCGATGAGGCGTGTCCAATGGTGTGGACTCCTCCATATCTTACCCAGGACACAGTTCCACATGTGTGACCTACTGGACCGCAGTGTAGGCCTGAGGCAGCGGTCAGCACGGGCCCACAGACACGTGTCATGTGCTTGTGATGCAGACTTTGGCCTCACTGATCGGAGGGAGTTCAGTGATGTGGAAGCTGCCATGGACTTGGGGTCACTACCATTGAAGACTCAGGACACAGTTCCACATGTGGGACCTACTGGAGCGCAGTGTAGGCCTGAGCCCTCATCCAAGTGTCGCCCGCTTGCGTTGAACAGGGTTGGTGGCACCACGTGTCGCAGGCCTGCGATGCAGACTTTTGCTTCACTGATCGGAGGGAGTTTGGTGATGTGGACGCTGCCACGGACTTGGGGTCACTGCCATTCAAGACTCAGGACACAGTTCCACATGTGGGACCTACTGGAGCGCAGTGTAGGCCTGAGCCCTCATCCAAGTGTCGCCAGCTTGCGTTGAACAGGGTTAGTGGCACCACGTGTCGCCGGCTTGCGTTGAACAGGGTTAGTGGCACCACGTGTCACCGGCTTGCGTTGAACAGGGTTAGTGGCACCACATGTCGCCGGCTTGCGTTGAACAGGGTTAGTGGCACCACGTGTCGCCGGCTTGCGTTGAACAGGGTTAGTGGCACCACGTGTCGCCGGCTTGCGTTGAACAGGGTTAGTGGCACCACGTGTCGCCGGCTTGCGTTGAACAGGGTTAGTGGCACCACGTGTCGCCGGCTTGCGTTGAACAGGGTTAGTGGCACCACGTGTCGCAGGCCTGTGATGCAGACTTTTGCTTCACTGATCGGAGGGAGTATAGTGATGTGGACGCTGCCACAGACCTTTGGTCACTGCCATTCAGAACTCACGACTCAGTTCAACTTGTGCCAACAGCTGGGCCGAAGAATACGCCGGTGGAGTATGTCAATGAGAAAGGAGTACTGTGGTCCAGCGCCGTGGAGGCCAGCGATGGTCTGCGGAGGCTGCAGAGGTCGGGGGACTGGGGCCTGGAGCTTGCACCGCACGTGGTGGGCCCTCTTTGACACACGCCGGTGTCGGCAGGTGAGCGGAGCCTCCTTGGTGCGCTGGGCCAGGCATGATGGGTCTGGGGACCAGCTGCCCGGGGTGCAGCAGGCGCACAGGGATGCAGGCCCTGCCGTGCACCGCGCCGTCCTCGTGGCGGGCTGGGAGGCGCCGCCCTGGCAGACGCGTTGGCCATTCCGAAAGAGGACCACGCCCAGTGTGACGGGCTTTTTATTCACACCCCTACGCAGGCCTGGCATACGCGGGGCCAACCCACTCCGCCCGCGCATGCGGGGGGGACGTAACGTGCGACATTTCCGCGTTCTGCCCCACAGCCTGTGGGGACATGGTAGCGTCCACTGGCCACTACACTCCATGCACCAGCAGTTAATGTCCACATGGCCATTTCCGTGGTTTGCACACTGAAGTCTGTCCGCCACCTCCACGCCACACCTGGCATTAAGTAGGTTCTCATTTATTGGTCACTTGCCGCTCTCGCACATGCCTGGTCCAAGCCTCTCCTCACATCCTGCTATTGTTTGGCTGTGGTGCCATGCCTCGGCTGGGTTGTGGGCATGGCAAGCCCAGGTTCCCAATGCAGTTGTGTTGTTGTGTCTGGTCGGTTGGCATGCTGTGTGGCATGTTGAATGTAGTTGTGCTGCGTGCCCATTGCCAGTGTCGTGAGTTGCATGACTGTGGGGTGGAGGTGTGTGGTGTATCATTTGGTACTTACCAACGAGCACAGCATTTCCATAGGTGCCATCCTGGGAGAGCTGGTTGATGATGGACTGTCGGGAGATGTAGGAATCATGCACTCTGCCTGGGGAGTTGGCCACGAAATTGTTGAGGAGTCCCGGGCGGTCCACTATTGCCTGCACATTCATGGGATGCGTGTGCTTTCTGTTGCGGTAGCTGTGTGCAGTGTCGGCAGGGGGCACGAGGGGTACATGTGTGCAGTTGATTGCCCCGACAAGTGAGGGAATCCAGCTATGGCGTGGGAGCCTCGCTTGATCTCCAGCTGCTCCTGCGCAGTGTGGGTGGAGTGGGGGTGCTGGGGTACCAGGCTGATGATGGCATCCAGGACAGGTGTGATGAACTTGGATGGGGCTGGCTGTGGGACTCCTCCGACTCTGGCAGTTGTGGGTTGGAAGGTACCAGAGGCCAACATGTGCAGCACAGCCGGCAGCTTTGTCTGCGGACGGATGTTCGTTGTGCGTTGTGTTGGTACTGTCAGCAGGTGGGCGATGTGGGTCAGGATGCGGGGGATGGTTGTCCTTTTGGGCCTGAAGTGGGACATGTCCTCCTCTGGCGTTCGGTCTGTGAGGCTGGTGCGTTTACGGTGGGTCCGCTGTCTTTGTGTACGCTGCCTCTGTGGTGGTCCGGGGGGGACGGGTCCTGGGGGTGGTGGCGGGCCTGGAGGTGGTGGCTGTGGGTGTTGTGGCCCTCATGGGTCTCCGAGCTGCATGATCATTGTCTCCATGGCATCTGTGGGTCTTCAGATGTGGTTCTAGGCTGGGCTCCCTTTCATGCTGCAGGTAGTCGTCCTGCTTATCACCAGCAGAAGGCAGGTGTTGAATCCCTGCTGCTACAGCGGCTTATCGCCTGTTTTTGGTTTGCATCACAGATCTGGCAGTTCGTTGTGAATGTGGTGTAGTGGTGTTTTCGTGTGTTTTTGCACGGGAACACCTACTCTGCATCTCATTAGGGTTAGTTGGTGGTGTCACCCGTGGAGGTAACTTTTGAGGCAGTTATCGCGGGAATACTTGCGTTGTCTGCAGTTTGCAACCGCTTGTGAATGGGGCGTTCAATCTAGCTCCACTTTTGTTGCATTAAGGTGGCGATAACTCAGAGATAAGTCCTTGTGAATATCCCCCTCAGTGTGTTGATCTCAGGATTCCATGTGATGCTCTCTAAAATGGTGAAACACAGTTAAGCTATATTGTGTTGATGGTCCAACTAATGTCCCACAAGACTAGAATTCCTGTTTAGATTTCTTATCAAGCCTTTAGGCTCAGTCATCCCAACCATCATCTTTCTTTCTGAGGTGCCCACGTATATGGGGCCACAAAGCATTTAATGGCATATATCACCCTTTCCAACTTGCAATTTGAGGAAGATATAATTTAATAGATTTTCCTGTTTTAGGATGTGAAATTGTATTCCCAGTAATGACTTTGCTGCAATGAATGCAGGTTTTACATTTTTGCATGACTGTGTGGTGCGTAGGATGAGGGTGTGAGCTGGAAGAGAGAATCTCTTTCACATTTCTTGAACGCAAATGTGCGAAAATCAGTTTATGCTTTAAAAGACCTCTGAAATTTGGTTTCATCTGTAATACATGCCAACATTTGTTAATAATCCACTTGATAGCCAATGACTTAGTAGAAAATGTTGTCACAAAAACTTCATGTTGGGGTTTATCAACATTAGTGTGTTGTAGTAATGATTTGCAGTCCATGGTACCTGAGTGTTGCAATACAGTGTTATGAATGTGATCTGGGTAACCTCTCTGTTTAAAATTGTGCCTTGTATGTGAGTAAAGTCCGATCACACATATCTTATTCAGATGTAATACTTTTGATGCAGATACTGTTGGAATGTAAAGTGTTGTTCCTGTCAGTTGGTTTCCTGAAAACGCAAGTAGACGAACTTGTGGAACAGAGTTTAAATTGTACTTCCAAGTATGTAATCTGCGAGTCACTAATGGTGTGAGTTATTTGAATCCACGGATTATGGCTCTTCAATGTATAAATATTCTGCTCCAGCAGAATATGCATGGCCTTCCAAATGAGAGAAATCTCATCTATGTATTGCCGATACATGACTACATTGTCTTGCTAAACTTTAGATTAAAAAATAAATTGATGTTTAAATTTAGCTATAACATTGTGCTCCAGAAACTCCCATAGATGTCCCCGTCCTTTGTAGGAAGAATGAGTCATTCCAAGTGAAATTACTATGGAATAAACAAAAGTGTAAGAGTTCCAGAATTACTCACTCGGATGTTATTGTGCTGGAGTAAAGCCCACTCCACAGCTTCAATGCCCTCTTTGTGCGATATTGACGTATAGAGTGATGTGACTTCAATAGTGCATAGCCAACATGATTCCAGGTTCACTGATTGCAGACTGGTAAGATGGTTCAAAAAATCAGTTGTGTCATGGACGTATGAGCCCATGACTGAACCAGAGGTTGGAGAAAGTTGTCAAGGTATTTACCTAAAGGTTCATGAAGAGACACACAGCCAGAGACTTTGGGTCTAAACGGAGGGTCCTTTGTATTCTTAGGAATTTCGGGTAACATGTAAAAACGTGGTCGGCGTGAATACTCTGTCAGCTGGAAACACCTTGTGTTCTTGTTAATCCACCCATAATCTAGAGCTTTTTTAGGATCAATGTGAGAGTTGTGATGATTTCTGCAGAGGGATCCTTATCCAGAAGGATGTAAGTGTCTTGGTCCATGACATGAGCTGTAGCTTTGTTTTCATGATATGATCGATTCACGATGACCAAACAACCTCCTGTATCTGCCAGTTGGAACATGAGATTCTGGTCCTGAGCTAATTTCAACAGGATACTTTGTTCTCTATGTGTGATGTTGCAGTTGGGGGTGGATTAGAAATTCAGGAGCTGAAGATCCTTCTAGACAATGCAGAAACAGGAGTGAACAGGACTACCTGTTTGTGGAGGCAAGATGGCGGCCGCGGCGACGGGCGAGTGAGCTGGTCATACTCACTCCTCCTGACGGACTTCTCTCCCCCCCCCCTGTCTATGTGCAGTATATCGGATTTTGGAGTAGTATGAAGGGATACGGCAAAGGGAAATAATTGCCTTGAATTTCTGGGATGATTTGGCGCTTAAGGCTCTGGTTCTGTGGATTACCTCTGCCCGCAAGATTGGCCTGTGCTGGCTCTTTACATCCGGCGGCAGTCGAAGCCCAGTTCTCTTGTATAATCGATGCGATGCCGCCTAAGACATCCGCCAGAGGAGCGAAGACCCGCGGTCTTCCCGTTGGTGCCGGGAGTGCAGGGAATTCCGGGAAAGCTGTCCCGGATGACACTGCAACGGATGATACATGCTGCTCTCTCTCGGGCAAGGGCGGAGCTGCAGGAAGGGGTCGCCAGACAGTGCCTGCATTATTCAAAGTGCAGGCTGTAAGAGGCATGACGCCAGGCGATCGCTTGACAGGCAATAATGTTGATGGCAACATTGTAGCAATGCCGGCTACATCTGGGAAAGCTGCAGCGATTCCAGAGGGACTCACACAAGGGCTTGTTCGAGGTACCGATCTTTCTCCTCAGGGCGGTGTTAATGGTTTGAGCCTCGAGTCAAAGGGAAAGGGAGGGGTTTACGTCCTCAAAGATCAAACCAATGAGCCCAACAAACACAGAGATAATCATGAAATCACTGAGGGTAATGCCGGATCGCCGGATATTATACTGGAAAAGTCTATGGAACATCAAGAAAATGGCCTTATGGGAGATGAAGTTCCCCAGGATAATGGTTTAGAAGAAGCCACAGTGAATCAGGCAGGTGGGAGCTATACTGCCGTGAGAGCTGACGGTCTGCAAAAGGGGGCACAGGAACCTCAAGGTGCTGTGAAAGATGGAGACTCAGGGGAAAAATTCTATTCACTGTCAGACCAGTCGAACTCCTCGGGGGATGAAAGTCCTGGTAAAGATTGGGCTGGAGAGGAGAGTGATACTAGCAGCTTGCGCTGGGAAGAGGAAGAACTCGAAGATAAATCCTCTCATACTCCGGGAACGGTGGGCAAGCAAAGGGAACATGCGGCTGCCTCATCAGATAAAATTCTGGGGTCAGCCGGCTCTATGGTCTGGGACTACTCATTCTCCCCAAACTTGGAGGGGAGTAAGGACGTGACTGGAGAGGCAGTAACAGAAACACCGAGGCCAAAGTCAGGGACCCCCAAAGAAATCACACTATCTACCATCTATCAGTCAATAATGGCCCATCGTGAGGAGACTCGTCTGGAAAGTCTGCGCAATCAGGGTGCATGCCGAAAGCTGCAAACCTCAATACGCAGGGTGGCAAAGACTTGCTCAGAGTTTGCAGCTAGGATCGGCGAAGCAGAGACAAGAATCTCCACATTAGAGGATGAGTTGGCTAACCAGAGAACCATCACTGAGTCCTTGAAATCCTTGAAGGAGGATACCTTATGGAAGCTGTCGGTTCTCGAGAATCGTTCAAGGAGGAATAATCTACGGATTTTGGGGATACCAGAGGGCAAGGAGGTGGGGGATATTCGCCAATTCGTGATTGAACTTTTTGAGGAGGCCTTCCCAGAACTACATTGGGACTGGAAAACGGAATTGCAAAGAGCTCATCGGTTTCCTTTCCAACAGAAAAAACGGGGCCAAGGCATTGAAAGACCACGGGCCATCCTTATCTGCTTGAATAATTTTTGGGCCCGAGAGGCATTGTATGATTTGGCTTGGCCAGACAGAAAAAGGAGGGGAAAGGGATGTGATTTTTTCGTAAGGCCAGACTTCTGCACTGCAACAGTTGAGAAAAGATGGCAGCTTTGCCAATTAATCTCATTATTCCAAGCAAAAGGGGCACAGGTTTTTTTGCATAATCCCGCTAAGCTGAAAGTAGTTTTTCAGGGGCAGACACAATTTTTCCTATCTGAGGTTTTAGCAAAAGAATATTTACAAATGATCTAAAATGCACAGGGGGATAAAAGTTCTCAGCAATGTTGTGATGGATAAGGGGATGATTTGCAGTGGATGATGTAAAGCTTGATTCAGGATTTCCTCTTATCCCTCCTATTCTACTGTTTCTTTCTTTTCTCTTTAGCTCTTTTGGAGGATTCCTCTGATACCCTGTGCCCTTTTTCTTTTTTCTTGGAATTTTTTATGATGTCGTAGCGGGGGGGAGGGTCGGTCTTGAGGAGGGGGCGATGACACAGCTCTCCATCACCAGGGACTGTTGGTCCCTAAGCCTCATAAGATAGGTATTAGGGGGAGGGAAGGGGTGGGGGAGACAGGTTGGAGGGGAGGGGAGAGGGTGGGGGAGGTGGTGGTGGGTTAAGGGTGGTCAAGAGGGCTATAGAGCTAGGGTTTGCCACTTATAGTCATGGCATTTTTTTTGTCTCAATATGATAGTACTTCTTGATAGGACTCGTGGAGTCTACTTGTATTGTCTGAACTATTTCTCTAGGCTGAGGGGAGAATCAATTGTCAATAAGAATGATGGGTGGAAAGGATAAAATTTGCATTTGCTCTTTGAAGATATGCGGCTTGAATGACAGAAAGAAAAGAGATGTATTGGCTAAAATCATACAATTTATGCAAATAGATATCTTATGTATACAAGAGACCCACATACCGTGGGGCAAACGGGGATGCTTGAGAGGTTTGGGCCTAGATTTATTGGCTTGTACTCATCAAGGTACTACCACTAGGGGGGTGGCCATCTTAGCTAAGAAAGGTATTGGTATGTGTCAACGAATTAAGGAGGATAAATGGGGACGGTGGGTGATTTTTGAGTTTGTAATTAATGAAACCCCATTGACAATTTGCTCACTGTATGGATCTAATCTGGACGACCCAGAGATCTTAGACCATCTCAACATCGAAATGGCCCTATGGAAATATCCGGTAGTTCTCTGTGGAGAATTTAATATCCATTTGGATAGTAATTTTAATTTTCTCGGTAATGCTCCATATCAAGGAAGGAAAGTCAGGACGTTCAAAGCTCTGCAGGGAGTAGTGAGGGAACATGGACTAGTTGATCTCTGGGTCAGACACAGACTGGGGGTCCCAGGGCACACATTTTACTCAGCCCCCCCATAACAAATCTGTTCGTCTGGACTATTTTTTTATGTCCCATCAGATCGCGGAGAGAGCCAGTATTGATATCTCCCCTAGGATCATTTTGGACCACAATCCACTGGTCGTTGAGCTGCCATTCAGTGGCATCTTCAGGGTTCAGAGGAAGTGGTCTTTTGAAAGGAAATTGCTCCTTGAACAGGCATACTGCGAGCATATGTCCAAATGGATAATGGAATTCTTTAGTATTAATACGAGCACTTCCTCTGAAACTATTGTTTGGGACGCGTTCAAAGCAGCTTTGCGCGGGGAGACTCTTAGCTTTTCTATATATCGGCAGAAGGCCAAACAGAAAAAGATCAGTGGATGGGTAGATCAGCTTAGGATGACTGAAATTGAGCTGATGAATAAAATAGGGGATGGCCAAGACAATGAAGAGTGTCTTCAGCGAATAGCTGTGATAAAATCTAAAATGCAGCAGCACTTTGGGGAAGAAATTGCTATTAAATATACACAGTTCAGGGCGGAAACATACGAATTTGGGGAAAATACTGGAAAGGTTTTGGCAAAGCGGCTGAGAGAGAGGGAAGTGGCTAGCGGAATATGTAGGATTAAAGATCATTTTGGCCAGATTCAAGATTCTCCAACTAATATTTTAGAGGTATTCCAGAATTTTTATCAGCAACTATATACTGAGGAGATAGGTGCGGGTGAGGCAGCGGTTCCAAAGGCGTTCCTTGAGTTCTTTGAAGATCTTGAAACAAGGAAGGTTACTGCTGAACAAAACAAGATTCTTGCTGCCCCAATCACATGGGAAGAGTTAGAAAGTGCTGTAGTTTCTCTCTCAGCCGGTAAGGCGGTTGGCCCAGACAGCATCCCTTTAGAATTCTTTAGGACATTTAGATCAGCACTTCGACAAGATATGGTCTCGTTATTCCAGCTGGCTCAAAAGGGGAAAATTCCTGAATCTTGGCGGAAGAACACAATAGTAGTCTTCAAGAAGAAAAACAAGCCTGAACTTAGCCCATCATCGTATAGGCCAATTTCTCTCATTAACTCAGATAGTAAGGTCTATTCTAAAATAATAGCTTCTAGACTAGCTAAGATTATTACCCCTCTGGTGTCTATTCGCCAGCATGGGTACATCCCCGGGAGGGATACAACTGATCATGTAAGACGCGTGATTGCACTTCTTGACTGGGCTAAGGCTACGGGATCTCAGTTGGGGATGGCCCTGTTGGACGCAGAGAAAGCATTCGACAGGGCTCGTGGCGATTCATGTGGTTTGTATTGCAGTGGAAGGGGTTTTGCCCTGAATTTATTCAAGCAGTGCAGACACTCTATATATCACCTGAAGCAGAGATCCGTATATCAGGGCAGGAATCAAAACCATTTAGCATCAACAGAGGTGCAAGGCAGGGGTGCCCTTGCTCCCCCCTGCTGTTCGCACTCTATATTGATCCGTTTCTTAACAAATTAGAGAAAAACATGAACATTAAACCAGTGAAGATCAATGACACGGAGTATAAGACACTGGCCTACGCAGATGATATCGCGATACTCACTAGCGATACTACAGTGGCTTTCCCAGCAGTGAGGGATCAGGCGGAGCAATACGGGGTTTTATCGGGTTATAAATTAAATATCGATAAAACGCAGATTATTCATTCTAATTCTATGCCTCCTCTTGATCTCCCAATCCTGGCTGAAGCAACATATTTGGGGATTAAGATCTCACCGTCGGTTGATCAAATACCGGATCTAAATATTATTCCTATGATTGATACTGTCAATAGGACATTAGAGAGGCTAGATCACCTGCATCTTTCTATGTATGGAAGAAATAATGTTTTAAAAATGCTGGTCCTCCCAAAATTCTTATATTTGTTTAGGACTATTCCCCTGGAGTTCTCAATGGCATCTTTAGCAAAAATTGAAAGGGGCTGCTCTAGGTTTTTGTGGGGATTTCATAGAGCGAGAAGGACTGCAAGATGGATGACACTCCCTAGAGAGCGAGGGGGTTGGGGAATTCCCAATTTCCTAATGTATCATTGGGCATCACTTCTACAACATATGGGGATTCTGGTGACTGGGATTAAAACTGAAATATCCATGGCTGTAAGACCAACTATTTACGAAATCGTACTGGATAATGAAGCTAATCAATGTTTAGTTAAAAATCTAGAACCCAGCTACTATAAAAAAAACTAGATTTAAAATCCTCAAGGCAGCTTACGGGCTTTGGAGAAAGGTCCGACGGAGGCTTAAGGTTTCTAATATAAATGTGTATACTCCTTTTCGGCGTGTGGTGTCTTACCGCCAATTTTTCAAGATCAAATTACTTTCCGATGGGGCAGCGCCGGGATTAGTGTCTTGGGGGATATATATGATGAAGGTCAAATACATACATTTACTTCTTTGCAAGAAAAATTTGGGTTAGACAGAAGAGATTTCTTCAAATACCTGCAGGTTCGGAGCTTCATGGGGACAAATGCACAAGGGACCACAGCAAATCTGGAAAAAATATCTCTGGTGGAAACAATAAGTAGAAGGTCCCGAATCGGGAACATTTATCAAATATTATTGGAAGCTTTCCCTGACGACCTATGTAGACAGAATAGTAACTGGGATGGAAAATTTGGGAAGGAGGGGATAAATATAGAAGATTCAATCGCTTTAGCAAATGAGACTTTAACAACAGGAAGCCTTAGAACCCAACATTATATGTCTATTTTTGATCTTCACTATACTCCTTGGAAGGTCGCGAAATGGGGAGGTACACGGGGTACACGGGGAGGCAAGTGTAGCAGATGCGGCCTAGCGGCTGCGGATACTATACATATGTTTTATTCATGCCCTAACTTAGCTCAATTCTTTCAGGATATCGAATCTTTCTTTAATACAGTTTTGGGGATCTCGTTTGCAATAACACCAGAATTGGTAATCCTGGGCACTGAGTGCAATTGGGGAGGAAATACAAGAGCAAGATCTGAGATTAGATTTGTATTTTCGCCATGGCCATTATACGATTATGTATTACTTCCCAGTGGATTAGCCCCGACTCTCCCACATTTATAACTTGGAGGTCAAGGATCTTAGCTATCTATAATATGGAGTCCTCTGTAAATAGATTGAAAGGACGTAAAAGACGGGAACTTGGGCAAAAAACTTGGGCTCCTATTTCCGAGTGGATTGACTAAATTATGTTGTTTGTCTTTTTATGTCAATTTATTATGGTTTTTCCTTTTTCTCGACAATGAATTTGCCATGACTTGTAACTGTAATAAGGAGATTTAAAATTTTAATTAAAAAAAATGAAAAAATGAAAAAAAAAAATGAAGATCCTTCTAGACTACGGTTTCAAAAGTATCCAAAGTTTTGCGTGATGTAGGAGCAAGAAACAAACTTTTGGGTTTAAACTCCTTATAGTCTGGGACTTTAGTTGTGTAGTCACTTGATGGTAAGTTGTCAAGAATATAACATAAGCGGAGTTTTCGCATGAACTTAAACAAGGCTATTTCACATTCTTGAAGTTGGTGGAGACAAAAGAGATTCCTTTATTAAGCAATGCCCGCTGAGTAGATGACAAATTGTTAACTGACAACCTCATTTTCACTAACTAGGTTGCTCACTTGGTTCCTTTGCATGTTTCGATGGGTATCGGTAATCCGCAGCAGCGTGTTTTACATATTGTTTAAGTTGCTCTAGTTCATGCAAAGATATGTACTTATGAGTATTTATCAGTTACTACCTCAGTCATGGTTTTCGTCTAAACACAGTTATATATTCATTCTGTGTTTTGCAGTCAGAGTCGCACTGTTCCCTTTACCCCCGCTATCCATTTCTAATCACATTTTGTTTGGTTGTTGCAGTTGCATATTCAGTGAGTATGACAGTTTTTGGTGAATCTCTTGCTGCATGCTGGGTCCCCTAGTTATACATGTAGCATATTATTGTTCACATGTGGGGAGCTTTGAAGGTTGAGCTGGTTTATAACCTCATGTATATAACACACAGGATTGGTGTCATCTTCTATTTGCCTTCAATCAGCCTAAGTATGTTGACGCTGGATGATCCTTTTAGCCATGATCTACATATTATTATTGCATTAACTTTGACGTTTGATGCATTCATCATGTGGTGGCCCCACGCGCATATTCTGGTACATAGTAATCAATGCTGGTACTATTGTTTTAACTTCAGTCATTGCACACCATTACTGATTGGCCACTGTTGTGGTTCTTGTTCAATATTATTTAAAACACTGGCTTGATGTTCCCTTCTGACAACGTTACTGACTTTACACCTGGGTACTGGATCTCCTTTCTTACTAAATACTTCTTTTGTCTCTCCTAATTCCATGATGATATGCTGTACTTGTACAATACACATTGTGAACTATATGATGTTGTTTTATTTATCCACAATTACCCCTGACGAAGGGTGAGGTCACCCGAAACGCATTGGGTTCTACAAACAAGATTATACTAGCAACATTTATCTACATATTGTTGCATTTTGTTCATGCTTTGAATGTGAAGCAACATTTGAATGTCACTTCAATTCTAGCAGCATGGCTTAACATTTTGTTTTCATGTCATTAATAAACAGTACATGTTAGCACTTACTTAAGTTGGATCAACTTTGGCTGCACATTTTATTATAATCTTGAGTATAATTTGAATATCTTTGCATAACTGTATGTAAAATTCTAGCTTACAGGCTTGTCTTCGTGCTTTTTGACTCTGGTTAACCTCTAGTTCTCTAGTTATGTTCAAAAGGTTTATTTTGACAGGTCAAAATGGCAGTTTAAAACTGCACACACAGGCTCTGCAACAGCAGGCCTGAACTATGTAATCAGTGCTGCAGGCCTACTACTAGCATTTAATTTACAGGACGTGGGCACGGTTAGTGCACTGTACTAGGGACTTATAAGTAAATTAAATATATCAATAGGGTATGAGGGAATATTACTATGTTTAGAGGAGAGAGCACATGCACTTTAGCACTGGTTAGCAGTGGTAAAGTGCTCAGAGTTGTAAGGCCAGCAAAAATGAGGTAAGAAAAATGGACGAGGAAGGCAAAAGGTTGGGGAGAAGAACACCCTAAGGCTGACAGGTCTAACAGATTTCCTGCCCTTGGGTCTTGAACATGACCTCTACATCTGAAGTGCCCAATTAAGAGTGCTATAGATGTGAAGGTCAGGTCCATAACATCCAAGACATTAACGTGTCCGTGGGCAGGTTGAATAATGCATATAAATGGATATCACACTATAGAAACATTTGGGACTGATGTGGGTCAATTTGTGACTGAGGTACACATACCTTTTTCTAATTGTGCATTTTATCAACTACCCCACTGCACACTGCTACACCTCAAGATATTTGTTTTATGGTTGTGTGAAACAATAAACAAAGGGGCATATTCTCAAGAACGTGTGATAACCACCGCAAGTTTAGCTTAACGCAACTTCTCACATCGCAGTCCATCGCGGGAAAACAACGTTGTGTTAACGTAGCATTCTCAACCTGGCGGCACCATGCGATAGTCCCACGATAACGCGCCAAATGACCGCGTAAAAAACAACGCGACGCACAAAAAATGCGTAACACCAACGCGAATAAAGTTGCGATGCGGCCAACCTCGGAAAAAAAACAGCGATAACCAGCGACAGGCCTGCAATTTCCACGCGCCTGGCGGGAAAATGCACCATAAAGCCAAACAAGAAAAACACACCATATGCAAAATAAAATGCGTAGCAACATGGACGCACCCAGAACGAGTGCCCAGGTCAACGCGAACCCCACAAGCCCCACAGACCACCAGCAAGGAACCTCGGAGTCGGGGAAGGCCAAGGAGAAGAGGAAGAGGAAGAGAAAGACGGGGTACAGTCCGCATGACAACCGGATCGTCGTCACGGAGGTGACAGAGCACTAACAACAACTGTCCGTCTCCACCACCGTGTCATTGGCAACACAGACGGAAAAATGGCATTCCACCCTGAATGCAGTCTGACTGCCGAGGAGGCCAAGATGCACTGGCACGAAGTCAGAAGCCAAACCCAGCAGAAACCCGCTGCCACCTGGAAGGCAGCAACTGTGAATGGAGGTGGGAGTCCTGCGCCCCAGGAGGAGCTGGAGCAAATGGCGGACACAGTCATGAGTGTGGAGATGGTGCAAGGAGTCGGAAGTCCGGACACTGCTCGACATGACCTGACACAACAGCAACAGTGTGAGTAACGAACAGGGACCGTGGGGACGGGCACAATGGCACACATGCACAACGACGTGTAGCACACCGCACACCCACAACGACCCTGGGTCATGTCCCTGATCCCCGTGGCACACTGCAGCACACATACAAACACCAAGTAGGCCCCCTTCCACCGTGTGCCCGAAGGGGTCCCACCCCACCCAACACCAAATCCACTACACACACATGCACCAGTGCGAAACACAGCAAAGATGCGTATGCGAGAGCCACACTGACAATGCAAGTGACACCACATGACGAGCAGCATGGCCAGAGTACAATCACCATGACACTATGCACGCCATGAGACTGAGGTGGCTGAGTGTGGACTACATCCGGAAGGAGCAGGTCACACCCTGACACATCCATGTGCACAAACAACCACTGACGTCAACAATACATCTGCAGACAAACAATGCACAAGAGAACAAAATCCGTCCAGGAGCACAAATGACCCCAGTCGCCAACATCACAGCACCTCAAAAGCACAAAAGTCAAAGGCACACCGCCTCCAAGGGATAAGGGGAAGCTAAATCACAGCAGCAGGTGCGACTCACACACAATGCAGCACACACACATAGCAATCACAGCACATCCACATGGATGGCAATGTGGTACACAGTGCAACACTTACACCGCAGAACAGAGGACACAACTGGCTCCGCCTGTGCGTAGAAAATGGCCAATCACATCTGACATAGCTGGAAACTGTGAGATGAAAATGTACGTGTACAACATCACCTACGTCATGTAGTCCAATTGTCCACTATCCCGCATCAAATAGTCCGCCAATCCAAAACAGTCACAATGTACAATGGCATGCAGTCTGTATGTAAACCCAAACAATGCGTCAACATACATGCCAACACAATGTCAACAAGCATCTCCCCTTCACATTGCAGAGGGACAAACAACACCTCCAGCAGAGCAGACCAGACAACCCATCAGTGATGCTGAAGAGGACCTCCACACTTCCGACACCGACGCCCTACAACAGTCCATGGACATCTCAGGCAATAGAGCTCGAGGAGCAGGGCAGCCCCGCTGCACCGAGGACACACCACCCCATGCACGGACAACACAGCTGGACGCACCCACCACCCCGGCTGGCTCACAGCAGCCCACCTAAGCACACATCCCATTACAAGGCCAGCTGTCAGACTGCCAGAAGGGGCTGGCCGAACATGTGCGGGTGGGGTACTACCTCATGGGAGATGAACTAGATACCATACGTGGGGGTCAAAGTCCCATCATGGACCACCTACACACCCCAACGGAGACCCACACTGCGACAGGGACACATGCCTTTGCACATTTCCAGTACTGAACCACACCCAGAGCCACGTGACAATCACCCACACTCCCACGCCGGACTGGCATACGCCGGCCAAGTTCACTCCTCCTTCGTATTGGGTGGGGGACGACAAAGCTACATGTGCAATGTCCCACCCTCTGCCTGCGGTGACATGGCTGCGTCCTCTGCACACGGCACAATGTAAGGTTGTGGGGCCGGGGCCCTAATGCATACATCATGAGCACATGGACTCACTCAGATAGTTCGTTGAACTGGCCACGAGCACGTGCGCTCGACACCTTTACTGACATGGTCACATGTACAGTGACGCATGTGCTGGATGTGTGTGGGGTGAGTGTAAGCCAGCCCGCAGGGAGTCGTTGGTGCTGGCAACAACTTGAACAGTGATCACAATTGAAGCAGAAACATAAAACATCAGCATAACAGAAAGAACTGTGAAGCATCATGGTGGTTGCCGGAGAGAGTACAGTGTTCACCCTACATGCAAGCAGAATGGTCCTTGATTTGTGGTGCACTGAGTTAGTGGCACCTGGAGAGCTGAGCAGGGTATCAACCTGATGATGGCCCCCACGACAGGTGTGAGCAACTCTGACAGTATGGCAGTAAGACACCTCTGACTCTGGCACCTGTCGTTTGGAGTCGGTCCTGGCAGTGGTGGCATGTGCATCCTGTGGTAATGCGACGTCCGGGCAGGTCAGGACTCGATGTGATGTGTGAGCCAAGGTGGACCGCAGTTGAGGCCGGAGGCAGTGGACAGCGCAGGGCCACAGACACATGGCATTGATGACCCCCAGACCATCGACCCAGAGGCCATCCAACATGCCATCAGACTGGGGACATGGTTTGAGCTGCACAGAGTTAGTGGCCGCTGATGCACTGCGGCCGGCACAGGCATACCGCCAAGGGACGGTGACTTGCGGTGCAGTGAGATAGGGCCACGCAAGGTGAGCGGGTCCTCGTCGATGTCGAAGGTGAATGTAGCGGAGGTTTGCGGGGGACAGTGGAAGGTGTCCTCCAGGGCATGATGCAGAGGGCAGGAGCCGGCCGGAAGCAGCAAATGGAGGAGTGGAATGCTACAGCCTTGTTTTGGCCACATAGTCAGTATCACCGACATGATGATGAAGACAACCCCCAGTCCATGGACTCAGTCGCCAACAAATCTCAAGAAGAAAGTGCCCATGGTTGTCGGGGAACAGACTTAGTGGCACCAGAGCTGACAGGGGATGCAGTCTGCGACGAGGCCAGTACAATGATATCAGGTCTGCCATAAATTAATCATGACTGAGTTCCCAATGTGTGCCCTACTCGACCGATGTGTAGTCCAGAGGCAGCGGCCAGCGCGGGCCAACCGCTGTTCAGCAAGCTCCTCCTGGAACACTGACACACAGCGTTGAAATGGCATGTGGGGATAACTCGTGGTTGACCGAGGCAGTAGCGACAGAGCTGAGCGGGTGTTTGGCCAATGACGATGCTGTGTCCTGCCTGGTACGGACTGGCATGGATTTGTGAGTGGCCTGCAGGACCGCAGTGTAGTCTGAAGGCGTAGTCATCAAGGGCCCACAGACATGTGTGGTTGGGATGCCATGCACATACTTTGTTTCACTACATAGAAGGGAGTATAGTGATATAAACTCCACCATAAAGTGTGTACTCGGCCATTGTGTAATCAAGACTCAGTTCCAAATGTGTGGCCTACTTGACGGCAGTGTGGGCCCGAGGCAGGGGTCTGCAGGGGCCCACAGCCACGTGTCGTTGGTCCGCGATGCACAGGGTTGGTGACACCAGGGCAGTTGTCGTCAGTGTTCGGACACCTCCGTAACGATGGTCCTTTTCTCCTCCGGACTGAACCGCGTCTTCCTCTTACTTGTCTCCTTGCGTACATTGATATGGACTCCGCCATGCAGAAAACAAGACTCAGTTCCAGATGTGTGACCCACTCGACCGCAGTGTGGGGCGAAGGCAGTAGTCAGCAAGGTACCACAGACAGGTGTAGTTCGAATGCTATGCACAGAGTTGGTGGCACCACATCGAAGGGAGTAAAGTGATATAAACTCAGCCATAAGGTGTGTACTCTGCCATTGCATAATCAAGACTCAGTTCCAAATGTGTGACCTACTTGACCGTAGTGTAGGCCGGAGGCAGCGGTGGAGTACGTCAAGGAGAAAGGAGTAATGTGGGCCCATGTCACGGAGGCCGTGATGGTCTGAGGAGGCTGTCAAGGTCGCGGGCTTCGGGCTTGGAGCTTGCGCCAGCACGTGGTGGGCCCTCTTCGACACACGCCGGTGTCGGTAGGTGAGCAATGAGGCCTGGCTGCGCAGGGGCGGGCATGACTGGTTCGGGGACCAGCGGCCCGGGGTGCAGCAGGCACACAGGATCACAGGCCACACCGCTCACAGCGATGGCGTCGGCCTCATGGCAGGGTGGGAGGCGCCACCCTGGCAGGCATGTTGGGCATTCTGGAAGGGAACCACGCCCAGGGCTACGTGCTTTTTATTCATACCCCTACGCTGGCCTGGCGTCCTCCGTGCCAGCCCACTCCGCACACGCTTACAGGGGGGGACGTCACAAGCTACATTTCCGCGATCTTCCCCACTGGCTGGGGTAACATGGCTGCGTCCACTGTCCACTACACTCCAAACACCAGCAGTGCATGTAGACATGGCTATGTCTGTGGTCTGCATACTGCAGTCTGTCCAGCACTTCTCCGCAACACTTGCCATTGTGTACATTCTCATTCATGGGTCACTTGCCTCCTTCGCACATGCCTCGTTCCCACCTCTCCCCACATTCCGGTATTGTGTGGCTGAGGTGCCATGCCGTTGATGGCTCATGTACATGGCTAACCAAGGTTGCCACAGTAAGTTGTGCTGTCGTGTCTGCTGGGGGGGCATGTTGTTTGGCATGTTGTATGTGATTTTGTGACGTGGGCAGTGCCAGAGTTGTGAGTTGCATGATTGTGGAGTTGAGGTGTGTGGTGTGTGGTGTGTTCATTTGGTACTTGCCAACGTGCAGTGCATTTTCATAGGTGCCATCCTGGAAGCGCTGGTTGATGTTGGACTGTCGGAAGATGAAGGGATCATGCGCACTGCCTGGGTAGTTGGCTATGACATTGGTGAGGAGTCCCCTGTGGCCCACTATTGCCTGCACGTTGATGGGATGCATGTGCTTTCTGTTGGGGTATTGTGTGCGGTGTTGGCAGGGGGCACAAGTGGGACAAGTGTGCAGTCGATTGCCCCCAACACGTGCGGGGATCCAGCTATGGCCTATAGTCCTTGCTTGGTCTCCAGCTGTTCCTGCGCATTGTGGGGGACGTATGGGTGCTGGGGTCCCTAGCTGGTGAGGGCATCCAGGCCAGGTGTGAGGAACTTGGATGGGGCTGGCTGTGAGACTCCTCCGACTCGGGCGGTTGTTGTTTGGGAGGATACCAGAGGCCAACAGGTGCAGCACAGCCAGCAGCTTTGTATGCGGAGGGATGTTGGTTGTCCGCTGTGTTGGTACCGTCAGCCTGTGGGCAATGATGTTCAGGATGCGGAGGATGGTTGTCCTTTTGGGCCTGTAGTGGGCATTGGCATTGTCTGGTGTTAGGTCTGTAGGGCTGGTGCATTTCCTGTATGTCCACTGTCTTTGTCTGCGCTGCCTCTGTGGTGGGCCGGGGGGGGGCGGGTGGGTCCGTTGGGGGGCTGGAGGTCCTGGGGGTGGTGGCGGTGGGTGTTGTTGCCCCCTCGGGGCTCCGGGGTGCATGGTGAGTGGCTCCATGGCATCTGTTGTTTTTCCTGTGTGGCTCTGGGCTGGGCTCCCTTTGATGGTGCAGCTTGTCGTCCGGCTTTACACCAGGTCAGAACAGGTGTTAGTTTCCTGCTGCTAACGTGCCTTATCGCCTGTTTTGTGGTCTTATCGCCGATGTGGCTGGTTGTTGAGAATGTTGAGGTGTGGTGTTGTCACGGGTTTTTGCTCTGGAACGCCTACTCTGCATCTCATTAGCGTTAGTTGCCGGGGTCATCTGTGGCGATGTTTTTTGCGAGTGCTTTCGCAGGCAAACTGGTGTTATGGGCTGTTAGCACCAGCTTGTTAATGGGGCGGTAAATTTAGCGCGACTTTGGCTGCGATAAAGTGCCGATAACTCGGCGATAGCTCCTTGAGAATATGCCCCAAAGTTTTTTGGACTCATGTAATAAAGTAATTCTTTTCCACATTGTTTGCACCAAAGCCACATGCACCCAGTCCAAAAAAGTCTTACATTTGTTGAAATGTGCCATGTCAATCATGGCATTTCAATACAAGAACATTGGTGGTAGCTTCTTTAGTAATAAACGTACATTATGTTATACACTTTATTTTGGATTAAGGATCTATAAAAAACACCCAATAGCACAATATAAAACGCAGGTTAAAACAATCAATACAAGACATTTAGCCAACTATGTATTCTTAATTCAAGAGTTCATCAAAAACTGAAAACAGGCTATAGTTTAAGCTTTAAGATAATAGGGGAAGAGATCAATCTCAGTTATGCTCATAAAATTCATCACGGCTTGCATCATCACATTCAAGCAAAAGTGCAATGTGCCAGTATATTACAGCTATGATAAAAGGCATACATGATGTTTATGAGCTTCCAATCTTGATTAGATGTTTTTTTCAAAGTTAAATTCCACAATGATGTGATGACGGCATGTTTCCATTCATCCAGTCAGGTAAGGTTGTTCCAGTGGATTCCACACAAGTATTTTCTTCCCTTCAGTTTTTTTTTGTAATGCACTTTATTGGATTGTAAACTTGACATCAGGCATGAGCATACATTTTCATTATGCAGAAATATGTTATCAATATTGTTAGACCTGGCACCATTGACGTGGGTCTCTCTTCCATTTTTTTTGCTGTTGCCTCCTATGTTTTTGCTATGTTTTTGCTGGTCTAGATGCTTTGGGCACTTTGCCACTGCTATTCAGTGCCAAAGTGCAAGTGCTCCCTATTGTAAATTGTTGTAATGGATTAGTGACTCCATGATTGGCCATTTGATTTACTTGTCAGACCCTAGTACAGTGCACCATGTGTGCCCAGGGCCTGTAAATCAAATGCTGCTGGTGGGCTTGCAGCACTGGTTGTGCCACCCACAGAAGCAGCTTGTAAAATGTGGCTCAGGCCTGCCATTGCAGAGCCTGTGTGCAGTCTGGGACTGCCATGTCGACTTGGCAAGTGCACCCACTTGCCAGTCCCTAAACCTTCCCTTTTCTACATGTTAGTCACCCCTAAGGTAGGCCCAAGGTACCCCTATGGGCAGGGTGCATTGTATATGAAAGGTAGGACATGCCCTGGTGTGTGTGGCATGCCCTGATAGTGAATTACAGCCAATTTCGTTTTTCACTATTGCAAGGCTATCTGTTCCCATAGGCCAGAATGGGCAGTTTGATTATAACATCTTATAAACATAACTGACCCAAGGAACAAGATAGGAAAATAAAGTTTAGTATGCCTGAACTCAGAATGTTAAAATACATCTTTTAGTGTGGGTGATTTTTACATTCCGTGTTTGAAAATACCACTTTTAGAAAGTAGGTGTTTTCTTGCCTAACCATCCAGTATGCCTCTGCTAGGTTTGTGTATTTCATGTCTGGTTTGTGAGTGACAGGGGACTGGAGAGGGCCTTGGCTCCAGCAGTCTGATGAGTCAGGGCTGGGCTGAATAGAGCCCACATAGAATAGAGAGTAGGGGGAGGAGATTTCCTTTCACTTGACTGAGCCTTCATAGAATAGATAGTAGGGGGAGGAGTTTTCCTTTCAGCTACCTGGGCCAGGTCTGCTTTCAACAATGCTGTCTCCACCTCCTGCCAGGAAGCTGCACCAGGGAGGACAGAACTGGTTTTGACTAGGTACAGACACTCTCAGCCTTCAGAGAACAAAGGATTTAGTAGTATAAATATTGGGGCCCAGACCCCAGAACTTTAGATCACTTCTGGGAATCAAGACGAACCTTTGCCAAGGAGAGAAACCAAGGAAGCTGAAGGAGGAGACTGCCCCTGTGCTGTTTTGCTGTTTGGGGTTGGCCTGCAGTGGTTACTTATTGCCAAGGAAAGGAGAAAAGGAACTTTGTGTGTACTTTAATCATCTTGAGGAAGTTCTCCAAGGGCTTGAAGCTGAGCTTGCCTCCTGTTCTGAAGTCTCAGGGATACAAAGACTTCACCCCCAGCTCCCCCTGAATTTCCTTGCTGGGAATTCTACCTGCAGAGAGGTGCCTGCTGTTGGTTTGGGCCCTCTAGAGACTGCGTGTCACTGGGAGCTGGAAGCGTGACGCAACGAGGAAGAAGCGTGTCGCCGCCGCAGCTGTTGCCGTCGCATCGCCGAAGAAGCGTGTCGCATCACTGGAGAAGCGTGTCACCGCCGCAGAGGTTGCCGTCGCATCACTGGAGAAGCATGTCGCAGGGCCTGTCGCGGCTCAAGAAACCATCGAGTTCACCGCACGGCCGACGGGCCATTTTGTCGCATCGCACCGGATCGTCGCATCGCATCGAGGCGCCATCTTGTCGCATCGTAACCGGAACGCAGTAAGAAACCGACGCATCAGCTCCTCTCTGGTAAGGAACCGATGCATCACCTCCCCTGCACTGCAGTAAGGAACCAACGCATCACCTCCCCTGAAGCAAGGAACTGACACATCACCTTCCCTGCGACCCTTTTGTTTGTATTGCGTTACGCATCCAAGGTACTTTGAGAGTAAAGTGTTGCATTTACCATCTACATTGAACTAAGCTATTTCTACCATTTGAAAGTCATATTTTTTAATACTGTATTGCGGATTTTTGTCGTTTGGTCTTGTGTTAAGTCTACATAAAGATTACTTATTTTCCTAAACTGGTGTGATGTCCATTTGTAGTGTCTTCATTGTATTACTGTATGTGTTCACAAATGCTTTACACACTGCCTCTGAGATAAGCCTGCCTGCTCGTGCCAAGCTACCAAGGGGGTGAGCAGTGGTTATTTTAGGAGTGTAGCCCCCTTACCCTGACTAGAAGCAAGGGCCCCTACTTGGTCAAAGGTACCTACCTCTGCCAACTAGAGACCCCCATTTATAACAAATATAAAATAGAACAATAAACAAAATTATGAACTCCCCTCATCTCTCCCCACCCTAACTCAATTAGCTTATCTGTGCACATCAATTCCACTATATTTGTTATCCATATGGCAACCCTGTATTAAGATCATGGTAGTGCCGCACTTGTTTCTCTTGGTTTTTGCTCTGCTAACTTATCCTATTAGTGTTTCTTTCCTAGAAAATATTATTTGTGCCATTAGTTCATGAGGACACATTACCTCTTGGTTATCTGGTTATCATCTGTCTCACTATAAGTAGTAATTGAGATGCTCATTTTCAGTTTCCTTCCCAATCTGGAGGCTGCAATCCTATTATTGTAATATCTGGACTCTCTTGCATGGTGACTCATACTATCTCCTTAATAGCCATTATAACATCTTTCCAATACACACCTGTTATGGGGCAAGCCTACCATATTTGAAGGGGGGGTGCCCACCTCTCTGTGCCCACTTCAACATCCATCTGTAGTTTGGGGAAACATTTTATGGGGTTTGTCCTGCGTTAGATGCCATCCAGTCTGTACTTTTAAAGCTGACTTATCCATGCTGCACAGAAAGACTATTTATCTCCATAATACCTCTTACATCTTACTGGGTATCTCTATGCCTTTTTTGACTGAAGTTTTGAGTCTTTTGGCTAACATATGATGAAACTGTTTTGTAGCCTTTGCTTTTGAATGGCAGAAGGGATTTTTTCTTTGTTGATTTGCAGGGCTCGCAGTTGATCCCATATTGTAGTGAGGGACTTTAGGTCTGCCTTAGTGCCTGATCATGTGTGTTTTTCTTCAGCTACTTTCAGATAATTTTCAAGTTGAGTTTGTATTAGTCCTCAGTAATTTCCCGTTGTCTTGATGGAGGAGACCTCCCTTGTGGTTATCATCACTTCCCCCATGGTGTTACCCACACACATCCATCTTGTTGCCTTTTCTTAGCAGCTTATGTCATTCCTCAGTCGTGTCAACATGGTGGGTTCTGCTGCTGGACTGGAATGTCACCCCAGAAGGCAATGCCTATCAAATTAGTGTCCTTTCCCTTTTGGCCACCAATGCCATGGCTATCAGCTTACCTCTAATTACTGCTTTAAAGGCATCCCAATATATACTTTAAGAGTTATCTGGTAACTTGTTTTTGTTCACGCAGTCATTTTATTGCTGGTGAGTTTTCTGCTCCATTAGCTGTGTAATAAATTGAATATTCCCCTAATCTCCATGTCCAGTTTGCACATTCTTGTGCGCAAGAGTCAAGCTCCAATCATATGTGTGTGTGTCATCATAGACTACAATGATGCCTATACCAGTATCTGTCACTGAGTGCATCACAGTCCTACATATTAGAATCAGAGCTCTACTGGAGTAGGAGTGATGGACGGGTAAATACAAAGTGTAATCCCTGTCCTGTGGGTGTGTCACTCTGTATGCTTGAACCAACCTCATCTCCTGTATTTTTATCTGACCTGTTTGGACATTTCTTTGTTCAGCAGACCAATGGGAGCTGACCTGTCACCTGTTCTTTGTAGAACTGTGTTGAAGTTTTCCATTACCATTAGCAGCCTCTCTATCAATCCCGAAAGTTTCCATAACACCTTCTCTAGGAAGCAGTCTTGACCTTGATTAAGTGAATATAAGGTAGCTATTGTCTTTATTTCCCTTTTAAATGTGATATTTATCATCATGTACCTCCTTTTATATCAACAAGTGGCTCAAGCACTACTATATCAAAGGACTTTGCCAACAGGATAGTGACTCCTATTGTTTTGGTGGTGCTTTTAAATGATTTGTTTTGGAGTGGAAACAACACTGCAGTCATCATTCTTAAGCTGCATCTTCTGGTTTTTCTGTAGCTAAGAAAGTGTGGATTCTCTAGCTTTTGGAAGCGGTAATAAGCCCTGTCAGATTCAGTGATAAGACCTGGATACACCTGATAGTGTCCCCAGTTGTGTCTGATTCCCCAATCTCCTGCAACCCTTCCCCTTGTTTAATCAAATTGAAGAAATATGTATAACACGTACTATTTCAACTAAAATAAAAAATAAAAATTCCCTGTGGAACAGTACATCCTCAGACTCTATATTCTCTCCTGGTGGACTTTGGTCCCTCATTTTATACACGTGAGCATCGCTGCAGGTTCCATTTCCCTTTTCCCTGTCTTTGAGGGTCCTCAATCATTTTCTGTTGCATCAATGAGGGAGACCCCTTTGTGGTTCTCTCCACTCCCCTGACAGTGTTACCCAAGCACATCCATCTTGTTGCCTTTACTCAGCAGCTTAAGCCATTCCTCTGTCATGTTAACATGTTGGATGCTGTCACTAGACGGGATAGCCATCCCGCAAGCAAACATCCACCAAAATCATGTGCTCTCTTCATTTAGGGCATCGGTTAGAGGTTTCAATGTTCTCTGTTTCTCCAGTGTGTACTGGGAACTGTCCTGTGATCACATGAGTTTGTTGCCACTGAAGAGAAGTGGTGAGGATCTCATTGTTTCTTTTAGTATGCCTGAAATGAAAACAACTTCACTACTGTGTCTCTGGGCCTGGTGTTGATATTAACACTCAATGCATTCTTTCAATATTTTTCCCTCTTTCATTTGCAATAGGTGGCTGGCCAACGAGTGCACATAAGCTGTTATGCCAGGGTCTTCCAGACCTTGGAATCTAATGTCTCTACATACCTTATTCTCTAGGCCTTCAAATTTAAGATCTAGAGTGTTCACTTACAATTCCATCAACTTGAGTTTGTGTTTTTGAAGAGGAGTTAATTTGCATACCTGGGTTCGGTCGAAGTGGGATCCTCCATATCGCTGAACTGGAAGCCACAAACCCTGGTAATTAAAAAGGAAACAGATTAGAATGCCAGAATACATTCCATGTGAGACCTCCTGCATACAGGTTTCCCATTTCAACTACTCTTGTGCTGATTTGATCAATGTCTCCACTCAGTGTTCTAATTGTGTCATTGATACTGTTTTTGGTGCCCTACAGCTCCAGTTTCATGTCTGCTTTCCATTCCTCCCTGAGTTCCTGCAGTCCAGTCTTTAAGTCATCTTTTGCAACATCAGGCTTGTCTTTGCTGGCAGCCATATTAAGCCTTCTCAGCAAAACCCTTCCTAAAATATCCCCAAGTTCGCGTCTTTTAGTGCCTATTCCCTTGCATGCTGGTTTTCATTGTTTCCAAACCATCCAAATATTCACCTCTCTTATGTACTCTTCACTGTGGGAATATATATACTGTTTCCACGGCGGGGCCTATAGAGATTCCATACCTTCTGTTGCACTCATATTGCCATTGCATGTGTCATTAATGGTGTGATCATTTGGAATTTTCCACTCCAACTTTGAGTCTGCCTTTACTGAGTTGTCTGGTGCTGGGTTGCACCACCACCAGGTGTGTGTCCTGGTTGTATCTGCCCTCACTGGGCGTCGGCACATCGTCCATCACTTGACCCCGCCCAAGTATTCAGGCTTCTGGTCCCCCCCCCCAGGGATCCCATCATCTTCAATAGGGGACAGATTCCTCTTTCAGTACTCTGTCAGTGGCTTGTGGCCAATTATGCTCCTAGAAAGTCACTGAGAACCTCCACTGGGTCACTTCCTCTTTGTCTTTACTGTTTCCTACCTGCAAGGCCCGCTGCTTTCAGTCTAGCAACCGTGTTCTTGGGTCCACTGCTATTATGGCCTCACTTTGTCTCCTGTTTGACAAATGTGGTGGGAGACCACCCACTTCCCCAAGTATGCATGCAGATCTTAACTCACAACAGATGTAATTGCAACACCAACTCCAGTCTTCTGTGGCAGTGCTCAGACCCGCACTGTGTGGGTACTACCATCTTGGTTCCACTTTGGAAAGCTGCTTCCACCTTACTCAACATGAGTGAGCTGGGTCTGTGATGGTGCTTGCTGCCCAATTGGAGCTTAGTTTCAAGGGGAGAGGATGTGGCCCAACGGCTCGAGCGTTCGACCTCAGAGCTGGGGAACCGGGTTTGAGTCTCAGCAGGGACGCTCAACATCCTTTAATTCTGGGCAAACCACTTAATCTCCCCATGCCTAACCAAAATGATGTGCCCATCAGTATTGCAACTGGTGCTCATGTAGAGTGCTCTGATACCTTTGGGTCTGGTTTGCGCTATATAAAACTCCCCCCCCAAAAAAAAAGTACACCACCTTCTAGAATTGCTTTTATGATGTGTCGTGGCCACGGTTATGGTTGGCTACCCATGCCCCCCTTTAATTATTAATGTTATCTGCATCAGCACAACACAGAAAATATGGAAGTTTGGGTTATTTCCTGTATTTGGCTTGTATGGGCACGCCCCTTTCAAACATTGTCTTGCTGGCTTATCCTTCACTTTTTGAACCTACTACAGCAGATGTATACGTTTTCTTCCATTGGTGAGGGAGTCAGACAGTAGTGTCTCCCAATCTCAGCTTCAAATCTCTTAGAAAGAAAATCATCAACTGCTACAAATGTGACACCCGAATGGCAGAAGAACTGCCTGCAGGCCTTCGTTGTTTTTAGTTTGTATAAGTACAAGTAGATTCTTAGCAGTTTACCATCCAACTTGTGTGCCATATACCCCTATGTGGCAGACTCACTTATATCAATAGAGCATCCCCACAGTGTAAGCATGCACCCCCCATGAGCACCTTAGTGCCTGGAGTTTCACCTGCCATCTTCCAGAAAATGAAGTTCCACCACTCTACACAATCTTAAATAAATTAGCATTGGCAAAGTGGGCAAAGTGGCCCCAAATAAGTGGTTTTGCAGAGAAGAGTAGAGGTTGCAGGAATTTTGAGCATTAAATGATTAGGATCTGTCACACATATTTAATAGTGAATTTTCATGCAGGCTCTGTTCTTCCATCCTGAGGAAAGGCTTGTTATGCTCAGCCTTTCAGTGCCCCACCTTACATGCTGCAAAGTCCTAAAATAAAATGCTTATTCTTAAGGGCAGGTCTCATTTGGAGAGGGATGGATGCCAGGTGCCTTCTGGAGCGGTGGTAGTTTGTGTGATATCAGGCTTCAACTTCAGGCCCTACCATCTGAGTTAATTGTAGGCAGGCCCACGTGGGTTCTGGAGGGATGATCATGGATGTATGGTGAGATAGACAGTGAAAGCATTAGTATGTAGATGCAAATTTGTGCATGCATGAGGGTGTTAGATGAGTTCGTGCGAGCATTGTTTGTCGAGTGAATGAGTGCAGGAATTAGCATCATGCTTGATTAAGTGTGAGCATGTGCATGTTGAAACAGTGGTTAAATGAAAGACTTCATTTGTGTGAGTGAGTGAGTGAGTGACTGAATGCATAAATAAGTGTCAAACAATTGCTGGTGTTAGCGAGAGCTTGATGGGACAGTGAACACGTGCATGAGTTTGCTGATGTGAGTCGTTGCATGACTGTTTTTCTGTGAGTAAGTGATAGGTGTGATAAATGAGTGCACAGAGTGTTCAATGAATCAATGCGTGAGCTCACTGGAGTGAGTCCATGAGGTACTGGGCCTCCAGGAAATTGTCCCTGCTCAGATCATTCACACCTTCTACAATTCCCCCACGCAGCGCTTTACTAGCTGCTGCTGCTTCTACTCCTCGGCCCTTCATGCCTCCTGCTACTCCCTCACTATCTCCTTCCCGCCTCCAATTGCCCAATTTGCTTGGCCCTTCAACCTTCAGGCTGCTGCCATGCTCATCTCGTTCATATTTAATGCTAGCCTCCTGGCAGGCCATATTCAGTTCCACTTTTCATGTGACCTGAGAAGGTTAATGTGATTGAGAGCATAAGTGACGGTCTTGCGTGGGCTGCAGCAAGTGGGACCTTGGTAAGACTGCGAGTGAGCGTATGGGCCTGTTGCAGTATATGTATGAGTGAGTGTGTTTAAGTAAGTCTGAGTGTGTGCATCACAATCAAACTCAAAAGAAGCACAAAATGTATTTGTCCAATTTATTATCTAAAAGTTAGCTAATCCATAATTTAGGTTTATAGGGTTGTTTAATTGATGGATTTTAGTGAGCCAAATAATGCTTTGCAGCACAGTTACTTCCTAAGATCTGAAAGGAATAGTATGTTGGTTTCATTAGTTAATGAACAATTTTCTTTATTAGCATTATTCATTTGATCATGATTACATCTGGAACAGCTTTCAAACATTCTCTGTTTTATTCACTGTTTATACCATGCATTTCATGTTTGTGGCAGGTGAAATTTCAAGGATTTGGAAAGTCCATTATACGGCTTTGTTAGTGCGATGTGTTATACCTTCTTGTAGACAAAATGTCGGTCAAGGGGTTTTGATGCAGCAACTCACCCCATTATAGACTATGACAGCCTGGATAGCATCTCTACACTATGTTGCCGAGCTGCTCCATGGCTAGTGATGTCAAACATGTGACCTTGAGAGAGGTCAGCTTTAGGGTGGTATTACCGCCAAATCTTTGCCTTCCTCCTCCATTTTTTCTGATCTTGTTTTTGCTGGCATTAGGACTCTGCACACTTTAACACTGCTAACTAGGGCTTAAGTGCATGTGCTCACTCCTTAAAACATGATAATGTTGGCTAATCCCTAATTGGCATATTGAATTTACTTATAAGTCCCTTATAAACTGGTACTGCATGCACCAAGGGCCTGTAAATTAAATGTTACAAGTGGGCCTGCAGCCCTGATTGTGCCACCCACCTAAGTAGCCCTTTAAACATGCTTCAGGCCTGCCATTGCAGAGCATTCATGTGAAGTTTTAAACTGCCATTTCAACCTGGCAAAATATACCTTTTGCCAGACCCAAACCTTCCTTTTTAATATATATATATATATATATATATATATATTATCTACTGGCGGTCGCCAGTAGATAGTTATAGTTAGGACCTATTTTCCATAGGAAATCCGCGACATTCTATTTGAAATAACTCTCTTGCCGGTTGACGAATCTTCGCGAAATTTTCAAACTTTATGGCCTGCTCCGGTCCGCTCCTACCCTGAAAGTCTCGGGGTGATTCGTCAAGCGGGGGCCGAGAAAAAAGGGGGGTCCCAAAACATGTTTTCCCCATTCATTTTCCCATAGGAAACTTTAGACACGGCTACAGCCCGAACTGCTGAACGGAATTACACCAAATTTGGCAAAGAGGTAGTTCTTGGTTCAGAAAGAACCCTTTTTGTTAAATGGTGTAAATCCGTTCAGTAGTTGCTGAGAAAATCAAAAGTAAAAACACATATATATCTGTCAAGGCCCCACAAGTCTTACCTATATACTCGTGGAGTTATCTCGCAGGGACGACGTGAGCAACCTCCACCGTCCCTCTCCTCACCTGATCAAAGGTAAATATACAGACCTAGGCAAGGATAGGACCAGGGGAAGGTGCCTAATGGTGTTTTAGAAGTGACGTCGTCTGGGATGACCGGGTAAGGCGTCTCACTAGACTGAGGATGCTCTCCTGGGATCGCCAACTAGAGAATGAGTAATAAAACCGGTTAGTGCGTCTACCCTCCTTTCTGACCTGGTTATGTACACACAACAGCCATACAACATGTGAAGTTGGTTCAAGGTTGTATAGTCACCTGTAGGATGAGGACTAGTGCTCCAAATGGGGTCTCTCTGACACAGTAAGACAGGAAGCCGGTAAGTAGGTAAGCAGGTAAGTCCCAGAAGAGGTTGGTGTATGTGCTCCCGACTTCAGTGCCAGGAAGGTGAAGGAACGTCACGCACACCTGCGTGGCAGCTGAACTGTAACAGAGAAAAGGTAAGAGCGCTCCTGCGCGGTGATAAGGGTAAAGAGAAAAACCGTGACCACTCTTCCTTGTGAGTGTCACGGAAATGAAAACAAACAAGCGCTCCTGCGCTGGAATGAGTGAGACCTAGCCGCGACCACGCTTCCCTGTGCGTGTCGCAGGTGCAGTAAACAAAACAAGCGCTCCTGCGCCGGAATGAGTGAGACCTAGCCGCGACCACGCTTCCCTGTGCGTGTCGCGGGTGCAGTAAACAAACAAGCGCTCCTGCGCTTGTAATGAACAAGAACCAGCCGCGACCACGCTTCCTTGTGCGTGTCGCGGGTGAAGAAAACAAAACAAGCGCTCCTGCGCTGGAATGAGCCGGCGGAATCGTCAGAGTTGAAAAGAACTAGCGGCCGGCCTCGGACAAGGTACAGTACTGGAAGCACTGACTGGAATGGGTGCCACGGCTATATGCGGTCTCACCCGGAAGCGCTTCATGTTGTTCAGGTGCACTTCTAGGTCTGAGCGCTAGACCGCTGACCTATCGTAGCAGTGTCGTGCTGTATACGTGCCGGAACCAACCTCACACATCCCGCTGTTTCCCCCTGGGGTGGAACCATGACAGTACCCCCTCCCAAGATAATCCCCCATACCCCCTACACGGGGGTAGCAGGGCGAGGTTTGCACGGGCACCGAGCATGGAAGGCTTGGACTAACAGGGGTGCATGGCGTACATGGGACAAGGGCTCCCAGGAACGCTCTTCCGGCCCATACCCTTTCCAGTCCACCAGGTAAAAGAGCCGCCCCCTGGTCCTACGGGAATCAAGGATGGCCCTCACCTCATACTCCTCGTGATCGTCCTGGAGGAGGGGGGGCGGAGGGCTAGCAATACGGGTCTCAGGATGGACGGGATGTAGGAGGGAAACATGGAATACTGGGTGTACTTTCATCTGCTGGGGTAGAGTAAGCCTCATCGCCACCCGATTGATGATTTTCTCGATGGGAAAAGGACCGACGTATCTTGGCAGCAGCTTTTTGGGTCCATGTACGTTGAGGTTTTTTATCGATACCCATTCCTCGTCCCCTACCCTGTACTCTGGTTCCGCTTGTCTGTGGGCATCGGCG
This sequence comes from Calotriton arnoldi, assembly GCA_963921515.1. Lineage (NCBI taxonomy): Eukaryota > Metazoa > Chordata > Amphibia > Caudata > Salamandridae > Calotriton > Calotriton arnoldi. The sequence continues at coordinate 61,471 of CAWUFW010008392.1, forward strand.
TGATGTTTGTGGTATTCTTTAGCCTTGGCGAGCTCGAACCGGGCCTCCTGCCATAAGTCGTGTAGAAGGGCGTGATGCTCTTGTATGGTAGGAAGGTGGCAGGACAATGTTTTTTCCCATGGTTCTGATCGTGGGTGTCGCCCTTGTAGACAGAAGAAAGGTGACATTCCTGTGGACGCATGTTTGCTGTTGTTGTATGCATATTCTACTATCCATAGCGCCTCTGACCATTCTTGTTCTACGGACAACAGCAAGCATCGAAGGTATTGCTCCATGGTCTGGTTTGTTCGTTCTGCCTGTCCGTCTGTCTGTGGGTGGTACGCCGTGGAAAGACGGGTTTCCATGCCCATGTTTTTGCACACCTCACCCCAAAACCTGGATACGAATTGGGAGCCCCTGTCCGTGATCAGCACTGAGGGTACACCATGCAACCGGATCACGTTGCATGCGAAGATCAAAGCTAAGTCGAGTGCCGATGGCAGTTTCTTCAAAGGAACGAAGTGTGCCATTTTCGTTAGATGATCTACGATAGTGAGGACGGTGGTAAAGCCGGTTTTAGTCTTGGGTAGTTCTACCACAAAGTCCATGGACACCGTATGCCAAGGGTAAGTAGGTACAGGAATGGGGTTCAAGAGTCCTACCAGGGGACTGGAATGGATCTTCCCTTGAGCACAGACGGCACAACGGGCTATGTGGGAACGAACAGCGATGTCCATGGAAGGCCACCAAAAGTGTCTGTGTAAGAGGTCCATGGTTTTATGGAATCCCGGATGGAGAGATAACTGGTGGTCATGGCACTTATACAGGGCCTGTTGCTGATGGTCTTCCAACGGGAGGTAGTACTGGTCCCCTTTGAACAAAAAACCATCCCGTGTGGTGATCCCAGTCAGGTCCCCAATCCACTCCTCTGTATCTTTTTGCTTCAGGTCTTCGTGCAGCTGGGTGAAGAAGGAAGAGGATAGGACCACCCCTTGAAAGCAATGTTCAGGGAGGATCTATACGGGTTCGGTCTTCGGTACGTTATCGTCGGTTTCGTCCAATCTGGACAGGGCATCTGCTTTGGCATTTTCCTTCCCGGGGCGATAGGTGATCAGGAATTCGTATTCGTTAAAAAACAGGGTCCACCTCAATTGTCTGGAAGTGAGGGCTCTGGCTGAACGAAGGAACTGCAAATTCCTGTGGTCCGTGTAAATGGTAACTGGGTGTCGTGCGTCCTTGAGGTAATGGCGCCATTCCTCAAAGGCAGCCTTGATGGCAAGTAGTTCACGGTCTGACGCGGTGTAGTTGCATTCTGCTGGCAGCAGCTTTCGGGAGTAAAAGGCCACATGATGCAATAGACCTGTTTCGGCGTTGTGTTGTGACAATACCCCTCCCAAGGCATTCTGTGATGCATCCGCTTCCACTATGAAGGGTTGTTCCGGGTCAGGATGCCGTAGGACGGGAGCGCTGGAAAACCTTTTCTTCAGGTTCAGAAACGCCTCCTCGGCTTCAGGATCCCAAGAGAACTGCACCCCTTTACGCAGCAAGCGGGTGATGGGTGTGATGATGCTAGAGAACCCAGTGATGAAGCGCCTATAATAGTTGGCGAACCCCAGGAATCTCTGGACCTGTTTGACGGAACAGGGCGATGGCCATTGTAGTACTGCTTCAACTTTCTTGGTTTCCATTCTGACTCCGTCAGGGGTTAGGATGTGTCCCAGAAACTCTACCATGGTGGTGTGGAACATGCTCTTCTCTAGTTTCACGTAGAGTCCGTGCAGCTGTAGTTGTTGCAGGACAGCACGAACGTGGTTGATGTGGTCAGGAAGACTGTTGGAGAAGATCAGAATGTCATCAATGTAGACAACACAGAAACGGTCAAGGTAGTCCCTTAAGCATTCATCTATGAAGAATTGGAAGGCCGCGGGAGCGTTGCATAGTCCGAAGGGCATGACTCGATATTCGAAGAGGCCGTATTTCGTCCGGAAGGCGGTCTTCCATTCGTCGCCCTCTCGGACCCTGACGAGATGGTAGGCTCCTCGTAGATCAAGTTTGGTGTAGATAGTAGCATCCTTCACTTGATCCAAGAGGTTGGAAATGAGTGGTAGAGGATACCGGTTTTTGATGGTTATGGTATTTATGGCTCTGTAGTCAATACATGTTCGTAGATCCCCCTCCTTCTTGGCCACGAAAAGAGAGAGGAAGAGACGGGTGATTTGGAGTGACGTATAAACCCGTTTTGCAGGAACTCATCCAGATAGGCGCGTAAATGGTGGTTTTCTTTTTCTGTGAGTGAGTAGATGCGGCTACATGGAAGTGTCGATCCAGGTATGAGGTCAATCCTGCAATCGAAGGAGCGGTGTGGTGGCAAGGTATTGGCCCCCTTCTTGTCAAATACAGAAGCCAGGTCTGCATATGCCTCGGGTACGTCTTCTTGGGTGACCGTTCCCATCCCCATTAAGGACACCGAACGGGCTTGTATTGCAAGATCACCGGATACGTTCTCCTGCGGATAACAGGCGATGGCGCAATGAGAGGAGTTCAAGGTCATGATCCGGGTCTTCCAGTCGATGTGGGGATTATGTGTCACCAACCAAGGAAGCCCCAGGATAAGCTTGAACTGAGGTGCGTCGATTACGGCAAAGGCAATGGTCTCTGTGTGCCCATTTGTGCATATCATTCTCATGGCTTCTGTCTGATACTGTATAAGTCCAGAGGTGAGGTCGGTGCCGTCCACAGCCTTCACACTTTCTGGTTTTTCTTGGTCACTGTCGGAATACCCAGTCCCTCCATGTAGCGAGTGTCGATGAAGTTTCCGGTGGCGCCAGAGTCGATGAGGGCTGTGACTGTCCATGTTTGGCCTGTCAGTGATTGCAATGTTACCGTCATTCCCATGTGTCGAATGTTGGCCAGGGATTCGGTGATGGGGGTCCGCATGGAGGGAGAACCCAGTAGACCAACCCCTTTGCCTACTGGGTTTTGCCGTTTCCCGCTTCGTCCCTGCGGGTCACTGAAAGGGCGTAGGGTTTATTGGCCTTAGTTTTGGCAGGTTTAACAGGGCATTCCCTTACGAAGTGTCCACTTTTGCCGCAGTACAGGCATAAGTTCTGTTTTCGCCGTTTTTCCTTCTCTTCCCGGGTTAGGGGTCCACGGACTCCGCCGATCTGCATTGGTTCGGGTGCATCATGGGCCTTCCCTGGTTCACTCCTGCTCTTTTCCTGAAACGTCATGAATCGGGACTCGGAGCCCTTGGTTTTCTCGCTTTTCCGTTCCTGCAGTCTGAAGTTCAACCTGATTGCTAGGTCGATGAAGGACTTGATATCCTCCGGGGGTTCGGGTTGTTGAGAGAGAAGGTCCTTGATCTCATCCCGCAATCCCCTGTAGAAAACGGACACCTGTTTAGACTCCGGCCATCTGGCTTCGATAACCAGCCTGTTAAAAGTGGTAATGTAATGCAGCAGATCGGAAGAGCCTTGTTTCAAATTAAGAAGCTCGTTGTCTGCGGCTTGCACAAACGTGTGGCGGGCGAACATCCGCCGTAGGGTTTCCTTAAAGACGGGAAGGCTGTATAGCAAGGGGTCGTCGTTTTCGACCAAAGTTATGGACCACTGGGCAGCGTCTCCTCCAAGGTAGGACAAGATAAACGCGACTTTGGAGGCGTCATCTGGGAAGGCGGAAGCACGTGCCATGAAGTGCAGTTGGCATTGATTCAGGAAAATGCTGAACTTGGTGCTATCACCATAAAATCGCTCAGGGGGTGCTAGCTGGATAGGGTGAGGAGCTATGACCTGTATGGGCGGGCTACGATCGTGCTGAACGGGTACTGACCCCCAGGATTGAACACAGGAGGACGTAACACACCCCCTGTCTGGCTCTGACAGCTGGGTCTGGGCCCCAAGCCCCCGAGGACCCCACTGCAATCTGACCCTGTAACGTCGTGATGTCTTGACGCAGACTCAGGTTGTCTGCCTGTATATGGGCCAGTATAGCTGCTATGTCCTGCAGGGTAACGTCGGAGTTGCTCATGGCGTCCAGGCGAGATATTTAGCGTGGGCTTCCAGTTCTGTCAGGGCCCCACAAGTCTTACCTATATACTTGTGGAGTTATCTCGCAGGGACGACGTGAGCAACCTCCACCGTCCCTCTCCTCACCTGATCAAAGGTAAATATACAGACCTAGGCAAGGATAGGACCAGGGGAAGGTGCCTAATGGTGTTTTAGAAGTGACGTCGTCTGGGATGACCGGGTAAGGCGTCTCACTAGACTGAGGATGCTCTCCTGGGATCGCCAACTAGAGAATGAGTAATAAAACTGGTTAGTGCGTCTACCCTCCTTTCTGACCTGATTATGTACACACAACAGCCATACAACATGTGAAGTTGGTTCAAGGTTGTATAGTCACCTGTAGGATGAGGACTAGTGCTCCAAATGGGGTCTCTCTGACACAGTAAGACAGGAAGCCGGTAAGTAGGTAAGCAGGTAAGTCCCAGAAGAGGTTGGTGTATGTGCTCCCGACTTCAGTGCCAGGAAGGTGAAGGAACGTCACGCACACCTGCGTGGCAGCTGAACTGTAACAGAGAAAAGGTAAGAGCGCTCCTGCGCGGTGATAAGGGTAAAGAGAAAAACCGTGACCACTCTTCCTTGTGAGTGTCACGGAAATGAAAACAAACAAGCGCTCCTGCGCTGGAATGAGTGAGACCTAGCCGCGACCACGCTTCCCTGTGCGTGTCGCGGGTGCAGTAAACAAAACAAGCGCTCCTGCGCCGGAATGAGTGAGACCTAGCCGCGACCACGCTTCCCTGTGCGTGTCGCGGGTGCAGTAAACAAACAAGCGCTCCTGCGCTTGTAATGAACAAGAACCAGCCGCGACCACGCTTCCTTGTGCGTGTCGCGGGTGAAGAAAACAAAACAAGCGCTCCTGCGCTGGAATGAGCCGGCGGAATCGTCAGAGTTGAAAAGAACTAGTGGCCGGCCTCGGACAAGGTACAGTACTGGAAGCACTGACTGGAATGGGTGCCGCGGCTATATGCGGTCTCACCCGGAAGCGCTTCATGTTGTTCAGGTGCACTTCTAGGTCTGAGCGCTAGACCGCTGACCTATCGTAGCAGTGTCGTGCTGTATACGTACCGGAACCAACCTCACACATCCCGCTGTTTCCCCCTGGGGTGGAACCATGACAATATCTGGGCGGAGCCTAACCACACATGTCATCGTGAGATCTGATTGGCTGTCAGCACTTCATCCTGGAATTGCTGGCAGCCATCTTGGGACCAATATAAATGATAGTACCCTATTGAAATGCATTGTAGTGAATCGAAGATTTTGAGGGTTACCAAAAGGAGAACTATAAAGGGTGATAACAAACTTTAGTTACATTAGAATTCATTTGTTGATGGTACCATACTAATTTCAGGAATTGTGGTGTGTTCTAAGGTGATTTTACCCTGTGAAAAACCTTCTGCTGGGATATCATGAATCATGTTTGAGAGAAAACTATTTTCACATGCTTGTCCCATACAGTTTTGGAAGGTGCTCCAGAAGCTAAAATGAGAGCATATTTTCTGTAACTTCACATTATCTTTCTCAGTCATGTGAGAATGAAGTGTGACATTCTCAGTAAAACATGTACATCCAACAAGGCCAGTTGATGCCTTTGTGTTCTACTGCAGCCTTCCAGAGTGTTCTAAAGAACAACTAGAGCGCTAACAGCCTTACTTATGACAAAAGTATGGCACACCTGAAGCCATCTTGATTGGAATAAACTGGTAACACTTAAAACATTTAATTTAAAAAGGAACAAAATGAGGGGTTCATTTTGTCATAGAAATTATGGTTAGTGCTGTAGAAAGAAAAATTTGGACATGTTTCAAGTGTGATCTCAAATATCTTCCTGTTATATTTCAACAGGAACAGCCTGCCAGTTGATGCCTTTGTGTTCTACTGCAGCTTCCCAGAGTGTTCTAAAGAACAACCAGAGCGCTAACAGCCTTACTTATGACAAAAGTATGGCACACCTGAAGCCATCTTGATTGGAATAAACCGGTAACACTTAAAACATTTAATTTAAAAAGGAACAAAATGAGGGGGTTCTTTTTGAAATAGAAATTATGGTTAGTGCTGCAGAAAGAAAAATTAGGGCATGTTTAAAGTGAGATCTCAAATCCTCTTCTATTTCATTAGAAAATTCTGACATGCAGACTGAAACAATCACTTTCAATACCAGCAGCAGACTTCCAGTTAACTCCTTGGTGAGCAGTAGCTTTACTGCAGTGATCTAATGAGCAACTAGAGTGCTAACATTCTGAATTTATGGCAAATGTGAGACACATCTGAATGCCTTCTTGATGGAATCAAAGAAAAAAACTGAAAGCATTTCCTACTGAGGAGACTGCAGTAAATGAGGAAATTAGGAAACTTCATAACAAAGAAGTCTTCCAAGATGGCCACCAGTGAAAAAAGAGCCCAAATGTAGCACAAATATTACCCAGATGTAGCCCACATATAGCCCAATGACATAAGTGTGCAAAACACTTTTTATTTTTAGTTTTTTTGCAGTTTTATGTAGTGCAGACTGGTCAGGTATTGGAGCGTTGCATCTTAAAACATGACCCCCCTACACTACAAAAACACCACTGCACTACCCTAAACCCTAAAACACTACCCCCAGCACGACCCCCTACACTGCCTGAACACCACTGCACTGCCCTAAACCCTGAAACACCACCCCTTCACGACCCCCTACACTGCCCGAACACCACTGCACTGCCCTAAACCCTGAAACACCACCCCCAGCACGACCCCCTACACTGCCCGAACACCACTGCACTGCCCTAAACCCTGAAACACCACTCCCAGCACGACCCCCTACACTGCCCGAACACCACTGCTCTGTCCAAAACCCTGAAACACCAGCCCCAGCAAGACCCCCTACACTGCCCGAACACCACTGCCCTAAACCCTGAAACACCACCCCCAGCAAGACCCCCTACACTGCCTGAACACCACTGCACTGCCCTAAACCCTGAAACACCACCCCCAGCACGACCCCCTACACTGCCCGAACACCACTGCTCTGTCCAAAACCCTGAAACACCAGCCCCAGCACGACCCCCTACACTGCCCGAACACCACTGCACTGCCCTAAACCTTGAAACACCAGCCCCAGCACGACCCCCTACACTGCCCGAACACCACTGCACTACCCTAAACCCTGAAACACCACCCCCAGCATGACCCCCTACACTGCCCGAGCACCACTGCACTGCCCTAAACCCTGAAACACCAGCCCCAGCACGACCCCCTACACTGCCCGAACACCACTGCACTGCCCTAAACCCTGAAACACCAGCCCCAGCACGACCGCCTACACTGCCCGAACACCACTGCACTGCCCTAAACCCTGAAACACCAGCCCCAGCACGACCGCCTACACTGCCCGAACACCACTGCACTGCCCTAAACCGTAAAACACCAGCCTCAGCACGACCCCCTACACTGCCCGAACACCACTGCACTGCCCTAAACCCTGAAACACCACCCCCAGCACGACCCCCTACACTGCCTGAACACCACTGCACTGCCCTAAACCCTGAAACACCACCCCCAGCACGACCCCCTACACTGCCCGAACACCACTGCACTGCCCAAACCCTGAAACACCATCCCCTGCACGACCCCCTACACTGCCCGAACACTTCTGCACTGCCCTAAACCCTGAAACACCATCCCCAGCACGACCCCCTACACTGCACAAACACCACTGCACTGCCCTAAACCCTGAAACATCACCCCCAGCAAGACCCCCTACACTGCCCGAACACCACTGCCCTAAACCCTGAAACACCACTCCCAGCAAGACCCCCTACACTGCCCGAACACCACTGCACTGCCCTAAACCCTGAAACACCAGCCCCAGCACGACCCCCTACACTGCCCGAACACCACTGCACTGCCCTAAACCCTGAAACACCACCCCCTGCACGACCCCCTACACTGCCCGCACACCACTGCACTGCATTAAACCCTGAAACACCACCCCCAACACGACCCCCTACACTGCCAGAACACCACTGCACTGCCCTAAACCCTGAAACACCACCCCCTGCACGACCCCCTACACTGCCCGAACACTACTGCACTGCCCTAAACCCTGAAACACCACCCCCAGCACAACCCCCTACACTGCACGAACACCACTGCACTGCCCTAAACCCTGAAACACTACCCCCAGCAAGACCCCCTACACTGCCCGAACACCACTGCACTGCCCTAAACCCTGAAACATCACCCCCAGCAAGACCCCCTACACTGCCCGAACATCACTGCCCTAAACCCTGAAACACCACCCCCAGCAAGACCCCCTACACTGCCCGAACACCACTGCACTGCCCTAAACCCTGAAACACCACCCCCAGCATGACCCCCTACACTGCCTGAACACCACTGCTCTGCCCTAAACCCTGAAACACCAGCCCCAGCACGACCCCCTACACTGCCCGAACACCACTGCACTGCCCTAAACCCTGAAACACCACCCCCAGCACGACCCCCTACACTGCCCGAACACCACTGCACTGCCCTAAACCCTCAAACACCAGCCCCAGCACGACCCCCTACACTGCCTGAACACCACTGCACTGCCCTAAACCCTGAAACACCAGCCCCAGCAAGAGCCCCTACACTGCCCGAACACCACTGCACTGCCCTAAACCCTGAAACACCACCCCCAGCAAGACCCCTACACTGCCCGAACACCACTGCACCTAAACCCTGAAACACCACCCCCAGCAATACCACCTACACTGGCCGAACACCACTGCACTGCCCTAAACCCTGAAACACCACCCCCAGCACGACCCCCTACACTGCCCGAACACCACTGCACTGCCCTAAACCCTGAAACACCAGCCCCTGCACGACCCCCTACACTGCCCAAACACCACTGCACTGCCCTAAACCCTGAAACACCACCCCCAGCACGACACCCTACACTGCCCGAACACCACTGCACTGCCCTAAACCCTGAAACACCACCCCCAGCACGACCCCCTACACTGCCCAAACACCACTGCACTGCCCTAAACCCTGAAACACCACCCCCTGCACGACCCCCTACACTGCCCGGAACACCACTGCACTGCCCTGAAACACCACCCCCAGCACGACCCCCTACACTGCCCGAACACCACTGCACCTAAACCCTGAAACACCACCCCCAGCAAGACCACCTACACTGCCCGAACACCACTGCACTGCCCTAAACCCTGAAACACCACCCCCAGCACGACCCCCTACACTGCCCAAACACCACTGCACTGCCCTAAACCCTGAAACACCACCCCCAGCACGACCCCCTACACTGCCCAAACACCACTGCACTGCCCTAAACCCTGAAACACCACCCCTCAGCACGACACCCTACACTGCCCGAACACCACTGCACTGCCGTAAACCCTGAAACACCACCCCCAGCACGACCCCCTACACTGCCCAAACACCACTGCACTGCCCTAAACCCTGAAACACCACCCCCTGCACGACCCCCTACACTGCCCGAACACCACTGCACTGCCCTAAACCCTGAAACACCAGCCCCAGCACGACCCCCTACACTGCCCGAACACCACTGCACTGCCCTAAACCCTGAAACACCAGCCCCAGAAAGACCCCCTACACTGCCCGAACACCACTGCACTGCCCTAAACCCTGAAACACCACCCCCAGCAAGACCCACTACACTGCCCGAACACCACTGCACTAAACCCTTAAACACCACCCACAGCAAGACCACCTACACTGGCCGAACACCACTGCACTGCCCTAAACCCTGAAACACTACCCCCTGCACGACCCCCTACACTGCCCAAACACCACTGCACTGCCCTAAACCCTGAAACACCACTCCCAGCAAGACCCCCTACACTGCCCGAACACCACTGCAATAAACCCTTAAACACCACCCCCAGCAAGACCACCTACACTGGCCGAACACCACTGCACTGCCCTAAACCCTGAAACACTACCCCCTGCACGACCCCCTACACTGCCCAAACACCACTGCACTGCCCTAAACCCTGAAACACCACCCCCTGCACGACCCCCTACACTGCCCGAACACCACTGCACTGCCCTAAACCCTGAAACACCACCCCCAGCACGACACCCCTACACTGCCCGAACACCACTGCACTGCCCTAAACCCTGAAACACCACCCCCAGCAAGACCCCCTACACTGCCCGAACACCACTACACTACCCTTAAACACCACCCCCAGCACGACCACCTACACTGCCCGAACACCACTGCACTGCCCTAAACCCTGAAACACCACCCCCTGCACGACCCCCTACACTGCCCAAACACCACTGCACTGCCCTAAACCCTGAAACACCACCCCCTGCACGACCCCCTACACTGCCCGAACACCACTGCACTGCCCTAAACCCTGAAACACCACCCCTCAGCACGACACCCTACACTGCCCGAACACCACTGCACTGCCCTAAACCCTGAAACACCACCCCCAGCACGACCCCCTACACTGCCCAAACACCACTGCACTGCCCTAAACCCTGAAACACCACCCCCTGCACGACCCCCTACACTGCCCGAACACCACTGCACTGCCCTAAACCCTGAAACACCACCCCCAGCACGACCCCCTACACTGCCCGAACACCACTGCACTGCCTAAACCCTGAAACACCACCCCCAGCAAGACCACCTACACTGGCCGAACACCACTGCACTGCCCTAAACCCTGAAACACCACCCCTAGCATGACCCCCTACACTGCCCGAACACCACTGCACTGCCCTAAACCCTGAAACACCACCCCCAGCACGACCCCCTACACTGCCCAAACACCACTGCACTGCCCTAAACCCTGAAACACCAGCCCTCAGCACGACCCCCTACACTGCCCGAACACCACTGCACTGCCCTAAACCCTGAAACACCAGCCCCAGCACGACCCCCTACACTGCCCGAACACCACTGCACTGCCCTAAACCCTGAAACACCACCCCCAGCAAGACCCCCTACACTGCCCGAACACCACTGCACTGCCTAAACCCTGAAACACCACCCCCAGCACGACCCCCTACACTGCCCGAACACCACTGCACTGCCCTAAACCCTGAAACACCACCCCCAGCACGACCCCCTACACTGCCCGAACACCACTGCACTGCCCTAAACCCTGAAACACCACCCCCAGCACGACCCCCTACACTGCCCGAACACCACTGCACTGCCCTAAACCCTGAAACACCACCCCCAGCACGACCCCCTACACTGCCCGAACACCACTGCACTGCCCTAAACCCTGAAACACCAGCCCCAGCACGACCCCCTACACTGCCCGAACACCACTGCACTGCCCTAAACCATGAAACACCACCCCCAGCACGACCCCCTACACTGCCCGAACACCACTGCACTGTCCTAAACCCTGAAACACCACCCCCAGCAAGACCACCTACACTGCCCGAACACCACTGCACTGCCCTAAACCCTGAAACACCAGCCCCAGCACGACCCCCTACACTGCCCGAACACCACTGCACTGCCCTAAACCCTGAAACACCAGCCCCAGCACGACCCCCTACACTGCCCGAACACCACTGCACTGCCCTAAACCCTGAAACACCAGCCCCAGCACGACCCCTACACTGCCCGAACACCACTGCACTGCCCTAAACCCTGAAACACCACCCCCAGCACGACCCCCTACACTGCCCGAACACCACTGCACTGCCCTAAACCCTGAAACACCACCCCCAGCACGACCCCCTACACTGCCCGAACACCACTGCACTGCCCTAAACCCTGAAACACCAGCCCCAGCACGACCCCCTACACTGCCCGAACACCACTGCACTGCCCTAAACCCTGAAACACCAGCCCCAGCACGATCCCCTACACTGCCCGAACACCACTGCACTGCCCTAAACCCTGAAACACCAGCCCCAGTACAGACCCCCTACACTGCCCGAACACCACTGCACTGCCCTAAACCCTGAAACACCACCCCCAGCAAGACCCCCTACACTGCCCGAACACCACTGCACTGCCCCAAACCCTGAAACACCACCCCCAGCAAGACCACCTACACTGCCCGAACACCACTGCACTGCCCTAAACCCTGAAACACCACCCCCTGCACGACCCCCTACACTGCCCAAACACCACATGCACTGCCCTAAACCCTGAAACACCACCCCCTGCACGACCCCCTACACTGCCCGAACACCACTGCACTGCCCTAAACCCTGAAACACCACCCCCAGCAAGACCCCCTACACTGCCCGAACACCACTGCACTGCCCTAAACGCCTAAAACACCACCCCCAGCACGACCCACCTACACTGCCCGAACACCACTGCACTGCCCTAAACCCTGAAACACTACCCCCAGCACGACCCCCTACACTGCCCGAACACCACTGCACTGCCCTAAACCCTGAAACACCACCCCCAGCACGACCCCCTACACTGCCCGAACACCACTGCACTGCCCTAAACCCTGAAACACCACCCCCAGCACGACCCCCTACACTGCCCGAACACCACTGCACTGCCCTAAACCCTGAAACACCACCCCCAGCACGACCCCCTACACTGCCTAAACACCACTGCACTGCCCAAAACCCTGAAACACTACCCCCAGCACGAGCCCCTACACTGCCCGAACACCACTGCACTGCCCTAAACCCTGAAACACCACCCCCAGCAAGACCACCTACACTGCCCGAACACCACTGCACTGCCCTAAACCCTGAAACACCACCCCCTGCACGACCCCCTACACTGCCCAAACACCACTGCACTGCCCTAAACCCTGAAACACCACCCCCTGCACGACCCCCTACACTGCCCAAACACCACTGCACTGCCCTAAACCCTGAAACACCACCCCCAGCATGACCCCCTACACTGCCCAAACACCACTGCACTGCCCTAAACCCTGACACACCACCCCTGCACTACCCCCTACACTGCCCGAACACCACTGCACTGCCCTAAACCCTGAAACACCACCCCCAGCACGACCCCCTACACTGCCCGAACACCACTGCACTGCCCTAAACCCTCAAACACCAGCCCCAGCACGACCCCCTACACTGCCCGAACACCACTGCACTGCCCTAAACCCTCAAACACCACCCCCAGCATGATCCCCTACACTGCCCGAACACCACTGCACTGCCCTAAACCCTGAAACACCACCCCCAGCAAGACCCCCTACACTGCCCGAACACCACTGCACTGCCCTAAACCCTGAAACACTACCCCCAGCAACGACCCCCTACACTGCCCGAACACCACTGCACTCCCTAAACCCTTAAACACCACCCCCAGCAAGACCACCTACACTGCCCGAACACCACTGCACTGCCCTAAACCCTGAAACACTACCCCCTGCACGACCCCCTACACTGCCCAAACACCACTGCACTGCCCTAAACCCTGAAACACCACCCCCTGCACGACCCCCTACACTGCCCGAACACCACTGCACTGCCCTAAACCCTGAAACACCACCCCCAGCACGACCCCCTACACTGCCCGAACACCACTGCACTAAACGCTTAAACACCACCCCCAGCAAGACCACCTACACTGGCCGAACACCACTGCACTGCCCTAAACCCTGAAACACTACCCCCTGCACGACCCCCTACACTGCCCAAACACCACTGCACTGCCCTAAACCCTGAAACACCACCCCCTGCACGACCCTCTACACTGCCCAAACACCACTGCACTGCCCTAAACCCTGAAACACCACCCCTCAGCACGACACCCTACACTGCCCGAACACCACTGCACTGCCCTAAACCCTGAAACACCACCCCCAGCAAACCCCCTACACTGCCCGAACACCACTGCACTAAACCCTTAAACACCACCCCAGCAAGACCACCTACACTGGCCGAACACCACTGCACTGCCCTAAACCCTGAAACACAACCCCTCCACGACCCCCTACACTGCCCAAACACCACTGCACTGCCCTAAACCCTGAAACACCACCCCCTGCACGACCCCCTACACTGCCCGAACACCACTGCACTGCCCTAAACCCTTAAACACCACCCCCAGCAAGACCCCCTACACTGCCCGAACACCACTGCACTAAACGCTTAAACACCACCCCCAGCAAGACCACCTACACTGGCCGAACACCACTGCACTGCCCTAAACCCTGAAACACTACCCCCTGCACGACCTCCTACACTGCCCAAACACCACTGCACTGGCCTAAACCCTGAAACACCACCCCCTGCACAACCCTCTACACTGCCCGAACACCACTGCACTGCCCTAAACCCTGAAACACCACCCCTCAGCACAACACCCTACACTGCCCGAACACCACTGCACTGCCCTAAACCCTGAAACACCACCCCCAGCAAACCCCCTACACTGCCCGAATACCACTGCACTAAACCCTTAAACACCACCCCCAGCAAGACCACCTACACTGGCTGAACACCACTGCACTGCCCTAAACCCTGAAACACTACCCCCTGCACGACCCCCTACACTGCCCAAACACCACTGCACTGTCCTAAACCCTGAAACACCACCCCCTGCACGACCCTCTACACTGCCCGAACACCACTGCACTGCCCTAAACCCTGAAACACCACCCCTCAGCACGACACCCTACACTGCCCGAACACCACTGCACTGCCCTAAACCCTGAAACACCACCCCCAGCAAACCCCCTACACTGCCCGAAAACCACTGCACTAAACCCTTAAACACCACCCCAGCAAGACCACCTACACTGGCCGAACACCACTGCACTGCCCTAAACCCTGAAACACTACCCCCTCCACGACCCCCTACACTGCTCAAACACCACTGCACTGCCCTAAACCCTGAAACACCACACCCTGCATGACCCCCTACACTGCCCGAACACCACTGCACTGCCCTAAACCCTGAAACACCACCCCTCAGCACGACACCCTACACTGCCCAAACAACACTGCACTGCCTTAAACCCTGAAACACCACCCCCAGCACGACCCCCTACACTGCCCAAACACCACTGCACTGCCCTAAACCCTGAAACACCAACCCCTGCACGACCCCCTACACTGCCGGAACACCACTGCACTGCCCTGAAACACCACCCCAGCACGACCCCCTACACTGCCCAAACAGCACTGCACTGCCCTAAACCCTGAAACACCACCTCCAGCACAACCCCCTACACTGCCTGAACACCATTGCTCTGCCCTAAACCCTGAAACACTAGCCCCAGCACGACCCCCTACACTGCCCGAACACCACTGCACTGCCCTAAACCCTGAAACACCACCCCCAGCATGACCCCCTACACTGCCCGAACACAACTGCACTGCCCTAAACCCTGAAACACCAGCCCCAGCAAGACCCCCTACACTGCCCGAACACCACTGCACTGCCCTAAACCCTGAAACACCAGCCCCAGCATGACCCCCTACACTGCCCGAGCACCACTGCACTGCCCTAAACCCTGAAACACCAGCCCCAGCACCACCACCTACACTGCCCGAACACCATTGCACTGCCCTAAACCCTGAAACACCAGCCCCAGCACAACCCCCTACACTGCCCAAACACCACTGCACTGCCTTAAACCCTGAAACACAAGCCCCAGCACGACCCCCTACACTGCCCGAACACCACTGTACTGCCCTAAACCCTGAAACACCAGCCCCAGCAGGACCCTGTACACTGCCCGAACACCACTGCACTGCCCTAAACCCTGAAACACCACCCCTACACCACCCCCTACACTGCCCGAACACCACTGCACTGCCCTAAACCCTGAAACACCACCCCCTGCACCACCCCCTACACTGCCCGAACACCACTGCACTGCCCTAAACCCTGAAACACCACCCCCTGCACCGCCCCTACACTGCCTGAACACCACTGCACTGCCCTAAACCCTGAAACACCACCCCCAGCATGACCCACCTTACTGCTCGAACACCACTGCACTGCCCCAAACCCTGAAACTTCACCCCCAGCACGACCCCCTACACTGCCCGAACACCACTGCCCTAAACCCTGAAACACCACCCCTTGCACGACCCCTTACACTGCCCGAACACCACAGCACTGCCCTAAACCCTGAAACACCACCCCCTGCATGACCCCCTACACTGCCCGAACACCACTGCACTGCCCTAAACCCTGAAACACCACCCCCAGCACGACCCCCTACACTGTCCGAACACCACTGCACTGCCCTAAACCCTAAAACACCACCCCCAGCACGACCCCCTACACTGCCCGAACACCACTGCACTGCCCTAAACCCTAGAACACTACCCCCAGCATGACCCCCTACACTACCCGAACACCACTGCACTACCCTAAACCCTAAAATACTCCCCCAGCACGACCCCCTACACTACCCGAACACAACTGCACTGCCCTAAACCCTCAAACACTCCCCCCAGCATGACCCCCTACACTACCCGAACACCACTGCACTGCCCTAAACCCTAAAACACTCCCCCAGCACGACCCCCTACACTACCCGAACACCACTGCACTGCCCTAAACCCTAAAACACTCCCCCCAGCACGACCCCCTACACTACCCAAACACCACTGCACTGCCCTAAACCCTAAAACACTACCCCTGCATGACCCCCTACACTACCCAAACACCAATGCACTACCCTAATCCCTAAAACACTACCCCCGCACAACCCCCTACACTACCCAAACACCACTGCACTACCCTAAACCCTAAAACACTACCCCCGCACGACTCCCTACACTACCCACAGACCACTGCACTACCCTAAATCCTAAAACACGACCTCCTACACTACACAAACACCACTGCACTACCCTAAACCCTAAAACACTACCCCCTACACTACACAAACACCACTGCACTACCCTAAACCCTAAAAACTACCCCCATCACGAACCCCTACACTACCCAAACACCACTGCACTACCATAAACCCTAAAACACTACCCCCAGCAGTACCCCCTACACTACCCAAACACCATTGCACTACCCTAAACCCTAAAACACTACCCCCAGCAGTACCCCCTACACTACCCAAACACCACTGCACTTCCCTAAATCACTACCCCCATCACGACCCCCTACACTACCCAAACACCACTGCACTACCCTAAACCCTAAAACACTACCCCCAGCACGACCCCCTACACTACCCAAACACCACTGCACTACAGTAAACCCTAAAATACTCCCCCCAGCACGACTCCCTACACTACCCAAACACCACTGCACTACCCTAAACCCTAAATCTACCCCCAGCATGACCCCCCACTACACAAACACCACTGCACTACCCTAAACCCTAAAACCCTACCCCCAGCACGACCCTCTTCACTACCTAAACACAACTGCACAATTTGTTACAGGCGTTGCAACGCAGGCCTGTGGTGCTTACTGGAAGTACCTGGTGGGCTAGTTGGGCCCCAGGGACCCTCCGGATTCAAGGTGACCTAATCCCCCAACTTAAAACGCTCCACGGGGCGCGTTTGCACAGTGGTGAAGGGAGGGGGCGGGGCCTCAGGTGACATGTGCGCAAACACGCCCTGTGGTGCGTTTTAAGTTGGGGAATTAATTCCCTTGAATCCTGAGGGACCCTGGGGGCCAACTAGCCCACCAGGTACCTTCAGTAAGCACAACAGAGTTGCGTTGCAGAGAGGTGAAAAAAGGTGCGTGGCCTCGGAACGCCTCTCTGCAACTCAGCTCTGTGGTCCTAACTGTAGGTACCTGGGGTGCTAGTTGGGCCCCAGGGACCCTCAGGATTCAAGGGGACTTAATCCCGCAACTTAAAACGCGCCACGGGGCGTGTTTGCGCACATGTCACCTGAGGCCCTGCCCCCTCCCTTCACAACTGTGCAAACGCGCCCTGTAGCGCGTTTTAAGAGGTAGTTTTAATCCCCCTGCCCTATTATGTACTAGGGACTTGCAGAGGAGGTCATGCTAATCACAGGGGTACCCCAACGCATACTTTTCCCTAGTGTATGTAGGTGTTTTCACTGTATTCTAAGTGTCTTTTAGCATAGCACTGGCTCTGGTTAGTCAGAGTCAGTTACCACCAGTACCCGTCTGAAAAAGTTGTGGGCACAGGATGATTTTGCAACAAGGCCTCTTTCTGCTCCTCTGTTGGTTCTTTCTGCACATCTTTTGCTTCTTTCTGTGCGTTTTTTCTTCTTTCTTCACATGTCCTACCCCTGTAGGCATAGTTAGAAACTAGCATTTAAAAAACCTTTGCAATTCACTTAAAAAATCATAGGTTTCAGGCACGTTATAGTTAGAAATTAGCATTTAAAAAACCTTTGAAATTCACTGAAAAAACCATAGGTTTCAGACACGTTATAGTTAGAAATTAGCATTTAAAAAACCTTTGAAATTCACTGAAAAAAACATAGGTTTTAGGGACAGTTATAGTTAGTTGGACATTTCACTCGTACAAAACCATAGAAATTCCCCTGTTATAGTTAGTTCAGCTAACTATAACTCGCGCCCCCGCAATGCACTGCTGATGACGTCACATATTACATCACTCATGACATGGTCAGTGACATCACTGATGACATCACTGATGACATCTCAAATGACATCACTGATGACATCATCCATGTGATAATTTCATGCATCTTCTCACACCCTAATATAACTTTTGATACACCCACTCTAAATTACAGACTGCCATTCTCAAAACCATAGACACTCCAACACCAAAAACTACATACCCACTCACTGATTCTTAGGTCTACACACACATCCATTCACTCACCCGTACAGTCACTCATACTTACAGTCACTCAGTACAGGACTATCATATGCACTCATAC
This sequence comes from Calotriton arnoldi, assembly GCA_963921515.1. Lineage (NCBI taxonomy): Eukaryota > Metazoa > Chordata > Amphibia > Caudata > Salamandridae > Calotriton > Calotriton arnoldi. Next base: position 80,316 of record CAWUFW010008392.1, read on the forward strand.
ACCTATATAAACACTCACACACCGCCACTCATCCATAGAGGTACTCACACACCTAGTCAGTCATGCAAAAAATTAATCACACACCCATTTACTCACCTATACAGTTATACACACACCAGCTCACTTACTCATACAAATACTAGCACATTCTTACGCTCTTATACAATAACTGATACAAGCACACACGCATCCATACAGCCACTCTCACTATCACATACTCTCACTTATAGCCATTTAAATACTCTAACACACAAATATACTGCCTCTTACATATGTAGTTACTCGCACATGTACCACTGAGATATACATTCACTCACTAACACACCCATACACACACTCACCCACCCAAGCAGTCCATCACAGATGCACTCTTGAAATCATGCACCCAGTGAATCACCCACTCACACATCTATGTACAGAGTCACACACACCCCACCCACACAAACACTCAGGCAGCCATACAGATACTCAGAGAACCAATCAATAACCCATATAGACACTCATGTAGCTATTCACAAATCCATGCATCCACTTACACACCAACAAACAGACGGATACAGACATTCACACAGTTTAGTCACTAACCCATGTATTCAGTAAGATACGTTTAATCACTCACTTGTAGAGTCAGTCACTCACATGCTAAATCATCAATTCAGACACTTATACACCCACTCATTCTTCAATACGCCTTTCCCTATATATATTAAACATATTTAAACTTTACAGAAACACACAGTCCCTGGATGATGTCATCAGTGATGTCATCAGTGATGTCACTGACCATGTCATGAGTGATGTAATATGTGACGTCATCAGCAGTGCATTGCGGGCGCGAGTTATAGTTAGCTGAACTAACTATAACGGGGGAATTTCTATGGTTTTGTACGAGTGAAATGTCCAACTAACTATAACTGTCCCTAAAACCTATGGTTTTTTCAGTGAATATATATATATATAGTATAAACTTGTAAGGGAGCGAGTACTGGTGCGCCTGCCAGGTGAGGTGTGTAAGGGTGTGAAAGTAGGGACCGGTGTGGCATGGGGTGTGTATGTGGCTGGACAGATGTGCTTGTAGGGATATGTGTGCGCACATGGAGCGCGGCATTGCGTGTGCATGGGTGAGAGAATCCTGAGTGTGTGCGTGACGGAGCGCTTGTGCGGGGACAGACGGGCATACCTTCGCGAGAGGTGCTTGTGCGGCCGTGGGTTCGCTTTTAGGGCTGGTGTGTGCGTGCTTGAGCGGCTGGGGCCAGTGTGTGTATGTGTGCAAGTCATCTGGGGAGGGTAGTGACATGCCTGTGTGAAGGGAGGGGATGTGTGTGTGACTGGAGCTACAGGCTGATGGACCTATGTGTGTATTCATGCGAGTGTGAGGAGGGAGGTGTTGCTCTTGTGTGTTCCTATGCATGAGTGTTAGGAGGGAAAAGTTGGTGATGGGCCGCTCTGAGGATGCCCGGCTTCTGCGCCAAATCCGCCGGAGAGCTGAGGGGTAGGGAGCTTAGATACTCACGGTTGTGGCATGAAAATTATCCCGGGGAGAGGAGCGCGGCCGCCTCCTGCAGCACATCCGCCTGCCCTGGGGGTCCGTGTCCGCCCGGCGCCCCGATGGTCCTCCCGGGCGGGGAGCGGAGGGCAGCAGCACCAGGAGGAGGCAGCATCGGCAGCGCGCCTGCGCGCGCCCGCCTCCCCCACTCACTTTCTAAAGCAGCCACTGCAGCTCCTGCGCTCCGGCACACGTCAATCAGCATCCAGGCGAGGCATGCACACACGAGCAAAGAGCGTGCATACACACTTGAGTGCTGAATGGCTGTGCGTGCACACAGAAAAGTGCACACACTTCAGAGAGAGAATCTCAAAAGTGCACAAAGGCAAGCACTTCTGAGCAGAGAGCGTCCACCCGTGAGCAAAGAGCATGCAAACATAAGTAATATGCACACCCTCTAGATTGCTAACACACAGAGGATACACACCTTCCAAAGAGAGAGCATGTGAAGTGTGCACATACCGACGTTAGCATGCCTAGACAGGCGAGGTGAATGCATGCACGTGCTCAGTGACCGTGCCTGCACCAAGGTGAGTGCACACCTTTAAAAGAGATGACGTCAAGAGTGTGCAAATAATGAAGTTAGATTTCATGCACTGACGATCTGAGTGCGTGCACAAGAGATCAGTGAGTGTGTGCACCAAGTTCAGTAGTACACAGCTTGCAATAAGACGATGTCAAGCATTTACACATATCTATCTACAAGACCATGAACACAAGGACAGAGAGCTACCCATAAGCTAGCATTGAATGCATATATACTTACACACATACTCCAAGATCTCAAGAGTGCACTGTGAACAATACGAAGAGAACGTACACATGCACAGGAGCAGCGAATGGGCACACACACAGCAGAGTACATACTCTGGTATGTCAAATACCGAGAAAGGGTACTGAAATGCGAATGTACGCAACAGCAGCACACGTGCACATAGGAGTGGTCAATTTGGATGCATCCTACGGAGTGCAAGACACCGGTGAAGTGATTTTAAGTGTGTGTATACCAGGAGAGCAAACACTTTTTCGGGAGTGTGCACACAACTAAATGGACGTGCAAAGTTTTATCCATAAGCTCACACGAGGCATTTCCCCTACCTCCACTTGTCCATCCAGAAGAAGGCATGCACACATTTCAGCAGTGGCACAAAGGAGTAGGGAGACTGCACACATGTAAAGGAGCGCACGGCCACTCATAGGATATACAAAAGAGCATGAAACCCAATGCGGGCGTACACCAACACATACCCCCCTCCACCCCCTTCACAGGATCATGCAGCCTGCGGGTAAGGCAAAGATAGGTGTCCTCTGAGTGTAGGAGCAGGGAACCAGCTAGACGTGTGCATGCCCTCTGGTGCACACAATCAAAAAATGCTAGGAGAGCACAGCCTACCCCACAATGTTCGTGCACAGGGAATACACTCAGGAGCGAGAGTTGTGCAAACAAGCTCAGCTGAGGCCTTTTTCTGTACCTCTCTTGCCTCTTTGTACACCCCTCCTACCTTTTTCTGCACCCCTCTTGCCTCTTTTTGCACCTATGTTGGTTCTTTCTGCACTGCTCTTGCTTCTTTCTGCACCTCACTTGTCTCTTTCTGCACTTCTCTTGCGTCTTCTACACCTCTTTTGCTTCTTTCAGCAATTCTCTTGCCTCTTTCTGCACTTCTATTCCTTCTTTTTGCACCCCTCCTGCCTCTTTCTGTACCTCTCTTGCCTCTTTGTGTACCCCTCCTACCTTTTTCTGCACCCCTCTTGCCTCTTTTTGTACCTCTGTTGGTTCTTTCTGCACCTCATTTGCCTCTTTCTGCACTTCTCTTGCTTCTTTCTACACTTCTGTTGCTTCTTTCAGAAATTTTCTTGCCTCTTTCTGCACTTCTCTTCCTTCTTTCTGCACCTCTCTTGCCTCTTTCTGCACCTCTGTTGCCTCTTTCTGCACTTCCCTTGCTTCTTTCTGCACCTCTCTTGCCTCTTTTGCCACCTCTGTTGCTTCTTTCTGCACCCCGGTTCCCTCTTTCGGCACCCCTCTTCCCTATTTGTCCAACTCTCTTGCCTCTTTCTACACCTCTCTGCCCTCTTTCTGCACCACTCTTGCCTCTTTCTGTACCTCTGTTGCTTCTTTCTGCACTTCTTTTGCCTCTTTCTGCACCCTTCGTGCCTCTTTCAGCACTTCTGTTGCTTCTTTCTGCACTTCTGTTCCTTTTTTCTGCACCCCTTGTGCCTCCTTCTGCACCTCTGTTGCTTCTTTCTGCACTTCTCTTGGTTCTTTCTGCTCTTCTCTTGCCTTTTTCTGCACCCTTCGTGCCTCTTTCAGCACCTCTGTTGCTTCTTTTTGCACTTCTCTTCCTTCTTTCTGCACCCCTCTTGCCTCTTTCTGCACCTCTGTTGCTTCTTTCTGTACTTCTACTGCCTCTTTCTGCACCTCTCTTGCTTCTTTCTGAACCTCACTTGCCTCTTTCAGCACCTCTGTTGCTTTTTTCTGCAGATCTCTTGCCTCTTTCTGCACCTCACTTGCCTCTTTTAGCACCTCTGTTGCTTTTTTCTGCAGATCTCTTGCCTCGGTCTGCACCCCTCTTTTCTCTTTCTGCACCTTTCTTGCTTCTTTCTGAACCTCACTTGCCTCTTTCAGCACCTCTGTTGCTTTTTTCTGCAGATCTCTTGCCTCTTTCTGTACCTCACTTGCCTCTTTTAGCACCTCTATTGCTTTTTTCTGCAGATCTCTTGCCTCGTTCTGCACCCCTGTTCCCTGTTTCTGCACCTTTCTTGCCTGTTTCTGTACCTCTCTAGCCTCTTTCTGTACCTCTGTTGCCTCTTTCTGCACTTCTCTTGCTCTTTCTGCACCCTTCACACCTGTTTCAGCACCTCTGTTGGTTCTTTCTGTACTGCTCTTGCTTTTTGCTGCACCTCACCTGCCTCTTTCTGCACTTCTTTTCCTTCTTTCAGCACCCCTCCTGCCTCTTTATGTAACACTCTTGCCTCTTTGTGCATCCCTCCTACCTTTTTCTGCACCCCTCTTGCCTCTTTTTGCACCTCTGTTGGTTCTTTCTACACTGCTCTTACTTCTTCCTGCACCTCACTTGCCTCTTTCTGCACCCCTGTTCCCTGTTTCTGCACCTTTTCTGCCTGTTTCTGCACCTCTTGTGCCTCTTTCTGCACCTCTGAGTTAGAGGTACTTTTAATCCCCCTGCCCTATTATGTACTAGGGCCTTACATGGGAGGTCATGCCAATCACAGGGATACCCCAACCCATAGTGTACCCTAGTGTATGTAGGTGTTTTCACTGTATTCTAAGTGTCTTTCAGCATAGCACTTGCTCCGGGCCTGGTTAGTCAGAGTCAGTTACCCCCAGTACAAGTCAGTAAAAAGCTGGGGGCACAGGATGACTTTGAAACAAGGCTTCTTTCTGCACCTCTGTTGGTTCTTTCTGCATATCTCTTACTTCTTTCTGCACTTTTCTTCGTCTTTCTGAACTTCTGTTGCCTCTTTCTGCATTTCTCTTGCTTCTTTCTGCGCCTTTCTTCCTCTTTCTTCACATGTCCTACCTCTGTAGGCATAGTTGGAAATTAGCATTTAAAAAACCTTCGAAATTCACTGAAAAAACCATAGGTTTCAGGGACGTTATAGTTAGAAATTATCATTTAAAAAACCTTTGAATTTCACTGAAAAAACCATAGGTTTCAGGGACATTATAGTTAGAAATTAGCATTTAAAAAACCTTAGAAATTCACTGGAAAAACAACAGGTTTCAGGGACGTTATAGTTAGTAGGACATTTCACTCGTACAAAACCAGAGAAATTCGGCCGTTATAGTTAGTTGAGCTAACTACAACTCGCGCCCCCGCAATGCACTGCTAATGACGTCACATATTACATCACTCATGACATGGTCAGTGACATCACTGATGACATCACTGATGACATCTCAAATGACATCACTGATGACATCACTGATGACATCATCCACATGAAAATCTGATGCACCTCCTCACACCCTAATATAACCTGTGCTACACCCACTCTAAAATACAGACTACCATTTTTGAAACAATAGACGCACCAATACCAGTTACTACATACCCACTCACAGTATCCTAGGTCTACACACACATCCACTCATTCACCCATACAGTCACTCATACATGCAGTCACTCACCAATACAGAACTATCATGTGCACTCATACTCCTATGCAGACACTTATACACCGCTACTCACCCATAGTTAGTCACACACCTAGTTAGTCATGCAAAGAATCAATCATACTCCCATTTACTCACGTATACAGTTATACACAGACCACCTCACTTATTCATAGAGATACTTACACATACTTACTCTCTTATACAATAAATAACACAAGCACACACTCATCCATACAGTCACTCTCAGAATCACTCACTCTCACATATACTCAGTTATATACTCCAATACTCTCATATACTGCCTTTCACATATGTAGTTAATCACACATATACCACTGAGGCATCCATTCACTCACCAATACACCCATACACACACTCACCCACCCATACAGCCCTTCACAGATGCACTCTTGAACCCATTCACCCAGTGAATCACCCACTCACACATCTATGCACAGAGTCACACACCCACCACCCACCCACACACACTCAGGCACCCATACACATACTCAGACTATCAATCAATAACCCATATAGACACTCATGTAGCTAATCACCAACGTGTGGTGCCGCTTACACACCAACTGACAGACTGATACAGACATTCACACAGTTTACTCACTAACCCATGCATTCAGCAAGACCTGTTTAGTCACTCACTTATACAGTCAGTCACGCACCTACTAAATCATCCATTCAGTCACTTATACACCCACAAATTCTTCAATACACCTTGGCATATATATATAAAAGAGATTTAAAATTTTCAGAAACACACAGTCACTGGATGATGTCATCAGTGATGTCATTTGAGATGTCATCAGTGATGTCATCAGTGATGTCACTGACCATGTCATGAGTGATGTAATATGTGACGTCATCAGCAGTGCATTGCGGGGGCGCGAATTATAGTTAGCTCAACTAACTATAACGGCCGAATTTCTCTGGTTTTGTACGAGTGAAATGTCCTACTAACTATAACGTCCCTGAAACCTGTAGTTTTTTTAGTGAATTTCTAAGGTTTTTTAAATGCTAATTTCTAACTATAACGTCCCTGAAACCTATGGTTTTTTCAGTGTATATATATATATATATATATATATATATATATATAGATAGATAGATATATAGATATATAGATATATAGATATATAGATATATATATAGATATATAGATGTAAAAAAATGATTAATAAATGTAATTTAACACTTTTTACTGTTATATTACTTTTTTATTATTACTTACATATATGTTTCGCGTTTTTGATTTTTCTTTGAAGTTCTTTGTTGTTTTCTTCTGCTTTAATGTTATTTTTCTTATCTGTTGAGTAAAAAATGTGAATAATTATTATGTTGGGAATTTAATACGCTTTCATATTTTCAGGTTATTTGGTGTTTAGTTGGTTTTATTTTTAAGTATATTTAAAACAATACTTACTATTTTTGGTAGATTTCGTTGGTTTCTTTAGTGTGGCATTTTGATGCGAATTGTTGTAACCTGTAATAGAAAAAACGGTTTAAATGTTTATTAGTTTTTTTGTTAGTTTTCTTTATTAGTTGTTTTAGCTAAGAATTCAAAATTATTCATGGCTATACTTACTTTGTTTCATCTGTTTGATCAATTTTTCTTTTATTCCTAATCTTTTATTGGTAGAATGCTGCACAGTTTATTTCTTTGCAGTGTTGATTTTTGGTAAGGTTTGTAAATCTGTCTGTTTATTCTGTAAAATAGGCAAAAAGGGAAATGCATATATTTATTCATTTTACATGTTTTAATTATTTTAAGTTTAGTTAGGAGACTATCTAAACTTTTTATATATTGTACTTACCTTGAAATGGAGTGTTTCATGTGGCTTTTTTGAAAGTCTTTTGTTAGGGCTTCAATCTGGCAGAGTTTCGTCCTTCTCTAATCCATGAGGGTAGTTAGGTAATTTTAGCTTAATTGATTGGCTTCTTTTATAGTGTTGTTTAAATTAGTTGAAGCTTTCTATTGGTTTTTGTTGTTTATGCTTTTATTGCATTAGTTGTTATAGTGTCTGTTGAATTATTTTGGCAGTTATATGTTAATTTGGAAAACGTATATATTTAGTTAATGGTATATTTTGTTTAATATTATATTTATGTGACAGTATATTTGTTTTTATATATTTTATTATAATTAAATATATATAATACATGTTTGGTTATTTTGAATGGTAATAAATGTTATTTGTTATAGCTTTTTGTTTATTTATTTAAATATTGGTGTTTGGTTATTTGGTTATTATATATATTTTATAATTGTTAATATATATTTATATATATTTATTTTTTGTTTGAAATGTATCATTGTATTTGTGGTATTTAATAATAGGTTTTTACATATTTTTAAATGTATGTATTTAATGTTTTGATCAAAAATAAATTATATTTAAACGACGTTTATGTTGATATTGTGGATGTTGATATTTTTGTTAATGTACATGTTTATTTAATTTTAACGGTATTTATGTTTATGATATGATTTTTTTATACAATATTTTTTCAATAATTTGTTATTTTTAATGGTAAGTATAGATAGTTGATATTTTTGCATGCAATATTAGTGTCTCGATATTTGTGTAGGTCGATGTTATGGGGGTCGATATTGTTTCAGTGAACCTCATGTAAGTTTACTTTGAATCAGTCGTACAACCCTGCACTTACTACTTCTCAGATATGGAATCCATTGCTCTGCTTACTCGATGTTACAGTAAAAGTGATAAAGTTCCGAATGATAAATTAAAGGTTCAAATTGACCCACTACACACTATTGCAAACTCATTGCAGGCATCAACTCAAACTCGATAATCTAAACAAACTTTTCCATTGGGCTAAAACCTAAACTATTCCTTCTTCCAAAACTTGTGAATATTGTGTTATTAAGTTGGAAAACCTTCTGAAGACGCTGGATGTTTTGGTGCATGAAGTAAAATCCTTGCAAAACTTTCAACATTCAATGAATACATGGACAAGATCAATTTCCCAGAGAGAGGTGCATCTTATTCCATCGGAACCAACAAGTACACCTCTCAAAACTCCTCAAAACACCAAAGACAATATGTCACCTTTAAAGGATCTATTTTTTTCAGAATTTTCCAAGCCTTGTGTTGAACACTATGAATATCATACAGCATTAGTGCATAAACCAGCAGAGGTAGTTGAAATTTCAATCATAAAAACGCCGCAATATAACCATACAGATAGCTAGACTTGAACCAAACTGATTCAGCACCTCTCAAACCACTTAACAAAAGGGAACAAAAAAGGCTTAGAAAAGCCCATAACAAAAACTATGATAAATTCTCCTTTAATCCTGTTTAGAAAAATCTTCCACCCAAAATATTTCCAACTTTCGACTTTTCTTACAAAAAGGTGCTGTCAAGAGAAGACATAGGAGCTTATTAAGATGTCGGTCGGAGTTTCCTCCGACAGACACAGTGGCGGGAACAGGAACGACCGACCTCCGGTCGGCAGTCCCGACCACCTAATTACAATGCAACCACACATGGTGTGGTCGCATTCTCCCATTTCTCTATGGGAGCTTGTGTAAACCGGCTGTAACACAAGCTCCCATAGAGAAATGGGAGATTGTGTTAATCCATGCACCCCATGGCAGGCACCTCAAGTTGCCTGCCACAAGGTGCAGGGATTAACAGGGGGGCACCATAGGTGCCCCCTCGCCCCCCAACCGGAGGCCGCAAGGAAAAGGAGGCCCCCAAAAAAGCTTTCCGGCAGGCTTTACATGTCAGAAAGCCCAGCATAGAAAGCCTGCCTGAAACCATGTATCGTAATCCGGGTGGCGTAAAATGCCGTCCGTATGGATTACGGGCCTGTTCCGACTGAAACCAGCTGGAATGACCAGCCAGTTTCAATTTCGACCGGCTGTATTGTATTCAGCCGGTCGGAATTGAAACCGACTATCTCTGTCATAAAGTCTCAGACCTAAGGTCGGAGGCTTTACGGCCGAGATCGTAGTAGGCCCCATAGACTTAATTCCACGGTCTAGTGACAAATTGGACAGATTTAAGCCTAGCTGCCCACCCAAGAAACATTGAATCAAAATCATTTTGGCTCTTTCACAAATTCTCTCAGAACGTATTCACAATCAACTCTGTGAGCTCAAGAAAGGTCTCCGCTAGAAACAATTTCAGAATCTAAAACATTGTTGACAGACCAGTTAAATCAGAAATTGATTCCTCAATCTGAAATGGATTCAAGTATTCATAAAATGTCCAACCAACCTAATGTAATACAAAGGAGCTCAACTGTTTAATCTACACAGTTTGTTCGACACATACAACTTAGGAGTTAATCCTACTCAGCCTTTTCATCATACTCCACCACCATTACCATTCTTGATGTAAGTTTCGCTCTCAACGTACGGTATGGCTCCAAGATTCTACCTAATCCTAAACCCTTGAGTACCAATAAAACAACCTTCCTTCCTACATACATATTGAAAGGCCACTTTGATGTTTTAAACAGGGGCACAATTCTCAAATTATCTGAATCCAGTAGGGAGTTGTCATCTATAACCTCTGAGCACATAACTTCAATTGAATTTGTTCAGAGAATGAATCAACTAGAAAATGAGCCAAACTTAGTCACCTGGGACTCATGTGAAACTGCAAAACTGGTAACAGCTATGAAGCAGACCTTTGCTGATTGGGGAATACATATTTCAGGTGAATTGACCTCCCCCTCCCCAGAGGTCTTCCTTCCCTGGCCTTCTTCAATATCAACCTTGTCATCTTTAGAGAGATTGACTGAGGAAAAACAATTGCAACAATTTTTGGTGATCATTTCTGATTTATAGATGCATTTAGACCGGATAATACTAATCAAAAAAAGCAACCCATTTTAAATATCAGTCTAAACACAATTTTGGGGAAACTTTGTATATTCAAACTGAGACAAAATGAAGCAGGCGCTGACTGGTGTTGTCTGCCTCCAGCATTAGTCTTAAACATGCAAGGCTGACCAGAAAGCCCTGTTTCAAATTGTAAATGAACCCTCCAGATCGTCCATGGAATGTAGAAGGCCTGTCTAACATGGCACTTTATAATGTAGTAACAGAATGTTAGCAAGCCTCTGACATCCTCTTATTTCAGGAAACATAGAGTGAAATATCTTTGCCATTGATTGGTTACCTAGAATACTCATAATTTCTGGCAAGACAATTTACAAAAGGTCATCCCAAGGGAGGATTGGCCATTTATGTAGCCTGCAAGTTGAAACTTGATATCACCCAACTAAAACCAGCCCCCTCATCTTTGATGGGGATATTAATACAAAACCTGTCCCAGACACACTTCAGCATCCTTTTAATGATACTCAATGTTAGACCTGGCATCTTTTAGTGTGTTTTCCTGGTCTTTTTGCTTTCTGACCTCCTGGTTTTGACTCTGTTTTTGCTGGTTTAGTGTTTCTGTGCACTTTCTCACAGCTGTTCAGTGTTAAAGTGTAAGTGCTCCTATTGTAAATTATATTATGGATTGGTGTTTCCATGATTGGCATATTTGATTTACTGACAATTCCCTAGTAAAGTCCACTGAGAGTTCCAGGGCCTGTAAATCAAATGCTGCTAGTGGGCTTGCAGCACTGATTGTGCCACCCACACAAGCAGCCTTTCAAAGGGTTCTCAGACCTGTCACTGCAGTGTCTGCGCACAGTTTTTACTGCCATGTTGACTTGGCAAGTGCACCCACTTGCCAAGCCCTAACCTTCCCTTTTATTACATGTGAGTCACCGCTAAGGTAGGCCCAAGGTACTCCTGTGGGCAGGGTGTAGTGTATGTGAGAGGCAGGACATGTACTGGTGTGTGTAACATATCCTGATAGGGAAATACAGTGTAATTCATTTTTCACTATTGAAAGGCTATCTGTCCCATAGGATAGAATGGAGAATACTTTTTAACTACTTACAAGTATATCTTCCCATTGGGACAAGATAGAGAAATTGAGTTTTGTATGCCTGAACTCAGACTGTAGAAATACAACTTTTAGTAAAGATGATTTTTACATTCTGTGTTTGAAAATACCACTTTTTGAAAGTCAGTATTTTCTTGCTCAGCCATCCTGTGCGCCTCTGCTGGGTTGTGGATTGACTGTCTGGCTTTTGAGTGACAGGGGCTGGGGATGCACATTCTCTACAGACAGCCACTGGGGGGGGGGTCGAGGTGTGTCCTGCCTTTCCTGGATGAGTCGGGCTGGGCTGAATAGACCTGGGCTGCATTTAGAGTAGTGGGAGGAGGTTTCCTTGCACCTGGATGGGCCTGGTCTAACATGTACAATGCTGCCTCCACCTCCTGCCAGGAAGCTGGACCAGAGAGAACCAAACTGGTTTGGACTAAACCCAGACACTCTCTGCCCCAGAGAACAAAGAGAAATGCAGTATAAATATTGGGGCCCAGACCCAGAACGTTAGAACTTGCTCGGATCAAGGAACCTGCCAAGAAGAAGAGCTGGAAGAACTGCCAGGAGGAGTACTGCCCCTTTGCTCTGTTTTTGCTTTGCTGGGTTGGCCTGCAGTTGCTGCTTCTGCCTTGGCCAGTAAAAGGACTGGACTGAACTTTCTTTACTTGTTGCTGAGTATCTCCAAGGGCTTGAAATAGAGCTTGCCTCCTATTCATGAAGTCTCAGGGACAGCAAAAACTTCACTGACCTCTGGTTCCACATCTGGAACCATGGTTTCAGTTGCCACAGAGGGGGAAAGCAGCCGACACCGTCACCGACACCACTGCGGGCTCTGTGTCTTGAAGGCACCGCAGAGGGCACTGCGCACTTCGCACTGCAACCCTGGTCTCACCGATGACGACGACTGCCGCCGCCACCAAGCCGCTGCTTGCACCACGATCTGTGGGCACCACACTTTGCACCACCTTGCTTCACTCCACCGCCCTGGTCTCACTGACAACGTTGCTGCCCGCTGACCGTGACACCCGTGACCACACCGTGGTTTGGGGGCACTGCTCGTAAGTTACACGATGCACTGCCACATCCCACACCGCAGTCTGGGCCGACCGACGCCAGCTCCCATCAACCTGCACTGTCGCATGCGCTGTGACTGGTCAGCACCGCAACGAGCACCATGTCACTCTGCACCCCAGCCCTGGTCTCACTGACACCGCTGGACAACTGTCACCGAGCCGCTGCCTGCACCACGACTTGAAGGTACCGCACACCACACCGCTACACTTCACACCACGACGGTTGCCACGATCGGCCCGCACTAACACGCTCAGCCAGAACCAAAGGTACTGTTTATTAGTCTGCTGACACCAAAGCCGGTCCGCACCAACGCGGTCGGTCAGAACTGTTGGATTCTGCTGTTTTCAGCACCGCTGTAGCTCCGGACGGAGCTACCGACTTCAAGGAACTGTATTCTTAAGTCATACTTGCAAAGTGCCTATTTTTGATTACTGTATGTTGGTCTTTTATTGTTTTGGTCTTGTTTGCACAGATAAATATTGGTTATTGTTCTAAAACTGGTGTGGGGTCCTTTTGTAGTATTTTCACTGTATTACTGTTGGTTATGTGCAAATGCTTTACACACTGCCTCTGAAATAAGCTGGACTGCTCATGCCAAGCTGCCAAGGGGGTGAGCAGGGGTTATTTTAGGAGTGTTTCCCCCTTATCCTGACTAAAAGGAAGGGCCCCTATTTGGACAAAGGTCTATTGCCAACTATAGACCCCCATTTCTAACACTCAAAATATACATCTACCCAAACATCTCACAAAACACACAATTTTATAAGGCTCTGAAGTAAGACTTATCTGGGGGCATATTGGTTTATACGTGGTGACTGGAACATAAAATTAATGACTGATACTGAAGATACAGATACAGTCAATTTACAAAACCAAACCTTGTTCATTCCACCCCAACATAAGATCATTAAGAAGACTCTTGGTCAAATCTTTATCAGAATCATTCATTCTGCTAACCCGAGAGATCTCAGCAGTTGGTTCAAAGCTGATCAGCCGCCTTCTTCCACACGCATTGTCTTCACCTCTAAGTCAATATTTGATTATTCTCTAGCAAGTCTAAATATGTTTAATGTGATAACCAATTTTAATACCAATGAATGCACAGAGAGTGATCACCTCCCACAAATAATTAACTTTGAACTGTGTATCAATTTAAATCTGAGGGAATATACTGTTGACCCAGCTTTATTCATTGAACTTTAAAAGGCGAAAGTGGACCAGTGCAAATATCAAGCCGATCAGCCAACTGTCAACCATGTCACTCTGCTCTTGGTCCTCATGCGATTTCTAACTGGCATTTTCTTGCTACATTTTTCAAAGGACAGAATTCACAACCAAATTTAATAGCTGCATTACTAAATTCATTCAGGAAGAGTTGGGCAACCGTTAAAAAAATATTGGTTTACTAAATCTCTTGCACAGGAAAAAAAAGGAAATAAACAGAGAGCTCTGGATTCTACACCAATGTTTCACCTAGCACAATATCTAATAGTGCAAGACCTGAGACTCTCATATAAAAAAAAAGCTGTATGGCAAGCAAACAACCAAAATCAGTAATCCATTCTTCTGCATTAAATCTGTAAATCCAATGACTCCAAGGGGCATATTTACAAGACCCTAGCAGCACCAGAGCATCACTTTTCTTGATGCTCCGGTGGAGCTGTCTGCTGGCCCATATTTACAAAGCCACGGAAAGCCACTTTGCGTGGCTTTACACTGCCTTGTAAATATGTCCCTCTTTCACGCAGTACTCTGTGTCAAAGGGGCATGTCATGGATGTTGCTGTGGGTGTTCCTACGCAACACCCATGGCTTTTTGACATTGCCCCAGATTTACAAAGATTCACAAATCTGAGGCAGAGGCAAAAACTTTCGCCTTTCCAGGGGAGGCGTTAAAGTGGTGCAACAAGGAGAAGTACCTCTATTCCTCCTAGTTTATTTCTCTTTCTATGTGTGCTGCATTCTGCAGCACACATAGAAGGAGCAAAACACCATTAATGATTGTTTTTGTGCAGGAAGGTGTCCTTTCTTGCACAAATAAAATCATCCCAGCAACACAGCCACTCTTTCACCATAGTGCAAGGGTGCCTGCGTTGGTTCACAGTTGCTGTTTTTGTGCCGGCGCAGGGGAGAGCACAGGATTGTGCCGTATTATTGTAATTGCAGCGCATCCCTGTGTTTTTTAAATGATGCAGCACGGTGCAGCAAATTTAGCCCCATTTCATTGTAAACACCAGTGCCTCACGTTGGATTCAACATATAAATAAGCTATACACCACCATTCTTGAATTCGAGCAGCAGTAATATTGAACTCTCTCACCCATTGAATTCACCAGTTGTATTATATCAGTAAACAACTGCATACAATATCTAAGTCCGAGGGTGCCCCTGGCCTGAATAGTATTTGTAGGAAAGTAGGATCTGCTTCTTATGGTTACCCCCACTTTTTGCTTGATGTGATACTGTTTTTGACTAGTCTGACTGGGATCCTGCTTTCTCCTAAAACTGTTCTGTATTTACTTAGGTACACCCCAGATTGGATACTGGGGTACCCTTGTCAGTCCCTAGTATATGGTACCCATGTACCCAGGGCATAGGTACCCCAGAGGTCACCCATGGGCTGCAGCATGTATTATGCCACCCATGAGAGACCATTCAAAATGGAACTACAGGCCTGCCATTGCAGCCTGTGTAAGTTGGTGCATGCACCACTTACGAAAAGATATAGGTTTACTATATCTAAGGGTCACTGCACTTAAAACCTATAAGTCACCCCTATAGCAGGCCTTTACAATCCTGAGGGCAGGGTGCTTGGTTCTAAGTGAGAGGGTGCCCCTGCATGAGCAGGACACCGCTGCAGCCCACAGAGTCCATTCTCCCGGGTTGTCAGTGAAGCAGCCATACACTAATGTAGAGAGGCATTACGTGACCATGCGATGACCATCTCGAAAACAGCTGCAACGAACCTTATCGTGTTTAGTGTCAAACATGTAGGAATCATACCCCAACACCGTTACCGGTGTGGGAGGTATGATTCCACCCACTGGGAGAGCCCTCCGTTAGGCTCTCAGGGTTCCCAGTACCAGCCTTCTAGTCACAGACAGCACAAAATGGTTGCTAGCGACCAGAGACATATTTCTGCCCGCCTGCTGCTGAGCCAAGCTTGAGCAGGGGAAGGCAGAACAATAGGCATCCTGTCACGGGGAGGTGTGACCACCTCCCAGGCAGGATTTAGTGTATTAGGGCTGGGGGTGGGGTGGGGGGTGGGGGGGTGCCCTTTCCCTCGCCTGAAAGTCTGCATGAGGGGCACATTTGGTGTCCCTGTGCATAGTCCAGTTCAAACCAGTCCTGGGAGCCGCTGGCTCCCGCTCTGGCGTGAAACTGGACAAAGGACATGGGAGTAACCTCCCCCCTGTCCAGACCCTCCCCTGGGAGAGTACCCGGAATCTTCCCAACTCTCTCCTTAGGGTACTTAAGGGCTTACCTGGGTGTAGGTCCCGAGATTCATCGTGGACAAGATTCAGAACTGAAACCACTGCCCTTCTACCGTCTGGGCACTTTGGACTTCACTGGACTTCGTTTGGGCCTGACTTCGTCTCCCTTTCAGTCTGCTGCATCGTCTGTGCCTGTGCACCATACAGGATCCGTGCAGGACCTGTGGATCATTCAAGACACTTGAAGATAATCTCCCTTTAAGTGAAGGAGTCACTTCACTGCATTCGCAGGCACCTCAACACTGCTGACTAGTCTACTGAACCAAAGCTCCTGCGGACTCTGAAGGGTTCAACAACACAGGTGGTGATTATCTATGTCTCGTGAGGCCCGAGCTGCCCTCTCACCAAGTCTGAGGTCAGAATCCCTCGTGGGGGCTGCATTAACTGAACCCCTGTGCACCACGTACTTTTGCAAGTGCATATGCTTGTTGGCAACTCTGCGACAAGTGCATTGGGCTCCAAGTAGCCCCAACCTCCGGCAACTTCTTGCGCCAAGATCTTCAGCCACACCACCTCAAGGGCACCGTGGCCTGCTCCGTTTGGTGAGCTGCTCGAGGTCCTCTTGCGATCCCTGTGCCTCTGGCCTGTGGGTTCAATTGAGGGTCATCTTTGTTTTCCTTGGGCTCCCCTGATTGCTCAGGGCCTGCTTTGACTCTCTTGCTTGTGATGAGTCTCCTGGACCTTACTGGTCCCAACTGTGCACCTTCTTGATTTCCTGCATGGGTTGCATCTGCCAAGGCTTTTTGGTGCTCCCGCCTGACACTGACCCCTCAGCACTCATCATACTTCATGGGGCAGCTCACATCAGAGTCCTGGTCATCCTCAGCATTGCCTGGTCTTCGTAGCTGCAGAGTCAAGGTCACCGTCATCCTTCCTGAAGCACCCGACATCGGAGGGCATCCGTCTTCCAAGTCTCCTGGTCACTCCCGAGTGACATAGACACTGTCCCCTCTGCTTTCAGGTACTCCTCTTCCAGAATCCACATTGGGATTCCTCCGAACACGTTCTCTTCTTCCAGCAGCTGCACTTTCCTGAACGCCTCCACTGAGTTTGACGGCGGTTTCCGACGCCACTTCACACCTATGCACCCAGCTTCCCTGGGATAGGTAACTTGGATACCATGGTAAGCACGGGTGGGGTGGCTCTCCAACCTTCTGTCTTCCATGGGGTTTCTTCAGGGTCCACTGAGAAGGGGCCCTAATCTCTAAAATTCCAACCGCGACTTGCTCATAGACTTGTACGGAGCATGCGGTTGTGTTCTCACACTGCACACGCTCTACATGTGGTCCCAATCTACTCACCTTGGGTGGTTCCTAGGGGTGCCAAAAAAGAAATCCTAGGGTCTATTTATAAAGAAAGATGAAAGATGTGTCAAAAGGTAAAACACTATCAAACTACTAGCGACTATACCCCACATTCCTGGCTGTGGGAAATTCCCTTTTCAGGACGAAATCCCTCACTCACCAAAGGTGACATGCTTCATCATATGGGATTCTCCTCCCAAAGGAAATACTAATTCCTTTGAGGGCTACAACCCCCTCTCTGAGAGGGAGGAGCTCAGGGATGTTTTCATTAAAGGATATCACTAAATACCCATAGGATGAGCAAAACTGCTATGAGTGGAGGCGCAGCGCAACAGAACAAAACTGAAGTGAAATGTGCTATTAAAACTGGCTAAGGGGTGCAAAAAATCGATTTATTCAAAAAGCACCCACTGTCAGGATTAAAAAACAGTGCACCAACGGTATGGATTTAAACCGCGCTAATATGATGAAAAGTAATGGTCGACATGTTTCAGCCTATCAGCCCTAACTTTGAGCGAGGCTTTCATCAGGACCTATCAGGATGCTGCTGCTTCAAGTGCTCAAGTGAGTCAACAAAAAAGGATACGTGAGTCGGATATATTCTTGGTGAAATTGCTTCACCAGATCATCTTACCTAGTGAAAACAAAGAATCATCCAATGAAACATACACCATCCCCGCAGGGCATAACATCACTAGTAGCCATAGTACTTGTATAAAATATATTGGATAAAATAAGATATATAAGGAGAAGAAAGGGCAGCTCTTACCCGCTACTGCTGGGCAAGGCACTCTACCTCAACCTGGCAACCGCTCAGGATGGAGGCACCGCTCTAAAAAAAGAAATTATCGTATTGCTGACATTAGTAACAGTGTGGTGTATGTGTCAAAAAACCACACCATATACTGCCTACATTAAAGCAATATCAACCAGGTCCTTCAATACATGTAACCTGAATCTAAAGTATACATAAATAGGAGCTTCAATCTGTAGTGACAAGGACAACACAGAACAGTTGTCGCAATCTGGTAGGACACTAACTAAGTTACATTGATCTTAACCTCTTAGCTGTAAAGCTGATTGTTGAATCTGAAAACAATTAAATGTACATTTGAATGTACAAAAAGGGCCCAGTGTGATACTTTAAAGTCTTCTAAAGGACCTCCTACGAACAAAATTCTCTCAAAGTTCCCATATGCGCTGATCTGTTCTGCCTAAATTAAAAATTCTAAAGAAAAACAGCTTGTTCCTACAAAAATAGATGGTGACTCATGCTCAAGGACTGCTGCTGTCAAAAGGGCAAAGCCTGGATAGGACACTAACCTGTCCATTGGTACTCCGTGTGATGTGAGTTTATCTTCTAAGAAGAGGCGGGGTGCGTTCGTGACTATCAACCCTGTGGGTGCACAATTGCCTCTCAAATACTCAGTCATAATGGCTCCATGTATGTAAATACGAGAATGTGATTTTTTGAGTGAGAGAAGTTTAGACCAGTCATCACTATGTACTGAGGGTCCCCTTGAAACATATCTATTATACTAGGTGTACTCAAAATTGATTGTGCAGCCATATCATCAAAGCCACAGGGTTGATAGTCACGAACGCACCCCGCCTCTTCTTAGAAGATAAACTGTTTTTAAAGGATTGGTCACTCGTGGCGTGGCGCTGCACCCGAGACTGGCTAATCCTTATAATCAACACAGCCAAACGTATGGCAGATACTATTTTTGTTGAGATACAAACTTTGGAGTCCCAGATCAAAGTTACAATCTCAGGCACATTGTTTAAAAAACAAAATGAGGAGACTAATAAGCACAACAAAGAATTTAAAGACTCAGTCCTTGCTTCTAAAATTACCAAATTAAAGAAAGACCTGGCACGTTTTTCTATGGAGGTTATTTATCCATACACAAGTGCTGAGTATGTTCCTCCCCAATTTAATAGACAAGGAAAGAGGTACGGTTCCAATTACTCGACATCAGGGAGTGAGGGTTGGTCCAGTGATTCGGATACATCTAATCAGGGCGAACCAATGACTAGAGGTTCGTATCGGAGGACCAGAGGAAGTTGGAGAGGCTATCGAGGTGGCCCCCTCCTCCTCCGCACCTACCACCTCAATGGTGGGCACCAGGTCCTTTTGGATATCCTAATTTACCACCTCAAGGACATATGTTTCCATACCAACAGCAACCACAGATGTATGTGAATCAGCCTTTTTTAGGGTATGGCCGAGGCAGATCCAGAGGGAAACGGCGGAACCAACAAGCGCAGGTACATTGGGCAGACGACCCGCCAGCACGCTCGACTCGGAGCATGACAGAGGCCCTCGCAGGATCGAGCAACGAAACGATTTGATCATAAATTTAAGTAGTCGAGTCCTGTCTACAGATGAACAGGCCCTACTCAACAAAGGGCGAAGCTTTGTCCCCTCGTACAAAGGTGATTCCTTTTGATCAAACAGGAATTAGCCCACTTTTTTCGCAAAATTCGACTGGATTTCTTTTTCAGAGACCAGAAGCAAGATACTACGGAAGGGTTGGACACCAACACAGGTCTTAAAATCAAATCAACATTCAACCCTCTTCCACATCAAGTCCCTCCTTAGGTGTTGACCTTTGAGAAAGTGGTATCTACTGAAGTGACTGCCATCTGTGCTGGGACTAACAGACAATTTCAAAATCTAACGGGGCGAGAGCGACAAGCGATGCAATCACTGGCCAGTGATGACACCATAACGATTAAGCCTGCGGATAAGGGGGGAGCCACAGTGGTAATGGATACCTCCTCCTACCGCACAGAATGTCTCAGACAACTAGAGAATACCAAGTTTTATATGCCTCTAAGAGAAGATCCGACCAAGAGGTTAGAAAATGAAATTAAGATTCTAGTTGAGGAAGCACTCACGAATGGCTGGATAACCACACAGGAAGCCGCCTTTCTGACCAAAAGATACCCAATTATTCCATATTTTTATGCACTACCCAAGGTGCATAAGGATATCAATCCACCTCCTTGTCGCCCTATCATTTCTGGGCTTGGTTCCTTGCTTGAACCTCTTTCCACATTCGTGGATTACTTTTTGAGGCCTCTAGTAAGCGAGATGCCAACTTACTTGAAGGATACTAAAGATGTCTTGAGGCTTGTTGAAGACCTACAATTTGACATTGAGTGCGATTTTCTCGTGTCGCTAGATGTGGAATCGCTTTATACATGTATTCCGCAAGATGAAACACTACTTGTTATTGAAACACTTCTGATGAATAAGGACTTAGACACTATTACACCTGTGTCTTTCATTATGAACTGTGCACGTTTGGCAATGAAAGAAAATGTTTTCAAGTATGAAGACCAACTTTTTCTCCAAATCTCGGGGACTTCAATGGGGAGTGCTTTTGCCCCAAGTTTGGATAATCTTTATGTTCACGTCTTTGAACAAGATCACATCTTCAGCAGCCAGAATCCATATAAGAACAATATACGTCTATGGAAAAGGTACATCGATGACGTGCTGGTTGTCTGGAGAGGTGAATCAACATCGATCCTTGAGTTTAAAGAATGGTTGAACTGTAGAAATGAATACTTAAAATTCACCTGTGAGTTTAGCAAAATCAGTTTACCATTCCTGGATGTGAAATCTTTCCCTCAGATGGAGGATTGAGCACTGAACTATACAGCAAGCCGATGTCACGGAACTCATTGCTGTCTTACGAGAGTTTTCACCCAAAATCCTTAACTGAGAATTTGCCTTTCGGCCAATTCTTGCGCATTAAAAGGAATTGTTCCTCGCCTGTTAAATATCATGAACACGCACAAAACTTGTCGGACCATCTTGAAGCTAGACGGTATCCCAGACACCTCATTAAAAGATCGCTTAAACGCGCAGCCAATAATAATAGAACCGCTCTACTAGAGCCCAGCCAACCCAAACAGAGAAATGAAAGACTGACTTGTGTGAATACTTTCAACAGTTTCTCTCACAAAATCAAGAGGAGTATTCTTTCCAATGGGAAAATACTAGAGATTGGGGCAAATCCAATGCCGCGTCCACTTTTTGCTTTCAAGCGTAGTTCTAACATAAAACACCATCTTGTACATACACGACCGCGCCACAACAAGCTAGACCAACAAGAGACTCTGTGGGGTTTAACTCCTGTGAAAGGCCATTTTCCATGCGGTTCGTGTTCAGTCTGCCCACAAACAACACACACTACAGAAATAGACATTGGGACCAATAGACCTTGGTTACTTTTGCGACACACCAACTGCAACAGTGATAACTTGATTTATCTCATCACTTGCCCATGTTCTCTGCAGTACGTGGGAATGACTACACGCAAAGTCAGAACCCGCATTTTAGAACACAAGAGCACCATTCAGTGCAAGAAAGCATCAACCAAATTGACTGGTCATTTTCTTGCGAAGAATCATTCTCCCCAAGATATTAGATGGACAGTGTTAGAAAAACCGTCCATTCCTAGTCACATTACTGACGTCACTAGATATCTATTTAGGCGAGAACAATGGTGGGTACATAGATTACACTGTGCAGACTCAGGCCTCAACAATGAAATTCCATGGCTGGCCTTGTAATGAAAATCGAATTGGTTAGCCGTTGATCTTTAATTTCTCTGTGAATTTTGATATCAGTACTTACTGATGTAAAAAACATATGCGAATACAAGTCCAGCTTATTTATTATAGATGGTTGTCACTTTCTCATATTTGTATTCACAACTGGTGACTTCCTAATGATTTGTTCTTGACTTGTAACAAGTGCTTTGCCATCTTGCTCTGGTCTTGTGTTCTGCACCAGCATTACGCTTGTTTATGTGATGAATGCCGTAAAACCACTAATGACATAACGAATCACAACATGCTTTGCGCTTAGGATACATGGTCCTTACATGCTTCCCTGAATAGTGTGCATATAACCAGGCGATTTTACTTCGATTCCCTCTGCATGCGTTTATCTTGATTCTACTAATTTGTTCCATTTTTAATTTTCTGAGACAAGACGAATATATGCTTCTTTAGATTAAGCTCAGACTTGAGACATTTGATGCTACACACGGGCGCATGTCTAAAGCGAGGTAACGAGAGACCTCTGTTCTGGTTCACGCGCATGCGCGTGTCATCTTTTCCTTCGAGAAATAAATCTGCAGTGACAACAATTGGGGGATATATTAAATCAGATTTAAGGCTCTCACATCTAGCGAGATGCTAGATACCTTCGATGGCTTTTGAACGTTGGTCTATATGACCATGAGCGAATATGGTTTTGCACTGTACAATGCAGGACGCATGCGCGGAGAGATTAGTGTTGACGCGCACGGACATGCGTTACTCTACCTTTGAGATCATACACACCTGCAATTCATTGTTCTAGATTCCTCCCTATATAAGAGCGCGCTCTGGGCCAGATCTTTTACCTCCGGCCACAGGCTCACATCACACGGAGTACCGACGGACAGGTTAGTGGCCTATCCAGGCTTTGCCCTTTTGACAGCAGCAGTCCTTGAGCACGAGTCACCATCTATTTTTGTAGAAACAAGCTGTTTTTCTTTAGAATTTTTAATTTAGGCAGATCAGCGCATATGGGAACTTTGAGAGAATTTTGTTCGTAGGAGGTCCTTTAGAAGACTTTAAAGTATCACACTGGGCCCTTTTTGTACATTCAAATGTACATTTAATTGTTTTCAGATTCAACAATCAGCTTTACAGCTAAGAGGTTAAGATCCATGTAACTTAGTTAGTGTCCTACCAGATTGTGACAACTGTTCTGTGTTGTCCTTGTCACTACAGATTGAAACTCCTATTTATGTATACTTTAGATTCAGGTTACATGTATTGAAGGACCTGGTTGATATTGCTTTAATGTAGGCAGTATATGGTGTGGTTTTTTGACACATACCCAACACAGTTACTAATGTCAGCAATACGATAATTTCTTTTTTTAGAGCGGTGCCTCCATCCTGAGCGGTTGCCAGGTTGAGGTAGAGTGCCTTGCCCAGCAGTAGCGGATAAGAGCTGCCCTTTCTTCTCCTTATATATCTTATTTTATCCAATACATTTTATACAAGTGTATGTTTCATTGGATGATTCTTTGTTTTCACTAGGTAAGATGATCTGGTGAAGCAATTTCACCAAGAACATATCCGACTCACGTATCCTTTTTTGTTGACTCACTTGAGCACTTGAAGCAGCAGCATCCTGATAGGTCCTGATGAAAGCCTCGCTCAAAGTTAGGGCTGATAGGCTGAAACATGTCGCCCATTACTTTTCACCATATTAGCGCGGTTTAAATCCATACCGTTTGTGCACTGTTTTTTAATCCTGACAGTGGGTGCTTTTTGAATAAATCGATTTTTTGCACCCCTTAGCCAGTTTTAATAGCACATTTCACTTCAGTTTTGTTCTGTTGCGCTGCGCCTTCACTAATAGCAGTTTTGCTCATCCTATGGGTATTTAGTGATATCCTTTAATGAAAACATCCCTGAGCTCCTCCCTCTCAGAGAGGGGGTTGTAGCCCTCAAAGGAATTAGTATTTCCTTTGGGAGGAGAATCCCATATGATGAAGCATGTCACCTTTGGTGAGTGAGGGATTTCGTCCTGAAAAGGGAATTTCCCACAGCCAGGAATGTGGGGTATAGTCGCTAGTAGTTTGATAGTGTTTTACCTTTTGACACATCTTTCATCTTTCTTTATAAATAGACCCTAGGATTTCTTTTTTGGTATTAGTAGTTTAGATATGGGACATGATCCTTAGCAGGTCTTTAAACTTCCCTTGGACCCTCTCTGTCGGAATCGGCATATTGTTATAGTGGTTCCTTGGGGTCCCAGCAATTCTACGTCCTCTCAACATTGTCCTGACTCGAGTCGTGGTTCTTATACCACTTTTTTAGTACATGGTTTGGTCCCCCCCTGGGGCCCACTGTGTATTAATGCTATTTACTGTGATTTCTTTGCTTTAATATTGTGTGCTTTGTGTCTATCTCCATGTAGGAGATATTGTAACATACTAGAGAGTGTTCTATAAAAAATACATATTTTTATACATACTTCGTGTGGTTCCTTTTCATTTAATCTATACTATAAGATTGCATTCTGGTAAAACGAGCTGCTTTACACTCCTTCAAGACTAAGCCTGAAGGCTGCTCTCCACAGCTACCACTTGGATAGCTTTCTAAGGTTGTCTGAGACCTCGTAAGTCACCATAAGGGTTGTCTGGACTGGTGCAAGGTGCCCACTTACATTAGTGGACATCATATACCAGGCCAGCTACTCACAGTATTCCTACTGGCCTATTTATTTATAATATTGAATTCTGGTCCAAGATATAAATACCACTCTTGAGTAATTGCCTGAGTTCAAATTGCATCCCTAAAGCCTAGAGGGTGCAATTCTGCATCAAATGTTTAAAAATTACTCTGTCAGAGACCCAGCAGATTATAGGTTAATAGTATTAATAGACATAGAAACAAAGTTCTTCTCAAGTCTCTTCTGACAAGTCCAATAGACCTGGGCAGATAAGCTTAGGCTACTTCCACCTAACCACACAAGCTTCAGCCCTTGAAGTGGTACTATCACTAATCACAAAGTGGAAGTTCCATACTAAAGGCTTTGCGATTTAATAATTGAGTAACTAACTTGACTTCTCCTGGCCTCACTGAGGAGGGTGAGAGGCCTAATGACCTTTCACTTTCTATCAAAAGGCTTGCACCAGAGTTGGGCAGCACTCATTTTTATTTACACAATTTGTCTAGGCAAGAGTTGCTTCTTGCTCTCTACATGCCTCATAAAGTAGTAACATAGCAGGGTTATAGTATAGAGAGAGTCCTCAGTCAGTCCCAGGGTGTTATAAGCAACCCCAAGGCGTTATGGGCCCAGAAGGTAGTGTAAGAGCCCCAGAAGACAATAGGGAGGAACATGAAGGCCTAGGGGCGGTCTCGTATAGACCTTTAGCGGCTGATCCTGCAGATTCTAGGGATACCCAGGGGGCTGAATCACAGGATCTTAGATCTACTAACAATCCTGGTCAACTGGAAGAGAGAACTGACACCTTAACTCTACCATTTTAGTCAGTCCCTCTAGTAGCCGTTTTAGTGGGTGTGCCTCCAATTAAGCAGGATGCTAAGGAGGCAACAATAGATCTGATACACAAGGTGACCCACTGGTTGGACAGATCATTGGTAAATGGCCGCACCATAGCAACTCATGTTATCATGGCCAGAAGAGTGGGGTGGGTGGGGGAAGCCACAAACAAAAACAGGTGGGGTGATTGCATTGTGGTGAATCTAACACACCTGTCTCACGCTAGAGCTATGACCTGTAACCAGTATAAATCAGACTCCCATACGGGAATACAGGTCCTTCTGCTCTCTTTCTTCTAACCTGAAGGGGCCCAATGTTGGAGAACACAGGGGAAAGCCCGCAGTCTGTCGCAGGGTAAGTTGATGCAGGGTCCAAAAGTGTGTCCAAATCGCCTAGGCCTATCCCCCTTGTAAATAAATACACCCCATTGAAGGACTTAGATAGTGTTGACTGACCATTAGCCCCAAGTGTTGGTATGTCAGGTATCAATCACTCCTTATCAGTTAGCACGGTCAATAAGTCTAAGTTGAACTTAGTTCCTGCAGAGAATGGTTTGTCCTTCAGTAAATTCCTGTCTTGGAACATCGCAGGGCTGAGGGCAAAAAAGGATGATGAGTAGTGGTTAGCTATAATAAAAACTGGCCACATTGTCGCATTGCAAGAAACTTGGGACACCTCAGACTCTTTTTTCCTGGATGGTTTTACATCTTTTGCAAAGGCCGCTTCTCCTTCTGCTACAGGACAAGCAAAAGGAGGCCTGCTTGTCTTAATCTTGCTGAAACTATCATGTACTATTAAGAGTATGGCTAGCTCATCCCCACACCTGCTAGCAGTGGAATTAACTTTCCCCAGGAGCCCAACTTTGGTAGTAATTCATTTTTATAACTCCTTTCGCAGGAACCACGATAGTGAGCATTTCGCTTTCCTCGAAAGCTTTATAGAGCACGCTGCACAGGATAGTCGTAATCCCTGTGAATTTATCATAATGGGGGACTTTAATTTACACCGTTGCTCTTTAAACTGCATCCTGGAGAGGGGAACTTCGGATGGTTTGGCTCTTGTGGCTCACTTTGAACACACTCCCCAAGGTATCCTGTTAGAGAGTATATTAGCTGACAACAATCTACATTGTTTAGAACACACGAGCGAGTCAGTGGCAGTGCCCTCCTTCTATGGGAGGGGGAGTTGTTCAACCAAATGTTTAAAAATGACTCTGTCAGAGACCCAGCAAATTATAGGTTAATAGTATTAATAGACATAGAAACAAACTTCTTCTCAAGTCTCTTCTGACAAGTCCAAGTGACCTGGACAGATAAGCTTAGGCTACTTCCACCTAACTACACGAGCTTCCACCCTTGAAGTGGTACCATCACTAATCACAAAGTGGAAGTTCCAAACTAAAGGCTTTGCAATTTAATAATTGAGTAACTAACTTGACTTCTCCTGGCCTCACTGAAGAGGGTGAGAGGCCTAATGACCTTTCACTTTCTATCAAAAGGCTTGCACCAGAGTTGGGCAGCACTCATTTTTATTTACACAATTTGTCTAGGCAAGAGTTACTTCTTGCTCTCTACATGCCTCATAAAGTAGTAGCATAGCAGGGTTACATTTGTAGGCTATAGTGCTGGTGCAAATGCGAAAGCCTATGGCCAACATTGGTAGTGTTGGCAATCATGTGATTTACCAATCATTGTGGATCACAGCTAAATTCAAGAAACCTATGCAAGAGGAGAGGGACTGTCTTAATTGTAGCTGCCAAGCGATACATGTCATGTATGACACATCATCCTATCTTGACCGATTGCGCTTTGCATTCTGTGACATGTTAAGTTTCCGTTTCCCATTATAAATGTGTGCCTAAAGGCCCAACATAATCAAAGAAAGCGCATAGGGATTAAAAATCCAACAGTGACTCCACCACATCCTCCTTTTTCCACCTCACACTTTTCTTTACCATGCCCTCCTTTCTTGCCTTTTCACTTCCCTCACTACCCCTACCCTTGCCTTCTCTTTCATTGACCTA
Organism: Calotriton arnoldi; assembly: GCA_963921515.1. Classification (NCBI taxonomy): domain Eukaryota; kingdom Metazoa; phylum Chordata; class Amphibia; order Caudata; family Salamandridae; genus Calotriton; species Calotriton arnoldi. Next base: position 107,918 of record CAWUFW010008392.1, read on the forward strand.
TATCACCTCCCTCTCAAGTCTTCACCTCATCTTTTTATTTTCACCTCACTCTCCATGTTTCCAACTCATCCTCTACTCCTCACTCTTTCATTCGATCTCACTGCCCTCCTTATTCTCCCCTCATATCACAGACCATCAGACATTGACATCAGATTTTGAAACTTGCAGTGCTAACTGTACATGTGTTACATATTCTTGTTGAGGAATCATGCACTGCTGCTCTTTTTTGCTGCATTGCTACTATATGTGTGGGGGATGCTGTCATTTCCCTGTATTTTTGTATTGGAGAAATTTGCACTGCTTCTGCTCATGCTTTATCTGTGTTGTTTGTTAGTGGAATATGGTAAAGACATTTGTAGTTCGAAGGAGCCAAAATGATTGGCCTTGGAATGCTTGTCTGGTTTGATTACCTCCAGCCCTGCCAAGTACCACACATCAGGTGTTAGACTAACACATTCTAGTGCTGGTGTCTGCATCACCACACTAAAATGCTTAATCACACATGCAGATCTCTCTTACACCTTTGTTGAACGCAATGCATTCCAAAAAAGCAGCCTCACACACAGCGATTAATCTGCACATTGCCGCACTGTGGGTAAAGCAATCTAGCTTGTCTGCAGACCTGGTACCTCGATGGTATGGTTACCCAGCAAAGTCAAAATAGTTTCAGCCAAAATCAAATTGTACACCCTCTGGTGGCCCCTCTGGCCTCTCTGAGACACGTGTGGACAGTCTGGCATGGGTGAAGCTGCTAAGTTCTGAGTCTATAAGGGGTGGATCTTACTTTGTCGGGTGGACGCACAGTAATGCAAACAGATTTCTAACTCTTGCATACTTGCAGGAGGCCTTTAAGCACTGAAAACGTCAGCTGTCGCCGGCCAGTCAGTAAGACACCCCATTGCAAGGAGAAGATGGCTGCCTGTGACTCCATTCCCTGACATTCAAGATTTCACTGTTTGGGAAACCTGTGGGAAACCTGTGTTTAGTGGATGCTAATGAGAATGTTCAGCATCTGGGGACGTGACCTGTGGCTCGCTGTAAATGTTTTTTTTAAATCCATGCACATCTGATACAATCAGACAGCAGATGCTCGCTCAGTGAGGGCTTCTGCTTTTCTTGGCCTCCCATTCCACTCGTGGAAGTGCCCGTTTGTGGATACAGTTCACTCCCTACTCTCTATGTCATGCTTCAGTGCACAGGACTGATGCAACTGCCTTCACAATTTTGTCACACATGCAAACTTCTGGTTGCACACTCTGCAGCCCTTTAAAATCACTTCTGCTTTTCATATCAAGCACCAGAAGACAGATGTGTTAACCGTGTCCTCTTTTGCTAACTCATGTTTTCATGTTTTAAAAGAACAATTCTGTTCATGCTCTACATGCCGCTTCCGAATTCATACAAATGCTCAATAAAACCGCGAGGAGAATTTGATTTTGATCATATAATCTATCTATAGCATTTTAAGTGACATGTTTTTGTTTTGGCCAAATATGTAACCTTTAATCGCAGGTCCCTGTTATCATAAAAGCTGTAGTTAAAACTGGCTTGAGTAATGCCACACCAATTAGTCTATTTCATTGAGACCATCGTTATTACAAAAGCCTATCACTAGAGCAAATATGAGTGTACTGTGGTAATATGTGAGATCCTGGGTAACAAAACAATACCTCTCTGTGGGCTTTAATGCAGTGTAATATCAATCCACCCATATTATATCCCTAGTCACTTTTAACATGTGCTTTTCACAAAAAATCCATCCAACCTTGTGTTTTTGCATAGCTTTTCTTAATAAACTGATCAGGTCTTTTGCCTACAGTAAAATTGATTTTAATTATTATAGAGAACTAGCAGCTGAGCTAACGACTTTTGAAAAAATTACAGCCTGTGTGCCTCAGCCTCCCACTCTCTTGTGGCTTGCCCGGTGCTGTGGTGGGCTGGACAGCGCTCCTAGTCTGCAAGCCAACTGACTGTAGTGACTCTGAGTAATTATGATAATTTATTAGCAGGCAGCTGAGAACATCCACGCGGGGGTCTATCACATCCTCTTTGGTATAGTTGGGTCCACAGTGCCCTTCCATTTCTGGTGCTTTGCAGCAGTTTTAAGATCTGCTTAGAGTTTCTCGTTGCTCCAATAGATGTAATTTCTGATATTTATATGTTTCCCTCAACTTTATTGCTCGATTTTGCCCGTGAAGAAGTGTCACTCATAGTCGATAAATATCACTCATAATTACACTGAAGGTATGAAAATGTCACACAAGCAATCTGAAACCTTGGCAGTTATGCACCTCTACCTTAACAGTGACAACAGGCATCAAGATTGGTATGCAGGTTGCTTCTAGCTAAGCAAGTAATCTCACATACAGCATATAGCAACTCAGTGTCACCCATGTTCTCAAAAGGAAACATGGCTGCCCAAAGTGCCTGAAAGTGACATGATCATAAGATGGAAAACAGAGAAATACATTTATATTATTTTGCAAATGGTAAAGAGCTGGGTGGCAGAGTGATATCTTGATCACCCTCTCTAAACAGAAACTAAACAAAATTGAATTAATTTTGTCAATACACAGGGCACTGGTTCAATGCAGAGCACTCGCATTTTTTCTATGTATTTACATTGTCTAAAACACACATATTTAACTGAATTTCTTCACATAGGTCAGTGCCTAATTCGTAGAGAATATGTGCTGGTGCCCAAAACTCATCTCAGAGGCCTGCAGCTCGCACCAACATCGTCTGGAATCCACATCATGCCTCTTTGATCGACTACCAGACACCCCCTGCCTCTTAATCTCTTTCTTGAAGGTTTCTTCTTTCTCCCTTTGAGACTTTTTTCCATCTTTCACTATCTCCTCCTTTCTCCTTTGTGCGTTTTTGCTTCTCTTACTTTCGGGAAATGCCCGATGAGGAAAAATAAGTGCTGGACCCCAAAAATAAGTGTTGGTGGGCCACAAAAGCAACCACTGGTTCAAATTAAGCACTTGCATAAGTGTATACATTTCAGATTGAACAACTCGTAAACAGGAAACAGTGGTTGTCTAAAAATCATGCACTAACTTGGAGAATTTAGTTACACGTAAGCACTTTTTAAAGAGCAAATGCATAAAAAGAGGTACTCAATTCTGCACTGAGCCCGAGTAACTATTCATAAAATTGACCCATGAGTTTGTGTTAGAATCATAAGTGTAATATTACGTACAGTAGTTTTGTAAAAACACGCAGAATTGGTTGATAAGTTGTTTGTTTTGGTAAAAGTTCATTCAAAGAAGTTTACTTAAAATTGAGCATAGGAATAGAACTTACCCAACAAAAATGTCATAAGTACTGGAAGAAACAGCTGGGAAAGGAGAAGTGGAAGCATAGCAACGATCCAGCAAAACATTAAATCTAAAAGAAAAAGGTATTGTAGGAAGTTAATTTGCTTTACAACCAGTAAACGTATGCTATTATTTACAAAATTAATCTCAAAATTTAAGAGAATGTAGATATCTCAGGTGCATACATAGCTCCATTGTTAATAATTGAACAGTGCTGTATTCACCATCTTCAATTAATTCACCCTCCAAAAACCTGAGCCACACAATGAGGTAAGACTAATAGAGTGAAATAAAAAAGCACAACATACCAAGGTGAAATTGCAAATCGAAACTTTTTTGCAACTCCCTTCGCTGATTCACAAGACTTAACTTGAGCGGCTCATGACGGAGCTGCAAGGTGTTGCCCATGGCATTGGTGCTTTCATGGAATGTCGATGCCATGGGAGCAACTGCAGAGAATGGTTTGAGCTGTGTTGAGCCATTGGTGTTGGCTCAGCATCACTTTCGGTGGTCTGTGATGTACTCAAGACTTCTTGTCATAGACATACTCTTTAGTTTGTAATTTACACAATTGTGGAGTGCACCACCAAAGGGGTCGAAATAATTATGTCCATCCAATAGTGAGAGTGATTCCTTTATTCCTTCAATACAAAAAAGGGGACAGCCGACGCGTTTCGTCCAAACAATATGGACTTCATCAGGGCTTAGCTATTCAAGCTTTAATAATGTAGCTGTAGACCCTTAGACCAGTGTCAAAGGTAAAAAAAAATAGTACATAAGGTCTGTACTTTTGTGCTGGTAAACTGCACCCTCCTGAATCCAGGGTCAGTTATAATATACAGGCTCATGTGCCATTTCAATCCAGGCGAAAACGTCCGTGCATGTCGGCGTTCACTTCAGAGTACTCACTCACTCCGAGTGAATGTTTAGATGTGCGCCCTAATCCCATCTCCCGCAGCATGCCCAGGGTGCGCCCTAACATCCATCAACATGAACCAAGTGCTTAGCACTCCTTTCATCGCTCCCTCGAGGCAATAATGAAATCCATCCATATATGTGTAATTTTTGCTCCCAATGATGCGTGGCAATGTATTCACGCCTACTTATGCAAACTCAATCTGTGATAAATAAAGTGGTGAAAAGGTCTGCAGTGCTTAATTTTTTAGGGCACTAGTGCTTTCAAAATGCGGGCACCATGCTTAATTTTGTCATGGGATGAGACGCTTTTGTTGCTGTGACTTTAATCGAGTCTTGGATAGGGCACTAGTGCTTTCAAAATGCGGGCACCACTACATTTGTAAGCACTGATGGCACTCAAACCGCAGCATATAACACCAGCTGCGAGCTCTTGGCTTTGACTTCCAGCCAAATATTCTGCTAATCTTCAATTTGGATGCTGTCTTTGTTTTGCTGTTCTTTCCCTCTTCTTGGGTGAAAATCAGCGATCCTCATTAAAAATATATACATTTAGAGGATATAATTGCCCTTTTGCGTGCACATGAAAACGGCAAACACCCATCGCAACGAAGTGATCACTTCGCGGTTACATCGCAAAAATGTTAACATCGTAAAGTTGCGTTGTTGTGGCTTACGTTGATATGCCTTACGATGTAAACGTTAACGCGTTGCTGTGCCTTACGATGTAAACGTTTTTGCGATGTTCTATTTGCGGTGTAATGTGACCGCGAAGTGATCACTTCGTTGCGATGGGTGTTTGCCCTTGTGGTACCAGGCAGGGGTGCCCGCCCTCCTCTATTATTTGCTCTATATATAGAGCAGAGCCTTTTATTCAGTGACAGCTGGCACGGGTAAAAGCGGTAGGGCGGGTGGGGTGGGGTGAAGTCAACAGTTGACGGGAGAGGTAAAATGAAAGAAAAAAATAAATAAACAACTTACCTTGCGCTCACCGCATCGCTGATGTGGCGAGCGCAAGGTAAGTGGTTTTATTATTTTTTTATTTAATTTTATCTCTCCCATCGACTGTTGACTTCCCCCCTCACCCAGCCCCGCTCCCGCGCCGCCGCTCTTACATGTGCCGGCCGCCACTGCTTTTATTCAATCCCTCAAACTATCTGAAAAGATCTAGCCCCTTAGCATACACCGGTGCGAAGTCAAAGTTCTAGTTTATGCGGACAATGTGGCAGTTCTAACCCTAACCCAGATCAGTGGTAGCAGTTGCTCAACCATTCGGAGAAGTCTCTGGTTATAAGCTGAATTCAGACAAGATTCAAGTCTTATCTAATCTCACTCTCTCTGGTCAGGATGAAAAATGGGTAAAGTGGTTGGTGTATTTAGGGGTAACTTTATCTGTCCATAAGGCGGATATTGTTGAGAACAACTATGGGAAGCTCTACCAATATACAGGTAATGTTTTTCCCAAATGGAACTGTCTTCACCTGGACCTAATTGGACGCTGTAATCTTATTAAAATAATCATCCTTCTGCGGTAGCTCTACCTTTTTTGTTGCGTTCCTCTCTTTCTTCCAGTGGCCTTTTTTACTAAGATTGAGGCTTCATGGCAGAGGTTTATATGGTGTTATAGGAAGCCTCCCTGTAAAATCCAGGTCCTTCAACAACCTAAGTAAGATGGTGGGGTTTCGCTTCTGGTTTTGTGGTTTTACTATCAGGCCTCTTTTTTCTCACAACTTCGTCTGGTTTTGGGGTGAGGAACATTGGTACAAGGGCGTATGTTTACTAACATCGGCTGTTCTTTCCATGCTCCTGCAACTACCTGCTACTGTGGGGAAAGTGTCTTCTGTTCTATTGAAGCTGTTTGCACCATCTTAAGGAAGGGGGTGAGCTGCCGCAATTCCTGCTGCTGCTCATAGAAAGGTTTCGTCACTTTTACTCAAGCGACATGGCCTTGATTTAATCTATTCTGTGTCTGAGTTTTACGTTTCTACATTCGCTTGGCAATAGTCTTTTACTATGTCATGTTATTAGCACATTTTATAATCCATCTATGTTCCTTTGAGTTGTTTAGTTTGTTTATTTATTTATTATTAGTAATTACTGATTGATCTTTTGTGGTATTGTTGCTCATTTTGAGTGCAAAATATCCAGGCCAGGGCGATTTGACTAGGGGAATGTGTAAGCGAAAAGCACTGACTCCGGTTCAGGGCACAGCCAAATATCCCAAACACCAAACTAATTCAAATACTAATACACTTGATGAAAAATCTGATTAAAGAGGTAGAACAGTTGATAGGCCCTGATTTCCCCGTTGCTGCAAAAGTGAAGCTAATCCCAAACATAAATCCACTTCAAAATTATTATCTCTCCAGGGACAGGGAGCTATTCTTAAAAAGAAGCTTGGTGGCGCACAACAGTCAGGCAAATCTCCAATAGATAAATAGGGTGTTAAACCTGCCACCATTGCTAGATTTCTATTAGGACAGGTTGGAACTAAAATTAACACCTTTCCCGCTGCAGCCACCATTATCGAACAGAGCAATTAGACTTTTGGTATCCCTCCCTCCACTTTCCAAATCCCTTGCAGTAATCATTTTTCTCCCCTTGCCGAGCCACCACAACCCACTTCACCTGTTAAGTTAGCTACTGAACACACATCTGATTCCCTCTCTACTAAGCCTTTATTAGCCTCATTATGCTGTCACATTGACGCACTTAGGGAGGAGATTGGTGTCTTGAAAGCTATTGTTTTTAGCTTATCTAGCCTTTCTTTGCCCACTTGCACAAGACTACTCAGATATAGGAACCAAGAAGGACGGGGAGGTTGGGTTCCACCACCTCTTTTGGGCTCATTCAAAACTGTACCCCATCCATTTCTAGCTCTGGTCATCTTGGTGTGTTCTTGGGGGTGAGTAGGGTACCCACCCAAACCCCTGTCTATCACTAGACACTATCCTCCAAGTCATTCTGAGCTAGCAATTTCCAGGCGTAGTCATTCTATATTTCTGAAAAATGTGAATAAGCTTTCGAGGACTCATTTACTCAAAGAAGGAGAAGAGTCTCTAATTAACAAAAACATTCATTGGATAAGAAGGGTGAGGGGTTGTCATTCAGTAATTAGAGAGGACATACTGGCTGCCCAAAGACACTTTCTCCATAGCTCTTAATTCAATAGCATTGAACTAACAGTTGGCACAAGGGACATAGTTGACAACTTAGTGGATTCTGACGCTAGGACTCTCCATCTGTTCAAATCAAATATTAGTTTCAAATATAGCCATCCAGCGACCAGTCTCCAAGTGTCCCAGGCAATAGACAATTTGGTTTCATCTACCCGAGAGATTGATTGACAACCATCATTGTCCTCCTCACCTAGGTCACCACCCTTTGCCAGTAGTGAATGTTTGTCTCCTCTCTCTTCTAACTACATTACATCTGACACCTGAATGGCTCGCAATGATTGAAAATGCACTGCATGTGTAATGTGGCCCCAGATCGAAATTATGGCTCAGAAGTTTAGCTAAATCTCTGGAGTCCTATTGAAAGAATTCAACTGCTCTTTCTCCAAGCCCAGTAGCTCAGTCCTCCAAATCTATGATGCTAAAGTTTTGGGGTCAGTTCTTTACAGCTCCGAACTATGGGGTTCTTCCAATATATCCACTCTAGCAGCCTCTGAGAACAAGTTCCTGAGGAGTGTGAGGTGACTTCCGCAAAGCACTCCTATTAAACTGTATTTGCTAGATCTAGAAAGGAAATCGTTGACAAGTAAAGCCCGACTTCGCCCTATTTTATTATTTTAGTAGACTTTGGTCTACTCCCAGGAGCTGGTCCATTATTGCCACAGCTCTAAAGGATGTTATAGACATTGACCGTTCCAAGATTGCATGGCTTTGTTATATCAAAAACACACTGATGGGCATTGGCCTGAAGACATTCTGGGACAATTCTATGGGAGCTTCTATTCCTTCAGTTGAAAAACTAAAAGAGCTCTATTGGTCATTTGTTCTACTGGAAGAGTACCGAGTGGTTGAGGGTTCATCCCCGGCTGGAAGATTCCTAGAATTTATATTCAACCCCCTCTTGGAACAATACTGCAATATCATAGCACTACCATCAGATAGGAAACTTTACTTCCAATTCAGGACTGGATCGCTACCCTTAAACTCATTCACTAAAAAATGGAACATAAATTATAATGATTGTTGTCCCTTCTGCTTTGTTAGTGAAACCATTCCCCATGTTTTGTTTGTTTGTCCCGCATATGCCAGCCCTCGCAAGATACGGTTGAAACCCTTATGTCAGTCCTCCAGATCAGGAAGCAGTGCCACTGCATTAAGGATTCTAAGGACTGACCCACAGGCGCTCCTTGCATGCGCAGTTTCTAAGTTTTTAGCTTGGATGTGTACCATAAGGTGTAAGAAGCTATCAATTCCTCTTCAAAGAGATCCCATTGAATGTTAATTATTCTTGTGTTAGAGTATAAAGTTACTAACCTGTACTTCGTTTTCTGCCGCCTCTTGCGTTATGCATTTTATATGACTGCCTATGGTGCTTGTTTTTAACAGTTTTTATATACAAATGTATTCTTTTATTCTTGCTGTGGTTTTATGTCATGCAGAGATTCATTTGTGACATTTATGACATGTATTGTCGAAATAAAGCTTGTTGATGATGATGGTTTACTTATTTCTTACTGTTGGGTGAATCAGTTATTACTGGCGTTGGCATTGTGGATGCACTATCTCAAGGGAACTTGATTTAAAACTCTAAAGATTTTCCATCTCATTTGGAGATCCCTTTCCGACATTACATCGCTTAACCAGCTTACATACCTGGAATATAACCCCAATTTACCCCTCTGTGTTCACAATAGCTTTCGAGAGAATTGGGAGAGGGCTAAACTTTTTATCGTGGCTGGACTGTTTAAGGGCAATGTTTTTCATTCTCTTGAGAACTTGCAGCAGCAGTTTTCTCGTCCTAATTCTTGTTTTTATAGGTATCTGCAAGAACAACACTTAATTTCTAGTCTTACGGAAGACCAGATTAGATGTTGATAATCCTTTATTAGCACTTATATCGAAAGCTCCGACAAAGAGAAATATTGGGCTGGTTTATAAGCTAATTTATTTTTTCTCTCAGGACCACTCAGCAGCCCCATTTCAGCAAAGAGCTAATAAATGGAGTCAACTCCTCAAGACAGGAATAACGGCTATCTACTTGTGGCGCAGCAATTTCTTGGTGCAGACAGTTTTTCACATGCCACGCGTTGAGGTGCATCATTTTAAATGCATTAATGACCTGTATTATACTTCTCATCGCCTCTTTATTATGAAGCTTCAGTGTAGGATTTTGGTCTTGGCTGTCAGCGTGAGGGGGCCAACGCGGTCCACGTCTTCACGCACTCTCCTACTTTGCACTTATTTTGGGAATTTATTTTTGGCAAGACGTATAGTATATCAAACTTTCTAGTTGCAATCAACTCGAAGCTGATTATGTTGAGACATGCACCTGTTATCCCACCTCATTTAGCAGGCTTATACTTCTTTTCAATCTCTCTGGCCAGACTGGTGCTGGCACACTCCTTGCTCTCTAGCGAGCGACCAAATCCTTGGAATTGGTGACAGGAATTTCTGAAAATTAGTATGCTGGAAATGACATTGGCAGATCCACGGAGGAGGAAGTTGAGCCGGATTTGGGATCCAGTCCAGTTCTGGATGGCAGATGAAGTGGCTGCCCGGGACACTGACATTTAGTTTTGTTAGTTCTCTCCTTTTTACCATGCTGCTCCCCTCTATTATTTATTGTGTACAACAAATGTATATTGTGGATGCTGATTTGTTTTGCTGCTTCCAAGGGAATTTATTTTTGCTTAAACCATGCTCTCATTCTCTGGTGGACATGTAATCCGTTTTGTTCCCCATCCCTGTCTTTTTTTTCTCAATAAAAAAATAAAGAAATGAATCTTTCTAACTTTTCCTGGGTCACCCGTGACTCCTTTCAACACTGGCAATGAGGAGAAACTATTCAACCAGTGCGGAGTGTGCCAGTTAATTTGTGGTGCGGCGTGGGATTTCTTCAGGTTGGCATTGCAGGCTGTTGTCAGCGCAGTATCTGCCAGTGACGGATGTGCCATGGCAGTGTGCTATTGTGGCACTGCATTGTTTTGAGGGCGTATTCTTTGGTGCGCAGAAGCAGACGATCGGAGTACGGCAGACTTGGCCTGGCATTGCCTACAACTAGGTCAGGCATTTGTTATTTATGTACGGCGGCCATCTTGGATTGCCTGACATATCACAACAAGGTCAGACATTTACTGATTGATCAACAGCAGCCATTTTACCTTGCCTGATGTGTGCTACCACAAGGCCAGGCATTTGTTATTGAAGTACGGTGGCCATCATGGATTGCCTGATGTGTCACAACAAGGTCAGACATTTACTGATTAAACAACGATGGCCATCCTACTTTGCCTGATGTGTCCTAAATAAGGTGAGGCAAAACATTTATTTTGCCTTGAAAAAGTTTTTTTTTCTTTTCCTTCTAAAGTTTGATGAGTTGGGTATATTATATATATAGTCATCCTGGTCCATTAAAGAAGTGACTCTTGGTTTTTACTGCATGTTGTGACTGTTGTGTTGAACATGCAAGCCATTAACCCTCCTACACCATTCTTAAAGTCTCTTGAGGAACCAACCATTGCCTGGAAAGAATGGTTTTGAGCTTTCAATTCTTTTCTTGGAGCCATTGATGGGTTCAAGTTTAAACCGGATAGGAAAAAGTGGGTATTTGAACTCTGTATGGGCCAGAGGAAGATGATGAACTGGATGAGTATGAGGAGGCAGTGAAAAGGTTAGAAAAGCATTCTTTAAAACCTCAAAACTTGGTTGTAAGAAGAAGCATTTATTTTTCAAGAGAGCAAACATTTTCAGAATCTATCGACATGTATGTAGCCTCAGTATGTGTTCAATTGTGAATTTGGAAACTTTACAGACCAGTTACTCAGTGACCAATTAGCAACTTAATGTCACAACAAAAAGATACAAGAAAGACTTCCTATTTTCAAAAATCCATCATTGGATGAAACTATAGATATAGCAAATAGTATTCAGGATTCGAAAGAATCTGCCAGAGAAATCAACAAGACGGATGACGTGGTTTTGTTCATTAAGGGAAGCAAAACCAGGAGACAAAAGAAAAAACTCAAATTCTGGCAGTAATTGCTAATGGTGTGGATCTAAATTTCACATAGCTTCTTTCAAACAATGTCCTGCAGTTGGCAAAGAATGTAATAAGTGTGGGGCCATTAATCATTTTGTGAGGGTTTGTCATATGAATGCTAAGAAAGGTAGTGTGATTCCGGTGAGTGAAGAAAGTGACCAAAAAGTAGCTGATGATATGAACAGTTTACTGTTATGTGTAACAATACAAAAAAATATTATGTCCAATTCAAAAGATTGTGTGGAAAAATTTAAGTGTAATGGGGGTGATCAGAAAATGTCCAATGTTATGAACAACAACGAATTGGTGTGTGTGAGGGTGCATGAGGACGATGTGCCCAAATCTGATGACCCTGTGGAAGAATTCAAAATTGGTGTTGTAGCACTACCTTTGCTAACAGGCTCTGGATCCAAAATCACCATTATATCCAAACATATCATTTGCAAGAACAATTTTAAGGATGTGTTGTTACCACCTGATGTCATTCTTCAGGGGTATAATGGTATTAAAATATATATATATATATATTTTATTTTTTTAAGTACTATACACTTCAACGGTCAAGAGGTGCAAGGGAATATTTATGTTTCACACTGTGGACCAGACATTCTAGGTTTGCACCATGAGGCTTGTTTGGGAATTATTCTTCAGCCAGGGTGCTTCTGCCAGGTTTTAACCATAACTGAATGTAAATCTACAAAGGGGAATCGATAACATTCAGTTGTGTTTGGAAAAACACAAAGACTTTTTGTATCGACAAATTAGGACTGTTGAAAGATTTCAAACATGTTATCAGAATGAAGGAAGGGAGCATTCCTGTGAAGCACAAGTTGAGGGAGGTGCTGTTAAGTGTGTATGTACAAAGAGTGGGTGATCGACCCTACAGAGTCCTCCTTGTGGCTGTCACGCATAGTAATTGCTCGTGAAAGAACAATCAGCTGAGGATGTGCATCTACCTCAGAAGTTTAAATCAAGCCATTTGGGTGGATGGGTATCCTTTACCTATAATTGAAGAGATGATGTGGTCTGGTGGGAGTGAATGTATTTTCCAAACTAGATTTGCGCTTTGCATATCACCAAGTGGAGTTAGTGAAAGAATCTAGACACCTTACAGCTTTTGTCACACCAAGTGGTGTTTACCAATTTTGTAGGATGCCATTTGGACTTGCATCCACTGCTGCAGTGTTTCAAAGGGTAATGTGTGAGGTAGTGAAAGGACTGAAAGGTGTGCTTGTCTTTCAGGATGACATTTTGTTGTATGGCAAAGATCATGAGGTGTATATAGCTAGGTTGGATGTGGTTTCGTCTTCTTTGGAAGAGAAAGGGTTGAAACTCCGGAGAGACAAATTTAGTTTTGGCATACATGAGATAGAGTATTTGGGCTATGCTTCAGGTAAGGGCATTGGTCCACGTCCAGGGTTATTGAGGGCCATAGAGGAAGTGTTGGTTCCAAGTGACAAGAAACAACTTAAGGCTTTTTTAAGTATGTGGGAATTTTACGAGAAATTCGTACATAATTTTGCAACAAAAGCTGAACCGCTTCAACAAAACAAGAAGAACATTAGGTTTGTGTGGAATGAAGCACAAGAGCTGGCTTTTAAAAAGATTAAGGAAAGTTTGTTGAATGCACTTTTACTCAGTTCATACACACCTGGTGAATGTCTAACAGTGACAGTTGATGCAAGTGGTGTGGGATTGGGAGCTGTACTATCCCAAGGGCAGAGGGGGGCATGAGCGTACCATTGCTTTTACCTCTCATACCATTAGACAAATGGAAAGACAGTATTCTGTCATTGAGCATAAGATACTTGCATGTGTCTGGGCAGTGGAACACTTTAGAGCCTATGTTTGGAGTACAAGGTTTATATTGAGGTCAGACCACAAACCTCTGATAACCATTTTGAGTGGGAGCAATGTCAATTCTACCAACGCCACAGCTAGACTTGTGAGGCTAAGTGTGAAGTTGCTGGGATATGATTTCTCTATAGACTATATACCTGGTGGGTGTAATAAGAAAGCTGACTTCTTGTCCAGTATGCCAGTGTCAGGGGAAGACAATAATGAGGAGGTTGATTACCAACAAGATACTGAGGGGCTCATTTACGAGAAGTGACGCATCGCTGCGTGAAAGCAGCGATGCGCCACTTCTCAGTGCGCCCTCCTTGCGACACCAATGATGCTTCATATTTACAATATGACGCATCATGTCGCAAGGAAGGACAGATACATCAGTATAACTGACGTATCTGTCAGCGCAAAAAGTGGCGCATTGCTGGAGTTGTGTCAGACTCTGATGCAACTCCAGCAATGTTCCTTTCACATGGGGCAAGCCCCATGTGAAAGGGCCTGCGTCACCCTTACGCCTGCAATGAGGCAGGCGTAAGGTTTTGAAGCATTGGTGTCCTAGAAGTGGCGCAGCGAAATCTCATAGATTTCTCTGCGCCACTCCTACGACCCTTTTTTGCGAGGGTACGCCCACCCTGCATACATTATACCTGGTGCAGGTATAATGTAGCGCAGGGGTTTTCGAAGTGACGCATCTACCTAGATGCGTCACTTCGTAAATATGGCGCAACATGGCGCATTTTTTGTGCCACTGGTGCGTCACAAAAAGTGACGCATCGGTGGTGCAAAAGTGACGCAGGGGCTCATAAATAAGCCCCTGAGGGTTTAGTGACCAAAGTGTTTTGGTTAGATAACAAGTATGTCAGTGAGGAGGAATGGAAGGGTGCACTGGACTAGGATTTGGTGTTGGGGAAATTTGTGGCATATGTAAATAAAGGGTGGCCAAGAGAGGGAAATCTTCCTGTTGAACTTAAAGCATATAGCAAGATTTAATCGGAGTTATCTAATGAATCTAGGTTATTGTTCCCGACTGACCAGTTGATTCCTCCAAGAGAAATTAGAGACAGACTTTTTAATATTAGTCACAAGGGCCATTTAGGCATGACCTTGACAAAAAAAGATAGAGTAATATTGTCTAGTGGCCATGTATGGATAGGGATGTAGAGGATTGGGTTGGGCAGTGCGTGAATTGGATGAGCAATGACAAAGGGTTGAATTGTGCAACCCCACCTATGGTAATCCCTGAGTGTCCACAGAAAGTATAGGAAAGAGTCAGGATGGATTTCCTTGGACCCTTTTATGTTTTGCCTCATGCTCAATGGTTTGCCATTGTTCTAGTTGATCATTTGCCAAAGTGGTTTGAGGTGAAATTCATTAGGGAGCCGAGTAGCAGAATTGTTATCACATTTCTCATGGGTGTGTTTGCCAGAGAGGGTTTTCCTTCTGAGTTACTGTCTGATAATGGTGTGCAATTATTTTAGTCAGAAATGGGTGAGTTCTTGAACGGAACAGGTATCAGACACAAAAAGTGCAGTCTCTATCATCCCCAGGGCAATGGTAAAATTGAGAGGGTCAACAGAATGGTCAGTGAATGTATCAGAGGGGCAGTTATTGATGACGTTGATGTGGTGGATGTTATTCATGCTATGTTATGGTCATATCTTAACACGTCTCACAGTGTAACAGGAATTTATCGTTTTGTGGGTTTGAGGGGTAGGGTCACACAGGATCTTTTGAAGCCGGCATGGTTGGACAATTTACCGAAGGTCAAATCTGGCAGTAGATTGGGTTATGACATTGGAGAAATCAGGAGCAAAATTTGGGAAATTCAGAGGAAAAGCAAGGAGAGGTATGATGTAATTAAAGGAAACAAACGTTTAGTTGGAAAAGATAATTGGGTGCGTGCGAAAGTGCCTGAATCAAGGTGTGCAAAAGTAGAGTAAGATTTATCCTTCCTTGTCAGGTGGAGGAGGTGAGGAGAGATGGATGTGCGGTGAAATTGCTGAATGGGCAATGGGGGGATGGTGCACGTTGGTGAAAGTCAGAGAGCCTGAAAGTACACATGGTGAACCTCGAGGGAGAAAAGACCACTGAAATTCTTTCCTCAGGAAAACGTGTTTGTAAGATTTTGTTCTCTTTTGAATCTGGACTAGTTTACTTTTCAAAATTATTTGTGAAAGCTTGTCATTATATATATTGAGTTCATTAGGGAGCTTACATTGTTATTATCTATTTTGTAGGATGTTATTTTCCATTTTTTTCTTGTTTCTGGTTTTTATGTATGTTTGCGGATTACTCCTATGTTTATGTTTATGGTATTTTCTTATAATGAGTTGGAAAAAGGGGAGGCGTGTTGCAACTTAACATTCCCTGCTCATGGCGGAACTGCAAGGTGTTGCTCGTGGCATCGGTGCTTTCATGGAATGTTGATGCCAGCATTCCATGGGTGCAACAGAGCAACGGCAGAGGACGGTTTGAGCTGTGCTGAGCCGTTGGTGTGCGCTCACAGCTGCCTGTATTGATTACTACTAAGAAAGAAATACATCTTTCTGACTTTCCCTGGGTTGCCGGTGTCTATTTTTAACACAAATGTACCAATGTATCATTGGTGTGTGACTATTCCATTCAACCAAATTGCATTGAAAATGTATCAACATTTTGCCCACCAGTAAACATCGACAAAACAAAAGCTGTCTGTGAGGAATAGGTTCCACTTTGTGAGTGGTAGCTGTGGGCATCAGAGGGAGCAGAAAATCATCTTGACCCCTACCGTGATGTCGCATAAACAATACAACACTTTATTTTGGTGTTGCGGCTCATGTCCCTTTAAGAAAAAGGTATCCCAGCTCTTTGAGAGTGAAAATACAGAGATTGACATGTTGTGTCACTTGCATTACTCCAGAGTTGCATTCACAGTGGTTCAAAAGCATTCACTGGATACATACTGCCTCATAAATATTATTGTCAAACAAATTGTTGCAAGTTCTTGGGAATGGGCATTTTGCGCTGTGCCAGAGGGATAGCTCCAATAGAGAGCAAAGATTTGGCTAGGTCGGATTTGACCTAGCAATAATACTTCTCTCCCAATAAGCGCCAGGGAGAAGAAATAGTTTAGCTAAGATTCACAAACCAGATTCCTAAAACGCACCCCCAAAGATTTTCAGTCTGGCTACTTTGACAAGCTTTTAGTTTGTGTTTTGTGAAATGTTTTTACATGGAACTCTAAATGTGCAGCTTAAATTGATTACTCAAGGTTAACAATTATGAATTATAATTGTTATTATATAAAAAATGCATGTTTTTTCTTACTTTTTAACTTACAATTGGTATTTCTTATATTGTACAATGATTGATACAGAAGCTTTTTTTTAAAAATGGCATTGTATTATTTTATTTGTTTAAATTCGAAATAAATATATTTAGCACTTAGGTTTGACCCTTACTTAGAGATATTTTACGCCCCATCTCCCCTGATGCTGTGTTAGAAAGCGAAGCCAGGCAGCCTTATGAGTCATGTACAAATTACATACATATAGCTTCTATAGAAAGACACGAAATATATGTGTAAAACACAAAGACAGGTAGATAGGCAGAATTCAGTACTATATTTGCATTGGTGAACGTACTCTCTACATTTCTGGCCTGACAGTCCCTTACACAGTTCCCACATCAAGATGCATTTGTGATTTGCCATAATGGTAGACTAATACAGATAGTGATATGTATGTTGCTTGTTGTATGACACATCTATATTAAATTCATAAATATATTAATTACCACATCATATAACATACTTATTTGTGAGATTTGTGGCCTTCACTTCAACAAAAACTCTTGTTTTCAGGTAGATTCCTGTTTGAGGCACTGAAAGAATCCTTGAGTAGTTGGAATCCTACAAAAAAAGTGAATGATTCCGTCATTAAAAGGTACATTTAATGTCTTCCTTAGCGACCTTTTTGCTCAGGCCTAAAGACAGCATTAGCTGTCCTGCCAGCCTCATGTTTTCCAAAAGATATCATATAAACATACATACTTTATAGGGGTTCCGAACCAACACTCTTTAACCCTTAGTCTGTTGACATGTCACACAAATTATACACCCCCGCCCACACCAGCAGAAGGTATAGATCAACAGACCAGCCCACTGCAGCCATTGGATTCTTTCACTTTGAGTGGCTTCAGTTTGCCCTTGCACATGCACACATACACCTAAAAAATTGTTTCCCAAGAATAGAACTTGTTAGGCACTTGCACTTCCCATTGACTGATAGCCCATATGGATAGTAGGGTTTCATCATCTATTTCCATAACTCTCAAGAAATGTATTGTAAATTGCAATGTTGATTCCTCGCTATAAACCAGCTTTGGTATATTTATTTAACCTACAGAAAATAAGCACAAGCCATTGGAGTAGCTGGAGTATATATGCAAATTTCTTGGATGAAGCCATACCCCCCTCAGCCACTTGTATCTGACTGGAGAGAGACCTCTTTTAACTACTTGTGGAATTGCAGCTTTTCAAACACATTTTTTACCCCGTATTGAAGGACTGGTTGTTGCACCATTTTGGGAGAATTACTATTCCGCTTGTCAGACAAAAGTCCATTACCTGGCTACTGATACAAGGTATTCAGGAAAAACACTTATCCTCCTTTCTTACCACTGTAAGAAAGAACAACCACTGTGCTTAAAAAACACACTGTTTCATGCATACACTTACACCAACCGAAAATAAAACAGCCAAAATGAATTATCTAAATACCCTTGTACTTACCAGTGAACAAAAGTTCCTATATATAATAGGGTGCTGTTAGACTTGGCATCTTTTGGCGTGTTTCCCCTGACTTTTTGCTTTCTGACCTCCCGGTTTTGACTCTGTTTTTGCTGGTGTGATGATTCTGCGCACTTTCCTCACTGCGGTCCAGTGGGAAAGTGCAAGTGCTCCTGTATGAAATGTGTTATGGATTGGTGTTTCCATGATTGGCCTATTTGGTTTATGTGTCAGTCCCTTGTAAAGTGCACTGCGAGTGCCAGGGCCTATAGACCAAATGCTGTCGGTGGGCTGCAGCACTGGATTGTGCCACCCACGCAAACAGCCCGTAAAGTGTAACTCGGGCCTGCCATCGCAGAGCCTGTGCGCAGCCTGGGGCTGCCATGTCGACTTGGCAAGTGCACACACTTGCAAGTCCCTAAACCTTCCCTTTGCTACATGTTAGTCACCCCTAAGGTAGGCCCAAGGTACCCCTGTGGGCAGGGTGCGGTGTATGCGAAAGGTAGGACATGCCCGGGTGTGTGCGGCATGTCCTGATAGTGAATTACAGCCTAGTTCGTTTTTCACTATTGCAAGGCTACCTGTTCCCCCTAGGCCAGAACGGGCAGTTTTGATTATTACAGCTATATAATCCTAACTGACCCCGGGAACGTGGTAGAACTTCGAGTTTAGTATGCCTGGACTCAGAATGATAAAATGCATCTTTTAGTGAAGTTGGTTTTAACATTCTGTGTTTGAAAATACCACTTTTAGAAAGTGGGTATTTTCTTGTCTAACCATCCAAGCCTGCCTCTGCGAGGTTGTGTATTCCTTGTCTGGAATGTGAGTGACAGGGGCTGGGGGATGCCAGGAGACAGGGTGAGTCAGCGCAGGGCTGAATAGCCAGATCGACCTGTAGATGGGTGGGAGGGGTCGCACCTGGGCCTTGAATAGGACAGTGCCTTCCCTCCACAATGCTGGCTCCACCTCCTGTGGTGCGTCTGATGTCCCTGGCCTACTCACTGAAAGAAGGGACGGAGACTTGTCAATAAAGTGCTCCAGAACTGGTTTGGACTAGGCGAAGGCCTCTCTGCCTTCAGAGAACAAAGGAATTTGGGATATAAATATTGGGGCCCTGACCCCATGAATTTAGATCTCGCTGGAATCAAGGAACCTGCCAAGACGAAGAGCTGGAAGAGCTGCCAGGAGGAGTACTGCCCCTTTGCTGTGTTGTTGCTTTGTTGGGTTGGCCTGCAGCTGCTGCTTCTGCCTTGGGCAGTGAAAGGACTGGACTGAACTTTCTCCAAACTTGTGCTGAGTATCTCCAAGGGCCAGAAACCGAGCTGGCCTCCTGTTAAGAAGTCTCAGGGACTGCAAAGACTTCACAAGCCTCTGGGTACCGCTTCTGGAACGCTGTTTCAGTTGCCACAGAGGAAGGGAACTGCAACCGACTCCGTCAACCGAATCCATCCCTGGCCGGTGACCTGTTTGCACCGCAGACCGCATCGCCCCGCTTCGCATCGCAACCCTGGTCTCACCGTGGGCAACGTCCAACGCCGCCAACATCGAGCCGCTGCTTGCACCGTGACCTGTGGGCACCGCAGTTCGCATCGCATCGCTTCACTGAACCAACCGGACCCGACCGACGAGGTCGCTGCAACTGGCTCAAGAGTCGTGACCGCACCGCATTTGGGGCACCGCTCGCACGTCTGCGACGCACCGCTCCGACTCGCACCGCTGTCCGACGCCAGCTCCCGCACTCCGGCTAGGTCGCCTGCATCGCAACCTGTCAGCACCGCATCGAGCATCGTCTCACCCTGCATCGCACGCCTTGGACTCACCGACTCCATCTGCATGACGCTCATCGAGCCGCAGCCTGCACCGTATCGAGGGACACCGCACCTTGCATCGCTCCGTCTTGCACCGCAACCGCGACGAACGCCGACCGGCTCGTACACTCCGTACCAGCCACAACGAGAAAGGTACTGTAACCGAGTCTGTTCATGACTCTGCTGGCCCGTATCGACGCGGTCGGCTGGAACTGTTAGACTCTGTGGTTTTCAGCATCACGGTAGGCTCGGACGGAGCTACCGACTCGTACGAACTTTGCTTTTGTGCTATTCCTGCAAAGAAGAAGTTACCTTATCAAGCATTCATTTTTAAAGTATCGTATTGTGGATTTTTGTCGTAATTGGTCTTGTCTTGAGTATATAAAATATTGGTTATTTTTCTAAACTGGTGTGGTGTCCGTTTGTAGTGCTTACCCTGTATTACTGTTGGTTATGTGCAAATGCTTTACACACTGCCTCTGAATTAAGCCTGACTGCTCGTGCCAAGCTACCACGAGGGTGAGCAGGGGTTACTTCACGAGTGTAACAACCCTTACCCTGACTAGGAAGAAGGGTCCCTACTTGGACAAAGGTGCAAGCCCTTGCCAACTAGAGATCCCATTTCTAACATTGGTTGTCAGCGGTGAGGATAGGACTTGCGTTTGCACTTGACTTACAGTGATTGGTGTGCACTACTACCATATCGCAGACCATTACGTACCACATACTGGTTCTTTTTCTTTTGGCCTATTTTTGATCTTGCCAGTTTTCAACTCACGACTTTTGTCATGCCTGAATCAATTGCATCATCCGTTGCATCTCTGGAAGTTATCTTTGAGGAGGACAGGTTGGAGTCCTACGCCGTAAAGGAGTTACGAGCGATTTGTAAAAACCTGAAAGTCCAAATTAAAGGCCTCACAAGGAAGGAGGAGCTACAGAAGGCGCTGAGGGCCTGGGTAGCAGCCAGACATGCCAATGGGCAGCCTGGTGATCTCAGTGAGGAGGTGGAGGAGCCTATTTCCAGGGTGGATGTGCTTTTGGGGAGGGGGGAACCCGCCAGGTCAGGCAGCAGCAGTCTGTCCCCAGAGGAGCTGGAGGACAGGCGGGAGGCAAGGCAGTTTGAGCTACAGAAGCTCAGGCTGGAGAGTGAGCGGGAGGAGAAGAGATTGGCCATAGAGGAGAGGAAGATGCTCTTAGAGCATGAGAGAGAACTGAAGGAGCTAGAACTTAGGAGTAAGTCAGGCTCAGATGGTGGCAGCAATTCGTCCAGAAAGGCAGACAGGATTGTGCACATTCCCAAGAACGTAGGCAAGGAGTTCAAGAAGGGGGATGACATACAAAGGTGGTTCCAGGGTTATGAGGCAGCCATACACATGAATGGGGTCCCTGAGGAGAATTGGGGAGCAGGATTGTGGCCACTTTTCCCGGAAGAAGCAAGGGATGCTCTGATAGCTTTGGGTAAGGGGTATCACCTCACCTATGCTGACATGAAGGATGCCCTTCTCACGAAGTATGGTCTTACTCCTGAAAAGTACAGGGATCAGTTCAAGTCCAGTAAGAAGTCTGATGTCAACACTTGGTTGGAATGTGTGGATGTGTTCTGCAGGTCTCTGGATGGTTGGGTGAAGGGCAGTAGTGTAACAGATTTTCAGGGGCTCTACAACTTGATTGCATGGGAGCACTTGTCTAGTCTATGTTTTGCAGATCTGCGCCAGCACCTAGTTGATAGTAAGCTAACTGACCCCAGGAAGCTTGCTATGGAAGCGGACCGCTGGGTGAGTACCAGGGTCCACAAGAAAGCGTTTGGGGGAGACTCAGCCAAAGGTGGGCAGGGTCCCCAGCAGAAAGGTGGGGGGGACAAGGGTAAAGCACAGGAGTTCTCTAAAGGGCCCCAAACTAGTACCCAGGGTAAAGGTTCCCAGCCCCCGGTGATAAGAAGAAAGGGGTCTCTACAGCGAAGCCTGTTGAGACCGGCCCCCGCAAGTGTTATGCATGTGACCAGGTAGGTCACTTTAAGGGGGACCCCAAGTGCCCGAAGGGGACACAGCCACCCACCGGTGGACAGTCCAAAGTGTTGGCTAGTGTAGCGCTTGGGGAGGAGGGGTGCCCACAGGAGGGTGGGGATCCCGCAGAAATGACCCTTGTCTCACTCGGGGACAGTGAGATGGTCCCAGGAAACCAGGTGCCCCCTAACACAAAGAAATATAGCACCTGGGTGACCATCAATGGGAACAGGGTAGAGGCTCTCAGAGATACTGGAGCCAGTGTGACCTCAGTCCGGTGTCACCTGGTGTCTGAGAAGCAAGTAGTCCCAGGAGCATTCCACCAAGTAGTTGCTGTCGACAACTCAGAGCGCCAATGTATGGTGGCGCAGGTTCCCTTTGAATGGGGGGGGTCTCAGGTCCCTTAAGGGTGGTTGTGAGCCCTACCATGCCTGTAAATTGTCTGCTAGGAAACGACCTGGAGCAGTCCTCATGGAAGGAGGTTGAGCTCAGGTCCCACTTGGAGATGCTTGGGTTGCCAGAGTGGGCATGCGTGTCTACTCGGTCAATGGCGGCCAGAAAGGGTGATCAAGAGGACTTGGAGCCTGAAACAGTGGCCCAAGTCCCTGCCAAGAGAAAGGGCAGGGGGCGCGGGAAACCGGCCCCCGAAGTTCCCACGGACCTGGAGGAGGCGGACCTCGAGGGGGACGCCCCGGTGCCTACAGGGGAGCAAGTAGCCGAACTGGGAGACATCTCTGACCTGACCCATTGGCAGCAAGAAGGGGGTCCCACCAGGGAGGAGTTCTGCAGGGAGCAGAACGAGTGCCATACTCTGGAGGGTCTGCGGCGGCAGGCTGCAGACCAGGCAGCTGGTAATCAGTCCGGGTCACATCTGATCTACTGGGAGAGTGGTCTCCTATACAGTGAGCCTAAGGTTGCTGAGCCTGGGTCAGCCCGTGTGCTGGTGGTACCCCAGCGCTTCAGGACCTTCCTACTGGGTCTGGCTCATGACGTGCCTTTGGCAGGACATTTGGGGCAGGACAAGACCTTTGACAGGCTTGTCACCCACTTCTTTTGGCCCCAAATGCGAAGGCAGTCAGATGCACACTGCAGGTCTTGCCAAACTTGCCAGGCAAGTGGTAAGAGTGGGAGGAAGGTCAAAGCTCCTCTCCAACCTTTTCCGGTTGTTGGAACACCCTTTGAAAGGGTAGGGATGGATATTGTGGGGCCACTGGATCCCAAGACAGCCATGGGCAACAGGTACATCCTGGTCTTGGTGGACCATGCCACCCGGTACCCGGAGGCAATCCCTCTCAGGACAACGACGGCGCCAGTGGTGGGCCGGGCGTTAATGGGGATCTTTTCCCGTGTGGGATTCCCCAGAGAGGTGGTTTCTGATAGGGGGACCAATTTCATATCGAAGTATATGACATCCCTGTGGAAGGAGTGTGGTGTAACCTACAAGTTCACCACCCCTTACCACCCACAAGGAAACGGTCTGGTGGAGAGATTCAACCAGACCTTGAAAGGCATGATCAAGGGTCTAACAGAACCCATGAGGCGTAAGTGGGACGTCCTCTTGCCATGCCTACTCTTTGCGTACAGGGAGGTGCCTCAGAAGTCTCTTGGGTACAGCCCCTTTGAGCTCCTGTATGGCCACCCTGTCAGAGGACCTCTGAGTTTGGTAAAGGAAGGCTGGGAGGCAGCTCCCAGGAAAACTCCCCAGGATGTATTTAGCTACATGCTGGCCTTTAGAAACCAAACTGCCCGCTTCAGGAAACTCGCTCAGGCGAACCTAGAAGCAAGCCAGGAAGAAATGAAGAGATGGTATGACCAGAATGCCACTCTGGTCGAATTTCAACCTGGGCAAAAAGTGTGGGTGATGGCCCCAGTGGCACCTTGTGCCTTGCAGGACAAGTGGACTGGGCCATATGAGGTAAAGGAGCGCAAAAGTGACGTCACCTACCTGGTGGATTTGCAGGCTCCAAGGAACCCGTTGAGGGTCCTTCACGTGAACCGCCTCAAGCCCCACTTCGAGAGGTCCGAAGTGAGTATGCTCTTGGCGACAGATGATGGGGTGGAAGAGGAGAGCGAGCCTCTCCCTGATCTCCTGTCTACCAAGGAGCATGATGGGTCAGTAGAGGGTGTGATCCTCTCCCCTACTCTGACTCAGGAGCAGCAGGGGGACTGTCGCCAGTTGTTAGGACAGTTCGCCCCGCTGTTCTCTCTGACCCCTGGTGTTACTCACTGGTGTACCCATGACGTGGACACCGGTGACAGCCATCCTGTGAAGCACAAAATTTACAGGTTGACTGACCGGGTCAGAGCCAGCATCAAGGAGGAGGTCTCTAAGATGTTGGCGTTAGGGGTGATTGAGCCCTCCCACAGTCCTTGGGCCAGCCCAGTGGTCTTGGTCCCAAAGGCTGCGGCGCCCGGTGCCACTCCAGAACTCCGGTTTTGTGTGGACTACCGTGGGCTCAATGCCGTCACCAGGACTGCCGCGCACCCCATCCCCAGAGCTGATGAGCTCATTGATCGGTTGGGAGCTGCCCGGTTCCTCAGCACGTTTGATTTAACGTCTGGGTACTGGCAGATTGCCTTAACCGATGGGGCCAAGGAGAGATCAGCATTCTCAACCCCAGAAGGTCATTACCAATTCCGGGTGATGCCCTTTGGGTTGAAGAATGCACCTGCCACCTTTCAGAGGTTGGTCAATCAGGTGTTGGCTGGGCTGGAGGATTTCAGTGCCGCCTACCTGGATGACATTGCTGTGTTCAGTTCCAGCTAGGAAGAACATTTACAGCACCTTGAGAAAGTGTTGAGGGCTCTGCAAGGTGCAGGCCTCACGATCAAGGCCAGTAAGTGCCAGATCGGGCAGGGTTCTGTGGTGTACTTGGGACACCAGGTAGGAAGCGGCCAGGTGGCGCCCCTACAACCCAAGATTGACACCATTCTGGCTTGGGAACCCCCAAGACCCAGACAGAGGTGAGAGCCTTCTTAGGTCTCACCAGCTATTATAGGAGATTTGTTAAGGGCTATGGCACCATCGTTGCCCCCTTAACAGAGCTGACCTCTAAGAGGCAGCCCAGGAAAGTGATCTGGACTGAGTCCTGCCAGAAAGCTTTTGATGCCCTGAAGGCAGCCATGTGCACGGCGCCCGTGCTCAAGGCACCTGACTTCTCCAAAGAATTTGTCGTGCAGACTGACGCTTCAGAGCATGGTGTGGGAGCGGTGCTCTCACAACTGAATGAAGAGGGCCTGGATCAGCCTGTAGTCTTCCTTAGCAGGAGACTACTTCCCAGGGAACAGAGGTGGAGTGCCATAGAAAGGGAAGCTTTTGCTGTGGTCTGGGCACTGAAGAAGTTGAGACCATACCTGTTTGGGACTCACTTCCGGGTTCAGACAGACCACAGGCCCCTCAGATGGTTGATGCAAATGAGGGGTGAGAATCCAAAACTGCTGAGGTGGTCCATCTCCCTACAGGGAATGGACTTTACGGTGGAACACCGTCCTGGTACAGAACACGCCAACGCAGATGGTCTGTCCAGGTTCTTCCGCCTTAGTGAAGAGAACTCCAATGGGGTTGGGTAGTTCTCCCTACTTTCAGCTGGAGGGGACATGTGTTAGACTTGGCATCTTTTGGCGTGTTTCCCCTGACTTTTTGCTTTCTGACCTCCCGGTTTTGACTCTGTTTTTGCTGGTGTGATGATTCTGCGCACTTTCCTCACTGCGGTCCAGTGGGAAAGTGCAAGTGCTCCTGTATGAAATGTGTTATGGATTGGTGTTTCCATGATTGGCCTATTTGGTTTATGTGTCAGTCCCTTGTAAAGTGCACTGTGAGTGCCAGGGCCTATAGACCAAATGCTGTCGGTGGGCTGCAGCACTGGATTGTGCCACCCACGCAAACAGCCCGTAAAGTGTAACTCGGCCCTGCCAACGCAGAGCCTGTGCGCAGCCTGGGGCTGCCATGTCGACTTGGCAAGTGCACACACTTGCAAGTCCCTAAACCTTCCCTTTGCTACATGTTAGTCACCCCTAAGGTAGGCCCAAGGTACCCCTGTGGGCAGGGTGCGGTGTATGCGAAAGGTAGGACATGCCCGGGTGTGTGCGGCATGTCCTGATAGTGAATTACAGCCTAGTTCGTTTTTCACTATTGCAAGGCTACCTGTTCCCCCTAGGCCAGAATGGGCAGTTTTGATTATTACAGCTTATAATCCTAACTGACCCCGGGAACGTGGTAGAACTTCGAGTTTAGTATGCCTGGACTCAGAATGATAAAATGCATCTTTTAGTGAAGTTGGTTTTAACATTCTGTGTTTGAAAATACCACTTTTAGAAAGTGGGTATTTTCTTGTCTAACCATCCAAGCCAGCCTCCGCGAGGTTGTGTATTCCTTGTCTGGAATGTGAGTGACAGGGGCTGGGGGATGCCAGGAGACAGGGTGAGTCAGCGCAGGGCTGAATAGCCAGATCGACCTGTAGATGGGTGGGAGGGGTCGCACCTGGGCCCTGAATAGGACAGTGCCTTCCCTCCACAATGCTGGCTCCACCTCCTGTGGTGCGTCTGATGTCCCTGGCCTACTCACTGAAAGAAGGGACGGAGACTTGTCAACAAAGTGCTCCAGAACTGGTTTGGACTAGGCGAAGGCCTCTCTGCCTTCAGAGAACAAAGGAATTTGGGATATAAATATTGGGGCCCTGACCCCATGAATTTAGATCTCGCTGGAATCAAGGAACCTGCCAAGACGAAGAGCTGGAAGAGCTGCCAGGAGGAGTACTGCCCCTTTGCTGTGTTGTTGCTTTGTTGGGTTGGCCTGCAGCTGCTGCTTCTGCCTTGGGCAGTGAAAGGACTGGACTGAACTTTCTCCAAACTTGTGCTGAGTATCTCCAAGGGCCAGAAACCGAGCTGGCCTCCTGTTAAGAAGTCTCAGGGACTGCAAAGACTTCACAAGCCTCTGGGTACCGCTTCTGGAACGCTGTTTCAGTTGCCACAGAGGAAGGGAACTGCAACCGACTCCGTCAACCGAATCCATCCCTGGCCGGTGACCTGTTTGCACCGCAGACCGCATCGCCCCGCTTCGCATCGCAACCCTGGTCTCACCGTGGGCAACGTCCAACGCCGCCAACATCGAGCCGCTGCTTGCACCGTGACCTGTGGGCACCGCAGTTCGCATCGCATCGCTTCACTGAACCAACCGGACCCGACCGACGAGGTCGCTGCAACTGGCTCAAGAGTCGTGACCGCACCGCATTTGGGGCACCGCTCGCACGTCTGCGACGCACCGCTCCGACTCGCACCGCTGTCCGACGCCAGCTCCCGCACTCCGGCTAGGTCGCCTGCATCGCAACCTGTCAGCACCGCATCGAGCATCGTCTCACCCTGCATCGCACGCCTTGGACTCACCGACTCCGTCTGCACGACGCTCATCGAGCCGCAGCCTGCACCGTATCGAGGGACACCGCACCTTGCATCGCTCCGTCTTGCACCGCAACCGCGACGAACGCCGACCGGCTCGTACACTCCGTACCAGCCACAACGAGAAAGGTACTGTAACCGAGTCTGTTCATGACTCTGCTGGCCCGTATCGACGCGGTCGGCTGGAACTGTTAGACTCTGTGGTTTTCAGCATCACGGTAGGCTCGGACGGAGCTACCGACTCGTACGAACTTTGCTTTTGTGCTATTCCTGCAAAGAAGAAGTTACCTTATCAAGCATTCATTTTTAAAGTATCGTATTGTAGATTTTTGTCGTAATTGGTCTTGTCTTGAGTATATAAAATATTGGTTATTTTTCTAAACTGGTGTGGTGTCCGTTTGTAGTGCTTACACTGTATTACTGTTGGTTATGTGCAAATGCTTTACACACTGCCTCTGAATTAAGCCTGACTGCTCGTGCCAAGCTACCACGAGGGTGAGCAGGGGTTACTTCACGAGTGTAACAACCCTTACCCTGACTAGGAAGAAGGGTCCCTACTTGGACAAAGGTGCAAGCCCTTGCCAACTAGAGATCCCATTTCTAACAGGTGCGATCACTTACTTTGAGAAAAATCAAGAAATGTATTGAAATCTGTATTTTTCTACTCATTAATTAATTAATTTGAAGCGGCTATGGCACTTAATTAAACATATGAAAAACAAGTGCAAATGATTAAAATAGCAAAAGTGTGTATGCAAAGTTATATATTCAAGCCACACCTGCTCAGCTTGGTGCAGGTCATTTGAAGCAATTGTATCAGACTTGAGTGAGACCTCTATTAACAACAAGTGGAACTACACCTTCATGAAAGTGCATCAGGCCCAGATTGACTAAGGACATGCATTACTCTGTGTGACGCAAGTCATCGCAAGGTAACGCTAGTGCTTAAAAGGGATGTACTAAGTCGCACAAGAGACCATTTGTGCCACCTTGTGTGAATTTGTAAAGAAATGCAATGCAACGTAGTGGCTTGCACTGCATTGCTGTAAGAAAAGGCCTCTTTTTGTATGTTCACCCCCAAGTTCTTGGACTCATCCTGCTGGTTTTTCGACTCTGAGAGTGCAGTGAGGCCTTGTTAGACTTGGCATCTTTTGGCGTGTTTCCCCTGACTTTTTGCTTTCTGACCTCCCGTTTTTGACTCTGTTTTTGCTGGTGTAATGATTCTGCGCACTTTCCTCACTGCTGTCCAGTAGGAAAGTGCAGGTGCTCCTGTATAAAATGTGTATGGATTGGTATTTCCATGATTGGCCTATTTGATCTATGTGTCAGTCCCTAGTAAAGTGCACTGCGAGTGCCAGGGCCTATACATCAAATGCTGTTGGTGGGCTGCAGCACTGGATTGTGCCACCCACGCAAACAGCCCGTAAAGTGTAACTCGGGCCTGCCATCGCAGAGCCTGCGCGCAGCCTGGGGCTGCCATGTCGACTTGGCAAGTGCACACGCTTGCAAGTCCCTAAACCTTCCCTTTTCTACATGTTAGTCACCCCTAAGGTAGGCCCAAGGTACCCATGTGGGCAGGGTGCATTGTATGTGAAAGGTAGGACATGCCCTGGTGTGTGTGGCATGTCCTGATAGTGAAATACAGCCTACTTCGGTTTTCACTATTGCAAGGCTACCTGTTCCCCTTAGGCCAGAATGGGCAGTTCTGATTATTACACCGTATAATCCTAACTGACCCAGGGAACATGGTAGAAATTCGAGTTTAGTATGCCTGGACTCAAAATGATAAAACGCATCTTTTAGTGAAGTTGGTTTTAACATTCCGTGTTCGAAAATACCACTTTTAGGAAGTGGGTATTTTCTGGTCTAACCATCCAAGCCTGCCTCTGCTAGGTTGTGTATTCCGTGTCTGGAGTGTGAGTGACAGGGGCTGGGGGATACCAGGAGACAGGGTGAGTCAGCACAGGGCTGAATAGCAAGATCTACATATAGATGGGTGGGAGGAGTACACCTGGGACCTGAATAGGGCTGGGCCTTCCCTCCACAATGCTGGCTCCACCTCCTGTGGTGCGTCTGATGTCCCTGGCCTGCACCCTGAAAGGAAATACGGAGGCTTGTCAACAAAGTGCTCCACGACTGACCAGAACTGGTTTGGGCCAGGCAAAGGCTTCTCTGCCTCCAGAGAACAAAGGAATTTGGGATATAAATATTGGGGCCCTAACCCCATGAATTTAGATCTCGCTGGAATCAAGGAACCTGCCAAGAAGAAGAGCTGGAGAGCTGCTAGGAGGAGTACTGCCCCTTTGCTGAGTGACTGCTTTGTTGGGTTGGCCTGCAGTTGCTGCTTCTGTCTTGGGCAGTGAAAGGACTGGACTGAACTTTCTACAAACTTGTGCTGACTATCTCCAAGGGCCTGAAACCGAGCTGGCCTCCTGTTAAGAAGTCTCAGGGACTGCAAAGACTTCACCAGCCTCTGGGTACTGCTTCTGGAACGCTGTTTCAGTTGCCACAGAGGAAGGGAACCGCAACCGACTCCGTCAACCGACTCCATCGCTGGCCCGGTGTCCTGTTTACACCGCAGACCGCACCGTCCGCATCTCGCACCGCAACCCTGGTCTCACTGACGACGACGTCCGACGCCATCGCCACCGAGCCGCTGCTTGCACCGTGACCTGTGGGCACCGCAGTTCGCATCGCATCGCTTCACTGTGCCAGCCGGACCAGACCGACGCTGTCGCTGCAACTGGCTCAACAGTCGTGACCGCATCGCATTTGGGGCACCGCTTGCACGTTTGCGACGCACCGCTCCGACTCGCACCGCTGTCCGACGCCAGCTCCCGCACTCCGGCTTGGTCGCCTGCATCGCAACCTGTCAGCACCGCATCGTACACCATCTCGCCCTGCACCGCACGCCTTGGACTCACCGACTCCGTCTGCACGACGCTCATCGAGCCGCTGCCTGCTCCGCATCGAGGGACACCGCACCTTGCACCGCTCCGCTTTGCACCGCAACCGCGACGAACGCCGACCGGCTCGCACGCTCCGTGCCCGCCACAACGAGAAAAGGTACTGTGACCAAGTCTGTTCACGACTCTGCTGGCCCGTAGCGATGCGGTCGGCTGGAACTGTTGGACTCTGTGTATTTCAGCATCGCGGTAGACCCGGACGGGGCTACCGGCTCGTACGAACTTTGCTTTTGTGTTATTCCTGCAAAGAAGAAGTTACCTTATCAAGTAATCACTTTTAAAGTACTGTATTGTGGATTTTTGTCGTAATTGGTCTTGTCTTTGAGTATATAAAAATATTGGTTATTTTTCTAAACTGGTGTGGTGTCAGTTTGTAGTGCTTACACTGTATTACTGTTGGTTATGTGCAAATGCTTTACACACTGCCTCTAGAATAAGCCTGACTGCTCGTGCCAAGCTACCAAGGGGGTGAGCAGGGGTTATTTTAGGAGTGTAACTCCCTTACCCTGACTAGGAAGAAGGGTCCCTACTTGGATAAAGGTGCAAGCCCTTGCCAACTAGAGATCCCATTTCTAACATTGGTTGTCAGCGGTGAGGATAGGACTTGTGTTTGCCCTTGACTTACAGTGATTGGTGTGCACTACTACCATATCGCAGACCATTACGTACCACTTACAGGTTCTTTTTCTTTTTGGCCTATTTTTGATCTTGCCAGTTTGAACTTGCTACTTCAACATGCCTGAATCAATAGCATCATCAATTGCATCAGTAGAAATTGCCTTTGAGGAGGATCGATTGGAAGCTACAATGTCAAAGAGTTAAAATCGATTTGCAAGAACCTGAAAGTCCAGGTCAGAGGCCTCACCAGGAAGGATGAGCTACAAAAGGCGCTGAGGGCCTGGGTAGCAGCCAGAGATGCCAGTGGGCAACCTGGTGATCTCAATGGAGAGGTGGAGGAGCCTGTTCCTAGGGTGGATGTGCTTTTGGGAGGGGGGGAACCCTCCAGGCCAGGCAGCAGTAGTTTGTCCCCAGAGGAGCTGGAAGACAGGCGGGAAGTAAGGAGGTTTGATTTGGAGAAACTCAGAATAGAAAGTGAGAGGGAAGAGAAAAGAATAGCCATGGAGGAAAGGAAAATGGTACTAGATCATGAGAGAATGATCAAGGAGCTGGAGCTAAAGAGTAGATCCGGTTCAGATGGTGGCAGCAATTCTTCAGCACACACAGACAGGATTGTACACATCCCCAAGAATGTAGGCAAAGAGTACAAAAAGGGTGATGACATACAAAGGTGGTTTCAAGGGTACGAGTCGTCTATTCATATGAATGGGGTCCCTGAAAGGAACTGGGGAGCGGGGTTGTGGCCTCTCTTTCCAGAGGAAGCGAGGGATACTCTGATAGCTTTCGGTAAGTGGCAGGACCTCACCTATGCTGACATGAAAGACGCTCTCCTCACTAGGTATGGGCTCACTCCTGAGAAGTACAGGGATCAGTTTAGGTCCAGTAAAAAGTCTGAGGCCAACACTTGGTTGGAGTGTGTGGATATGTTCTGTAGGTCGCTGGATGGTTGGGTGAAGGGCAGTAATGTAACAGATTTTCAGGGGCTCTACAATTTGATTGCCTGGGAGCACTTGTCTAGTCTATATTTTGCAGATCTGCGCCAGCACCTAGTTGATAGTAAGCTAACTGACCCCAGGAAGCTTGCTATGGAGGCGGACCGCTGGGTGAGTACCAGGGTCCACAAGAAAGCGTTTGGGGGAGACTCAGCCAAAGGTGGGCAGGGTCCCCAGCAGAAAGGTGGGGGGGACAATGGTAAAGCACAGGAGTTCTCTAAAGAGCCCCAAACTAGTACCTAGGGTAAACGTTCCCAGCCCCCCGGTGATAAGAAGAAAAGGGTCTCTACAGGGAAGCCTGTTGAGACCGGCCCCCGCAAGTGTTATGCATGTGACCAGGTAGGTCACTTTAAGGGGGACCCCAAGTGCCCAAAGGGGACACAGCCACCCACTGGTGGACAGTCCAAAGTATTGGCTAGTGTAGCGCTTGGGGAGGAGGGGTGCCCACAGGAGGGTGGGGATCCCGCAGAAATGACCCTTGTCTCACTAGGGGACAGTGAGATGGTCCCAGGAAACCAGGTGCCCCCTAACACAAAGAAATATAGCACCTGGGTGACCATCAATGGGAACAGGGTAGAGGCTCTCAGAGATACTGGAGCCAGTGTGACCTCAGTCCGGTGTCACCTGGTCTCTGAGAAGCAGGTAGTCCCAGGGGCATTCCACCAAGTAGTTGCTGTAGACAACTCTGAGCGCCAGTGTATGGTGGCGCAGGTTCCCTTTGAATGGGGGGGGGGTCTCAGGTCCCTTGAGGGTGGTGGTGAGCTCCACCATGCCTGTAGATTGTCTGCTAGGTAATGACCTGGAGCAGTCCTTATGGAAGTATGTTGAGCTCAGGTCTCACTTGGAGATGCTTGGGCTGCCAGAGTGGGCATGCGTGTCTACTCGGTCAATGGCAGCCAGGAAGGGTGATCAAGAGGACTTGGAGCCTGAAACAGTGGCCCAAGTCCCTGCCAAGAGAAAGGGCAGGGGGCGTGGGAAACCGGCCCCCGAAGTTCCCACGGACCGGGAGAAGGCGGACCTCGAGGGGGACGCCCCGGTGCCTACAGGGGAGCAGGTAGCCGAACTGGGAGACATCTCTGAGCTGACCCATTGGCACCAGGGAGGAGTTCTGCAGGGAGCAGAACGAGTGCCCTACTCTGGAGGGTCTGCGGCGGCAGGCTGCAGACCAGGCAGCTGGTAATCAGTCCGGGTCACATCTGATCTACTGGGAGAATGGTCTCCTATACAGTGAGCCTAAGGTTGCTGAGCCTGGGTCAGCCCGTGTGCTGGTGGTACCCCAGCGCTTCAGGACCTTCCTACTGGGTCTGGCTCATGACGTGCCTTTGGCAGGACATTTGGGGCAGGACAAGACCTTTGACAGGCTTGTCACCCACTTCTTTTGGCCCCAAATGCGAAGGCAGTCAGATGCACACTGTAGGTCTTGCCAAACTTGCCAGGCAAGTGGCAAGAGTGGGAGGAAGGTCAAAGCTCCTCTCCAACCTTTTCCTGTTGTTGGAACACCCTTTGAAAGGGTAGGGATGGATATTGTGGGGCCACTGGATCCCAAGACAGCCATGGGCAACAGGTACATCCTGGTCTTGGTGGACCATGCCACCCGGTACCCGGAGGCAATCCCTCTCAGGACAACGACGGCGCCAGTGGTGGGCCGGGCGTTAATGGGGATCTTTTCCCGTGTGGGCTTCCCCAGAGAGGTGGTTTCTGATAGGGGGACCAATTTCATATCCAAGTATATGACATCCCTGTGGAAGGAGTGTGGTGTAACCTACAAGTTCACCACTCCTTACCACCCACAAGGAAACGGTCTGGTGGAGAGATTCAACCAGACCTTGAAAGGCATGATCAAGGGTCTAACAGAACCCATGAGGCGTAAGTGGGACGTCCTCTTGCCATGCTTGCTCTTTGCATA
This sequence comes from Calotriton arnoldi, assembly GCA_963921515.1. Classification (NCBI taxonomy): domain Eukaryota; kingdom Metazoa; phylum Chordata; class Amphibia; order Caudata; family Salamandridae; genus Calotriton; species Calotriton arnoldi. Next base: position 141,674 of record CAWUFW010008392.1, read on the forward strand.
CAAGGAGGTGCCTCAGAAGTCTCTTGGGTACAGCCCCTTTGAGCTCCTGTATGGCCACCCTGTCAGAGGACCTCTGAGTTTGGTAAAGGAAGGCTGGGAGGCAGCTCCCAGGAAAACTCCCCAGGATGTGTTTAGCTACATGCTGGCCTTTAGACACCAAACTGCCCGCTTCAGGAAGCTCGCTCAGGCGAACCTAGAAGCAAGCCAGGAAGAAATGAAAAGGTGGTATGACCAGAATGCCACTCTGGTCGAATTTCAACCTGGGCAAAAAGTGTGGGTCATGGCCCCAGTGGCACCTTGTGCCCTGCAGGACAAGTGGACTGGGCCATATGAGGTGGTGGAGCGCAAAAGTGATGTCACCTACCTGGTGGATTTGCAGGCTCCAAGGAACCTTTTGAGGGTCCTTCACGTGAACCGCCTCAAGCCCCACTTCGAGAGGTCCGAAGGGAGTATGCTCTTGGCGACAGATGATGGGGTGGAAGAGGAGAGTGAGCCTCTCCCTGACCTCCTGTCTACCAAGGAGCATGATGGGTCAGTAGAAGGTGTGATCCTCTCCCCTACTCTGACTCAGGAGCAGCAGGGGGACTGTCACCAGTTGTTGGGACAGTTCGCCCCACTGTTCTCTCTGACCCCCGGTGTTACTCACTGGTGTACCCATGACGTGGACTCGGGTGACAGCCCTCCTGTGAAGCACAAGATTTACAGGTTGACTGACCGGGTCAGGGCCAGCATCAAGGAGGAGGTCTCTAAGATGTTGGCGTTAGGGGTGATTGAGCCCTCCAACAGTCCTTGGGCCAGCCCAGTGGTCTTGGTCCCAAAGGCTGCGGCGCCCGGTGCCACTCCAGAACTGCGGTTTTGTGTGGACTACCGTGGGCTCAATGCCGTCACCAGGACTGACGCGCACCCCATCCCCAGAGCTGATGAGCTCATTGATCGATTGGGAGCTGCCCGGTTCCTCAGCACGTTTGATTTAACATCTGGGTACTGGCAGATTGCCTTAACCGATGGGGCCAAGGAGAGATCAGCATTCTCAACCCCAGAAGGTCATTACCAATTCCGGGTGATGCCCTTTGGGTTGAAGAATGCCCCTGCCACCTTTCAGAGGTTGGTCAATCAGGTGTTGGCTGGGCTGGAGGATTTCAGTGCCGCCTACCTGGATGACATTGCTGTGTTCAGTTCCAGCTGGGAAGAACATTTACAGCACCTTGAGACAGTGTTGAGGGCTCTGCAAGGTGGCAGGCCTCACGATCAAGGCCAGTAAGTGCCAGATCGGGCAGGGTTCTGTGGTGTACTTGGGACACCAGGTAGGAAGCGGCCAGGTGGCGCCCCTACAACCCAAGATTGACACCATTCTGGCTTGGGAGCCCCCAAGACCCAGACAGAGGTGAGAGCCTTCTTAGGTCTCACCGGCTACTATAGGAGATTTGTTAAGGGCTATGGCACCATTGTTGCCCCCTTAACAGAGCTGACTTCGAAGAAGCAGCCCAGGAAAGTGATCTGGACTGAGTCCTGCCAGAAAGCTTTTGACGCCCTGAAGGCAGCCATGTGCACGGCGCCCGTGCTCAAGGCACCTGACTTCTCCAAGGAATTCGGCGTGTAGACTGACGCTTCAGAGCATGGTGTGGGAGCGGTGCTCTCACAACTGAACGAAGAGGGCCTGGATCAGCCTGTAGTCTTCCTTAGCAGGAGACTACTCCCCAGGGAACAGAGGTGGAGTGCCATAGAAAGGGAACCTTTTGCTGTGGTCTGGGCACTGAAGAAGCTGAGACCATACCTGTTTGGGACTCACTTCCGGGTTCAGACAGACCACAGGCCCCTCAGATGGTTGATGCAAATGAGGGGTGAGAATCCAAAACTGCTGAGGTGGTCCATCTCCCTACAGGGAATGGACTTTACGGTGGCACACAGTCCTGGTACAGAACACGCCAACGCAGATGGTCTGTCCAGGTTCTTCCGCCTTAGTGAAGAGAACTCCAATGGGGTTGGGTAGTTCTCCCTACTTTCAGCTGGAGGGGACATGTGTTAGACTTGGCATCTTTTGGCGTGTTTCCCCTGACTTTTTGCTTTCTGACCTCCCGTTTTTGACTCTGTTTTTGCTGGTGTAATGATTCTGCGCACTTTCCTCACTGCTGTCCAGTAGGAAAGTGCAGGTACTCCTGTATAAAATGTGTATGGATTGGTATTTCCATGATTGGCCTATTTGATCTATGTGTCAGTCCCTAGTAAAGTGCACTGCGAGTGCCAGGGCCTATAGATCAAATGCTGTTGGTGGGCTGCAGCACTGGATTGTGCAACCCACTCAAACAGCCCGTAAAGTGTAACTCGGGCCTGCCATCGCAGAGCCTGCGCGCAGCCTGGGGCTGCCATGTCGACTTGGCAAGTGCACACACTTGCAAGTCCCTAAACCTTCCCTTTTCTATATGTTAGTCACCCCTAAGGTAGGCCCAAGGTACCCCTGTGGGCAGGGTGCATTGTATGTGAAAGGTAGGACATGCCCTGGTGTGTGTGGCATGTCCTGATAGTGAAATACAGCCTACTTCGGTTTTCACTATTGCAAGGCTACCTGTTCCCCATAGGCCAGAATGGGCAGTTCTGATTATTACAGCGTATAATCCTAACTGACCCAGGGAACATGGTAGAAATTCGAGTTTAGTATGCCTGGACTCAGAATGATAAAACACATCTTTTAGTGAAGTTGGTTTTAACATTCCGTGTTCGAAAATACCACTTTTAGAAAGTGGGTATTTTCTGGTCTAACCATCCAAGCCTGCCTCTGCTAGGTTGTGTATTCCGTGTCTGGAGTGTGAGTGACATGGGCTGGGGGATGCCAGGAGACAGGGTGAGTCAGCACAGGGCTGAATAGCAAGATCTACATATAGATGGGTGGGAGGAGTACACCTGGGACCTGAATAGGGCTGGGCCTTCCCTCCACAATGCTGGCTCCACCTCCTGTGGTGCGTCTGATGTCCCTGGCCTGCACCCTGAAAGGAAATACGGAGGCTTGTCAACAAAGTGCTCCACGACTGACCAGAACTGGTTTGGGCCAGGCAAAGGCTTCTCTGCCTCCAGAGAACAAAGGAATTTGGGATATAAATATTGGGGCCCTAACCCCATGTATTTAGATCTCGCTGGAATCAAGGAACCTGCCAAGAAGAAGAGCTGGAGAGCTGCTAGGAGGAGTACTGCCCCTTTCCTGAGTGACTGCTTTGTTGGGTTGGCCTGCAGTTGCTGCTTCTGTCTTGGGCAGTGAAAGGACTGGACTGAACTTTCTACAAACTTGTGCTGAGTATCTCCAAGGGCCTGAAACCGAGCTGGCCTCCTGTTAAGAAGTCTCAGGGACTGCAAAGACTTCACAAGCCTCTGGGTACCGCTTCTGGAACGCTGTTTCAGTTGCCACAGAGGAAGGGAACCGCAACCGACTCCATCGCTGGCCCGGTGTCCTGTTTGCACCGCAGACCGCACCGTCCGCATCTCGCACCGCAACCCTGGTCTCACCAACGACGACGTCCGACGCCATCGCCACCGAGCCGCTGCTTGCACCGTGACCTGTGGGCACCGCAGTTCGCATCGCATCGCTTCACTGTGCCAGCCGGACCAGACCGACGCTGTCGCTGCAACTGGCTCAACAGTCGTGACCGCATCGCATTTGGGGCACCGCTCGCACGTTTGCGACGCACCGCTCCGACTCGCACCGCTGTCCGACGCCAGCTCCCGCACTCCGGCTTGGTCGCCTGCATCGCAACCTGTCAGCACCGCATCGTACACCGTCTCGCCCTGCACCGCACGCCTTGGACTCACCGACTCCGTCTGCACGACGCTCATCGAGCCGCTGCCTGCACCGCATCGAGGGACACCGCACCTTGCACCGCTCCGCTTTGCACCGCAACCGCGACGAACGCCGACCGGATCGCACGCTCCGTGCCCGCCACAACGAGAAAAGGTACTGTGACCGAGTCTGTTCACGACTCTGCTGGCCTGTAGCGACGCGGTCGGCTGGAACTGTTGGACTCTGTGTATTTCAGCATCGCGGTAGACCTGGACGGGGCTACCGGCTCGTACGAACTTTGCTTTTGTGTTATTCCTGCAAAGAAGAAGTTACCTTATCAAGTAATCACTTTTAAAGTACTGTATTGTGGATTTTTGTCGTAATTGGTCTTGTCTTTGAGTATATAAAAATATTGGTTATTTTTCTAAACTGGTGTGGTGTCAGTTTGTAGTGCTTACACTGTATTACTGTTGGTTATGTGCAAATGCTTTACACACTGCCTCTAGAATAAGCCTGACTGCTCGTGCCAAGCTACCAAGGGGGTGAGCAGGGGTTATTTTAGGAGTGTAACTCCCTTACCCTGACTAGGAAGAAGGGCCCCTCTTGGATAAAGGTGCAAGCCCTTGCCAACTAGAGATCCCATTTCTAACAGGCCTGCTAACCAGTCCTCAATGCCAGTGCAATAACCATAAAACGTGTATCTTGAATCGGTTTATACCAGATTGGGATAAGCTAACTTACTTGTAAGCCCCCAGTGCATGGTACCCACGTCATGTAAGTTAGAGGGTCACAACAGTGATTGCAGCACCAGTTGTGCCACCCTGAGTGTAAAACCTATCTCCCAGTCCACTGTTGCAGACTGGAAAAGCAGTTTTGAACTGCTAACCCTACTTTGACATTTAAAGCAATGACAAAGCGTAGCGCCCTTCTGCAATATGTATAACTCACCCTTATGGCAGGCCCACAGAGCCCTAAGGCACAGTTTAGCATATTTCAAATGTGGAACATGTATTTTACGTGTGCTGACAGTAAAAATGTGCAACTGTATGTTTTACTGGGGAAAGTCTTGGTCGCCCCCCTGGCGAGTACAATGTTACATGCTGACCCCTCAGCTGTGCTAACTCCTCAACGGTGCAACCAAAGTTGATACTCCAACGTATCAAACAAATTCTTACATTAAGTCCGACTAGATTCTTTAGTCGAAAATAATGTAACAGATTGTAGTGTGCAATTGTTACAAAGTTGCCACTTTGTTGCTTTTAGTCTCATTTGCCCTTATGTTTGCACTAAGATCCTGTCCCTGAGACAGCTTTCGTCCCTCTGGGAGAGATGTGCCAATGATTCCCAGGAAAGGAGAAAATAGAACCTTGCACTGGAGAGAGGTGTTACCTCCCTCCATGCAAGAAGCCACACAGGTGTTGGGGCAAAATGCGTACTTCAAAGAAGAAGCTGACTTTGAAGGGCAAATGGGTAACAATTGCGAGAAGGACTGCTCCATTGTCAAGGTATACAGGCTGGCACTAGGAAAAAGAAAGGGGAAACCAGTTGCCAAACTTGTTTTTCAGGAACGTGTAGCCCCCTTGGTAACCACACCTCTGGGTTGTGCAAGGAAGCTCTAGACACCAAAAGAGGGGTTCATCCATGTTGGGAGTAGGCAGAATGTGCATTCTGGTATAGCCAGATGCCAGACTTCTCAGGAACTGTTCATTAGGAGGGAGGGAAACTAGTGGCCCATTGGGTACTGACCACATCTACCCTGAGGGCACTTTCTAAGCATACAATTGGCACCCCTGACACCCAGAACTGAGATCTCATCTGGACTAGAAGAAGAACCATAGAACAACTGTCCTGCTGCACCATGGATCCCGAAAAGAGAGGCTACACAGCATGGATACACCTGCTGAACCTGGAGGCTAGCAGAGGGGAGGAGCTGGATCCTGCTCATGGAGAAGTCATTTCCAGAACCCAGGCGAGGCAAGAATCTCCAGGAGTCAGTTGGCTGAACTCCTGTTCGCAACTTAGAGTCACAACAGCTGAAGATGCCTACTGGGGCAAGTTGATAGCCCAAATCTTTAAACCGCCACTCCTCTTTGACTTGCAATACCAGAGGCCAGGACCCAATGCTCAAAGTTGCACCTGAGTCTGCTGGACCCAGGAGACTTGTTGGAGTGCAGCTTAATCACCCTGAATATGAGTTATAATCCAGGTACGGATTTGGCTGTAATTGTGATACAGGGCGACAGGTAGTCCAGTGGCGATTGGAATTCTGCCAGTACCAAGAGGACTTTGAGGGACATTGGCATGTGGCCAGGAACACCTCACCCCTTCTGTGGACCGAGAAGCAGCCTCAGGGAAACCCCCATTGACCTCATCGCATCCACAGCATCCTTGAGCATCTTCAGCATCTTGTATCCCTTGCACCAGGATCACTTCTATGGGATAGGATTAACGTGCCTGGAACTGACCGAAGACTACTTTACCTGTTGAGGTAACTGTCTCTGAGGTCCTGTCTGGTCCCCCTGACTGGCTTCATGTCGGAGCTGATCACCAAAAGTAACTCTAAATGACTGCAATACAACTTGCCAAAGTTTCTGCTCAAAAAGTTTCTAAATATCACATTTGTTGAATTTGAAAATGTTTGTTCACGGTTGAGTAAACAGTGCATATTTGCTGAACCTTATAAAATCTATATCTATTTTTTAAGTGTCTTGTTTCTTTTTCAATTGTTTTGGTGCTGTTTAAATGCTTTACACTTGTTCAGTTGTGTAAGACTTGCTGTTCAGAGCCACAGCTAACCAGGGTTGAGCTAGAGTTTTTAACAAATGAAACCTGCTGGTCCTAAGGGGGTTGGTAAGTATATTACATGATGAGGTCAGACATCCATTCCATATAATTAGGGGTGGGCGATGAACTCCACTGCGCCGGAGGAGTTCACAGAGTTTTTGTCACTCCGCGCCTTGTTTGGAGCGTGAAGTTTGGCAAAAAAACTATGCCGGCGGAGCGGAGTTTATTTACCGACACTTACTCAACCCTACATAATGATTAATGAATGCCCACCCTGTATGTACTTCAAAGAACGGTGAACATTTGTGGGTCCTAGGGGTGCTCTTATGCACATGTGGACTTTGAATCGTCCTCCTTTACCCAGGTATATGCAAAACAGTGAGCTTCCAAATAAATACCCATTTATTAGGGTTGCCCTGAGGTAATTGGGTTAAATAAACTAAGCTCAGTGGCCCGCCCCCTAAATCCTTCCACCCCTCTTGGTGCTCTGGGCTGGTGGCAAGAGCCCCATGGTGGAGGGAAGATGCAGCTCCAGTGCTAAGGAGTGGGCCAGCGCTGCCTCCAGTCTCGACAGAAGCAAAGCACCCTCCTCTTCCTCACACTAGAGGTGTGAATGGAGTCCGCAGCACTCGCAGGTGGACAGGAGCTGTGAGAAGGCGAGAGGTGTTGTCGACCTTCCAGCGGCACTGGAGTGTCCGGGCAGCGTGGCTCAAGTCACTGAAGGGACGTACAAGACTAGCCCAATCGGCAGTAGAAAGGAGGAGGAAGGATAGTCTCTGCAGCCGACTGTATCTGGAGCTGCGGAGGAACTGGAGCGCCGCTGGTTCCTGCTGCCAGAAGGACAACCTCTAAATGAGATGGCAATGGAAGGACCCTTGGCATCTCTGCAGCAGCTTGGCTTACCCTTGACCTAGAGAGTCTGTAGTGTTGCAGTCATAAGTGGTGGATTGCATTTGATTGCATTCTGCACAGAGGCCCTTCCCTTTCAATCGCTACCACATCCTGAATAAAGTTGTTCAGTCCGAAGGGCACACAAAGGTTATTTCTGCAGGCAGAGGACGTGGCTGGCAACCTTTCACCAACTGGAAGAAGGAACACTGTGCCTGGGGAACGGGCCACTGATCTCTGAGTTTCTGTCTCAGGGCTCCTGAAGCTGCCCCTCGGTTGAATGTAGCACCTGGAAGCTGAGCTTAGGAGAGCTGGCAGTCTTGGTACTTGACTACACCTCCCGGGATGAGCCAAGAGGTTGCAGCACCTGCCAGTGAACAAAGGCTAATCTTATACCTAAACAATTCAAGCTTAAAATGCACAGTAAGCTTTATCTCCAGACCTTTACCATGGGGGGATAAACAACAGACATGCCTGATGAAAACAAAGCAATGTGGCACTAATGCCTGCTGATAGCAACCCTTAAAGTACAGTAGAGCCATTAACGCCCCCATGAAGCAGATGAGGGTCCACAAGTTAGCATAAACACAACACTCCCACCATCATACACTTCGGCGGGGCCACTTCAAGCGCATCAAAACAGTGCTACTCAATCAGACTCCCACAGAGCAAGGGTTAACTACACCAATGCGCAAAAACCACACTTGCCCATGTTTTGATCCCCAGTACTAAGCTCTAAGCTGGTAAACAAAGGTACATTTTACCCTGATTGAAGAGAAATGGTTCTTACCACACATGCCTGGACCACACTCGTACACCGCCAACACATACACACCACCACCGAAGCACACACCAACTTAAGTACCATGACAAGAGCTCCACCATACTAGTCAGCACACAAAACACCACACTACACACCCACAAGCTTTCAATCAATCACAGTCCATCGAGCAGTGTGCCTTAATAGGCTGTGAAGTACTACAACTACCACTACGCAGTGCAAAAAGACATAAAACAGTGAGCATGCCCGGAGATGTGCACAATTTGGCTGGCTATATGTTTATAATTGCCCACAGCTGTATGTAGGGGCTGATCTAGAGACAAGAGAGGTCAAAAAGGCACTGGGTACACCCCACGCTTCCAACTTAGACTGAACACCTCACTTTAACACAGCAAAGCTCACCTGGTCTAAACATTCAAATCAAATACAACGGCCATGTGAAGGTCTCAGAGAGAGCACCATACAAGCAGATGACAGGCCATTAACAATTCGCAGTGCGCACTCCGTGCAGAGGCCATATCAATTGTCAAAGTGCCTGTGGGTAACAAAGATGTTGTCAGGGATGACTATGTTCTGAGTCCCTGATGAACCCTCGCTAGCATTTGGTTATATGCCATAAAGCACAAATAATTTGTGACTGTCAGGATTCCAGCTGAAGCCCAGTTTGCCCCTGAGAGATCTTCTGTCAGCCGTAATGAGAGCTGCGAAGTCCTCTCCGCAATATAATGAGCGTTTACTTAGGCCTCGCTGGTGATCAGTCAGCAAAAACCTTCAATAGCAGGCTGGCTGCACCCTAGGGCCCAGCATCACTGGCTGCGAGGAGAGGTATTATTACTTGTACCGGAGGCCTTGTCTTACCTAGTGCTCACTTAACAGTGTGCATTCAGAGCTCTCCACATTTCCTTCATGTAAGGCACCTCTTCCCCCCGCAGATGATACTGGGTTCTGCCTTACATGCGCCACTTACAGGAAACCCCACAAGGATCCTTACACCATATCTGGCTTCAAATTATAGGCACTCTCTGTGCATAAACGTAGAGCCTACTCCCTGGGGAGCAAATATAAGGGGTGAGAAGAACATTGCGGGACACACGCTGCCACAAAGGTGGCAAAACCTTGAATGGAGGTTAGCGTTCTAGGTCCTTTTCGCAGCCCAAATGCTGTGTCCCCTCTTCTATGTTTGATGATTATGACTGCTACTCTTTGATCGCCTTATCCACCCCCCTCTCCTCTCATTGGGTAAAACAAAAAGCAGCATAACCTGGCCCCTTGTGCTGATTGACGGGGCGCAATCGCAAATGAAATCGCTTACGAGCAAGCAGTTGTATGACATGCGCGTGCATAGCAAACCCCTTCCAGGAGGCGAGTTGTCCCCCCTCCCTTGCTTCAACCAACTGTGTCCCTCATGCCCATCAAATCAAACCACTAACAATGTGCTTTGATGACAAAAAAGGTCGCAGTTTATTCAACATAACATGTTTATGCATTTGCAAAATCATGGTTATACTATTGCTCTCTTAATATTCATGCGAATATAATTCCTTGTCTTTGCAATTATTTTCATTGCTGCGTGGAGCCAGCCTCCTCAAGTTCCAGGGAAGGGAGGGGCCACCTGTCTGGGCCTCTGTTTCACGGGTCAGTCAGTCAGTCAAATTCACTTTATTCGGTTAATTAAAAGCATACTACATAAAAACACATTAAATACAAAAATAGCACAAGCACCAACAAGATACAGTAAAAATACAACTCGATCATCAATTTACAGAGGAACAATTCATATTGTAATTAATTAAGATTATCTAAAACTGATAGGAAGTAATCTAATTCCTAGCTATCCTTCTCTTTTTCTTTATTCTGACCGTTGCAGTCAGAAAACTGGCTATACTAAAAATTTCCCACACATTAGTCAACATTTGTAAGTATATCAGAGCAGGTCTAGCCTGTAAAAACCTTTGCCCTTTAAAATAGGTAAAATGAACCGTTTCCAGATGTGCAAAAAATGCTCACAAAATGAAACAAAATGCAATGAGTCCTGGGTCGAGAAATTGTCGCACGTACAAGCACCCAGGTCCTCTATCTTTTTCCATCCTCACTAAAAGGAAACGATGATGCTGATTGGTTACAGTGTTTAAATAGGGTTCCATTGCACATGAGGTGGATAACAATTGATGTGCCCGCACCGATGGCTTTCTCAGTTCCCTGGCCTCTCTATCCGTCTGTGACAACTGCAAGTAAGTATTTTTAGCCCAAAGCATATCTGCCTTTAAAAGTTTCTCTGGGGAGTTATTTAACTCTGGCCTTCCTAATTGGGTGGCAAGCCTTTTCACATAGCTCAACCAGGGGATGCTACTTACTCGATCAAGTGCAAGGCAATCGCGGATAATTTCACGATTCATCCCTAGCTCCGGGTTTATCCAAATTCCTATCCATTTGAGTAGAGGTGCCATACCTATTAGATCTGATACAAAACCTGAACCAGTTTCTTGATGAATTATATAAGAAGATTGTAGGAAGGTGGAATCTGACTATATGGTTGCCCCCACTTTTTTTTATGGTGTTTTGCCGGTTTATGACTTAGTTGGACTGGGACCCTGCTATCCAGGGCCCCAGACTATCTGCTTTCTCTTTAAAATGGTTTCCATGTGCCTTAGGCACATCTCTAATTGGAATCTGGAGTGCCCTTATAAGTCCCTAGTATATGGTATACTTTGTACCAAGGGCATAGGTACCTCAGAGGCCTGCCAGGGGCTGTAGCATGTATTGTGCCACCCCTGGAAGGCCATCCAAAATGACACCACAGGTCTGCTACTGCAGCCTGGGTAAGGTGGTGCATGCACCCCTTACTGTGATATAGGTTACCTATATCACTACAAACCTACACACATATAAACCTATAAGTCACTCCTATGGTAGGCCTTGTCAATCCTAAAGGCAGAGTGCTTGGTTCCTATGTGAGAAGGTGCCACTGCATGAGCAGGGCCCCTCTGCAGTACCCAGAGTCCATTCTCTGGTACTGTTTGTAAATGCGGTTAAACCATATACTCTTAAGTGCATTATATCCTCGCGGTAAAATGCTAACTATGGAATGGCTGCATCAAAACATGTTGTGTTTGGTGTCAAACATCTTGGAATACTACCCCCCCGCCAATCCTGGCGGCGGGGGTAGCATTCCACCCTTCTAGAGGGAGAGACATGTTAACACTGGTCTGCCCGGTAACTTCTTCCTAAAGCCCTGGCATCACAAAATGGATGCCTCTGCCACAGACACAAGTCTGGCCTCCTGCTGCTGACAGAAACTCCGGCAGGGGAGGCCTGGACAATAGGTTTCCTGTCACAGGGAGGTGTGACCACCTCCCCAGACAGGATGATGTGTAGTGGGGCTGGGTGGGTGCACTCTTAGAGTGCTTTGAAGTCCTGCACTGGGGGAGCAAAAGGCTCCTCTGTGCATATGCCAGTTCAAACCGGATCAGGGGCTACCTGCCCCTGCTCTGGCGCGAAACTGGACAAAGGGAAGTGGGTGTAGCCACCCCTCCCTTGACCCTCCCATAGGTGGGGTCATAGAGTTAGTCCCTCCCTGTTTTACTGTATAAAGTAGGGAACCCTTGCCATAGCAAATTAGATATCCCTGGACTAAACTCTGAAACTGAATCCTGGACCTTCGACGCTCTACATTGCGATTAGAGGACTGAAGTATCTCCCTTGGGGTCAAGGAGTGACTCCCCTGCTTGGCAGGCACCAAAGAAGCAATTGTCCGGTCTGCATCGATGAAGCTCCCGCCGGACGCCGAAGTCTCTGCATCCCCAGAGGTAGATTTTCTGACCTCCCCGAAGCTGCCCTGAGTCCCCAGTGAAGCTGAGGCCCGTAGCTGTCGTGGGTAACGAGGAACCGTGACCCCTGGACACAGAGCACATTTGCAAGTGCACCATCTTCTGGGTCTCCCACGAAGTCGTACTTTGGGCTCTGAGTAGCCCCCACCTCCAGCACCAACTGCACCGAAGATCACTGGCCCCCACTCCACGAGTGTCCTGTGAGCCAGATCCACGTGCGGCGTCACGAGGCTCCATTGCGGTCGCTAGCCCGTTGGGTAGTAGCCCGTCCCGAAGGCCAATCTTTTCCTAACTTAGCATCCTGATTGCTCCAGGCTCGCCCTTACTTACCCTTGCTGGGTGAGTTCCCCAGACCTTGCTGGTCTGCACCATCGTCCTTCTTCCTTTTCCACGAGACTTGCTGTTGCCAAGGCCTGTGGGGTCCAATCCGGTCGCCGACACCTCAGCAAGCAGCAGACGTCGTGCGAAAGTCCGAATCCTGCTCCTTGTTGCCGACAACGCCTCCTGGACATCGTGACTGCGGAGTCAAGATGACCGTCAACGCACCTGAAGCACCCGACATCGGTGGGCATCTGCTCATCGCCTTCCTGGTCACTGGCTAGTGACCCAGACTCTGTCCCCTTCAGATCCTCGATCCACTCTTGGATCCGCCCGGACACTTTCCTCCTGGTCGCCAGCAGCACTTTGCAGCAGATCTCCATAGGAATCGACGACGAAACCCGACCCCGAAAGGCACCTATGCACCCGGCTTCCCTGGGTGAGGTAACACGAGAACTCCGGTGCTCCCGTGGGTAGAGACTCTTCAAAGTCCTAGATCTCAAAGGGTTTGTTCCTAGTCCTCCTTTAAGTGTCCCTTTGCTCTAATTTCCTGACCGCGACTTTCTCCATAGAAGTAAACGGCGTATCGCGGCTGTGTGTTTACACTGCACGCGTCCCCCGTGGGTCCCCTGTGTCACTACCTTGGGTGGTTCCTTGTGGTCCAAGCACTTCTAGAGGCTCTAGGCCTTGTGTCTAGTTCAGTCGTGGTTTTTATACCACTTTATTGGTATATGGTTTGGTACGCCCCTAGGGCTCAAACGTGTATTTGTGCTATTACTGTGGTTATTTAACTTATAACTTGTGTACTTCGAACTCTAGCCTCATAAAGAGACTAGAGGGGTGTGTTTAGCAATAAATACATATATTTTGAATATATACCTGGTGTGGTGCTCTTTCATTTGGTCACTCAAGAGATTATAGGCTGGTAAAACAAGCTGCTTTACATTCCTTCAAGAGTTAGCCTGAAGGCTGCTCTCCACAGCTACCTTTAGGATAGCTTTCTTTAAAGGTTGTCTTTAACCTAACTCCAATAAGGGTTGTTTGGACTGGTACACGGTGCCCACTATAATTAGTGGACAGCATATGCCAGGCCAACTTCTCACATTGGTGTGCAGCGTGTGGGATTCCAGCTTGCTATTGTTTTACCAGATAATCTCAATTGAATTGATCAACTGAAAACCACTAAAGGTACCTAAGGTACATATAATTTAAGCTTAGAATAACAGTAAGTTCTACTGAATTTAGAGTTGTGTGTTAAGGGATAGCACAACCCTTTCTACAACTCAAGAGAGTTTAGTAGGCCACACTAGAGTAGGTAGTGCATACACCACACCACACTAGTAATGTCTTTAAGGGTAGGATCCAAGGAATCCTTGCAGGAAGTCAGTGAGCTTCCACCCTCCAAGTATGATACACTCCCATTCTTGGAATTGAGAGCTTTATGCAACTTGAGAAAATTAAGGACAGGTCAAAGTCCCACCACCCAACACCTTAAAGAATTGTTGGTGGCTTATGATCTTAGTAAGTCTTCAGAGACTGAAGGGGTAGGAGCAGAGGGTTGGCCAGAAGATGAGGAAGGGGCCAGGGGTACCACTACCCCCAGCCCCCCCTCTGAAACTGACCAGGAGGGTGACAATGACCCTAACCTGGATAACCCAATCCCTCCTGTGGAAGATGAGGATGAGGATCAAGAAGACCACACCTTTGTCCCCCCAGGAAGGATTATGAGTGTGCCCAGAAAGTCTAGATCTCCTTCTCAGGAGTCTAACCACTCTGCCACCTCCATAGGGAGCTCTGTATCATCTCATAGGAGGGAATCCTCTCATGAGAGAAGAAACAGACTGGTCCAGTATGAGGAAACTCAACTGGAGATCAGGAAGAAGCAATTGGCTTTAGATAGGGAATCCCTAGATCTCCTTAGAGAGAGAAGAAAGTTGGGACTAGAGTCCCATGGTGGCAGCCATGTCCCTAGAGACAGGGAAAGGTCCTATGACCATAGGAACCTGAGCAAGATTGTCCCTCCCTACCAGAGTGGGGATGACATCCACAAATGGATAACTGCTTTAGAGAGGGCCTGTAAAGTACAGAGGGTCCCTCAAGAGCAGTGGGCAGCAATCTTGTGGCTCTCCTTTGCTGACAAAGATAGAGATAAGCTCCTCACTGTTAGAGAGGAGGATGCTGACAATTACAAAGTCTTGAAGAGTGCTCTGATAGATGGGTTTGGCCTAACCACTGAACAGTATAGGTTGAAGTTCAGAGACACCCAAAAAGCTCAGACTCAAGACTGGGTTGATTTTGTAGATTGTGCTACTAAGGCTCTGGAAGGTTGGATACATGGCAACAAAGTGCATGACTTTTTAGGATTGTACAATTTGATTATGAGGGAGCAGATCCTTAATAATTGTCAAAAACAGCTTTTGCACCAGTATCTGGTGGACTCTGATCTGACCTCTCCCCAAGAATTGGGAAAGAAGGCAGACAAATGGGTCAGAACCAGAGTAAAAACTAAAAATCAGGGTGGTGACCAGAAGAAAGATTCTACCAAGTCCCAAGAGAAAGGTGGGGATAAATCTAAGGATAAGTCCACTACAGGGCCCCAAAATTCCTCTTCTGGGGGTGGGTCCCAAACTCCTTCCTCTCCTGAAAAGAAACCATATTGCCATGTCTGTAAAAAGCCTGGGCACTGGAAATCTGATCCCAGTTGCCCCAGGATTGGCAATAAAGAAAATGTTCCTCCAGCCACTACTACCACCCCTCCTGGTACTACCAGTAGTAATCCTCCAGTTGGGAGTAGTGCACCCAAAAAGTTAGGTGCTTTTGCAAAAGGAACGGAGGTGGGCCCTAGTTTAGACAGGGACCCCTCAACAGACTCCTCTGACTCTGATGGTGGTATAGGATTTGCCACCTTTACCATGGGTCCCACAGCATTGGGCAGGTACAGATTGGAGCCAATAATTAATGGTCAGAAAGCTGTGGCATTTAGGGACACAGGGGCTAGTGTCACCATGGTGGCAGGGAAACTAGTCCCCCCTCACCAGCTTTTACCTGAGTTCAAATACCAGGTGACCAACATTGATGGTGTCAGAACAGATCACCCCATGGCCATAGTCAATCTCAGCTGGGAGGGGGTCACAGGCCCAAAAAGAGTGGCAGTGTCCCCAACCTTACCTGTAGATTGCCTGATGGGCAATGATCTGGAAATTTCAGCCTGGGCTGAAATTGAACACCAAACCCATCTCAGGATGTTGGGTGTCCCTGTAAAGGTTAGTGGAGCTGTGATGGCCACAGCCCCAGCCCAAGATTTTGGAGAGATGGAGCCTGGAAAAATGGCCCACTCTCCCCCAAAAGAGAGCACAAGGGTTGAAGAAGAGTCTTCTTCCCCCCAGACAGTAGGTAAGGGTCAGCCTCCTCAGGGAACTGACCCTACCCCTAGTGAAGGAACTGCCACAGAGGTAGTCAGGCCTGGCCTGGCAACCCCCCTGATGGCAGAGGACCCTTCCAAGGTGGTACCCAGTCTGGAGCAGGTAACCTGCCCCTCTCTACCCTGCCTCAGTCAGCCCAGGGCTGCAGAGGTCAGGGAGGTCAGTGGACCCCCCAGGGCCCCCTGTCCAGAGGAACCCCCCCATCAGCAGATTAGGGGCTCCCAGGCTAGTAGCCCTAGCCAGGTGAAAATTCCTCAACCCACTGAGGGATCCCCCATACCTTTATGTAGGGACCTCCCCCAGAAGAACTCTGGTAGGCAAGGGCAACTCTGGGACCAAAAGGTTCCAAACCTGCCATGCCCCTCCAGTGTTCCAACCAAAGGGACCCAACCCCCAGCTGTAGGCAGCCAAAGGTTGACCCTTAGAGCAAAGTGCAACTCAGTCATGGAAAGACAGGCATACATGGTGACCAATGATCTGAGGAAGCTGAGGCCAACATTCCTAGGGCCTCACTTCCCTACTCAGACACCTCACCAGCCTTGTACTGTACCTAAGCACACCAGAGGTAGTGATTCCCCATGGTGGAGACCCTCTCATACCCTTAGGGTGAGGGATTGCTTAGTGGACCATAACATAGGGGGCAACCATGCTAGTGCAGGTGCTTCCTTATATGGCCACTTAGTCAATATAGGCTCAACTGGCCAAGGTTAGCCTTATCTCCTTTCGTTTGGGGGGGGGGTTATGTAGGAAGGTGGAATCTGACTATATGGTTGCCCCCACTTTTTTTATGGTGTTTTGCTGGTTTATGACTTAGTTGGACTGGGACCCTGCTATCCAGGGCCCCAGTCTATCTGCTTTCTCTTTAAAATGGTTTCCATGTGCCTTAGGCACATCTCTAATTGGAATCTGGAGTGCCCTTATAAGTCCCTAGTATATGGTATACTATGTACCAAGGGCATAGGTACTTCAGAGGCCTGCCAGGGGCTGTAGCATGTATTGTGCCACCCCTGGAAGGCCATCCAAAATGACACCACAGGTCTGCTACTGCAGCCTGGGTAAGGTGGTGCATGCACCCCTTACTGTGATATAGGTTACCTATATCACTACAAACCTACACACATATAAACCTATAAGTCACTCCTATGGTAGGCCTTGTCAATCCTAAAGGCAGAGTGCTTGGTTCCTATGTGAGAAGGTGCCACTGCATGAGCAGGGCCCCTCTGCAGTACCCAGAGTCCATTCTCTGGTACTGTTTGTAAATGCGGTTAAACCATATACTCTTAAGTGCATTATATCCTCGCGGTAAAATGCTAACTATGGAATGGCTGCATCAAAACATGTCGTGTTTGGTGTCAAACATCTTGGAATACTACCCCCCCGCCAATCCTGGCGGCGGGGGTAGCATTCCACCCTTCTAGAGGGAGAGACATGTTAACACTGGTCTGCCCGGTAACTTCTTCCTAAAGCCCTGGCATCACAAAATGGATGCCTCTGCCACAGACACAAGTCTGGCCTCCTGCTGCTGACAGAAACTCCGGCAGGGGAGGCCTGGACAATAGGTTTCCTGTCACAGGGAGGTGTGACCACCTCCCCAGACAGGATGATGTGTAGTGGGGCTGGGTGGGTGCACTCTTAGAGTGCTTTGAAGTCCTGCACTGGGGGAGCAAAAGGCTCCTCTGTGCATATGCCAGTTCAAACCGGATCAGGGGCTACATGCCCCTGCTCTGGCGCGAAACTGGACAAAGGGAAGTGGGTGTAGCCACCCCCTCCCTTGACCCTCCCATAGGTGGGGTCATAGAGTTAGTCCCTCCCTGTTTTACTGTATAAAGTAGGGAACCCTTGCCATAGCAAATTAGATATCCCTGGACTAAACTCTGAAACTGAATCCTGGACCTTCGACGCTCTACATTGCGATTAGAGGACTGAAGTATCTCCCTTGGGGTCAAGGAGTGACTCCCCTGCTTGGCAGGCACCAAAGAAGCAATTGTCCGGTCTGCATCAACGAAGCTTCCGCCGGACGCCGAAGTCCCTGCATCCCCAGAGGTGGATTTTCTGACCTCCCGAAGCTGCCCTGAGTCCCCAGCGAAGCTGAGGCCCGTAGCTGTCGTGGGTAACGAGGAACCGTGACCCCTGGACACCGAGCACATTTGCAAGTGCACCATCTTCTGGGTCTCCCACGAAGTCGTGCTTTGGGCTCCGAGTAGCCCCAGCCTCCAGCACCAACTGCACCGAAGATCACTGGCCCCCACTCCACGAGTGTCCTGTGAGCCAGATCCACGTGCGGCGTCACGAGGCTCCTTCGCAGTCGCTAGCCCGTTGGCTAGTAGCCCGTCCCGAAGGCCAATCTTTTCCTAACTTGGCATCCTGGTTGCTCCAGGCTCGCCCTTACTTACCCTTGCTGGGTGAGTTCCCCAGACCTTGCTGGTCTGCACCATCGTCCTTCTTCCTTTTCCACGAGACTTGCTGTTGCCAAGGCCTGTGGGGTCCAATCCGGTCGCCGACACCTCAGCAAGCAGCAGACGTCGTGGGACAGTCCGAATCCTGCTCCTGGTTGCCGACAACGCCTCCTGGACATCGTGACTGCGGAGTCAAGACGACCGTCAATGCATCTGAAGCACCCGACATCGGTGGGCATCTGCTCATCGCCTTCCTGGTCACTGGCTAGTGACCCAGAATCTGCCCCTCTGCTTTCAGGTTCTTCAGATCCTCGATCCACTCTTGGATCCACCCGGACACTTTCCTCCTGGTCGCCAGCAGCACTTTGCAGCAGATCTCCATAGGAATCGACGACGAAACCCGACCCCGAAAGGCACCTATGCACCCGGCTTCCCTGGGTGAGGTAACACGAGTACTCCGGTGCTCCCGTGGGTAGAGACTCTTCAAAGTCCTAGATCTCAAAGGGTTTGTTCCTAGTCCTCCTTTAAGTGTCCCTTTTCTCTAATTTCCTGACCGCGACTTTCTCCATAGAAGTAAACGGCGTATCGCGGCTGTGTGTTTACACTGCACGCGTCCCCCGTGGGTCCCCTGTGTCACTACCTTGGGTGGTTCCTTGTGGTCCAAGCACTTCTAGAGGCTCTAGGCCTTGTGTCTAGTTCAGTCGTGGTTCTTATACCACTTTATTGGTATATGGTTTGGTACGCCCCTAGGGCTCAAACGTGTATTTGTGCTATTACTGTGATTATTTAACTTATAACTTGTGTACTTCGAACTCTAGCCTCATAAAGAGACTAGAGGGGTGTGTATAGCAATAAATACATATATTTTGAATATATACCTGGTGTGGTGCTCTTTCATTTGGTCACTCAAGAGATTATAGGCTGGTAAAACAAGCTGCTTTACATTCCTTCAAGACTTAGCCTGAAGGCTGCTCTCCACAGCTACCACTAGGATAGCTTTCTTTAAAGGTTGTCTTTAACCTAACTCCAATAAGGGTTGTTTGGACTGGTACACGGTGCCCACTATAATTAGTGGACAGCATATGCCAGGCCAACTTCTCACAAAGATGTTGACTGTGGCACAGATAGCAGATTTCTTAGATTTTTTTTCCCACTATTTGGATATCCCTAACTTCTCTGTATCCCCATAGGTCAGAGCCATAGTTAGCTATGGCAATGCATTTGGCCCTATATATATTTAACATAGCATGCATTGGCTTTGCCCCTAATCTACGTGCAAAGTCAAGAACAGCCAGGGTAGATCTGGCCATTACGTTTCTTTTTGCTTTCATTTGTGGTACCCACGTACCCCTTTCGTCAAATAAAACCCCTAGGTATGTGAATGATGTCACCCGTGATATTACATTTCCTTCACAATAATGAATTTTAGGTTTTCTGGGCTTTAAACCAATAATCATTGTATGAGATTTAGAAAAATTGACATCTAGGTCCAGTGATTTCATAAAATCGGCAAAGGTAGTTGAAAGATGCTGTAGGCCAATCGCAGTTCTAGCTAGCAGGGCAGCATCATCCGCGTACAGAAGAGCCGGAATTAACCGCTCCCCCACACGTGGGATGTCCCTACTGGCTCCCACTAAAACTGAATCAAGATTATTAAATTATTAGGTGAATAAAAGTGGGGCTAAAATGCATCCCTGTCTGACTCCTTTTATGATACTGATGCCTTGCGTGAGGTTACCTTTTTGGTCACATCTCACTGTGGCTGTAAGATCCCGCTGTAGATCGGCCAGAAAATTCACAATATTCATGTCCAGACCTAGTTTTAATAACGAATGCCATAATTTGGATCTATTTACTCGGTCAAAGGCCGAGGAAAGATCCATAAATGCCAGATGGAGTGTCCCTTTCTTCGCAGTCGTGTACTTTCCGGCCATTAAAAGCAGGTTTAGACACTGGTACGTAGTGCCTCTCCCTTTCCTAAACCCATACTGTAAATTTGAGAGGATATTAGTGTCATTTAACCAGTCAGTGAGTTTGCTTAAGACCACTCTTCCTAAAACCTTCACTGCAGAATCTATCAATTAGATTGGCCTATAACATCGTGGGTCACCTCTATTCCCCTTTTTAAAAACCGGGACTATAACTGACTGGGACCATGATTGAGGCAGGCCAAATTCAAAGGCCATATTAAAAACATTGGCTAGTAATTTAGACCATAATGATACATTAGTTTTAAAAAGGTCAGCCGGGACACCATCCGGTCCAGGAGCTTTATTGCTTGACATTTGATCAATAGCCACCGCTACTTCCTTATCGGTAAAAACTAAAGTGTAATTCTCAACTATATATGATGTGCTTGAGGATCCTTGGTCCCCCTGATCACCATATATATGTTTGAAATGGTTAAACCACACCTCTTCCGGAATATTACATTCCAGAGGGCTACTATTATTATCTGAAAAAAACTGTTTATTAACAACATTCCAAAACTTGGCACTATTCCTAATTACATCAATAGATAATAAATCATTCCATGCCTCGTTTTTAATTTCTAATTTACGAGTGTGAATCACCAGTTTATAATTTTTTCTGAGGATGGCTATCAAAGGTTTATCTTGTGGTTTATTTTTTAAAGCAGCCAACAGCTTCTGATGAGCGACTGTATAGTTGTGGTCAAACCACCTCTCTCCTCGATTGGGGAATTCCCTGCACATAAATGTTAGGGCTCTTGCCACCTGACTACATATTTCAACATAAGCGGTAAGGGTCTTATTGTCCCTTATCCTATTATCAAGACAAAGCTCCATCTCCAAACCCACTTTGGTGGCTAGATCATTACAGAATTTGTCCGGAATGACCTTGCACCACTTAAGTCTACGGCCCTGATCTTTAGCTTTAATGGGTAAAATAGCGACACATCTGTTAGTCTCAAAATTGAGCCCAATTCCCCCTGCCAGTATCAGATGAATAGGATTGTGATCACTAAACTGTGACCACATGGCTGTATAGACTCTAACATAGGCTTCCATAGCAGAATTGATAAAGATATAATCAATGGTTGTGTTCGTTCCTCTTCCTTTGAAAGACGGTATGTTATCCTTCCCACACAAATCATTGGGGTACAGAAGACCGAATTCCACTAAACTGTCCTCTAAAAATTCCCCTTGTTGTGTGTGTTCGAAATGTATTTCCGAATACTTGCTGGGCCCTAGGCTATTGGTAACATAACAATTCTTTGAACATAAATGTATATTAAAATCACCTAAAATAACAACTGAATAAGGTGTGACTTGTTTCTCCTTATAAGACTCCAAAAAACATTTAAGATTATACAGATGCTCGATAGCAATGATTCTGTCAAATGAATTATAAAAATTAACAATTAGTACCTTGGCTGAGTTAATAGGCGTAATTTCAACTGCTAGACAATTTACTGACCCAG
The DNA here is from genome assembly GCA_963921515.1 of Calotriton arnoldi. Lineage (NCBI taxonomy): Eukaryota > Metazoa > Chordata > Amphibia > Caudata > Salamandridae > Calotriton > Calotriton arnoldi. The sequence goes on from CAWUFW010008392.1 coordinate 163,298, forward strand.
TGTCCATTTGCGATGGTTACCTGAGACCTTTAGTGAAATCAGTGTTATTAGACCTCCTTTAGGTCTGCCCGCTGTAGATGGCCTTGCAGGTTCAAAATAAGTTGTATAACCGTCCAACCAAAGGATATTATCGATTTCCCATGATTCTTGAAGCCCAATCACATCATGCTCCCTTAATACACCATTCCATATAAAATCATCCATTTTGCTTCTTAGCCCTGCGATATTCCAGCTAAGTATTTTGGCTAACCTTGCCCTACTTGACTCATCTCCTCGGGTCAGGTTATCTATGTACTCCCTATGAATACCAACTTCCTGCCTTTGTGTTGGGGAACCGATGGTTAGTCAATCATTACTATCCAACTGGCTCAACGAGGTGAATCTATTTACTAATACCAACCTACTGTTAACTGCACTTTCTCTTGCGTCATCCACCAGAGTTGAGTGAGCAGTAGGATGCCCACTCCTCCTCATCTGAGAGAGATAACCACCACTGGGCTTAGATCTAGTACCCAGCTCATTCCTTTCTTCTTCCAGTTGTTGTCTTAAGGGGGGAGTTGGGTTATTTGCTCTTACAGCCATTTCTGGCGGGTAAAAAAAGCCAAAGGTAAAGCAATGATTCCCCCTTGACCACAGTGTGGGTGGCCCTTGAAAAGCCAGCCCGCTACGTCTCTCCGATCAAAATTGACGATGACACAATCTCCCTCTTTTTGTTTAGGACGGTGACCAACCCATCCAACCCGTCTAGCCATAATGATATGTGGTGATGCTTTGGACCCTCACTCTGAGTGTGTTGTACACCAAAATTTGACTTTACGGATAAGCTCTTCAGGTGTTTCGCTACTATTTTCCTTAAGAGGGGGTACCCCAGTTAAAACTGCCCCAATGGCGTAGCCTCTGGCGGTAAATGAAGCCTTACTTGGTTGGCAATTCCTTGTGTTTTGCCCAAACCTGCCATAAGCCTAACTTCAGGCCTCCATTGTGTTCCTTTGCTATCCAGTTGACTAACATCTGTTTTAGTTCCTGAGGAGGGCTCATTGGACTTCCGGGGCCCTGGGTGAGAGATACTAGAACAATCTCCCCCCAGGGGTATCACCTTATCTACGTGTAGTATATTATTGGTACAGGATAATTTACTACATTTTACATTCCCCCCTTCTCCCTGCGGGTAGCGTTAGCACATGCCGCACCATCCCATTTTCTCTCTAAACAGGACAACTTCATCATTATGCCATCTACCTCAAATTTCATACAATTGATTAACTCTGCTCTTAGTGTCTCAAAGAGAGTATCAATATGGGCTAAAATTAAGTCCGTAGCTGTAGTATTAGGATGGAAAGGCAGCCGCTCCTCCAGAATCGGGTGGCTTCCATACCCCTCCTGCCTTACCAGTTCCTTATTGTTCAGTCCTGCCTTAGCACCCTTCCTCCTCTTTTTCTTTGTAGGTGCTGTAATTGATTCCATAAGTGTATTCATAGCTGGGCTTCCACCAACTCCACCAACTCCAGATTGTAATTCCTGACAGGAGTTCAGCATAATTTCACTTGCTCGAATAGAGTCACAGGCCCCAATAGAATCAGCACCAGCTTCAGTTCCTGAGGTTGTGCTACGCGGTGCTATCGATAGAGGGGTATTGCTAACAACTGTCTCAACTCCCATACCCAACTGCGCTTCTACATTGTGGATCTCAGTTGTTATAGCACCTACAACAGTAGTTAAGCAGGATATAATGGAGGCACAATTGCGAGGTACCTTTGCTTTCGTTTTTAACAAGTCATTTGAGCAAGGGAGTTTACGCTTACCCATGTTGGCTTCAACACGAAAGAGGGATTGCCCGGCCTCCTCCGGTCTCGGACGGGCGCAGACGTAGGCACGCCCGGGCATGGCCTGGGCACGCCCGCACGCGTCCCGCACTGCGGGAGCCCGCTGATGTTTTTAACGCGCCTCCAGGCGTGGGAAGCGGGCGTCGGTGGTGGCATCAACAAGCCACAAGGGAGCCTGGGACTTGGAGTTCTGAGTCCGCTCCCCCTCGGGACAGTGGCAGCAAAGTATGGGCTTCCCTCGCTGCGGGAGCCTGCTGATGTTTTTAACGCGCCTCCAGCGCAGGATGCGGGTGTCGGTGGTGGCGTCAACAAGCCACAAGGGAGCCTGGGACTTGGAGTTCTGAGTCCGCTCCCCCTCGGGACAGTGGCAGCAAAGTATCAGGTCAAGGCTTCAACTTGCTACCGATTTGGAGGGTGTCCATCGGGACCTGCCCGGGCTGCAAGTACCGTCCCGCTTGCCCTGCCCTTTCGTGGGCCCTCCCTGCTCCCAGGGGTCCCTGCCGTGTGGCATCCCAAGGACCTTGCTTGAGCATCTACTCTATCAATCATGAGGCTGAGTCCTTCCATTTTGCTCCCTCGGTACCCCTGCTGTGATGCATCCCAAGGATCCTGCGGGAGCATCACATCTACTCTTTCTATGGCGGTAGGCCGCCCTTGGCTCACTCAGTGCCCCTGCCGTGAGGCATCCCAAGGACACTGTGTGAGCCTTCCATCTACCTCTAGTAAATTTTCTCTGTTTTGTATATCTTCCCTGGGTTTCTTCCGCCTCACCTCTACCCTTGCGGCTGCGACGCCCATTCCTTCTGGTGTGGATGGGTGGGATTCCTTCTTCTAACACTGAGAGGAGGGGGGGTTTGTGCCTACTTGGGCCTGTTGCCCCCTATTTATCCCCCCCCCCCTCGCCTCGTCAGCTCGCCCCCAGATTGGGGGGGGTTCGAGCTTGCCCTAGGGCTATCAATCCTGGTCACCCCTTTCGAGCGGGCTATTTGAGTGTGCGGGGGAGGAGCTTCCCGCCTCCGGCCGGCGTTTGACCCGGGCCCCTAATGTGTCCGGCTTCACCTTCCCCGGCCCGGGTTACAACCCCTTCCAGGAGGTGAGTTGTCCCCCCCCCTTGCTTCAACCAACTGCGTCCCTCACGCCCATCAAATCAAACCACTGACAATGTGCTTTGATGCCAAAGAAGATCGCAGTTTATTCAACATAACATGTTTATACATTTGCAAAATCATGGTTATACTATTGCTCTCTTAATATTCATGCAAATATAATTCCTTGTCTTTGCAATTATATTCGTTGCTGCCTGGACCCAGCCTCCTCAAGTTCCAGGGAAGGGAGGGGCCACCTGTCTGGGCCTCTGTTTCACAGGTCAAGGCTTCAACTTGCTACAGATTTGGAGGGTGTCCATCGGGACCTGCCCAGGCTGCAAGTGCCGTCCCGCTTGCCCTGCCCTTTCGTGGGCCCTCCCTGCCATGTGGCATCCCAAGGACCTTGCTTGAGCATCTACTCTATCTATCATGAGGCTGAGTCCTTCCATTTTGCTCCCTCGGTTCCCTGCCGTGAGGCATCCCAAGGGTCCTGCGGGAGTATCACATTTACTCTTTCTATGGCGGTAGGCCGCCCTTGGCTCCCTCAGTGCCCCTGCCATGAGGCATCCCAAGGACACTGTGTGAGTGTCACATCTACTCTGCCTGTGGCTGTGTGCAGTCATTAGCTCCCTCAGTGCCCCTGCCGTGAGGCATCCCAAGGACACTGTGTGAGCCTTCCATCTACCTCTAGTAAATTTTCTCTCTTTTGTATATCTTCCCTGGATTTCTTCCGCCACGCTACCTACTGTTTACGATTGGAGGGAGCTCCCCCTACCATCCCTTCCTTTCCTTCCTCCCCTGAAACCCATCTGCGTTTTCGACCGACGCAGGAGGATCCTCTTATAACCTGTCCCCAATTTCACGTCTGCCTGGTGTCTGCATGCCGTTCCTGATTTATCTGCTGCGGGGGCCACCATCTCCTGACACTGCATGCCCCAATAAATGCCAGCACTACTGCTGCCCTACCCAGCTTAGCCCCTGTTTCCATGGGGCCTGCCCCCATCTAGTGCCCCTGTTATTTGTGTAGTACTACAAAATAATGGGCCGCGCTATTGTGCTTGCTGACAGTTGTGGGAGATTATAGCGCCTGCAAGGAACTTAGGTGCCTGGCCATAAAATTCTCCTCTGATGGGAACCGGGCACTCAGACTTTCATCTTTCTGGGGCCTATCAACTATAGGCGGGTGAGTGTTTACCTGCGTTTCCGTGCTACACGCTGCCAGGTCCTTGACACGGAAGCCGGTGTGTGGTTCTACCCGCCACTCCGTTACGGTATTAAACCAGGCTGCAGGGATTGTAAACTCATTCCCCACTTGCATCAGAGACCCGCAAAGTGCGCCCACAATTCCGTTGTGCTTCTAGAGAATTTAATTTCCTTCCTGATTAGACCCTGCGGATTTCATTCTAAATACTTCGGTGCATACTTCATTATGGAGTAATCTTACAAAATGAAGTACAGGCAGGTTAAAGTGTGCTTTTACGGGGGCTGTTGGAGATACAAATTCTGCATGCAGACGCCTTTAGCAGCAATCTCCCCGAGGTTGTACTGAAGGAGGTTGTGTAACGCAATGCCACACACCTGATCCATCCACAGCAATAATAAAACAAATTCAGAGGGATCTGAAAACGTGATATGACAAAGAACCTTTTGATTCCCCTGCACACAGCTCATTTACGTCTGTGCAAACATGTGCAAGTTTGTGTTATTACTGAAACTAGTTACTCACCGAAATGCGATTCAAAACGACAGTAAATTAACTGTGCATAAATGCAGGGCAAAAAATCATTATACTTAAAGCACAGTGGTAAGTGCAAAATGAAAGTTTAGCCAATTTAATGTTCGATTCACTTTGAATACTAGCTCCCCATTTAAATCACTCATGCGATACTGCTAATATATATTATTCTACACTTTTACAGCTATCGCCTTCTGCCTCCCAAACAATCGTTTCACCCGGGCGTGTACCTAAAACATAGCTGCCAAGGCTTTAGATTGCTTATGCGTGACATTTTCGTAATTTCAGTGAAATTATGAGTAGTATTCAACGATTATGGGTGACACTTTGCTCACGAGCAGAACCATGCAAGCAGACCAGGAAAAACGTATCAATATCAGAAATGTCGCCCATTTGAGCAACCAGAAACTGTAAGGAGCTCTTACAGCTGCTGCAAAGCACCAGAAACGAAAGTGCTCTTGTAACCTGAACGAAGTGTAAAACAGATGTGTGACTATGATTTTAAATTTAAACTCCGACTCGCCTCGTCAGCTCGCCCCCGAATTGGGGGGGGGTTCGAGCTTGCCCTAGGGCGACCAATCCTGGTCACCTCTTTCGAGCGGGCTATTTGAGTGTGCGGGGGAGGAGCTTCCCGCCTCCGGCCGGCGTTTGGCCCGGGCCCCTAATGGGTCCGGCTTCACCTCCCCCAGCCCGGGTTACGAGACGGCTGCTTCCAGGGCACTTGGAGTTTGCGAGGCCGTGGGGAAATAAAAGAAACATGGACCATGGAAACGTGGATGAGTGTTTTCTGCAATGGGAGGAGGAAACCAGAACCTTTGTGAATGGAGGTGACTTGCATATACTACTGACTGAGTTGCTGTGCCTCAAGCACCCCCCCATAACGCTGAGTGGCTGAAATCCTGTACAGCTAGTATTGTGATTATTGGACACCTGCCCCCATCGCTCGCCAATGCCTGGGCTTGCCGTTGGTCCATCTGAACTGTCAAGTGGGGTTGCGGCTTGCTGTGGGGACATGTTGATGGCCAGCGAAGGCTAAATGATGTAAGAGTCTAAAATGTTTGCCACTGCTGTGTTGAACGCTACAATGCAGTGCTGGGATAGCACTCCGCAAGAGGCACTGCTGTGTTGGGCTAATGGTTATTCTACCCTTCCTGCACCCCGAGGGTGAACCAAGCTGCACCAATGCATACAGTGAATAATGAGTACTGGACGTGCAGTCCAGCACGGCCCTGGGTGCAGTTCACAAAGAAGTGTCTTGCCAGAACTGCATGCCAAACATTATTTAACTGCATTGAAAAACCCTGTTCAGGCTCCGCCGCATCGCATTAAGGTGAAAAGGAACAGACTGATGTGCCAGCAAAAGAAGGTTAAATAATTTTATTTATTTTGCATGTCATGTGCTAAGCAAGTTTATACTGTATCAATTTGTCACATTGCTCCCCACGCCCACAGTGGGCCTTTATTTGGACCGGACGGCAGCATTCTGCCGCACGTAGAACCCTTCAGAATTTCACAGAGTTCTTAGGTAACCCCGCGGAATTCAGAGGAGTAGAACTCCGCGAGCCCCTCCAACCCCTACATATAATACACAATATTTCCTCACATTGGTGCCTAGCGGTGTGATCTAGAATTTGTGTTTAAGAGTGCCATACAGTTTTGAGACCACTCAGAATCTGCCAAAGTGGATACCTAGAAAAATGTTTTTTATACCTCCCAAGCACTTGTCAAGTTTTGCTTATTCCAAAGGATTGTTTCCAAAGGGTTTGCTAAAACTTTTCAAGAGTTGGGGAAAGTTTGAGAACTTTGTGGCAAAGATTCCTGCAAGTTCCAAAGTTTGGGAACGTCTTCAAAAAGTTTTAGATAAATTTCATGAGCTACCTTTTCAGCAAGGGTAACATGGGAATTGACATGACTAAACTGTCCTCATTCAAGAGATATTAATTGGGGCCCTTTGTAGGGACAGGGTGATCAGTTTTGGTTCCAAAGCCAGAAAAATTTAATTGATCAAGGCCCTCAGAGTTTGGGAGGAGGCCCACAGGGTACCTCCACACCTGGAAAAGGACTTGCCCCAAAGTAGTGGGGAAGAAGATGGTGTGGAGGACAACAAGAGTATGCTGGATGGAGCCAGGGGGCAGGTGGAAACCTACCCCCTTTTACTGGACCAATGATGGTTCCCAGAGCCAACAGCCAAGCAGGCTCCATCATTAACCAGAGGTCCCTGCAAGAGAGCATAGCAACACTGGACCTGGTGGAGAAAGCCACTGCCACTGTAGTGGACGACACATTAGGTGTTGCTGTCTACAAGTGGCATTTATCTTCTAGGCTCTAGCTGCTCTTTCTACACCATATACAAGGGGCTTATGTAGAAGTTAAATGTTCCAAATAGGAATAAGCCAATTTGACCATGTTTACAGGTGGCATAGGCACTTTACTACTGGTTAGCAGGGGTAGAGTGTACAGAGTTCCAAATCCAGCAAATCAGATAGAGCTAAAATCTGGAAGACATCATGTAAAATGTAGTTATTTCCCATAATCATGTAGATTGTTTCCCAGCTCCTCACATTGCTTCCTAACTAGGTTTGCGCTATACAAATATCACTATGTACATACATACAAGGGGTCCTAGTGGGATTACCGTGAAGAAAGGTACAAAAAATATGTAAAAGGGCTCTAGTGATGTTTTACCACCATAAGAGACTTGTCTTTACTGGTTTCAGCGGAGAGAGACAAGAAGAAGGGCAGGACCTACAAGTCTGAGAGGTGGTAATTCGATAAACTATGCACAGAAGCAGTGCTTTTATGCCCAATAAAGCCAGAAAAGGTAAGCAGTAAGATCATAAATTAATCTTATAGATTAAGTAGTGCAGGTCCATTCAATTATAGATTTATAAGCTTGTGAGCAATAAATATATTTGTTCTAAGCAAAAAACATTCAGTTATAATCTAAAAGTTTGGCAGTACCTGGGCTCACTAAAGAAGCTAAAATGAATTGTTAGTCATGGGTGTCCTGTTGTACATATTAAATAGCAATATTCTTCAACTCAATGGGCTTCCATTTCCATCCTGTATTTCAATATGGCCATGGTAAATTTGCCAAAACCACTAGTTAGTTGAGGGTCTTGCCCACCGAAGCAGGGCATTATTGCAATGCACAGTTTCTATTTCCAGTCTAGTAAAGGGAGATTTTAGATACCTTTCTTATTCGTTTTGTCGCTTGGGAAACAATAAATTACATCCATAGGAAACTCTTTCATGTAATTGCAGTATCTACAGCAACCTCTGGGGTTGGGTTCATGTATACTTGGCATTGTTCCTCCAATATGAAAAGCCCAAACCTTAGCCCTAAAGACATCCCTGGGGGATATTCTCTTAATTGCACATCAAGCTGGGCGTTGGAGGCTATAGCACGGGTCCTATCCAAGTGGCAACAAGCTGATAGCCATGTTGGGCCTAGTTTTGGACTGCGGGGGGCCTGGCCTCTGTTGGCGCTCATAATGGGCAGTTCTTTTAGCAGGGACACACCGGAATCATCCCTCCAAAAGAACACTACAAGAAGACTGGAATTATGTTATTTTTTCTCGCCACACTGCCTCAGGTGGCACTGCACACTAGAGATGTGTTCCACCTAATCTAAAAAGACAGGGCTCTAGAATCACTTCACAGTTAGTAATTGCTTATTTCCACCCATGCCATACTGCTACTACTCAGAGCTCAACAGCCCCTGAATAATAATAGCCTCTGGAAAACACAAGAAGGAACACGCACTAAGGCCCTCATCGGGAGTTTGTTGGACTAGGATGGGGTATTTAACACATGTGGAAAATACCATTAACATATTGTGAGGTATTTACCATGTGCAGCAATGTGGGAATCCGGGGTGGGCCACTGAATACAAATGAGTCAGACATCAAGGGGTTCATCAAAAGTCTCTTTCACAGCATCCCCCCACACAATGAAAAAGATTGTGGGCCTCATTTGTGAGATTTAGCCGAGGGCAGCACAGCAGGCCTTCCTGCTGCGCTGCCCTACGGCAAAAGAAAAGGGCAGGAAGCGCACCCTGTCCTTTTCCCCTGCGCCGGCGCACAATGGGCTGCCGTGCGCCAAATCAGGCACCGGTGCACCATGGTGAAAGGGTGCCTGCGTTGCGGGGATGATTATTTTTGTACAGGAAGGGAAACCTTCCTGCACAAAAATAATCACAAGAGGCTTTTTCCTCTTTCTATGTGTGCTGCAGAATGCAGCACACATAGAAAGAGGAAAAACGAGGAGAAATAAAGATATCTCTCCTCGTTGTGCCTCCCTTACACGTCCCCTGGGAAGGCGTAAGATTTTGGCGCTGCCTCAGATTTATGATTTCTCGTAAATCTGGGGCAGTGTCAAAAAGCAATGGATGTTGCTGGGAATGCCCCCAGCAACACCCATTGCACGCCCCTTTAACTACGAAAACTGTGTTAAAGGGACCAATATTTATCAGGCAGCAATAAGCTTAATGCTGCCTGATAAATATCACACAGGCTTCTGCGCCAGGGAACGTCACAAAAAGTGACGTTCTGGCGGCGCAAGGGGCCTAATAAAGGAGGCCCGAAATCTGTCTGGATATGAACCACGGGGTCGGAGAGGCCGGAGTGAGAGTTGAAGGACCAGCAGATATATTGACCTGTGTTCATGACATCGAACTAAAGAAGGAAATAAAGGAACATGTCAGAGCTAAACAATACTGTTTGAAGTAAATAAATAAATTATCACCATTCCAAGACCTGTCCATTGTTACACTCCAAAACCGACAAGACGTCTGTCCAATTACAGACTTTTTGAGGAACAAAATTAAAGTTATAAGTGGGGTCATCTTTTCCTCTTGATTTTCCAATTGGGAGGGTCAGCTTCTCACCTTTGCTGCATGATTGAAGCAAACCACCTCCTAGGCCTTTTTGTGTTGCAAATGCACAAACAAACTCATTTCACCCACCACAAATAGAATACAGAAGGCCTTAAGAAGTGGTCGCTGGAGAAGGACACCGCATCAGGGAAAAACATAGAAGCTTAGAGGTGAAGAAGACACTGCAGAGAAGTCAACAAAGAGCATTGAGTGGCTCTGTACATGAAGAATTTAGGTTCTGATATCATGGGGGAATCGATATTCTTGCATCAGAGGGGAGTTGGATTGGTATACTATTTTTATGTTTGGTCAAGTTCAGGATCAGGGAAAGTCAGGACTTTATTTAGAGTTTCCCTCTACTACAGTGTGCCCCAATTCAGGGTTAGGGCCTTTGGAGGTCTGCTTGTTGTTTTTTCTAAGTGATGATTTTGGAATAGTTGGAGTTTTGAGGTTCTATATTAAGCAGGGGCTCATGGAAAGTGGCTCACGGAGACACTTTGCATATTGTTGGGGAAGATTTTACTTTCAGGCTTGCTACTAACACTTTCTCAGCAGGGTAGAGTGTAAGAAGAGAGAGATTTAAGTGGAGCAAGAGAAGGTTAGGTGACATATCTAACAAGGTAGAGCCCAGTTCACTTTAAAAATCATTAGCTTTAGAAGGGAGGAGCCATGATGACTTGGAGTTCAGAGGTGTTGCACACTGATCCGTTTGAGCCCAAGGGAGGTTGGAGCATTCCCAGACTTCCCGGGCAATCACTGTGGCATGAGATTTGGCTCCTACAGTGTAGGGAGCAGGAACTGAAATAAGACTGGGATGACAGCCTGCTGCCACCTGAGTCTGAGCGGGACAGCAGACCGTGGATGCCACACCCAAGATGGAGAGTGGCATGGAGGAGAAAGACATAGTCATGCGGCCCTGACTCAAGTTGGCTGCTACCACAGATTTGAATGGTGCCAAAGGCCCACAGTGCTACATCGACTACAGGAAAGTTGGCAGTCCCCATGATAAAGGAGAGGATTTGTACTGCCATTAAGAGAAAGCTGACAGAGAGGAGATGCACTAGGTGGCTGCAGGTGTTGGAGGGGAGCCCCCAAAGGTGTAGGTGGAGTGGGGAGCTTGTCCCAGTCACCAGGGTCCCCCAATGAACAGAGCAAAGGGCAGGCCCCTGTATTAATTCCAAGTGCCCATAAAAGTGAAGACTACATTTACATTTCGCACCACACAGCCACAAGGCAACATTTGAAAGAGGGATTGGTGGGGGGGATATACCCCTGGTCACTTCAGAGGGGCTGGACAAGGCAAAACATGACCCATAAGCACATTCAGGGGTACAAAGAAGCAAGAAGAGAACCCGGAGGCTATTAGGCGGAAGAGCAGGCCCCAACACAAGAACAGAATCTGGCCAGCTTCAGACATGTGGTTTCCCCTGCTGGGGCCCAGGGTTAGCCCAGTAAAGTATGAGAGGCATGGCAACTGGTAAAGGCAAGAAGGAAGATACCCTCAAGGACATGTTGTCCAGAACAGGGGCACAATGGCACAATGCACCCACCAAAATATACCACAGCTCCCCACCCAGAGACAATCAATCGCAACAGCAGAATCCCTAAATGGCACACCCTCTCTCATGCTCATTCATACAAGAACTCTTCTGAGGGCGGGAGAACTTCTTGCCCCTAATAGAAGAGGTTAAAAGAGACACTGAGAGCCTCAAGGAGGATACAACTGAAGCGGGAAATAAGGTCTCAATCCTGGAGAACTTAAGAGATGCTACCGAAAAGGAAGTAGCGGACCTGTGACAGAAGTTTCTCTCTGTGAGGGAGCAAGCGGTGGATCTGAAGGCATGCCTGGAAGACATTGAAAAACACTCAAGAAGGCAAAACGTAAGGATCAACCTGGGCTCAAGAAATGCAGAGAGAGAGGCCATAGTAGCATAGTAGAGGCTCTTCAGACACATCCTCCCATGTTTCAAGAATGGAGACATTTTGTAGGACTTCATGCACCATGTGGGCCAGGGGTCAGGGAGGGAGAACCAGGCCCCAAACATCGTGGCCTGTCTCCACTACTTCAAACTCAAAGAGGACATTATTGTTGTGGTCAGGAAAATGGGATATATCAACATTGAGGGAAATTAGATCATGATCTTCCCGGATCTCTCAGCCACCACAATGTAAAATTATCATGAATTCAGAGCTGTTACAAATTTTCTAAGAAGCTGGGAGATCAAATAGAGAAGGGGTCACCGATTCTGCATCATCTTCACATAAGAGGAGGTGCTGGACCAGACGAGGTGCATTATGGAGGCCTGCCACATCCTAGGACTTGGAGACTCAAAGGGCATGAAACAGGCCCTCACTGGAATGGCACAAACAAACAGTAACGGACCATACCCATCAGGTGAAAGAAAGTTCAGAGTTCCAAAAACAATATGAAACTTCAAGTGGAGATGATGGTGGCAGAATGGCAGATGCCCCTGTCTCAGCTTAAGAACTCAAGTGATGAGTGTAGTATTCTCATGTTATTCTGTAATGTTCCCTTTCACCTTGTTCCTAGCTGCTCAGCCAGTGTGAGTGTTCTGTGTAGAATGTTGGTGTGATTGGCATGAGTGGAATGCTTGGGTGCCTGGTGTGAGTGTTGTCAGTTGGAAAATGGGCTGAGCAGCTAACAGGCTGCTCCTGGTGGGGCTTGCTGTAAATACTTCTTCTGGACTTAATAAACTACATGAATTACATCTCGGCTACGTGTACTAGGTCACCTGAACACGTGGGGCCAGCCCACTACATTTTGGCGATGAGGATGGAGACCATCTCACGCTCTACAAGTGGTTTTATGGAAGCTAAAGATGAAGTTTACAGGAGGTCTTCATGTTGGAAAGAAGCTACAGCAATTACAAGCGCCGACAGCACACAGAAAAACTCTCAGAAGTAAGGAATTTGAAACAAGTAACTCAAGATAAAGAATCTGGTCAAGCACGCCTCACAGCCCCACCATTGTCCACTTCACCGGACAGCCCCAGCCCAGGCGTGCTGTGCCCTGATCTATCTTCTTTCAACACCTGGAAATACATTATCTAGGCTGCCTACATCTTGCAGAAGATCTTACGCTACAAGAAACGTCTACAGTGCGTCTGGGAGTGAGGTAATCAGTGGCTGCCTAAGTTTCTGCCTCTAGTGCGGAGTGTAATGCATCCGTTTTGGGTAAAACTGTTTTTCTGCAAGTTCATCATCTTTGACTGCACTCAAGTTTGAGACTTTTCTTTGTGTGGGCTTTGATGTGTGATTACTACTCTGCGTTCTTAAGTGCCAGCCCAACACCGGTGTAAACTCTACTTGTACCTGTTTACTTTCTACCTTTGGCATTTTTAAAGTTATACGGCTGGTCTATACTTTTATTGCTTCGTTTCCCTGCCTGCTGCAAGAGGAGGCCGTTATGGTGAGAAATATACAGTTTTAAATAAGATGCAATTAGTGTTTTGTTTTCCCTACTGTGAGGCCTGTAAAAGAAGATAGTTACACTGCGTTTTTAAATTTAAATACAGCTCGCGCACCTTACCTTGTCCACGGTGTAGCGCGGATCAGCTGTAGAGCCTTTCATGACGTCTTCGTTTCTTGTTAGTCTTCAAAACTGCCTTTGGACGTCTTGCAGCAGGAACGTGCCGGGAGCCACTCGGCGTGCGTCTCCTGTGCGTGCCGCCATCTTTTGGTTGGTGCCTCCTGTCATTCTATGTAGTTTGAGATTGTTGACTATAAAGCTGATTCATATTGAAGGGGACCATGAACGTTGCGGCGTCTTGACCGTTTTTCTCCCCTCATGGATCTGCTCCAACACTGTCACAGCGTTTAGTGGTGAGTTTGAGTTCTCTTCAGACCCTGGACACAGAACTTTGCTGGCAGATTGTGTGGTAGTGACCGTTTTTCTCCCCTCATGGATCTGTTCCAACGTTTTACAAGCAACCGCAACAGCTCACTGTCACAACGTTTAGTGGTGAGTTTGAGTTCTCTTCAGACCCTGGACACAGAACTTTGCTGGCAGATCGTGTGGTAGGTTCGGTTTACATTAAAAGACCTGGTGTCCTTCGGTCTTCAGTGGGGGTTGTTTCTGCTCCCAAGTACTTTCTGGTTGCAAGTCTCCTGGAGCTGTTTTGTCTCTACTCACTACTGTTTGTGTCCTTGAAACGCCTGACCCTCATCTTCGCAGTGTCAGGCACACCAGTGTCAATTTTGTAATGTTAAACTTACAGTGCATATTTTAGTGTTTTATCACTAGTTTGTAGTCACGCAAAGGAAAAACAAGTTACGTATTTTGCATTGCATGTCTCATTTTTTTTGGTAACCTGTTTTCTTTTGTTGGGTGTACCCACCCTCACGACTGTACTACTTTATGGTTTATGTGTGTTCTCTTTTCAGATGTCGTATCCCTGCCTTAGGGATGGGAGTGGGTCTTAGTCCCATTTCTCTTCTTCACGTTATTGTCACTGATTATTTAAGCCTTTGTACCTTGACTCTAGGGGTGGCTTAAGAGTTTTGTTCCTTAGTTACGTTGGGTATGGGTTTTAGCCCCATTTCTACGTCAATTGTCTCTCTACATTTTTGTTGTTAACCCTTACTCTGTTTGGGTTATGGGTGTTTTCCCCATTAACGTACTTTGGATACATTTTCAAATTTCGGGTGTGTTTTGGGTTGTTGGTCCCACCACCATGCTTTGTGTCATGTTGTGTGTAAGTCGCCCTGCGCATCACGTTTTCATGTTGTGTGTAAGTCGCCCTGCGCCTCACGTTGTCAAGTTGTGTGTAAGTCGCCCTGCGCCTCACGTTGTCAAGTTGTATGTAAGTCGCCCTGCGTCTCACGTTGTCTTGTTGTATGTAGGTCGCCCTGCTCCTCACGTTGTCTTGTTGCGTGGAATTCGCCCTGCGCCTCACTCTGATCTTTTACGTCGTCATTTTGTGTGTAAGTCACCCTGTGCTTCACGTTGACGTATTGTGTGCATGTGTGACACTGTGCTGCACCTGTGTTGTTTTCTTGTGCTGCACATGTCTTTGGGTGTCAGTCCCATATGACACTAGTTGTTACACTGCTCAGGTCATAGGTTAGTCCCGTCTTAGCATTTTCCCTCACACGAGGGGTGGCGTGTTGGCCACAGTCTCCTTAGTTGAGGAGCACTTCTTTGGGTGTAGTCCACCCATAGTGTCTTAGTTTTGGGGTACGTTTACCTCTTTACTTTCAATGTGGTTGTTGCTCACTTATTTTATGTGAGCTGTTCTTACACTACTTTCTTTTTCGCTTTTTGTTCTCTTTTAAAGGAGGAGGATGGTGTTAGTGTGTTTTATCCTTTCATTCTCCTTTCCTCCTTTGTTTGTCTGTTTTCCCTCTCGTGATGTGGTTTTACCATTCATCCCAGGGTTTATGGACTGTTTTCATCATTTGTACATTGCTGTGTATAGTTGTTTTCATTTTGATGTGGTTCTATTTATTTTTTCATTATAAAAGGGAGAGGATATGTAGTATTCTCATGTTATTCTGTAATGTTCCCTTTCACCTTGTTCCTAGCTGCTCAGCCAGTGTGAGTGTTCTGTGTAGAATGTTGGCGTGATTGACATGAGTGGAAAGCTTGGGTGCCTGGTGTGAGTGTTGTCAGTTGGAAGATGGGCTGAGCAGCTAGCAGACTGCTCCTGGTGGGGCTTGCTGTAAATACTTCTTATGGACTTAATAAACTACATGAATTACATCTCGGCTACGTCTACTATGTCACCTGAACACGTGGGGCCAGCCCACTACAATGAGGCTAATCAGTAGGGCATTTATCTGAGCGGTGCCCAGAGGTAGCAGATGTAAAAACTGTGGGGGTAGTCAGACACAGGGAAGATGGGGAGCCCTATGAAGGAAGAGTATAGCAGGTGGGGTCTGACAGAGAGGGCGCCTAGGTGAGAAGGCTACTCCAATAACAATTGGAAGAATTCCACAACTTTGTTTGGTGGGATTTGGCTCATATGCCCAGAGGTGCCTGCTAGGGGGAGAACTTTGATATTTGCTTAGTTATTCAGGGTTCTGTTGAAGATGGGGAGATATACATGAGGGAGGGAAGGAAGGGTTCCACCTTGCAGTTTTGAGAGTGTTTACCATGCTAAGCTTCTCACAAATCAAGGGATATAGGCACACAGGGATCAACACCAGCAGGGACAAGCTACAAACCCTCCAAAGCAGCACTTAACGGGAGCATCATGGGGGGAGACTAAAATATTGAGTCGAAATGTTAATAGGCTAAATTCCCCAGTGAAACAAAGGGACTCTAACTTCGACATATGCCTCCTACAGGATACCCATTTGGTCAAGAAAGATTTGCATAGATGTAATCAAAGTAGTTTCCCAGACAATTGTTCTCAGCTGACCCCAAGAAAAAGGAAGAATGGCTATTCTGCTAGTGAGTTCCTTTAGGGGTGAGATGAAAGAGCCAGTAACAGATGTTAGAGGCAGAGCACTGGCTATTAGGCTAACGTGGGAGCAGTATGCCTTTACGGTGGGGGCCGCAAACGTCGCTAAATGCAGCTCAAGAAAAACTCCTAAAATCAGTCGCCCCAAATATCACACAAATACCAAAGATATAACTGGAGGGGACCATAATCTTGTAACGAGTAATGATTTGGACAGATCATCACAAGGACTAGGTCCCATAGGGGCGATGTCGCCAGAGGACATTGAGTGGCTGAGGGAATTAGGCCTGGTAGACATTTGGCGTACTAAGCATCCTGATACGAAAGACTACTCACACTTCTCAGTCACCAATAAAACATATGCCAGATTAGACTATTTCCTTGGGTTGCTCTGACTAAAGGCCAGATGGAGACTTCTAAAAAGAAGTGCATTCCTTATTGAACCATGCGCCAATTCGAGTCAGAATACAAGCCCCCAATGTGCCGAAACTCCTCAATAGCTGGTATCCTAGAGATAATTTGCTCTACAGTGAGCATAATGGAGAGCAAATTAAAATGGCACTAGCTTTATATTTTAAATAAATTATAGGGAGGGAGTTGGATTGCACACTCTACAGGATGCATTAAAGTCGTCCTATGGGCACATTCATCTTGTTAACTTCAAGATCAATAATGCTAGAGAAGCGGCAACAACTGGAAGATCGAAAAAATAGAAGGGACACACAAAAGGATGGGGGGTGCAAAAGATCTAGCGTAAGCTAGAGCTCAACTCAGGGCACTTGATATCGACAAATTAGAATATGCTTTAATTAGGCTGAAACAAAGATACCATAAAGACGAGAATAGTGCAGGAAAGGAATTAATAAAACTCAGGGTCAAAGTGTCAAGAGATCATGTCCCTTCCATTCAGACCAGCTCAGGTACTCAGTGATGTTAACTACATCAGACATAGGCATCAAATAAACCATTAAAGAATGTTTACAAATCTTTTTATAAAGTGGAGAAAACCTAAAAAGGCACTTTCAGGAAACTCCTGAGAAATGTCGCTCTATCCGGACTGCCCGATTCACAGGTAGATAGTCTAGAACCGCCATTCACAATGGAAGGGATAATTGCTGTTTTTGCGAGGTTAAAAATGGCGAGAAGGGGGTGTGGCTTCCGCACCACCTAAAATGGCTGCCTAGCGGGGAAGCTCCGGCGCACAGCGGAAGCATTAATGGCATTTCGGCATTCCTAACACCGATTTTTCAGGAGGTTTGTGGCTGCGGGGGCAAAATAAAGGACAGGGATACTGCTGTGCTGCTTTTGATGAAGGTGCAGAGCATTTCCTTTAGTATTTTACTGGTGCAGGGTCCTCCTCAGATTACAGCAGCCATTTTATAGCTGGTTTCAAGCTGTCAGAATTTTACTGCTTATAATACGCTTTGAGGAGCGCTTGGAGTACTATTGTTTTCAGCAGTTTTTTATATTCATGTGACACTGGAGGTTTTGAGGGGACTGGCTTGCTGGAGCCTCAGTGGAGTTTCCCTTTATTTTTATAGGGGGCATTTTACGCTGCAGTGCTTTATCGAAGTCTGTATACAATATTTCCTTACTTGTCCTTTATAACACTGCTCTAAGGTCATACATGTCTGTAATGTGGCTATATTTTGGCACCTGAGTGACTTTTTTTTTTCTGCCTGTGGGTGAGCATTTGGAGTTGCACTCTATTGAACCTTCCTCATATGAATAAGTGCAATCATATTACTTCTGTGAGGAAGTCTGCATTCTATAGTTTTCTTTTCTATGGGAAAATTATGGAAGCCGCAGTTTGTTTTTATCTCCTAAGGCTAGATCATTTTCTGGATTAAGTGCTGAATCTTGCTGTTTCTGCACCAAAGGTATTATCAACTGCTTCTTTGGATTCTCCTTGTGAAAGTGCTAATGCTACGGTACCTCGTACTGTATCTATGCAATCCTCCCAACGTAAGAATCGTTCTCCTTCCTCAGTATCTAAACGACTAAAACAAGAACCTCCCTCAACTGAGAAGTCCATGTCTCCTATTTCTCTAGAAATATTGCTGGAGGGGATTCTGCACTACGTCCTTTCATGGAGGAGACTAATAACAGGATGCACTGCTTAGATGACAAATGGTCAAAGATGGAGGGGCGTGTATCTTTAGTAGAACAACAGATTGTAGACCTTCGTGAGGAAACTAATAAAATCACCAGTCTGGAAAGGGAGGATTTTTTTACTTAAACAACACACAGAGGATTTGAAAAACAAGAACAGGTGAAATAATCTCCGCTTTTATGGCCTTCCGGAGGCATTGGAAGGGAATGATCCCGTCTCCTTCACCTCCTTCCTTCAGAAATTGTTAGATATGCCTTCCTCCACTACACTCAGTATTCAGAGGGCGCACAGGCTAGGTCCTCGTCCTGCATTGTCATCATCTCCAGTCAACCAAGGGGAGTCATTATTCTTTTTTTGAAGTTTATTGACTTGTTGACGGTTCTTTCTACAGCTAAAGCGAAACGTCAAGTAACTTGGTTGGGACATAGAATGTTCCTCTCTCAGGATGTTTCTAATGTAACTACAGCCTTGAGGAAGGAATTCCTCAATCTTTGCACTCCTCTACACTCTCTTGCCACCAGATATGGTCTTTTTCATCCCTGTATCTTTAAGGTGACATTACAGAATAACACTACAACGTTTGAAGATCCATCTGAACTTGAAAAATTTCGTACAGACTCATATCTTGGTTACTTTGCATACAGCTGGTCACCCTAATGGTTGATGTTTTATTTTTCTCCTTTGCAGGTTTTTTTCTTTTCTGTCAGGTCAATAAGATTTCCTTGAAGTTTGTATAAGTCTCATGAGTCATTTTTCGGAAATGCTCTATTATGTTATATTATGTGTTCAATGTTGTTTCCTTGTCTTTTTTCTTTTACAGAGTCATCGTGTATGTTTGCTTTGTGCAGTGCTATCTCATAAGTGTGTATAGTCCGGGTGCGGCATGTATTCCTTCCCTTCTGGGTGTGTCATTGTTCCATGTGTCATCACCACCTCATTTTCTCTTCTATTGTTATTTATTCAGGTATGTCCTTACAGTCATCCTTTTTGGCTATGTACTGTCTTTTATTTCTGCTTCTCATTTTTTCTTGTCACCTTCCTTTTCTTCCTCTCCTGGTTTTCTCCATTCTTTTTCTTTCACTTTTTTCTTTTATTTCCTTCTTTATTATCTTTTTCCTATTTTCTCTTCTCTCTTCTTCATGTTTTCATTTTTATTTCTTGATATTGATAGCGTTCTCAAATTGTTTGCCCATGATTCACTTTATACAATTCCGAGTAATATCATGGAATATTAAGGGGTCTCTCAACCCGGTTAAATGACAGAGAATATTGTCGCATTTAGATAAATCTAGTCCTGACCTCGTTCTCCTTCAAGAAACCCATCTTACTCAATCTGAACCACTGAAATTTAAAAGAAACTGGGTTAGTCTTGTGTTTGTTTCTTCCTCTATGACTAAAAAGAATGGGGTTGTGATATTGTGTAATAAGTCTCTTAATCTTAATGTGGTTTTGCAAGAAGCAGATGATGCTCGTAGGTGGGTTATTATTGATGTTCTTCTAGATAATATACTGCTAACTATATTGAAAGTTTATGCTCCTACAAAACCTGATCATACGTTTTGGCCTTCCATTGCAAGAAAATGTGTGCAATATTATGATGCGTGCTTTATCTTAGGAGAGGATTGTAACCAAATCTTAGATCCTTTTTTGGATAGACAGTCGTCAGTTCAATTTGTGTCACATAAAATGTATAAGCAATTTCTTTCTGCCATTTCTAAAAGTGTGTTAGTAGACTCATAGAGATTGTCTAACCCTACAGTTAAAGATTATACCTTTTATTCTGCCACTCTTAGTACACTTTCACGATTAGACCACATTTTTCTCTCTAAATCTCTCTCACAATGTCTTGTGCAATCCTACATTACTCCAATTG
Organism: Calotriton arnoldi; assembly: GCA_963921515.1. Classification (NCBI taxonomy): domain Eukaryota; kingdom Metazoa; phylum Chordata; class Amphibia; order Caudata; family Salamandridae; genus Calotriton; species Calotriton arnoldi. The sequence continues at coordinate 183,228 of CAWUFW010008392.1, forward strand.
TGCTTCCGATCATGCCATGGTTATCACTGACTTGTATTTGGTTCCCCCTAGATCTCTGCCTCATAGGTGGAGATTTAATAATTTTTTACTCCAAGATGCTCAATTTTCTAGTTCTTTTGCTTCAGAATTTTAAATTATGTCTCCAAGAAAAAGAAAAATAGAATACAAGAGCATAATGCATTACTCTCTGCAATCAAAACTTTAGAGCAGCGGTACTTCTCTTCAAAATCGTCTTTAGATTTACATAATTTGCTGCAGGCTAAATTGTGGTTCAATACTACCTCTACTGAGGACGCCAATCACATACTCCTGAGAGATAATGCTCGTAATTACGGTGGGAAAAATAAAGTGGGTAAAGTGTTAGCAAATTATTTAAAGGTTAAAAAAGAGAGCCATGTTATTGATTCTATATCCTCTTCACAGGGGCAGTCTATCACTAACCATCAAGCTATTTTAGAGGAGTTTGTAAAATTTTATAAGTCCTTATATACTCCAGAAGTAGCGCCTCCTTCTTCCCATTTTACAGAATATTTAAGTCAGACCTCTAATATTACTCCCCCTGACCTGGATTTTGACTCGTTGGAAGGTGTTCTTACTACTGATGAATTGTCCGGAGCATTAAAATCATTAAAATTAAGGAAAACACCAGGTCCTGATGGGTTCACAGTGGAATTTTATCTACATTTCTCTCATCTTCTTCTTCCCTATTTATATCAGCTATTTAAACATTTTATTCCTTCCTTCACTACTTCAGGTTCTTTTCAGGAAGCAATTATTTGTCTCATACATAAAGATGGTAAAGATCCCCATGATTGTAAAAATTATAGACCAATTTCTTTATTAAATGTGGATTATAAAAATGTTGCTAAACTTTTAGCTCTTCGATTGGAATCGTTTCTCCCTTATCTTATTGGGAAAGAACAATCTGGCTTTAATAAAGGGAGATTTATATTGGATAATGCTCATTTGTTCTTAGTAAATCCCCTACTTTTAAATCTTCTCTTGCAGCCATAACCATTGATGCTGAGAAAGCGTTCGATAGAATAAGCTGGGAGATTATTCTTCAATCATTACAATGGCATGGATTTGGTCCTAAATTTATAGCTCTTATTTCTCTTTTATATTGTGCTCCTCGTGCATCAGTGTTAGTTAATGGAAGAGTTTCTTCTTATTTTTTTCTTCATAGAGGAGTTAGACAAGGGTGTCCATTTTCCCCTCTATTATTTGTCCTGGTGCTTGAACCTTTTCTGTCTCGTATTCGTAATAATACTTTTTTTGCTGGTTTTTCTTACGGTGAGCGTCATTTAAAATGTTCTGCTTATGCAGATGATATTCTTCTATTTATTTCCTCTCCTGATAGTTCTTTGCCCCCGCTTCTGCAGGAAATTTCTTCATTGTCGCAGGTATCAGGATATAAAATAAATAAATTATACTTTTATCCAATCTTATAGTATCACAGGGTATAAATGGTCTGATTCTGCCAAGATTAGGTATTTAGGGCACTACAAGGGCTGTTCTAGCCCCAAAGTTGTTTCCTGCTGCCATTACCTGCAGTACGTAGTGGGGAATCCAAACGCGGGCCATCCGAGGCCCCCTGTCCAGCTACAAGGCGGCGTCTAGCACCCTCGACTTGCGCATTGCTGGGGTGGGACTCGGTCCCCCAGCAGACCTTGCGCACGGCGTGGGAGGTGACGTTTCCTCCCGGTGCATAAATCATCAGCGCACTCCCGCTGCGGGGGTGAGCGCGGGCATGCTCGGGCCGCACCTGGGCCAAGGGCAGGCCCGTCTGTGCCCGTCAGAGCCCGGAGGAGGCTGTTCTGGGTCCCCCTCTAACGTGTGCGGCGGAAGCAGTGCAAGAGACTTAGGTTTTGTCTACAAGATGGGGAAACAGAAATCGACAATTTCAACTAATGAAGGTGAGCCCACGAACACCTTAGACTCTTTTCTTTTAAAATCCACTGATGCATTGGATAAAGAGATTCTATTTGTTGAACGTAGTTTATCCATGGGGGAAATGGGTGTACCTGCTAATCAGACTGACCCTTTAACCTAGGAGGTTTCTGTTGTGACGGTATCGGATCCCTTATTGCCAAACCCAGAGCCATCCATCACTCGGTCCAAACGTTTGATTTCTCGTGCAGCCAATGTTTTACTCTCGCCCCTGGGTCCATCAGAACCCCCATTAAAGAAGAAAAAAGGAGGAGGGAGGCTAACAAAAGAAAAAACTGTCGTACCTCAAGAATCTAATGCACTTTCCTCATCTTTTTCGGATTCTTTGATTTTAAAGATAGAGCAGTCATTTACAGTTTTACTCCAACCACTGATAAACAGGCTCTCCAGAATCGAGGCTAACATAGAGTCCTTTTGTTCTGTAAAGGGAGACAAAAATCTCCATATCTCTGGCTGCCGTATTAATTGCTTAACTAATCAGGGTTCAACTAGAGTGAGTAGAAATACTAATTTAGGAGGAATTCCATCAGACTCCCCCACTACTCAGCCGCAATCTGTTGCTCAAATTTCTAACCCCATGGTCTTGAAACCAACAAGGGACAATAATAGAGACTCCACATCTCAAGGAACATTTAAGGATACGACCCTGCCCCCTTTAAGATCCGATATAAGACTAGACCAAAGGACTAAACCAGCAAAAAGGAGCACAAATGACAATTATACGAAGTTGGCACTTCCCCCGGCAGCCTGTCCCTATGTCGTAATATTATCTAATGTTCCCAGATTACTTAGTACCCAAAAGGAGACCACAGAACAATTGATGTCTAAAGCAAGTCATTGGCTCCATAAACATGCGGGGGTTGGGGGGCGATGTTGTCACATATTTTAATGGCCAGAAGAGTAGGCTGGGTGGGGGATTCGGAAAAATGCTTTAAGCCTGACCGTGTGGTGGTCAATTTTAATTCTTCCCAAATGGTCCGGTATTTACTACAACGGCTTCTGACAGGTCCAACATCGCTTACACAGATATTCGCTTTACCGCTGGGGTATTTCTATAAACCCAATACACTGACACTGTGCGGTCGACAAACTCCCGCCCCGGACTCCGCCCCCTTCCCCATACTCAAGCCTCTGCAACACTCTTTGGGTCTGTCTCCCGTTGCTTTCCCTACATACAATCGATTCAATGCGTTATCAGATCTGGAGGGTTGTGATTGACATAGCTTGAACAGGAGAGTTCCCACTCCTGTTCAAAAGCCATCTATATGGAATTCTGAAACTCATATGTCTGTAACTACAATATACGATCAGGCCAAACCCATCACACTTATGTCATGGAATATTGCTGGCCTGAGCAGTAAATTGTCAAATCCAGATTGGATAAATATTATCGTTATGTATGACTTGATTTGTTTCCAGGAAACATGGGAAACCGAGCTGATTAATTTAGATGATTACCGTTCTTTTCACACTGCAGCCCTTCCATCAAGATCAGGAAGAGCCAGGAGAGGGATTTTAACTTTACTTAGAAATACGTTATGACTGGAAGTCGTGTCATATTATAATGTCTCTCCTTTTTATCATTTATTGCTTCTAAAAGGTCCAGATGAAGACACAATTCTCTTAGTTAATTTTTATAATAACAACTTCACAGGGGATATGAAAAACGTTGTAGACCAGCTGGAGGAAGATATTAATAATTGTCTTAGCACTTTAAAACATACCCCAAATATCTTGTGGTTGGGAGATTTTAACACACATTGCTGTCATCTTTCAAATTCAGCAGCATGTGGTTTTAATGATAATGAAGGTGATCCGTTACATCATTTTAATCATAATCAGTATGGAGAAGCACTGGATAGACTGCTAGTGATTAATAATCTAGAAATCTGCAACCCGATTGATATTTCATCTGGTGTGTTGCAAAAAACATTTGGTTCCCCCTCCCGGGGTATCACAATTGATTTATATAATTATAGCGGAACCCTTTAAAAAACTCATTTCCAGCTGCGAGATTAAGTACCTAAATTTTAGTGACCACGCTGCAATCACTGGTAAACTGAACTGGGCAGGAACTCACTTGGAGCAGCTAAGGCATGTTAAACCAACGATAATAAAAACTAATGGGATTACCCTAAAATGGGCCTCAGTAGATAAATCAGTCCTTGTCCTGAATATAATTCTAAAGACTCAAAATGACATTCCAACGTACCTAGAAACAGAATCCAATCCAACCCAGGTAACTATGGCCTTTGAGTCTATACTATTGGAGATCAAGTCTCATCTATTTAGAATAAAATCGACCCCTAAAACATCAGGGTTCAGATGGTTTGATCAATCATGTACTAAGTCCCTAGCAGCTTTGCATCAGGCCCTTGGGTCAACGCCTAGAGATACGGCTTTAGTCAAACTACGCTGCTTTCAATCTAATGAGGCCAGGAAGATTAGAATCACATCTTTAAAGAAAGAAGCGTGGGAACAACTCCACCGAGCTGCCATCTCCAAAAACTCTAGGGATTTTTGGACTACTATTAACGCCTCTTTCCTTAAACCATCATCAGCACCAACATTGGATTGTCATGTAGACGAGGAATCATGGGTCACATACTTTTCCAGTATATTTGATCCCAATACGGAGGGGGCGATACCACAGAACGTACCCATGCTCCCTCTCATTAAACCCCCCTTGATCTTCGATCATCAAGAGATTAGAGTAGCCCTTATGCAGTGCTCTGGCAACAAAGCGCCTGGACTGGATTGTACCCCTATAGATTTCTTCACTGATCAGCCAGACTTATGGGGTCCTGTGCTGACAAATGTCTTTAATGCAGTCGCTAAGGTGGGTCCACCAGACTCATGGAAGAAATCAATTTTAGTTCCAATTTACAAGAAAGGAGACAAATCCGAGGTCAAAAACTATAGGCCAATTTCGTTGCTGGATAGCACAGCAAAACTAATGGGCAGGGTTTTACTGAACAGACTAGAGGAGTGGGCAGCCAAAAACAAGGTCTTAATCCTGGTGTAATATGGCTTCAAAAAGGGAGTGGGCTCTCAGGACCAGTGCCTCAATCTAAGTCTATTAATCGCCAAGTATTCCCAAGTAAAATCTGGCATGTTATACTTGGCGTTTATGGACTTGTCGGCAGCATTTGACTGCGTGGCACATCAACATCTATTGAAGATAATGGAAGAAATGGGCATAGATGACTCCATTATATTTTTTATCAGGCAGCTTTACTCATCACCCACGGCCTGCGTCAGATACGGGAGAGAGGGGGAGTGCACCAGGGCGTTTCCAATCAGGGGAGTCTGGCAGGGCTGCGTACTCACCCCATTCCTTTTTTCCATTTACACTAATGGGGTGGAAGCTCACCTGTTGGACTCAATACTAGACGTTCCCAAAATCAACAACGTTTGCACCCCAATTCTCCTGTATGCTGATGACACAGTGCTAATTGCCCTCGTGGGCCTCGCCCTGCAAAAGTTACTAGATATCAATGTAACCTACATGCAAAAACTAGGGCTAAAAACCAATGTGGCCAAGTTTTTTATCTTAATCACTGGCCGGAAGGATAGGAAGTTCCCAAGCTTCCACATATCTGGCCAGAAAATAGCCCATACCGATAACTTTTCTTACTTAGGTGTAACATTTGATAGGCAACTATCATGGTCCAATATGCTCGTCACTAGGGGGTTATCGCTTGAGAGAAGCATCATTGCTCTCCATTCATTTATAAAAAAATTGGGAGCAAAACCCATCGACATGGTAAAAAATGTTTATGCTGCAAAATCATTGTTGGTAGCAACCTACGGGGCAGGCATATGGGGTTATATTAAGCCCTCTGCCCATCAAATTATAGAGGACACCTTTTGGAAAAAATGTGTGGGCCTCCCTGTAAGCTGCTCCAACTTTATTGCCCATACAGACCTGGATGTCCCATTTGTGACCGATACAATTACATTTGGCTCCAATAATGTTGTGGCATTCTATCTGGAGAAGGGAATATATCTATATTACCCAAAAGTTAATTGAAGACTGCCTATCCCTGGAAAATGCCCATAGGAAGATTAGAATCACATCTTTAAAGGAAGAAGCGTGGGAACAACTCCACCTAGCTGCCATCTCCAAAAACTCTAGGGATTTTTGGAGTACTATTAACGCCTCTTTCCTTAAACCATCATCAGCACCAACATTGGATTGTCATGTAGACGAGGAATCATGGGTCACATACTTTTCCAGTATATTTGATCCCAATACGGAGGGGCGATAACACAGAACGTACCCGTGCTCCCTCTCATTAAACCCCCCTTGATCTTCGATCATCAAGAGATTAGAGTAGCCCTTATGCAGTGCTCTGGCAACAAAGCGCCTGGACCGGATTGTACCCCTATAGATTTCTTCACTGATCAGCCAGACTTATGGGGTCCTGTGCTGACAAATGTCTTTAATGCAGTCGCTAAGGTGGGTCCTCCAGACTCATGGAAGAAATCAATTTTAGTTCCAATTTACAAGAAAGGAGACAAATCCGAGGTCAAAAACTATAGGCCAATTTCGTTGCTGGATAGCACAGCAAAACTATTGGGCAGGGTTCTACTGAACAGACTAGAGGAGTGGGCAGCCAAAAACAAGGTCTTAATCCCGGTGTAATATGGCTTCAAAAAGGGAGTGGGCTCTCAGGACCAGTGCCTCAATCTAAGTCTATTAATCGCCAAGTATTCCCAAGTAAAATCTGGCATGTTATACTTGGCGTTTATGGACTTGTCGGCAGCATTTGACTGCGTGGCACATCAACATCTATTGAAGATAATGGAAGAAATGGGCATAGATGACTCCATTATATTTTTTATCAGGCAGCTTTACTCATCACCCACGGCCTGCGTCAGATACGGGAGAGAGGGGGAGTGCACCAGGGCGTTTCCAATTAACAGGGGAGTCCGGCAGGGCTGCGTACTCACCACATTCCTTTTTTCCATTTACACTAATGGGGTGGAAGCTCCCCTGTTGGACTCAATACTAGACGTTCCCAAAATCAACAACGTTTGCACCCCAATTCTCCTGTATGCTGATGACACAGTGCTAATTGCCCTCATGGGCCTCGGCCTGCAAAAGTTACTAGATATCAATGTAACCTACATGCAAAAACTAGGGCTAAAAACCAATGTGGCCAAGTCTTTTATCATAATCACTGGCTGGAAGGATAGGAAGTTCCCAAGCTTCCACATATCTGGCCAGAAAATAGCCCATACCAATAACTTTTCTTACTTAGGTGTAACATTTGATAGGCAACTATCATGGTCCAATATGCTCGTCACTAGGGGGTTATCGCTTGAGAGAAGCATCATTGCTCTCCATTCATTTATTAAAAAATTGGGAGCAAAACCCATCGACATGGTAAAAAATGTTTATGCTGCAAAATCAGTGTTGGTAGCAACCTACGGGGCAGGCATATGGGGTTATATTAAGCCCTCTGCCCATCAAATTATAGAGGACACCTTTTGGAAAAAATTTGTGGGCCTCCCTGTAAGCTGCTCCAACTTTATTGCCCATACAGACCTGGATGTCCCATTTGTGACCGATACAATTACATTTGGCTCCTATAATGTTGTGGCATTCTATCTGGAGAAGGGAATATAACTATATTACCCAAAAGTTAATTGAAGACTGCCTATCCCTGGAAAATGCCCATAGGAAGATTAGAATCACATCTTTAAAGGAAGAAGCGTGGGAACAACTCCACCTAGCTGCCATCTCCAAAAACTCTAGGGATTTTTGGAGTACTATTAACGCCTCTTTCCTTAAACCATCATCAGCACCAACATTGGATTGTCATGTAGACGAGGAATCATGGGTCACATACTTTTCCAGTATATTTGATCCCAATACGGAGGGGGCGATAACACAGAACGTACCCGTGCTCCCTCTCATTAAACCCCCCTTGATCTTCGATCATCAAAAGATTAGAGTAGCCCTTATGCAGTGCTCTGGCAACAAAGCGCCTGGACCGGATTGTACCCCTATAGATTTCTTCACTGATCAGCCAGACTTATGGGGTCCTGTGCTGACAAATGTCTTTAATGCAGTCGCTAAGGTGGGTCCACCAGACTCATGGAAGAAATCAATTTTAGTTCCAATTTACAAGAAAGGAGACAAATCCAAGGTCAAAAACTATAGGCCAATTTCGTTGCTGGATAGCACAGCAAAACTAATGGGCAGGGTTTTACTGAACAGACTAGAGGAGTGGGCAGCCAAAAACAAGGTCTTAATCCTGGTGTAATATGGCTTCAAAAAGGGAGTGGGCTCTCAGGACCAGTGCCTCAATCTAAGTCTATTAATCGCCAAGTATTCCCAAGTAAAATCTGGCATGTTATACTTGGCGTTTATGGACTTGTCGGCAGCATTTGACTGCGTGGCACATCAACATCTATTGAAGATAATGGAAGAAATGGGCATAGATGACTCCATTATATTTTTTATCAGGCAGCTTTACTCATCAGCCACGGCCTGCGTCAGATACGGGAGAGAGGGGGAGTGCACCAGGGCGTTTCCAATCAACAGGGGAGTCTGGCAGGGCTGCGTACTCACCCCATTCCTTTTTTCCATTTACACTAATGGGGTGGAAGCTCCCCTGTTGGACTCAATACTAGACGTTCCCAAAATCAACAACGTTTGCACCCCAATTCTCCTGTATGCTGATGACACAGTGCTAATTGCCCTCGTGGGCCTCGCCCTGCAAAAGTTACTAGATATCAATGTAACCTACATGCAAAAACTAGGGCTAAAAACCAATGTGGCCAAGTTTTTTATCTTAATCACTGGCCGGAAGGATAGGAAGTTCCCAAGCTTCCACATATCTGGCCAGAAAATAGCCCATACCGATAACTTTTCTTACTTAGGTGTAACATTTGATAGGCAACTATCATGGTCCAACATGCTCGTCACTAGGGGGTTATCGCTTGAGAGAAGCATCATTGCTCTCCATTCATTTATTAAAAAATTGGGAGCAAAACCCATCGACATGGTAAAAAATGTTTATGCTGCAAAATCAGTGTTGGTAGCAACCTACGGGGCAGGCATATGGGGTTATATTAAGCCCTCTGCCCATCAAATTATAGAGGACACCTTTTGGAAAAAATTTGTGGTCCTCCCTGTAAGCTGCTCCAACTTTATTGCCCATACAGACCTGGATGTCCCATTTGTGACCGATACAATTACATTTGGCTCCAATAATGTTGTGGCATTCTATCTGGAGAAGGGAATATATCTATATTACCCAAAAGTTAATTGAAGACTGCCTATCCCTGGAAAATGCCCATAGGAAGATTAGAATCACATCTTTAAAGGAAGAAGCGTGGGAACAACTCCACCTAGCTGCCATCTCCAAAAACTCTAGGGATTTTTGGAGTACTATTAACGCCTCTTTCCTTAAACCATCATCAGCACCAACATTGGATTGTCATGTAGACGAGGAATCATGGGTCACATACTTTTCCAGTATATTTGATCCCAATACGGAGGGGGCGATAACACAGAACGTACCCGTGCTCCCTCTCATTAAACCCCCCTTGATCTTCGATCATCAAGAGATTAGAGTAGCCCTTATGCAGTGCTCTGGCAACAAAGCGCCTGGACCAGATTGTACCCCTATAGATTTCTTCACTGATCAGCCAGACTTATGGGGTCCTGTGCTGACAAATGTCTTTAATGCAGTCGCTAAGGTGGGTCCACCAGACTCATGGAAGAAATCAATTTTAGTTCCAATTTACAAGAAAGGAGACAAATCCGAGGTCAAAAACTATAGGCCAATTTCGTTGCTGGATAGCACAGCAAAACTATTGGGCAGGGTTTTACTGAACAGACTAGAGGAGTGGGCAGCCAAAAACAAGGTCTTAATCCCGGTGTAATATGGCTTCAAAAAGGGAGTGGGCTCTCAGGACCAGTGCCTCAATCTAAGTCTATTAATCGCCAAGTATTCCCAAGTAAAATCTGGCATGTTATACTTGGCGTTTATGGACTTGTCGGCAGCATTTGACAGCGTGGCACATCAACATCTATTGAAGATAATAGAAGAAATGGGCATAGATGACTCCATTATATTTTTTATCAGGCAGCTTTACTCATCACCCACGGCCTGCGTCAGATACGGGAGAGAGGGGGAGTGCACCAGGGCGTTTCCAATCAACAGGGGAGTCCGGCAGGGCTGCGTACTCACCCCATTCCTTTTTTCCATTTACACTAATGGGGTGGAAGCTCCCCTGTTGGACTCAATACTAGACGTTCCCAAAATCAACAACGTTTGCACCCCAATTCTCCTGTATGCTGATGACACAGTGCTAATTGCCCTCATGGGCCTCGGCCTGCAAAAGTTACTAGATATCAATGTAACCTACATGCAAAAACTAGGGCTAAAAACCAATGTGGCCAAGTCTTTTATCATAATCACTGGCTGGAAGGATAGGAAGTTCCCAAGCTTCCACATATCTGGCAAGAAAATAGCCCATACCAATAACTTTTCTTACTTAGGTGTAACATTTGATAGGCAACTATCATGGTCCAATATGCTCGTCACTAGGGGTTATCGCTTGAGAGAAGCATCATTGCTCTCCATTCATTTATTAAAAAATTGGGAGCAAAACCCATCGACATGGTAAAAAATGTTTATGCTGCAAAATCAGTGTTGGTAGCAACCTACGGGGCAGGCATATGGGGTTATATTAAGCCCTCTGCCCATCAAATTATAGAGGACACCTTTTGGAAAAATTTGTGGGCCTCCCTGTAAGCTGCTCCAACTTTATTGCCCATACAGACCTGGATGTCCCATTTGTGACCGATACAATTACATTTGGCTCCTATAATGTTGTGGCATTCTATCTGGAGAAGGGAATATATCTATATTACCCAAAAGTTAATTGAAGACTGCCTATCCCTGGAAAATGCCCATAGGAAGATTAGAATCACATCTTTAAAGGAAGAAGCGTGGGAACAACTCCACCTAGCTGCCATCTGCAAAAACTCTAGGGATTTTTGGAGTCCTATTAACGCCTCTTTCCTTAAACCATCATCAGCACCAACATTGGATTGTTATGTAGACGAGGAATCATGGGTCACATACTTTTCCAGTATATTTGATCCCAATACGGAGGGGGCGATAACACAGAACGTACCCGTGCTCCCTCTCATTAAACCCCCCTTGATCTTCGATCATCAAGAGATTAGAGTAGCCCTTATGCAGTGCTCTGGCAACAAAGCGCCTGGACCGGATTGTACCCCTATAGATTTCTTCACTGATCAGCCAGACTTATGGGGTCCTGTGCTGACAAATGTCTTTAATGCAGTCGCTAAGGTGGGTCCACCAGACTCATGGAAGAAATCAATTTTAGTTCCAATTTACAAGAAAGGAGACAAATCCGAGGTCAAAAACTATAGGCCAATTCGTTGCTGGATAGCACAGCAAAACTAATGGGCAGGGTTTTACTGAACAGACTAGAGGAGTGGGCAGCCAAAAACAAGGTCTTAATCCTGGTGTAATATGGCTTCAAAAAGGGAGTGGGCTCTCAGGACCAGTGCCTCAATCTAAGTCTATTAATCGCCAAGTATTCCCAAGTAAAATCTGGCATGTTATACTTGGCGTTTATGGACTTGTCGGCAGCATTTGACTGCGTGGCACATCAACATCTATTGAAGATAATGGAAGAAATGGGCATAGATGACTCCATTATATTTTTTATCAGGCAGCTTTACTCATCACCCACGGCCTGCGTCAGATACGGGAGAGAGGGGGAGTGCACCAGGGCATTTCCAATCAACAGGGGAGTCCGGCAGGGCTGCGTACTCACCCCATCCTTTTTTCCATTTACACTAATGGGGTGGAAGCTCCCCTGTTGGACTCAATACTAGACGTTCCCAAAATCAACAACGTTTGCACCCCAATTCTCCTGTATGCTGATGACACAGTGCTAATTGCCCTCGTGGGCTTCGCCCTGCAAAAGTTACTAGATATCAATGTAACCTACATGCAAAAACTAGGGCTAAAAACCAATGTGGCCACGTTTTTTATCTTAATCACTGGCCGGAAGGATAGGAAGTTCCCAAGCTTCCACATATCTGGCCAGAAAATAGCCCATACCAATAACTTTTCTTACTTAGGTGTAACATTTGATCGGCAACTATCATGGTCCAATATGCTCGTCACTAGGGGGTTATCGCTTGAGAGAAGCATCATTGCTCTCCATTAATTTATTAAAAAATTGGGAGCAAAACCCATCGACATGGTAAAAAAAATTTATGCTGCAAAATCAGTGTTGGTAGCAACCTACGGGGCAGGCATATGGGGTTATATTAAGCCCTCTGCCCATCAAAATATAGAGGACACCTTTTGGAAAAAATTAGTGGGCCTCCCTGTAAGCTGCTCCAACTTTATTGCCCATACAGACCTGGATGTCCCATTTGTGACCGATACAATTACTTTGGCTCCAATAATGTTGTGGCATTCTATCTGGAGAAGGGAATATATCTATATTACCCAAAAGTTAATTGAAGACTGCCTATCCCTGGAAAATGCCCATAGGATCCCGTGGATCTCCTATATTAAATCTACTCTTTCTTCTTTAGGTTTAGAATGTCTATTTGCTGTCCCTAGCGACTGTTTGAACATTTAAAAAAGTGAGATAAAATCCTGCTTCCTTAAACAAAGGGCTGAAGCAAGATTGAAAACAATTTGCACAAAAGTATCGGTCAAATCATATTTATAAAGTCCAATGGTACAGGAAGGGCCAACATCTTACATATTTACTGTGATAAATGCATGTCATAGATTCTTTTTAATTAGATTTCAATTGAACTTTATTCCTTGTATGTTGGCCCATCCAGCTGGAATTTATTCCATAAATGAATTACCACCTTGTCCTTGTGATGGTGTTTCTGCACAATCAAATTTACACATTTTTTTCTTTTGTAAATTTTATGCAGAACCACGTAAAATATTTATCCTGCCCCTGATGCATAAATATTATCTTAAACAATGTCATGTAGCAATCTATTTTCTACAATCTCTGCCTAATCCCATGGTTTGCTTCTCTGTGGCGTCCTTTTTAATTCAATCACGAAAGATTCGGCGATTACACAATACTCGAGAATGAATTTCAAACTGTCGTTTTTCTTTATCAGCTGGTTTTTATTAACTGTCTTCTAACTGTGAATGTTATGATCCTTTTTTCCTTTTTAACTTGTAATGTATATAATTCTTCTTTTTGTATAGATGTTTTTAACTGTATTTTTCTGTACTTTTATGATCTTATATTATAAGCATCGAATAAAGTAAATTGACTGACTGACTGACGTATTTAGGGATTTGGTTTACCAGTTATATTCCGGAAACCATTAAAATTTATTTTACAGAATTAAATACTAAAATAGTGAATATTCTATCTTCTTGGAATCCTTTATTTTTATCTTGGTGGGGTTACTTAGACTCTATAAAAATGATGATCTCTCCTCTTTTGCTTTATCTTCTTTCTATGTTACCAGTACATATTCCAAAGTATTTCTTTAAGAAAATTAACTCTTTTCTTATTAGTTTTTTATGGCATAATAAAAAGCCAAGTGTAGCTTTAATTACTTTACAGAGATCTAAATTGACGGAGGTGTGAATTTCCCAAATTTTTATCATTATCATAAAGCTTTTGCCCTCCATCAAGCAGCGCTCTGGACTTCTGAGCTGTCTTCTTTTTTCTCTTCATTGTGGCTAGAGTTTGAAAAGCCTTTATATTCCCGTTTACTTTCAAATAGATGCTATCTTTTTCTTTTACAAAGTCGATTCTTCACTCTTCTATTTTACAAAAAATGGTTTAATTGATTAAATCTATGTTTCTGCCTGTTTCTTTGACTCCCTCACTGTTTCTGAAGATGCCTTTATGGTATAACTCTTTGATTAAACTTAACAACCGTCCTCTTTTTTGGCGTACTTGGAAGGATAGGGGCCTTATCTGGGTATCTCAACTTTTTCATAATAATTCTCCTATTTCTTTTCCTCAATTTTGTCACGAGTATCATTGTCCCAAGTCTTTTTATCCTCATTTCTTATCTTCAATGAATGTTATTCTGGATGTTTATTTTTCAGTACAACATTCCGCTCACTCAGTTTCCTTTGCATCTGGATTTACTGATTTCCTGAAAACTGCTCCTAAAGCTGCATTTATCTATAAAACTCTTTCACTTTCGGATCCCTCTCGAACCAAATCAAAGTTGGAGTTCTTATGGGAACAGGACCTTGATATTCTTTGGGAAGTTACGTTTTGGAATAAGATATGGACACGTATCTATTACATTTCTAGGTCAGCAAGTGTCACACAATCCCTATTTTCTATTTATCATAGATAATATTTTATCCCCCTGCGCTGTTCCAACTTGTACTCAGATGCCTCTGACAGCTGCTGGTCTTGTGGTTTTCCTAAGGCTGATCATATGCATCTGTTGTTTAGGTGTCCTAATACACTTTCTTTTTGGCATAAGGTTTGGTACCAGATCAGAAAGATTTTTAATTTAGAACATCCCTTTAAGATTCTTTACATTTTTCTAGGTTCTTTAACTAGTTATCTTGTACCATCTTTTCCTTTAGATATTTTATTAGTGATTGCCTTCCAGCAAGTCACCTTTATTTGGAAATCATCATCTAAGTTATCTTATAAGATGTGGTGGAATTTGGTATGCTTGCATCATAAATTGGATACTATTCAATGTTTATCTGCTTATAATGCTGATCTGTTATGGTTACCTTTTACTACATTTCTTAATCAGGTTGATAAGCTTATGTTTAACACTAATTCAGTATTATCAGAGAATTTCTATCCCCCATAAATATTATCTCTCTTCTTTGCTATTGTATTTGTATTGTAGATGACATTCTTTATTTTATTGTATGATAGTTGTTTCATTCATTTAATTTAGGATGTGGATGAGAACGTTCTTTCTCAGCTCGTTATATTTAAGATACTGTTTATTCCCTTTTTATCCTTATGTTATGTCACCCTCTCCGTCCCCTCCTTCTCTTCCCCTACTTGCAAAATTATAAAGACTTAAGTATTTTTCTCATGTTCTCAGTACCATTTGTGAATTGTTGCTTGCTTATCACAGTTGTTGTGCTGTTTTATGGTATTTATTGATTCTCAATAAAGTCTGTCAAACACAAAAATGGCGAGGAAACATTTTAGAAATCTCCTTACTCCAATAGATATTTCCATCTGTTTTAAAATACCTTTTTCCATGCCCTGGCACACATGCAGTAGGCAAGCTGAGGTAATAACATGGTCAATGCAAGAGGCCTCTATTGGGGTCCTGCCCAAGCCAAGCACGGACCCTTCATTATATGTGTCCTACCTGCTAATATCCTTACTAAACTTAGACGCCAATCTGTTCACAGGAATTCTGGCCAATAGGCTGGAGACTCATATAAGGAGCCTTGTGGCCACTAATCGGGCCGGGTTCATCCTAGGCATAAAACGTTTAGATATTACAAAGTGCATTATACATATCATTGACCACATGGAGAGAACAAATATGACAGTATTCTCAATGCCGATAAGGCATTTGACTGGGTCCGCTGGCTGTTCTTGGGCTTTGCCCAGAATTCCTATCTTGGGTTTTCGGCAACTAGGAAGGCCCTCAGTCAAGAATTAATAAAGTATCAATTGCACTATTTAGGGTTCGAAGGGGAACGAAACAGGGTTGCCCTCATTGACCCCTGTTTTTTGCATTATACATAGAACCCTTAACTATAACGGGCAGGATGAATGACAGCATTAAGGGGGTGAAGATTGGCGGCACTGAGCATATTATCTGTATGTATGCAGGTGACCTCTTAATGATGTTATTGGATCTGAAACACTCTGTTCCAGTGACAAAGGAAGCTCCTCAAATATATGGGCAGGCCTCAGGCTTTAGAATGAACCTACAGGAGTTGCAGATGCTGAGTCTCTGATTACCAGCTGTGCAAAAATAACACTTGAATAGATTACCCATCCAGTGGGCTAGAGACAGCATACAATACCTTGGGTAAAACTAACTCCGTCTTTGAACAAAATGGCTTTGAGAACTATTCTGACTTGATGAGGCTGCTGTGGTTGGAATTTCAGTTCTGGCACATGGGAGGCTTGCCATGGCTAGGGTGATTGGCAGTGAGCAGTGCTACCCAGATTCTTATTTATAGCACAAACCTTCCTGCCACAACTTCCTAAAGGTAACCTATGCAAAATACAGGTGTTGATCAATAAGTTCACCTGGGTTGGTAAGAGACCTAGCATGGCAGCTGCAGTAATGTATTAACCCATAGGAGGGGGGGGTCTGGTGCTGCCAAATATAACCCAAAATTATTATGCAGCCCAGCTCTGCTACATAGTGGAGTGGCATCATAAAGAAAGCGAGAAATACTGGTGCTTTATAGACCAGACAAATGCTGTGACTCATATTTGGAAGGTGCACTGGCTGCCTAAGAAGCTCATGGCATGGGGTTTACACTCTTTGCTGGGATCGAGAGCTACTTTGGCAGCTTTTCATGCTTTGGTGATTAAGACAGGGCTCTCCACTATCCCATTGCCCATCACACCTATAATTGATGATTCTGGTTTTACCCCAGCAATGAGTGGAGAGGAATTTTATGCCTGTCAAGAGGTGTGTTGTAGAAAGATCAGTGAAATGGAATTAAGTGAAATGAAAAAGATTTTTAGAAGTCGCAAATGCCCAAGAGTGCCAAGGCGCTGATGGATAGTCATGATAGAGCGACTCGGGCAAGGTGTCTAACTTGGTGTTCCACAGAAAATATAGGACCTTAGTATAGAATGAAGAGCCAGGTTTTCAATGCCTTTCTGAAGAGAGTATGGATGTTCAGGGAAGTCAGGTGATGGGGGAGAGAGTTCCAGAGCTTAGCTAACGCCATCAACAAAGCTGTGCCTCCCTATTTAGTTTTCCAGACTCTGGGGACTACAACCAAGTTACGGTCAGCTGAGCAAAGTTTCCTACTAGGAACATACAATTGAAACATGTTTCTAATTCCTTCCAGAACTGAGTTGTATAAGGATTTGCGAACAGTGAATAGCACCTTAAACAGAATGCGCTTTTTGACTGGTAGCCAGTGGAGTTTGATTAATCCTCTTGAGACTGATTGATGTTTGGGGATGTCTAAGGTCAGTCTCACTGCTGCATTCTGTATCATTTGCAGCTTTGTCTGTGCTATCTTGTTAATATCAAGCTAAAGCACGTTGCAGTAACCTTTACGAGACCAGCACTATGGCTACTTATTTGTGGTAGAGGGATGAAAGGAAAGACCTTCCACAGCATTCTGATGATCCAGAAGCAGGTCACCACAATGCGGTTGACCTGAAGGTCCAGCACCAGTTCACTGTCCAGGGTTACTCCCAAATTGTTCGCTGCTTGAGTGGGTGACCACCAGTTGTGATCACTTAAGGGCGAGTTTACTTAAAAAAAGCAGGACCTATTTCTTTTCACCGTTATGTTTCAGACAGTTCTTTCACATCCAGGTGGTCACTGCCTTCATGCAGTTGTTAAAGTTAGCCGCAATGGCCAGCTGTGTCTTTTGTGATGGATACATTTATTTGCATGTCATCCGCATACGACACAGCCTGTAGATCAAAGGAGCGTATCAACTTGGCCAGAGGGGAGACGTATAGATTGAACAATGTTTGGCTCAGGGACAAGCCCTGAGGAACCCCACAAGGCAAGGTGAATGGTTCAGATTTAAAGTAATTCACTATCACGGTCTGTGACCTGTTGTTTTTTTTTTTTAAACATATTTTATTGGTCATTTATGATATCATCACAACAGGTCAACAGTTGAAATACATTCCATACATAGATTCTGTGGACGTGTCTTCTGCTGATGTTCCTATTACTGTCTAAAAACTCCCTATTCAACAATTGTAACTTTAGCGTTCCCCCCGTCCCTCCCTCCTCCCCTGCGAGTCCACAGCCTTAAGTATAGGACTAGTATCTACTACATGGTGCTACATGTGTATCAGCTAATGAAAGTTCCGTATGGGGGTTCATGAGGTGTTAGGTTAGGGTGCAAATCTGTAAAGATAAGTTCACCTCCCGAGTATAGTGTTTCCTCATTTGTGACCGGTGGTGTTATGTATTGAGGCCTTATTCTATTGGGTCTCATCTTCTCCTTCCGATCCCTCCACCTCCGGCTGTGTTCGGTCGTGCAATAAGGTTTCCCATGCTCTGACCATTTCCATATTCTGCATTCCTCTCTTAGCCTCCCTCATCAGGACCTGCCCCTCACATCCCGCCCACTTAAGGAGCTCTGTTTTCCAGGTGGTTATCTTGGGACCCCCTTGCGACTTCCAGTGCTTAGTAATTTCCCTTTTAGCTAATATAAGCCCCAGATATTGGAACCTGCTAGTGTCCTTGTTTTTGGGTGTGTGGGGGAACCACCCTAGGAGACAGTGGGCTGGGGAGCAGGGAATCTCTTTGTCAATGGTTTCTCCTAGTATGCGCATTACCCCCTCCCAGTATTCCCGTAGGCGAGGGCAGGACCAGAACATGTGCAGGATATGTGTCTGTTCTTCCCCACACTGTGGGCAAACTTCCCTTTCTGTCTGAAAGTATCTGTGTATGCGTTCAGGGGTTAAATAGGCTCTATGGATTACATAATAGTTTATTAGTTTAAAGCGTGCGTTTCTGGAAACTATAGGTGTTCTCCTCAGTATATTGTCCCAGTCTTTTGTCGGGATTGGGAGCCAAGATCTTCCTCCCATTGTAGGCTCAGTGCCTCTAGTGGCCGTATTCCATCTGCCTGTAGTGCCCTATATAAGCAGGGGATTCCTTTAAAGGTTCCTGCCGATAAGGCTATGTAGTAGGAGCTCTTCTGGGAGGTAGGTTCTGTAGATCCTGTCTTCCAGTGTTTACGTATTGCTGTCGTGAGTGCTCTATGGAACAAGAAATGTCCCTGTGGTAGACCAAACTCAGCGCACAGCTCCCCAAATGGCAGCAATTCCGTGTCCCTATAGAGTTCTCCCATTTTTGTCACCCCAGCCTCTATCCAGATCTCCAAGGTCCTCCAATTGTTCCCGTGCATGAGTGCTCTTAGCATGTCTAATGGGATGTCTGGCGAGTACAGGGTCTTCACTCCTATTCTCTGCAAACCTCGGCGCCAGCATCTGTTCTGTACTTTAAGTGCTTGAGAGTCATCCCCAGCTGACCTATTCACCCTGAGAAATATCTGTAGAAGCTCACGTAGTGCTGGGCCAGTCGCCCCTGGATTGTCCGTCTGCCGTCGCCTTCGCGCTATACTTTGCACCAACCACTGCATTTGTGCTGCTATGTAATAATTCTCGAAGTCTGGGACCGCCATGCCACCCTCCCCCGTCGGTCGCTGCATTGTGCGCAGGGCTACTCTGCGGCGACCCGAGCTCCAAAGAAAGGTTCGAATCTGAGCTTTCAGCTTTCTGAAAAAAGCCATGGGGATCCACACTGGGAGAGTGTTAAAAAAGTATAGTAAGCGGGGGAGTGCTATCATTTTGAGTAGCGCGATCCTGCCAGCTACTGAGAGCGGCAAGGTGCTCCAGAAATCCAGGGCTGCTTTCAGTCCACTCATTGTTTTTCCTATATTCCCCTCGTATATATATCTGTCCAGTTATGGTAAATATGGACGCTCAGGTACGGTAAGCAGCGGGGCTCCCATCGCAGGTTTCCAAGGTCCCCAGGAGGCCAGCTCGTCCGCACCACCGGAAAGAGTGAGACTTTTGCCAACTCACCCTAAGTTCTGAATTGTGGCCGAATGTCTCCAGTAGGGCCCGGCCCTTCACCATGTCCTCATCCCCTCTGTCCAAGAACAATAGCAGGTCGTCCACATGGAGGGCTATATAGTGGCAAGCCTGGTCAACCTTCATCCCTCTGTAGTGGCCCCCTGTTCTGGACACGTGCACAAGGGGCTACATGACCAAGGCAAACAAGAGAGGGGAAAGAGGGCATCCCTGCCTGGTGCCTCTCTCTACTGGCCATCCCCTGGATATTGTTTGCCCCGTGCGCAATCGAGCCGTGGGCTCAGTAAAAAGGAGCCTAGTCCATTTTATAAATCTCTCCCCTAGTCCCATACTCATCACCTCATACAGGCAGTTCCATTCTAGGCTGTCGAATGCTTTCTCTATATCGACCGCAAATATCGTAGCTGTTTCGCAGCCTTCCCTATTCGCCTCTAGTATATTGAGTAACCGTCTGATATTTCCAGCCGTGTTACGGGCTGGGATGAACCCAGCTTGGTCCTCATGTACTAGCGTGGTCATATGGGTGGTCATATGGGGCATATGGGGCATTTACATGAGCCTTCTTATTGGGTTTCAGGATAGGGACTATTATAGCCTCCCTGGTGGTTGTCGGGAAGGAGCCCATATCGTTGGCTGCTTTGTACAGCCTCACCAGTTGGGGAATCAATTCAGCAGAATATGTGGAGTAAATCTCCACAGGGAGCTCGTCAGTGCCTGGGGTCTTATTGCGCGCCATATGTTTAATAGCAAAAGAAACAATTGATGGACGGAATGCTGGACAATGCAAACATTCACCCCCAGTCACAAGGATCTGGGTTAAATCAATCATTCTTTTGCTCACCACACCACCCCAGTTTGGACCCAGCCAAATGCAAATCAGTCTTGACCCTGTTCCTTGTGGGAACAATCCAGCCCGAACTGCCAAGCCAGGTCCTCCCTGGACCGGAAACAAGCATCCTGGGACCGGTTTCAGGGCATCACCCTTCATCAGCCAGGCTAGCTTGAATCAAGTGGAGTAGTGAGAATGATGGATTTAACCCAGATCTCTTGACTGGGGGTGAATGTTTTGATTTGTTCTGCATTCCGTCCATCAACTGTGTGTCTTTTGATAGGTTTAATAGCAGCGGCTGTTTCGCAGGATGTTATGTCCCTTCCCAATAGGTCTGTGGTTTCCTCCATGACCCTCGGTACCTCAAGGTTTGTTATATACCCTCGTATCGCCTGTGGTTCTCTAGGGAATGCGCTAGCGTATAAAGTTGAATAATAGTCAGCAAATATCTCATTGATCCCTTCTTGGGTATAAATCCTTTCCCCTTCCGCGTTCTCAGCTTCTAGTAAGGGTGAACCTTTTTTGGCAGGGTTAGCAAGCCACACCAGCAAGGAACCCGATTTGTCCCTCACAGCATGTGTTTTATCCATATAGCTTTTATGATCAAAACATCGGAGGCGCTCCACTTGCACTGCTACCTCCTCTTTGGCCGTTAGGAGGTCTACCTGGATCTCTGGGTGGTTCAGTCGTCTGAGCTCTGTTTCCCGCAAATGCTTTTCAGCCCTTTCTACTTCTGTCAGTAGCATTTGCCGAATTCCTTTGGATTCGGCAATGCAATATCCCTGTGTCACCGCCTTAAAGGCGTCCCACTCTATTTGAGGGGTGGACGCCGTCCCTGCTTTCTCAGTGAAATATTGAACAAATTTGGTTCTAATTGTTTCGCAGAAGACCTGGTCCTCCAACACCTCGGGATTACGTCTCCAAGTCAGTACAAAGGGTCTGGGATGTGCCCATTTTAGATGTAGTAGCACAGGGTTGTGGTCCGAGATAGTACGGGATAAATATTCGATTGCCCCAATCTGGCTTTGCACGTCCGGGAATGAAAGGAACAAATCTAGTCTAGTATGGACCTCATGAATATGTGAGAAAAAGGAATAATCCCTATCCTGCGGGTGTAGGTGTCTCCATGAGTCTAACAGGTTCCATTGCCACTGCCAGTACGCAAAGATTTTGGCAGTGCGAGTTACCTGGGAGTCCCTGAAAGGAGGGTGTAAGCGATCGAGCAGGATATCTGCAATACAGTTAAAACCCCACCCCGATCAATATCGTTTCCATCAGCAGTGGGGCTAGTCGTTGCGACAAGGTCGCGAAAAAGGCGCCGTGCTCCGTGTTTGGAGCATATACATTCACCAATGCTGTCTCTCTGCCCTCTAGTCGACCTCTCACTACCACGTATCTACCCTCAGCGTCTATTATAGTGTCCATTAATTTGAATGGGACCCCCGCTCGAATCCATATTATTACTCCCCTTGCGTATGCTGAATAGGTGGTGAAATATACCTGGCCCCTCCACTGTTTCCTTAACGCCTGCCCTTCTTTGTCAGTGAGATGCGTCTCTTGGAGCAATGCAATGTGCATCCCTCTCCTTTGCAGGTAAGAGAAGACATTGTATCGTTTTGCCATAGTATGCATACCCCTGACATTCCATGTTAGGCATTTGTATGTCAGAGCGTTAGTCATGTGTCTGCAGAGTCTTGGGGGAGGAATCCCCTCAGCCTTGGCCCGCAATCTCCCCCCATCTCTTGTAGCATATTCCAATAGTGCCCATGTGTAGTGCTGTGTGGCTCGCTAATCCTCATCCCAACAAACAAGAGGTAAACACGGTCTGTGACCTGTCGTTAAGAAAGGAAGTGAGCCATTACAATGCTGAACCTTCGAGTCCCAATTCCTGAAGTCGCTTAGTAAGCAGGATAGGGGAGATGGTGTTGAAGGATGCAGACAGATACAAGAGGATCAGTGCCACAACCTGTCCTATGTTGACCAGATGTCTGATACTGTCAGTTGCTGATACCAGGGAAGTTTCAGTTCCATGGCTGCTTCCAAAGCCAAATTGTGACATGCCCAGCAGTCCTTGTTCCTCCACTAAGGCCATCAGCTGGAGGTTGAGGTGTTTCTTCAGAATCTTTGCTGGACTGGGAAGCAAGGAAATTGGCTGGCAATTTCTCAGATCATTAGGGTCTAGATTGGGCTTTTTAAATAATGGCTTGAAGGTGGCCTCTTTCCATACATGTGGATAAAATCTTGAGGTGATGGCTTTGTTCGTAATGAATGTTAGCGGAGGAGCTAGTATTTTAGGGAGCACTGTTCAAAGGGCGATCCTGATTTTATACTCAGAAGATGTGATCCCAATTGTGCATGTGTTAACTGTGGAAAGCATGAGAGTGTCGCTGAGGGTTTCTCCCAGGTCCAAGTTGTCTCCAAGAGACTCAGTTGGGACTGAGCATTCAGCTGTGAGGAATTATAGACTTCCTTATTTAAAGATTCAAATTCTGTATAAATATTGAGGATTTTAGATTTAAAGAATTCTGCCAGTTTGTTGCAGAATTCTTGGGAGCCCTCTATGTCCATGGGGACAGGGGAAGCCGAGAGTAGATACTTTAATAAGTTCTCTTGAGGAGCTGGTGGCGTAAATTTTCTTAGTACAAACAAGTACTTATTCTTCCCCAATGGCTATTTTGTATTCTTTCATACCTGCTTTGAAGGAAAAAAAATTCTGCTCACCATAATCTTTCGGCCAGGTGCTTTCATGGCGTCTTCAAGCCTGCCTTATCAGTCTCAGCCTCTCCATGTACCACAGAGCTGTGGGCAGCTTCCTCTGATTTCTAGATTCTTTAGTGACTGTGATCTCATCCACGGCCAGACTCAGCCAGGCTGAGAGAGAACTCAGCCGCAGCCAAGTCCACATCCTAATGGTCGGTAAGTTGACTACCTCTGAGAACCTTGGAAAGGGATTCTTCTGATGCGCCTTTCCAATATCTTTTATATGACATGGTATTATCAGATATATCCTTGTTCTGAGTGTATGACAGGACAAGTAAACATTCAACTGAATGATGATGAGACGAGCTAAGTGGAACCACCTCAAGCAACTTTAGCTGGGAGTCATTTGAGAAGATGCCACCTAATATATGTCATGCTGTGTGCTTCTGGGCCTTAACCAGCTGCAAGAGCCCAAAGCATGCCATTGTGTCTCCAAGTGCCCTGAAATCTCTACACATCTCATCCTCCAAATGAAAGTTGAAATCACCCAAAACAGTGATTTTGTTTTTTCCTAAGTGCAAACCAATGATGTGTGCTAGGTCAGACGAAAAAGCTGACCTGGGCCCTGAGGGTCTGTACACTAGGACAACCGCAAACAAGTTAGTTGCTGACATTTTCATTGAAAAATGGAGATCCTCACAAGGAGTGGGACACTGAATTGTCCTCGTGTGGCAATGATGCTTGGTTTTGTATCAAATGGCATGGCCTCCCCCTGGTCTGCCTATCCTGTCATGTATCGAGACAGTGTAACCTGGAGGGATTGCATCCACCATATTTGGGCCAGATAATCCATTTGTCCAGGCCTCAGTTATATACACCCAGTCTGGGTCCTGTGCTATTGTGATCTTTACAACCACAAAGGAATAAAGTCCTTTGAACAAATTAACATTTACTATGGTGTACCTGAGGGGGAGAGGCACCGATGTTTCCAAATCCACTTTGGGTGATCCAAAACGCAGTTAGACTGGTGGCCAGCAGCCCACTGCTGCCCTTTGAAAAGTAGCAGACCACAAAATCAGGGGATATGCGCATACTCTCTAATATTGATAAATTCACAATGCTCAACCCAGTCACTGAGACCCATCTGTGTCAGAAGAGGTGGGAAGCAGAGTTCGAAAGAACATTGTATCCAAAAGATTGGAGATCAATATACCAGAGGGTAAAGGTGATCTCTTCAAGTACCGCCCTTGATGAAACACTGATAAAAATAGCTGCTTATTCGTACTACACTCCCGAGAGAATTGACGTATGGGACAACTCCAGGTCCAAAGGAGGTGGTGCGGAGCGAACGGAAAATGCATTAATCTGCTGTGGCACTTCCCTAAACTCAAAAAATACTAGACAATATTGGCTGTATGCTTAAGAATAATCATTCTTAGACTCCAAGCATACATAATGTTAAGCGGAGCAAACAGGATTGTGTATTCCCTACAGGGGAATATGATCACAATGGTGTTATGTGAGGTGAAGCAGGTCATAAGGGCAACCTAGGTAACAGACAGAATACCCAATCATAGAACATGATTATACAAATTCTGGGAGATAATTGGAAAGGAGAAGATCTCTGTGACCATAGAGCAGAAAGGGAAAGAACGTGAATCCCAGTGGGAAACATGTCTATCATTCATGTCAGTGGAATTCAAAGAGGTCACCTCACTTGCTGTAAATACCTTAGAGTATTTCAATGGTAGACCCTAATATCAAGGGCAGCTATGGATGATCAATATTGGTGTAATTAATCGGGGCATGTAAATTCGTCCATGCCTTAAAACCTGTGATCCAGAGGCATATGATACAAATGACTAAGACTAAAATGGTGAGGTGGGGTGGAAGGGTGGATTGGGGGGGGTAATTGATGTTAAACTGTTCTTCTTTCCCAGTTGCCTGCCGGCCAGTTGTTATATGCAGGTGCATGTGAGGTTGAACATTTGCAACAAAGAGAAATGTTTAATAAAAATCACTAGCTTTAATGTCCTGGGCCTATATGCTTTGCCGAATAATTGGCAGTTTTGTTTACGCTTCACAACTCAGGTTCCGACATTTGCCTGCCACAAGAAACACACCCACTGGAAAGGGACTTGTTAAATCTGAAATCCAATTTTTGCTGTTTCAGTTTCTGTTCTCAGCCCCGATAAATAGGGTGGAAGGTCCTTCTCTTGGCAAGCACCTTTCCAGGTACAATTCAGGAGAACTTTATGAAAGACACATGGCTTATATCAGCATTATAACTCAAATGGGGCACATTTGGATTCACAATAGCTAACATCTATGCACCCAAAGAGGCCATGAAAATTATTGAGACAAACAATAACAAAGACTTACTAATTACACAGCAACCTGAACCTTATAGGAGGGGACCACATACTAGTAATGGATAACTTTATAAATACGTCAGCACAACGATCAGGTCAGACCAGGGCCGTCTGTTGCAGTGGAAAAGAGTGGCTGAGGGAGGTAGGCCTGGAGGACATTTGGTGGGACCAACACCCAGATACGCAAGACTTCGCATATTACTAGGCATCCCACTGCACTTTTGCCAGACTGAACCAATTTCTCATCACACTTCAGCTGACTACCAAAATTATCATTGCAGATACAGGGCCTATAGCTATCTCAGATCACGTCACGATCAAAGTCACATTACATGGTCCTAAACATAAGAGGATTTTAAATAGGTAGAGATTGAGCCTGGAACTTAATTCATGAGGCGATTACCTGGCTGCAAATGTTATGTTAAGGGAGATGTTAGTACTAGCACACGTCTGGTAGGCCCTAAAAACGGCCACATGGGGCACATTGATTCCTATAGCAGCCAGGATAAATATGGAGAGAAAGGAGAAGAGTGAATAACTTGAAGCAAAACTGAGACACCTAGAAGTGACTCATAAAAGGATAGAGGCAATCAATGCATGACAGACATAGATTAAACTGCTTGACATGGACAAGCCAATGTATGTGTTACTCCAGGCAAAGCAATTGTTTGTGCAGGGGAAATCAAGCTGGCAGATTGCTTGCATGTAAATTGAGAGCAAAGGTAGCTAAAGAGAGGACTACCACAGTGGAAGAGAAACACACAAGGGTCATTGGATACAAGATCAGCATTCTGCATGATTCTAGACACTCCAATGCTGGCTCCCTAGAACAACCTATAAAGCCTGACAAGGTCACTGCAAGAATAAGTAGACTCTAGCCCAACACATCTCCAGACCCTAATGGCTTTATGGTATCCTTTTACAAATCCTGTGGCTATACAATACCCCACTCTTAACTCTATTATTCAACTCTTTTTCAGATTCTTTCACATTGACAGATTCCAAGCAAGAGGCCTTTAACATTGCGATCCCGAAACCAAGGATGGGTCATTTTTAGTGCAGTTCTTATTACTCAATATCACTGTGGAGACAAACATAAATTACATAAGTATCCTGGCTCATAGGCTGAACCCACTCATACTATGACTGATAGACCCAGACAAATCCAGGTTTATCCCTTTTGGAAGACCTAGTGATAACACTAAAATAATCCTTCATTTTGAAGGCAATGTTAAACGAATCAAGAAGAATGCCCTACTCCTCACAATTGGCCTTGTCAGATGGAACCATTGAGAAGTTCAGCTATAGACCTACATTTTGTAAATAGCTCTTTAGTGGATACAGTAACCCGAGGGCAAGTGTTAGGATTATTAGCACCTCCGCAGATGCTTGCGATATTCAGAGTGGCTTAAGCTAAAGCTGTCCTTTTTCTCCCTTTCTTTACACCCTATGGGGCATATTCTCAAGGACTTATCACCGATTTATCGGCACTTTAGCGCCGCAAAAGTGGCGATAGATTTTTCGCCCTATTCTCAAGCTGGTGCAAACTGCTGATATCGCCAGTTTTCCAGTGATAGCTGCCGCAAAAAACATCGCCACGGATGAGAGCGACAACTAACGCTAATGATATGCAGAGTAGGCGTTCCCGTGCAAAAACACACGAAAACACTACTTCGCGATATTCTCAACGACCAGCCAGATCGGCGAAGTGATCCAAAAATAGGCGATAAGGCGCATTAGCAGCAGGGATTTAACACCTGCCTATTACTGGTGCTAAGCAGGACGACAACCTGCAGTAGAAAGGGAGCCCAGCCCAGAGCCACATCTGAAGACCAACAGATGCCATGGAGCCAATGATCATGCAGCTTGGAGACCCAAGAGGGCCACAACACCCACCGTCACCACCCCCAGGACCCCAATGACACAGTGGAGGTGACGAACAGTTGTTGATGGTGTTCTATCACCTCCGTTATCAGGATCCTGTTTTCCAGCGGACTGAACCGCTTCTTCCTCTTCTTCTCCTTGCCCTTCCCTGACCCCAGGGTCCCAGGCTGGTCCTCCGTGGGGTTCTGGTTGTCCTCTGTACTTGCTCCGGCTACCTCCATTGTGCTTCGCAGTTGTTTTGGTTTTGTTGGTGGGTCTTTTTCTGCTTTTATGGTGATTTTTCCCGCCTGACGTGTGTGAATTGCAGGCCTGGCGCAGCTTATCGCTGATTTTTTTATCGCGGTTGGGCTCATCGCCACTTTTTTCACGTTCAGCTTTAGATTTTTATCGCCGTCCCGGTAATTTTATCGCGGACATTTGACGCGTTATCGGGAAACTATCGCATGTTACCGCCGTGTTGAGAATAAGACGTTAACACAGCGTTATTTTCCCGCGATATGAAAAATTGCGTTAACCTATTTTGGCGATGATTATCGCACGTTCTTGAGAATATCCCCCTATGTGTGAGGCTACCGTGGAGAGGGTTCAGAGCAATGAGAATATTCTGGGGACATACAAACACAAAATGTCCATGTACACAGACAATGTCACTCACTCCAGTGAACTCGCTTCCAATTTTTGTATAAGAAATGAGCCAGTTCCGGGAGGCATAGGTGTTCAATCTAAATTTACAAAATCCTGAAATTATGACTATATCAGTTCCTCAGGCCGAACAAATTAAACAGTTCCCCCATCTCCCGGTCACATATCTGGGGTCTAAGTAACAGCATCTGCATAAGTGTAGTGTTGGTCTCCTGAACCGCTCTCTCCTCTTCTGGAACACTGCTATCTGAGTGTTCCAGAGAGAGGCGGTTGGGTTTCACTTGTTGCCTGAAGCTGCTGGGGGTACTCGTACTACATTGCGATTAAAGAGTTTTTGCCCACTTACCGTTGTCTGCCACTTTCTTCACGTGGCGACGAGTTGGACTTTTGTTCCCCCGGCAAGAACCCATTGTGCAAGCACAGTCTGGAACAAGTGCTCTCACCGATGTCGGATTTTAGATCGAACATTCCCGCAGCTCTGCAGTTCCTGTTGGCTGTGATAGCCACTGTTTGTGTCCCCATGTCGCCGACCGCCATCTCGCTTCATGGAGTGCAGCTGACAACCTCGGTACGACGCGGCACATGGTGGGACCCTTCGTATCTTTGCGGCTCACCGCTGCGACGGATGAGGAGGAATAGGCCTGGGTCGGTGCAGCGTCTTGGTTTATGGCTGTGAATGCTGTGTGTCTGCATCGTGCAACCCTGTTGTCAGCATCCTCTTTGGTCATGAGGGGGTTGCCAGGACTATTGTGGGAGGCGTACAGTGCTTTGTATTTTTTGATTTGGCCATGGTAAGCCCTTCTGCGCATGCGTGGACGTGTATCTTAGTAGGCACGCCCTATTTCCTGCAAAGACAATGGTAATGGTGTCTATTACCCTTAGAAATAAAGGGAAAAACCAGCGGCCATCTTAGGTGTTTGGACTTTTTGTCACGGAATATCAAGCATTGCAGTATCAGTAGGAGTGCCAATTACCCTTAGAAACAAAGGGAAAAACCGGCGGCCATCTTATGCAATTTGGTTAACTTTCTAACAATTGCATTGAAGTTACTGCTCTCAAATTAATCTATGCTTCAGGCATTTTGCAGGTACAGGTGGCAATGTGTTTCAAGGTATCTCAGTGACATTACCAACACTCTAATGCAAGTTTGTTTCTACATATAAAGGATATATATATATATTTTTTTTTCTAAGAAAGGAAATTGTGCATTTGTATTGGAGCTACATTACTGTGTGTGGTGTATCAAAATACAATGCAGTCTGTGAATCCTCCACCACCTTTTTTGGAGACACCAGAGGACCCACCTATTAAATGGAGGCAGTGGCATGATTCCTTCGAAACCTACTTGGGGGCCATTGGGGCCTCAAGATTCAGACCCGAAAAGAAAAGATACCTACTCTTACACCCTTTGGGTTTTGAGGGTAGATCCACGTTTAAACATCTGCCTGATGTTCAAATCGGCGAAGGGGAGGCTGAACTAGATGTTTATGAAGAGACCGAGAAGAAGTTGGTTCAAAGATTTGATGTCGCTCCCAGTCTGGTGGTGTTGAGACAGAAATGTTTCAAGAGAGAGCAAAAACCCACAGAGGACGTTGATACATACATCTCTGCTCTGTGCAAGCTTGCTGCGGAATGCCAATTCAAGAATTTTGCAGAGCAGCTCATTCGTGATCAATTCATCTGCCATTGTACCGACAAGTCTATTAAGCAGAAGTTGCTTTCTTTGGGCAACCCTTCATTAACTGAAACCATCAGGATTGCCAAGAGCATAGAGATGTCAATCAAATCAGCAAGAGAACTTGAGGACAAATGCACTGTACAGGTCAATGCTGTCCTTTCCAAATCTGACAAGGAAAGGGTGTTTAAAGCGTCTTCTTCCTCATTCTCATCACCGGCCAACCAGATGCAACAGTCCCCTTTTTTTAAACAGTCTATGAAATGAAATGAAATGAAAAGCGATATTTATAGAGCGCTGACTGTCACTCCGAAAGGAGCATCCTAGCGCTGGTACTGAGGTAAGAGGAGGCTCTGAAGTTCTTAGATGAGAGAGAGGCAGAATTCATCTGAAGATCCGAAGATCCAAGTCTTTAGTGCCTTCTTGTATTGTGTTTCAGATTTTAACATTCTCAGTTGCAAAGGCAGTAGGTTCCAGGCTCTGGTACCTAATACAGCCATTGTTTTACCTCCCTTTGTTTTGCATCTAAAACTGGGAGGTTTGAGCAGGTTGGCTGATGAGGACCTGAGGGTTCTGGTTGTAATGTCGGGGGTGAATCTTGATGAGAGATATTTTGGCCCTATTTTGAGTGAGGCTCTAAAGGTGATTAGGAGGATCTTAAAAAGTATTCTCTTATGTAGTGGGAGCCAATTAAGGGTTCTAAGGGCTGCGGATGCAGAGGACCTTCGTGGTAGTTTTAAAACCAACCGCGCCGCTGCATGTTGTACTACTTGGAGTCTTTTTAATGTTTGTTTGCTGGCTCCTGCCAGGAGGCTGTTGCAGTAGTCTAGTCGCGAAAGGATCAGGGCGGCTGCTACTGATTTCCTTGCAGCGAGTGGAAGTAGATCGAAAAAAAAATTCAAGGATTTTATAAGGCTGAAACAGGTCCCTGCTACCATCACTGCGTGTGGTTGGAAGGTGAGGGCGGAGTCAAACTGCACTCCTAGGTTTCTTGCAACCTTCACCGTATCAGGTGGAGGTGATGTACCCTCAGGCCACCACTCGCCCGGCAAGAATGAGACCTCTTTCCCTATTGGTAGGATCTCGGTTTTATCGGTGTTGCACCTAAGGTGGTTATCCTTCATCCACTGGAGGACCTTGTTTAGACATCTTTTGAAGTTGAGTTCGGCGTCCTTGGAGTTTTGATCTAGGGATAGGATCATTTGGGTATCGTCTGCGTAGGAAGTAACTTCGATCCCAAATGATGTAATCAACGAGATGAGTGGAGTCATGTAAATGTTAAATAACAGTGGGCTTAGCGTAGAACCCTGAGGCACTCCTGTTGTGGTGGTGCATTCAACATAATGGAAAGTTCCAAGGGACACAGCTTGTCTGCGCTTGGAAAGGAAGGATTTTAGCCATTCCAAGGCGGTGTTCGAGATACCCTGGTTTTGAGTCTTGATAGGAGAATACTGTGTGATATAGTATCAAACGCGGCCGATAGGTCGAGTAGGATCAACACAGCCTTCCTGCCTCTGTCAGCTATCATTTTTAGAGTGTCCGTAATTTCCAGGAGTGCAGACTCAGTGGAGTTCTTGGGGCGGAAACCTGATTGTTGAGGGTGGAGGATGTTGGCGGCCTCTATGAATTTAGTTAGTTCTTTATGAACATATTTTTCTGTGATTTTTCCTAATAAGGGTAGCAGTGATATGGGGCGAAGGTTAGAGAGGACAGATGGATCAATATTTGGCTTCTTTTTCAAGGGTTTCACTATCGCTAACTTCCAATCATCTGGCACTGTCCCTGAGCTTAAGGAAGAGTTGACAATCTGGTTTATAATTGGGTTAACTGTGTCAACGATTTGGTGGAGAATTATGGGAGGACAGGCATCCAGAGGAGAGCCTGATTTGCATGCTACAATTACTTCGCGAGTTTGATCCAGTGACACTGGTTCAAATGAGCATTTGGAGTATTTAGTGGCGTCATGGTCATGCTCTGAGGCGGCATATTTAGTAGGGACAGGGTCCGTAATGAAGTCCTTTTGAATATTCATGATCTTTTCTTCAAAGAAGATTGATATTTGATCGCATAGCCTCTGGGAAGGGGGTAAATCCTTTTGTAGTGCTTTGGGATTGGTAAAGGACTTTACGACCGAGAAAATGATTTTTTGGTCTAGTTTAGCCTCCTGTATTTTGTTCGAGTAGTATTCATTTTTGGCTAGTTTGATCTGTGTGTGGTAGAGCTTTCTGCTTATTTTAAATGCTTGTTTCTCTGCTGCGTCATAGCATCTTCTCCATTTACGCTCTTGTTGCTTACATTGATTATGTGCTTGTTTAAGAGTGGGCGTAAACCAAGGGGCTTTCTGGGTTGTTTTCTTTTCATTTTTATTGGGTTTATCTTGTGGGATGAGTTCGTTGCTGACTGTAGTCATCCAACTATGGAAGAGACATGAGTCTGCTGCAGTGTTCCCTGTAAGGGTAGGCACCTGAGCTTGGGCGGTAATAGCCAACTTGGGATTGTGGGCTGGTTGTGTCCAATTACGCCTGGACTGCAGGATAGTTGATTCTTTGTCAAAGCGATTTGTCAATGGGATCTTGAGTGTGAGGGGGACGAAGTTATGGTCTGACCATATTTGTGGGATAGGTGGGTCCGCAGAGAGGAGGGTGAAGTTAGAGCAGACCCCATCCAGTGTGTGGCCAACTCGGTGTGTAGAAGCATCCACCATCTGGATCAGCCCTAACATTTCTGTTATTTGAAGGAAGTTGTCTACTCCTGGCTCTTTTTTGTCCTCTAGGTGCAGGTTAAAATCCCCTATAAAGGTGAAGTTGGCGTATCTCAGTAGGAAATGACTTAAGGTGTCTCCTAGTGAGTCAATGAACGTGGCACTGTAACCAGGTGGCCGATAGATCAGGGCTCTATATGTTTTAAGTGTGGATATTCCACTCACCAAAGGGGGGGCGGGCTTGCCTGGCTAAAAATGTTCAATGTGGACTGTGTGGAAAGTTTAGGCATTTTGCTAAGGTGTGTCAAAGCACCAGATGCAAGGGAACCAGAGTATCAGCTGTGGGTGATGATTGTGAAACTGACATGGAGAATCTATTGAGTGAGGTCCATGATATGATCTTGGTTGTGGGCGATGACAGCCTCTCCAGGGCTGAGCAAGAAGGGTGCATCAACCCATACGTTCACATTCAGGTGGGTGATAGACAGCTGTACCTTTTGGTAGATTCAGGGGCCAGAATCACTATGTTCAACCAAGAGCTCTTCCAACAGAATTGGCCTGGGCGAACATTGTCCACACCTGACAGATCTCCGATTTCATCTGAGGGCAAGACGATCGACCTCCAAGGATTCTTTGAGGAAACCATGGTTTTTAAAGGGAGATGTAAATATGGTAACATTTATGTTGCGGTTAAAGGGTTGAACATCTTGGGGTGGTTCCACCAAGGGCTTTTCGGGATGATTCTTCGTCCTAGTACGAAAGAACAAGTATCTGTTATTAGAAATTCCAATGACATTGAGCATTTGTTGAATGAGTTTCCCAGGGTGTTCTCAGGTGAGCTTGGAAAGATTTTGGGTTTCCAACACAAGATAAAGACGAAGGCCAATGTCATTCCTGTGAACATAAGTTGAGGGGGGGTTCCTTTTAGCGTGTGCAGTGAATTGGGAAAGGAGTTGGAAGGTGTAGGGATGAAAGGTATAATTGAGCCAGTGGAGTCCTCATTGTGGCTTTCTCCCTTGGTTGTTGCCAAGAAAAAGAATGGTAAATTGAGGGTTTGCGTTGATCTCAACCCTCAACAAAGATGTGGAGGATTCTCATCCTCTCCCCAGGATTAGTGAATTGCTGTCTGCGATCTCTGGAGCCACGTTTTTCACGAAACTTGACTTAGCTTCTGCCTACCATCAGGTAGAATTGGCCCAGGAGTCATGTCATCTCATGGCATTTGTTTCCCCGTTAGGGACATTCCAGTACTGCTGCATGCAATTTGGCTTGGCATCTGCAGCTTCTGTCTTCCAGAGACTTCTGTCTGAATTGCTAAGGGGTATCTCGAATGTTTCCGTTTTCCAGGATGATGTGTTGATTCATACCAGTTCTCGTTCTGAACATGACCTTATTTTGAAGCAAGTGCTGATGGCTTTTGACAAGGCTGGAGTGATCCTCAAGAGGGAAAAATGTCAGTTCATATAATCCTATGTCCATCTATCTTGGCCACGTTGTGTCTGAAGAGGATGCACGCCCCAAGCCTGGGTTAATTGAAGCCATTTTGGATGCTCCTCCCCCTGTAGATAAAGCAGGGGTGAAATCTTTTTTGGGCCTCTGTGAATTCTATTCACGGTTTATTCCGGGTTTTGCATCCAGGGTGAGGGCCATTTCTCTGCTGTTGAAAGACAGGTCTTAGTTTGTGTGGGATGATGAGTGTTCTGCTGCATTCTCCAACATCAAACAGCGGTTGGCCAGCGTTTGTGCACTAAAACTCTTTGATCAAAATCTCAAATGTTGTTTGACTGTGGATGCGAGTAAGTTTGGTGTTGGTGCAATTTTGACACAGAAGGATGCTGAGACAGAGAATACCACTGGGTTTGCGTCCAGAGTCCTAAGAGATGCTGAACTTCACTATTCCGTGATAGAAAAAGAACGTTTGGCATGTTGGTGGTCCATTGAAAAGTTTAAGTGCTACCTCTGGGGAAAAGTTTAATTCTAAAAACTGATCACAAACCCTTAGTTTCTATCCTGAATGGCACCAACTATAAGAGTAGCACTCCTAGGATTGCAAGATTTGCCGCCAGATTGCTTTAATTCAATTTTGAAGTTGTACATATTTCTGGAGGGAAAAATGTCAGGGCCGATTACTTGTCCAGAAATCCTATTGTCGCGAAGCATGAATTGGCAGGTCAGTGCGAAGATGTTTCATTGCTGCTATGGAAGTTGAGAATTCCAGTCAATTCAAAGAAGATGGGTAGAGGAAAAGTTTGGGTGATGATCTTTTAATGAAAAGGGTAATGGAAAATGTGAGGTCTGGCTGGCGCAGGGAGAATTCACTTGAGTTAAATTTGCAACCCTACTTTAAGGTGTCAGAGGAGTTAACTATTGAGGATGGTCTACTTTTGAGAGGTGATAAACGTATTCCTCCCATTGAGCTGAGGTGCAGTATTTTGTCCAAAGCTCATGAGGGCCACCTGGGATCTACATTGACCAAACACAGGGTACGCAAGTCATTTTGGTGGCCTTAGATGGCTGCTGATATTGACTACTTGGTCAAGAGTTGTGTTGTGTGTTCCACCTCCGATAAATCTTTTAGGACATCCACCCCACCTTTGATGCTTATTGACTGTCCTTCTGGACCATGGAAGAAACTAGGCATTGACCTGGTAGGACCATTTAATGTTTTGTCACACAATTGTTGTTTTGCATTAGTCCACATGGACTACTATTCTAAATGGCCTTTTGTCAAATGTATTGGTGAACCTGACTCCAAAGCAGTGATTGCCTTCCTCAAAGACATCTTCATGAGTGAGGGTCTACCTGAGGAGATCATCTTAGACAATGTGGTGCAATTTGTCTCTGGTGAGGTGGAGAAATTTCTGTTTGAGAGTTCCGTTCGCCATCTTAGGAGTTTGCTTTACCAACCACAAACCAATGGCCTGGTGGAACCTTTCAAAAAGGGTTCTTGGTGAGTGTGTGCGGTGGGCGTTAGCTAACAAGTGTGATGTTCAAAATGCTGTTCAATCCATGTTAGGGTTTTATAGAACCACTCCATATTTGTCCACTGGTTTTTCCCCATTTGAGGCTCTTAAAGGAAGGAAACCTGCAACCCACTTTAGGCCCGCATGGATTAGTAAGTTCCAGAAAAAGGAATTGTCTTTTCAGTCTCATAATGAGTTGATCCAACACAGTGTTGAATGCGCAAACACAAACAGAAAACGTACTATGATGCCAAGAAGAATGTGAAAGTGTGTCCTTTTAGGGTAGGTGAATCTGAACACATCAAAACACCCGGGTTTGTGAAGAAAGGTGAGCCCAAGCTCTCTCATCCTTTGGTCATTGACAAAGTGTGTGGGAATGCTGTTAGAGTCCAAGGTCGTAATTGGTGGAACACTGCCAAACTTGTCAAAGTCAGGCCTGGTTTGGGTTTGTCTCCTTCGTCTTCATTTTCTGACGAGTCTCGTGGGGTTTCGTCTGCCAATTCTGAAGAATATTTGGCTCCTGCAGAGTCTCTACGGAAGAGCCTCAGGGCTTGTAGGATTCCCAGTAGGTACCATTAGTACCTGTGGTGTTGATTAAGAGTTATGCTGTTTTCTTATATCTGTTTTGTCTTCTCTCTCTTTTTCCGGAGTTCCCTCCATTTCCCCATGTGGTCCTTTCTCCCCTCCCTCACTTTATTTTAGTTGCTTGTCTGTGTTTATTTTGCTTCGCAGGTGTTCAGCCCAGTCTTTGATGAGCTCTGGACTTGAGACTTCACAAAAAGGGAAAACTCAATGTTGTGTTTTCTTTTTTATCTGTATTTATATGGGTTGTGATAGACATATGTGTATTTTGGGTGTAGTAGGCAAATGTTTAATCCCCCCAAAAAAGGGAAAACTCATTGTAGTGTTGGTCTCTTAAACCGCTCGCTCCTCTTCTGGAACACTGCTATCTGAGTGTTCCAGAGAGTGGCGGTTGGGTCTCACTTGTCACCTGAAGCCGCCGGGGTGACTCGTACTACCTTGCGATTAAAGAGTTTTTGCCCACTTACCGTTGTCTGCCACTTTCTTCAATAAGCCACTTCCAAATCAATTAGGCAAGCCTATTCCACTCAACACACCACGAATTACAGACATGGCAAATGCAAGGGTCATCATGGCTTGGGAGAATAGCAGCTACAAAATGATTACACTATCAAAGACTTTATTTGCAGTCAAATCACTTACTTTAAGCTCCCTCACAGCATTTAAGAAGCTACAAAGTAAAATAAATAACTTCATGTGTGCAGGGCAGACTAGCGAGGAAAATATCATATTGAAACTAAAAAGAAGGGGCTTGGGATCCCTGGCTATTACCAAGTGGCACAATTGCAGTACATGGCTGAGTGGAGTCAATCAGAATCCAAAAAACACTGTTGCTTTGTATATGAAATCACTGCTGGCACTCATGCTTTGAGGGTTTCAAAGAGCCCGGGGCCTTTATCCTTCTCTGGTGACAAAAGCTATGCTGGTGATATTGGTCAGAGTGGCAGACAGGAGTGTGCTCACATCTTTCCCCTCACTACTCACGCTGACAATAGACAGCCCACATTTTACACCAGCGACCTAGTGTGACTCATTTCGTAGATGGAGGATAGCAGATGTTAATAGAAAAGAGTGCCTCTTCGATCAAATGGGGATTATCCCTTTCGATCAGCTCAAAAAATATTATAGCTAGCCTGAAACTGGGATACTGTGATATTTTCAAATTTGACATTGAGTCACCATAAATCTATCAAACCATATGCCAGTAGGCCCTTAACAGCATTTGAAAAATGCCTCATAGCTTAGGGGATAAATGCCTTCTCTCTGCCATTTACAAATTGTCGATGAGTTTGCCCCTCGGATAGAACCTCTAGTCAGAAGTTATGGGAAGAATAATAATTGAGAGCCCCCTCTAGTAATGAATGGGGATAGATAGTTATGCAGCCATGGCCACCTTCAGATATGCTTCCAGTAGAGAAACCACAGTTGTCAAGAGCAGGTCTTCTTCACACTGGAAGTAATATCTTTTGGTGTTTAGGAATGGCCTCCTATCTCTGGAAACAAACCCAGGTACCATGATGTGACTGGAAGACTAGTGTTGCTCTAGAAAATAATTTCCATCTGGAAGGAAAAACACTGGAGACCAGAAAAACTTTTCAGCTGTCAGGCCTAGCAGCAAGGCTAAAAGAAAGGAGAGCGAAGCAGGAACTGGAGAAAGACGAAGAATCCACTAATCAAGTTTATAGAGCAAAACAGAATGTGACGCAATCCAGGAAGAAGTTTCAGTCATCTTGGATTGGGAATAAATATTTAATGAAAGACAGGAAAAATAACCAGCAGTGAAAATTTAAATGCTCCATAAATTTCAGGATTTGTCCACAGATCAAAACCTTTCTCCATGCAGCATTACCGACATGTCAGCATGCAGAGAGGAATCATCCCAGAAATCCTAGCATGGCTGACTTGAACCGATGAGGGCATGGAAAATAAATAGATGGCCCCCACTGAGGACACTGCCACATTCAACATTAGAACCACTGAAGGGGTGGAAGGAGGCAGTAGCAGGAAGCCGAAGAGGAGCCCAAAGAGCCAGTGCCTGGCTGTGGCGTGGGCAAGGTAAAGGGAGTACCTTACAGCAGTGAAAATATCAATTTATTGGCATTGGCCCCCAGTGCAATGACATACATGGGGCCTGGGAAATTTGACAGTCCAGGCACATTCCATCAAAAACCCTGGCATTGCTCCAAATTGATATGATACTGGTATGCAGTATTACACAATGAGGATATAATTTTTGATACTCAAATTCCTAGGCTTCCAGCTTCTATTATTTTAGACATTTCTAATAAGCAAACTTATCCTCTACACTCACCAAAAGGCAGAATTGTGGCCCTGACACTACGTGTAGCAAACCAGGGCATCACCTCACTCTGGGGAATAGATAGATTTAGAGAAGGGAGAAAATCTCCATGGCTGATGAGCACCATAGCAACCATTTTGAAAATGATCCTGTTATCAAGTTTGTGATATTGGAATTTCATGAGCTTTCCTGCCCAAAATTCTTTAGAGTTTTAAGACCCATTATCAATATTTATTTCAGAATTTATAAAAAAATCCTTAAAAGATTATACAATAAAAACATCAATGCAAACGGTTATCCATCAAAAAGCGGTCCAATTTTAACAGCAGCAGTTAAAAAACAGGCTACAAAACCATCATTCAGCAGTTGTAAAAAATTGAAGCAGGAAGCATTTGGTGAAAATATCGATTTCTAAAAAGTGGTCAAATAAAAGCTCTTCGAAGCTGGACCTAAAAAACACACAACATAATAAAATGAAGCGGTTCTTGTGGAGACACCAGTTTGCAGCCACATGGACCTTGCTTCACCACTTCACTCCACTCTTCAGAAAATGCTGGAACGGTTTGGCAAAACTGATGATTTCAATTTTACAGAGAAGATAGGTACTGTTGCATCATACTAACAGTTTTACTGGAATGTACACACAGACGGAAGATTTATGCAATTAATGACCTTCTCTCTTAGACTGACGGACAATCAAACATGTCATTACGGGCAAGAGACGAAAAGGAGTTTTTAATAAATTTGAACCCAAGAATTTTACATGTATTATTGAGGGATAGACAATCCCACAAAATTTCCCAATTTAATTTCTTCTCTGGCTTTAGCCAAATTGAAAAAAACATCTTAAAAGTGGTTGGGGAGCAAGGGTATCAGATAGGTATTTACTCCTAGTTCTTTATCAACAATATACCAAGGAGTGCACTGTGATAGCTCAAAAAAGTCAGAAATATTTATTCTCTTTTATTTGCAGAGGTATCAATATATTCCCATATATCGCTTCCATTAGTCACTACAGATGTGCACTTTGCATAATAAATCTTGAGAAGAGCCAGCAGCAGTTTCTTCCCCACTCTCGATGCAAAATTAGAAATGGAGGCAATTTCTCTCATAAATATATTTCTCTTGATGTTAACCAAAGGAAGCCAAAAACGCGCAGAATCAAATTGAACTCCTAGGTAAGAGAAAATATTAATTTATCCCACCTAGGCCTCACCTCCATCAGTAACGTCGTTTGGAAGTAGTCAGGGGTTGTAGCTGTGACCTCTAGCTTTTTCCCTGCTACTGCTGGCACTTTCATATGGATAGAACCGACTTTGGCCACTCTGTATTTGATAATGATTAAATACGGGTTCAGGCATTGATCGATGCCACTCTTGCCTGACCTGTACCCGCATTGGATATGGTCTGGTGTGCTATGGCTCTGCTCAACCAATGTTGTCAGCCTATTTCGGACCACTCTCCCAATCACTTTCACCCTTTTTAAAAACTCAGATTATGATGGAAGTTGACCACAAGGGTAAAGGTCCTTCTTTTACAGCTGCATTTAGTACTTGAGTAGGTAGAAGTGCCCATATCTCAGGCTCATTAAGATACAGGTCAGGAGGAATCCCATCAGGGACAGACTTAAAATGCCACTCTTAACTTCTACTAATGAAAAGACTAATTGGAGTCACCCATTGTGTGGGGGAATCATCCCAGGGGAAGTATTAAGGTTATGCATCGCTGTGAAATGTCTCACCCAACTATCAGATGTAATGTGTGAACAGACAGTTCCTCTATCAGATTTGGATAATGAAGGACCGTTAACGATCTCCCACAATAAACTACACCTAGCTAGACAGCTGGCATCTAATAGTTGATCCCAAGCAACCTCTCTGAGCTGATTCTTAGACCTTTTTACCTCATGCTTATATTTTGAGCGAAAAGCCACTATCAACACAATGTCCCTGGGAGAGGACTTTAGCATCTTTTGCAAGCTTCTATGAGGTCTGGAGCAAGATCACCAACCCAGCCGATGATTTGTCTGCCGGGAGTAGAAGCTAATCTTGTCAAAGAGACACACATTTTCCCAGCTTTGGAGGCAAAAGATCTTAAAATATCTTTACCCTTTGATTCCACATCTAATTGTACTGTAAAATCTGAAGCACAACCACTGAGCAACTTATCTTGGCAATCCATGAGAACTACTGTAGACCATTTTATTCTTCTCCATTGATACACAGGAGTCCCCTTATTGCTTATAATATTCTGGACCATCCTACTTGATCGATCCCAACTGAAGGAGAGAAAAATTGGATTATGATCACTAAATACTTAGAAAGAGAATGAGGTAGCTTAGAAAGAGGAAACAAACGAGGAGAAATAAAAATATTTCTCCTCATTGCACCTCTGTCGGGAAGGCGTAGCATTTTGACACATTCCCAGGTTTACCAGTCTTGGTAAATCTGGAAATGTGACAAAATCCATGGGTGGATCCATGGTAACACCCATGCTCCACCCATGGAATGCCATCTCAGGATAGAGTACGCAAGGCAGCAACTTGCGCTGCCTTGCAGCACTCCAGATTTACCAAGCAACGCAGGGTCACGCAAGATGGCCTTGTGTTACTTGGTAAACCTGACTTAAGGATTGCATTGCCCTTGCCACACCATGCATGTCTTAACGGTAACGCAATCCAATGATAAATCTGGCCCATAGTGTCTGGAAACCTTAAAAGAAACCTTAAACCGGAAACAAATCTGAACAGTGAGGAGGAAACGAAAATAAAATCAATCATACATGATCAGCCACAACCTCTAAAAGTAGAGGGTATAGTAGTATGGCCTTGGTTGATAAATTTCTTTAACGAGGAAACCAGATCAACTTGGTTGAATACAGAATTTAAAATATGCCCCTGCCGAGTGTGTTCCATATGTAGAGTGCCAGGAATAATGGGGCAGATTAGAAATCAAATAGGGCCTAATGAGGTCCCCTCACATAAATGGATATTACATCACCCAATACCAAGTAATAGAACTGACCACGTTCCTGCTCCTCAAAACCATCCATATTGGATCATACAGCTTTCAAGTTATGCACTAACAAGTTAACATTGAAAAAATTAATCAATAACAAAGTAACAAATTTAGAAAGGATGATCTGCACCTCCTGGATATTTGCAGAACCTGTGTCGTGCTCACTTAGTTTAAAGTTGAGCAACAATGAGATCAATGTATAGGGCTACATTTGGCTTTCCCCGCATGGGATGGCGCAGGCATATGAAAATATTTATACTCATTTAGACAGAAGGTGGTTGATGTGCCCCAGGTTTCTTGCAGGCAGATTATCTTGAGCTGCTTAATAAATCCAGCCAGATATGATCAGATATCCTATTGTTAAAACCCGCTATGTTCCAACTCAGCAACTCACTACATTCAACATCAGAGCCTCTCTCTGAGGAATTGTCCCTTATTGAATAAATTAAAGGTGGGTTTTACAAAGTGTGCACCTACTCAACCGAGTGTCTCAGTGCTAAGTCTAGCAGAAAGACCCAATACCAAAATTTAGTCAGGAAAAGGCCCAATAAACTGAGGAGAATAGCCAAGTTTGCAGCTTTCTATGGACGACTTCCTCCGAAGAAAGGAACTGGAGGTCCAAAGGGAGCTGGTTCCAGGCTTTAGCAGCTAGAAACAAGAATGCCTTACTTCCCTTCTTCATACAAAATCAATAAAAACAATTATAATTTTATTTTAGAAATGTATAGTGTACAGCTAGCCTGAGGAACTGTGTAATCCTGTGAGCTGTACACAGTCAATCACAGTTTGCCAAAGATTTCAGAGGCTCAAATCTGTTGTATAGAGCAATTATACGGCTATTATTAGAGGTTGAGGGGAATTAGCAAGAACTATGTGAGGTTTATAAGAAAACCCCGGTGACAACACAGTAATATCAGAACCAGACCTCCTATTGATGGCAGATTGAGCCAATATACGAGCAGCAACACCAGAGTTATTGAAGTTTATCAACACACAGTCACCATTACAACATTTGTGATCTAGCCCAATCCAGCCCACCTCCTAGCCACAATGATATGTAGAGTTAACTGGACTCCACTATTAACATTACTATTAACATTTCTACTCAACTTTATTTTTTAGCTGGACATAGTTTTCCCATGCCTTCTATAAGGAGGGACCATTACTCAAGATCACTACATAGGGTATTGTGTTGGTGGGAGATGAATAATAACATTTGCGGAAGCCATATCTGGGATGCAAGCACTATGGGGTGTCATATTTGCTTGTCTATCATTTGGAGTGCCCACTTTGCGAGAGTATTGTGATGCATCACACAGTCATCCACAGCCCTTCCCTAGTCAAAGGAACTCATCTGGGCTGCTTTAATTGCAATGGTCTCATCTACCAAGACATTACCTACAGGGTCCTGTCTACTTGTCCGTGATACCACACCACTACCTCCGATTGAGGGAGCCATACAAGGAGAACCAAATTAATTTATGCTCTCTCAAGTTTGCCCATTAGAGATGAGTGACTCTCAACCTCTGAGGCTAGGTGGCTAAAACACCCTCAATGGCTCCTAGACTTTAAAGCATTCATCAAATTATGTTTCTACCAAACGTTCCACTCTAGCATGTCAAATGGTCCAATAGTGGTCCTGATAAGTCCCCGGCATACCTCTTTTGTCTCCCCTTAGTTTGGGCATAGCCTGGTCATTAAGATTGGGGGGGTGAGCTAAAGATTTTCCAACAATCATGCTGGCATATAATGTTAAAATACATTTTACAACAAGCAGGGTGCATGAAAGGGAATTACAGAGCAGTGGAAAGGGAAAGGAATGCAGATTGATATGGGTACTAAGGGAGAGAAAGTGCAATATTTTGTCAAATAAACAACAGTTTTGAAGACTTTCAAAACCGAGAGAGAGCAAAGGTGTGTGTGCTTTTTTGTCTGTGCCCGTGTAAAAATTCCTGGTAAACTCTGGCAGACACCTCTCCATACCTGACTGAAAGCACGTGTACCCAACCATTTACCAGAAAATATATTTATTGTAGAGGTGTAACACCCCAAACAACCACCTGAAGCTACGCCCCTGCCCCTTAGTTGATCCAGAAGGAGGTTTGTCACACATTGAAGTAGAAGGAGCTGTGCTTTCTTTGTTCTTTTACTGGCTATGGTTTTAATGAGTTAACATCAGGAGGGGCATGGTGCAATTCAGCAAAAACTGTTATAGTATTAGGCTCGGCTGATAAGCCACTCTCGCTAGGTTTTAAAGCAGTCGTAGTTTATCGTGAGAGGTGGGAGTTGGAACTACCTTCCTCCCTGGCACCATACACAACAAGGCCCGAAGAGTGCAATCCAAGTTCTTCCTCAACCATAGGGATTTTCTCATGTAAGGCAGCCCCCACAGATTTCAAGAAAGACATAACTGTAGGTTTTGAGCAACTGCAGATTTTTAGCCTGTTAACAATAAGGTTTGAGGTGATTGACTTGCATTTCCCAATGGCATCAAGATGTCCTGAGGCAGAGGGGTCGTCTGGCCCAGTCACTTTTGGGTGTAGAAGGGCGCAGACAGGCCCGTCTTGGCCCAGGCATCCTGGGTGACTTCCGCGCTGCAGGAAGAAACACCTGCTTTCGAGGAGCCTCTTGGAACCTCATCTGCAGACAACAGCCTTAGGACCTTGTTGTCCACACGAGCTGGTGTCACAGGAGGCAGGTAGATAAGCATCCCACTCTGTGAGAAGAAACACCTGCTTTTGTGGAGCCTCCTCTGCCTGCATTTGCTTCTGGAGCTTGTTGTCCCCATGAGCTGGCGTCACAGGATGCAGTTAGGTGAGCGTCCCATGCTGCAGAAAAAAAGCCTGCTTTTGAGTTGCCTCCTGACCCGTCCTGTGCTCGCAATGGACTCTGGACCTTGTGGTCCCCATGACCTGGCATCACAGGATGCAGGTAGGTCAGTATCTCACAACTCATCCTCCAAAGGTAGGTCTTGAAACAGAAGTACAAACAGGGATTTGACTTTCATGG
This sequence comes from Calotriton arnoldi, assembly GCA_963921515.1. Taxonomy (NCBI): domain Eukaryota; kingdom Metazoa; phylum Chordata; class Amphibia; order Caudata; family Salamandridae; genus Calotriton; species Calotriton arnoldi. The sequence goes on from CAWUFW010008392.1 coordinate 227,626, forward strand.
GGCCTGGCCTTATTTTCCACTCAGTAGGCATCAACTGCTGTGGTTAAGAATCTCTGCGGAAGAAAGGTCTCCAGGGATGGGGGGGTTGTTATATTGATGTTTTGTTCCCCTTGGAAGAAAATAAATTTTGTGCCTTTCCCTCCAGCCTATGTTGGTATGATGGAGTAGGTTTAATTCACCCGCTTTAATAAAAATAATTGATCTCTATAAAAAGCCACAAATAATTGCCAAACACTTCAGGGAGAGGTAGTAGAAGCAATGTATGAGCTTGGGGACTCACAAAGAATGCAGATGGGATGTGAGGGGGGGAAGTAGCACAAAGAAGCAGGGTGCAAGAAAACACATGCACTCCTATGACATACTGAAAGACAAAAAAATAAGTAGTTCAATGATATGGAGCTGCCAAAGGATACTTGGCATCAAATCAAAACAATGCTAAGGAGGCCATACTCCAGGTGAGGGACAAACACATGAAGAGGAATGAAAGCCATGGAATATGAAGCAAAAATGTGAGATTGACAAGAAAGCCAATCGATGGTAAGCAATAGGCTGATCCATAGCCACACTAAGATTTGGTGTTGAACACAAAAGTTCTTCGACAACAGACTGCTAAATGCTGTTTGCAAGTGAGACCTAAAAAGGCAATTAAAACTTGAGCACTACCAATTACAAAGTACTTCGGAATACATTGGGTCCGAAGGATGGTATTAAGACTTTTGTAAATTCTCAAAAATAGAGAATTTTAAGGCATTAGAAACCCATTGCCTTTTCAACCTATGTACTCAGACAAAAGTCGTATATGGTATTCAGACAGAATATCGAGTTGGAAATGTCGACTTACACAAATATCGTGAGACACAAATATCAACAGCAAGAATATCGTGGTCAAGAATATCAAATTTAAGGTAAGAAATATAGGGGCCCATTAGGATGGCGGGCGGAAGCACCACCGCCGTGCTGGCGGATGCAAAACCCACAAGTTATCGCCCGCCCACCACAGCCCACACACCCGCCCAATTAGGATGTGAAAAGTCAGCTAAACACCGCCCGCAAGCCTGCGACGCCGTCCGCCATCAAAGTGCGCCCGCCCACGTAGCGGCGCAGCCCAATGGAGACACACCGCCCGACGAAATCACGTACCGCCCGGCGTACAAATTACGATGCCGCAAACAAACAGTTCCCCCGGCTAAGAGACACCGCACGTGAAAGCAAGGCGGAAAACCGAACTCACAGTACGGATAGCAAAGAGGCGGACCCCCCGAGCATGAATCCAGCACTGCAGGCCCTCCCCATGCTCTACCTGATGCAGCACCTAGGAGTCAACCCACCGCGGAGACGCAGGTAGGCAGACACACAACAAGGGTACGCCAACAGCGCACACAGTGCAAGGGCGGGAAAACTGTATATGCCCCCCCCGACACCCCTGCGTGGACACGACATATCCACCACTGCACCCACACATGCGCACAACGCAGAGGCCAACGGCAGCGCAATGTATGCGCCGCACACAAACAACACAGGGTCACAACCAAACACCACACACACCAGCGCCACCCATAACGCACATGTCACGTGACAGCCCTGCCACAGTCATGTCCCCAACCGGTAATTCACCGTCGCCAAGCTGACGTCACACAAGTGACCCGAACCTGTCAGTGACGTCACGCCAAATTACGACACACCCCTGTGTGCAAAACACGGCGAAGCACACAGCGGCGGCAACATCACACAGCAGAATATGGATCCCCTCGGCAAAAGGTACGCCAGCACCACACAGAAACACCGATGCCACCCTGCACCCAATAACAAGACATGCAATACGTAACATCAAAGATACCGGGGACAGACAACAGGTGGCTCCAATTATAACACAAGGCCCAACGTATAGCGGAAACGCAGCCTGCCGCCCACACACGGGAGAGGAGACAGCACTGAATGACCTTCCATTCCAATACCGAAACCACATCCCGACTAAACAAGCCGGAGAAAACAGCCATTGTCCCACAAAAAGCCCAACACAGGCATGCAGAGGGAAGCGGCCACAGGGCAGATAGCGCACAACACCAAAGAACATTCAGAACGGAAAAAAGAAATGATAACACTCCCCCATGTGGTTCGCATGCAAGTTATCTGGAAGGAGTCACACACCACTGACCTTGACCATTCTGAGAAGCATGTGGGATGAGGGCCCGTGTCCTCCGCACAAGCTAACATTACACAAGCCCTGCCTCCCTACGACCATTACAGAATTCCCAGCAACGTCGGAGGTTGCACCCTGCAGACTGCACAGACAGCCAGACCACGCCATCACATCGGCCTGCAGCAAAATGGCACTTGCACCACACCTACCCAACTACGCCGGACAGATCAAGCTGTACAAACATAACCTGATACAGATATTGGGATGTGACAATCTGGCCTTGCTGAACGTAAGTTACCGACTAACTTACCGCATCGCATTGTTCAGCTGCGTCATCCCCGTCTTCTACTGTCGGAGGTGTCCCTTCCACCATCCTGTGGATTTATGTCTCTCCAACCCGGCATGTCCAAGGGCGGACCTGCTACAACTATTCAACCCCTGGACGTCCACGACAGGGTCTGTTCAGCCTATGGGGGCATGGCGTATGTGGCTACTATCGGACCCACACTGCAATGGGACCACTGTGCCTCCACACGACGGATCATGGATCACAGTTACATCGAATGTCATCCAACATGTCCCATCATGCTCCTACAAGGGACAACTTACGACCTACACCTTGACAGCCACCATCCGCTACATTGGATGGCATCCATGTTCACCACCAATGCCATGGAAGCCCTGCTGGAAGGCATCGCATACCTGACAACCTGTCAATTTGTCGGACCCCGCCGCTACACCCACAATTGAACAATGATGTCCCACACCGCACCCATGCTTGGCTTCCGCACGGACTGGGCAGTCACCAGTACAACAACCATACCAATCAACCTGCAACTGACACCACACCATCAACCACACTGCAATGACATCGGATATTTCCAGGACATGCACCCTGCTCCTCATCACATCCAGTAACTCTGCATGAACAGGGGGAGGCAGAGGCATGGGATTTCTGCATGGCAACCACATGGACAGAACTGCACGTACAACCATGCCATCATATGCATCCTGCGCCCATGACCAGACGCACCGGTCAGTGGACATGAATCGTCCAACTGTAGTATGTGAGAGCTGTCACCACACCACCCCCTGAACTTCCGTGCCAGGACCATTGCATGGACAACAAGTGCATCCACCAACAACATGACCCCAGTGACTGTGACATGTCCATGAGCCACCACATCGCAACAACAAGTGGGACGCCGTGGCATGCATGCATGGCCATGCCCTGATGTCACCTCCACGCACGTGTGTATGAGTAACTATAGCAGCATACCTGGGACATGGAACTGAGATGCACCGTGCCCATGATGACAAGCGGACTGGTAGGCTAAATGTATACTGTCTGTGTCAAAGTCAGCAGCACCTCAGTGAACAGCAGATGAACATTAGCACAGCAACTGCTAAGCAGTAGTAACTCTGAAGCCCACATCCCACAGACAACAACTTATCACATGTACCCCTACACCCGATGCTAGGCGTAAACATGCTAAGTACATCCCCCACATGCATGTCGCTGCCAGTAGTGTCCACTATACTGCATCACAGAGGACATTAGTCTCAATACATGGCTTGAAGCAAAATTGTGTCTCTGCTGATTCATTTCACAAGTACGAATGAGAGAGGATGTGAGTGTGTGAAGTACACGGCAGTCGTGACATGACCATGTAGTCCACTGTAATTGGATGTCAACGCTAATGAGTAGCACAACTGTGGAAGACACACATGTGTCATGTGAAGCGGGAGTCACGCATGGCTCAGGTGGGGGGGGTGACGGGTAGGTGCGCACATGCAATGTTGAAACACGCTGTGTAGGGAGGATTCAGGAACAGTACATCACCGCTCTCCTTGGAATATGTAAAGACCACCTGTCTGGGGATGAATGTGAACTCGTGTGTGCACAACAGGCGGGTACACAAGCAATGCTGCATCAAGTGTAGGCGTCAGCCCACCCTCCGTGGACATGATGGATACTGCTGTGCATCTGCCAGGCCCTTGCCAAGGCACTCACATCCCCTGTCGACTAGGTGTATACCCAACATCGTCCACCTGTGCAGGAAATACAGGACACAGGATGGCAGTGGAGCAATGTGGGTGAGAGGTCATGGCGCGCACCTCCTGGTCACATCACACAGGCAACACCCCCCCAATGTGTAGTATGGCACAAGTCATATGGAAGTAGTGGGGGGACGCACACATCACGAGCAGGTGTGACGTCACGGAAGGTGGCTCGCACCCTCCCACCCATTGCCCAGATCTCCACACACGTTACATGCCAATGCAACTGAGAAGCCAGCGCGTGCACAAGCAGCTCCGAGCTCGCCCCAGAGAGGCCAAAGAGTGAATGTGTGGGTCCATTAGCTCCAGTTGGACGCGGACTTGGCCGCTAGGGCAGCTACAGCCTCTGTGTGTTGCAGGTGGTGCATCCGGACTGCGGAGCCTGGCATGCATTGTCAATGTTGCCCCGGTCTCGAGTCGGGGCACCACGCCGGTGGACGGCGTCCCGCAACATATCATACTGTGAGACAGACCACTTGTTCAACTGGACCCACACATACACTCCTTGGCCTCTCTGGGGCGAGCTTGGGGCTGCTTGTGCATGCGCTAGCTCCTCATGTGCAAATGCATATTGGGGTGAGGGAGGGGAGGCCATGAGGACAGTGTGAGAGATGACTGTTTGACTTTCGGTTAGTTAAAGGAATGCCCCTGATGTGGTCACCAAAAGACGTGTCTCGTGTGTATTGCAACTAGTAGATAAGCCGATGACCGTCCCATGTCTCGCATGTAGTCCCGCACCTAGCCCCGCCCACTCGACACATCAAAATTAGTACCAGCACATCATACTATCCATTCGAAGCACTGACTGGGGGTGACAACCATCGGACAGTCTTGTGCAGTCCACCCACGCGTACATGGGGGCCCTCCATGATCAATGTAATCTGCCACAAAGTGATATGAGGGTCAATGACGGTAGTGAGCAGAGCTGTCTGCCCCACGCACAGATGGTGCATCAGCTCAACAGACCCAGCACCGAGTGCAGCAGGGGTCACATGTGCAGGGGCAGCCGTGCCTGGTGTGAGGGCACATGCATATAGACAGCACATCGACCAATGTGTGGTCTGCCCACATCTACAGTCCATTGTCAGGCGGACATAGAAAATGATCACGAGGCAACACATCTGTGTGGGTGTACCCACTGTGAGCAACACTGCGCAACCATCGACGTACTCGCACTGTGCATGGCTCACCCCGCAACTGAGGTCACATTCAGTGCCACTATCTCACACACATCCCTATCACGAGGCATGGTGTGTCCAATGGACAGGACTGAGTTAGCGCCCATCCGGAGGGTCCTGAACAGGGGACACATGCAACCCACTAGGCAGTCTGTGTCGTCACCTACTGGCATTGTGCAGTCAATGCGCAGGACAGGCCCGCTGGGACAGGGAGGGGCAGCATGGCCCCAGCCTGACATTCACATGAACAACAAGTGCACTGAGACCTGCATTGCCAATTGTCTGTGTCACTGGATGTCTGACATGAAGTTGCCATGTACAACCACTCGGGAGGGACAGACAGGTCACAACGCCGGTGAGCTCACATACCCATGCCACCTGCAGTCAGCATGGTGAGCAGTGGACGCTTAGACCCCACAGGCACTGACTCATAGTGCTGCGGATCAACGACATGTGTGTCCCCCACATGCACTCCCACACACAGCAGTTGTCTGTCACACACGAATTGCGCAAGGAATGGCCATGTGCAGTGTGCGTGGAGCTCGGGATCCAGGATCTCCAGCTCCTCGCTGGTGAGTGGACCTGGACATGTCCTCCGCATCACAGACTGTTAGGTGGAGAGGTGGCAGCAGCAGGTGTACTCGAGGGGTGCCAGGCTGCAGTTCCAGGCAGCTGTTGTTATGCCTGTCACACTCACACACACATGTAACCCCCTGGGTCAGTCCCAGCGTGTCCAAGCTGCTGCAAATCGTGCACCATGTTTGGCAGCTCCAATTGCAGACATTGTCCTGCTCCCAGCAGGCCCGGGACGCTTACCCCCATAGTGGAACATGCAGGGTGCAACCGCGAGGGTCATTGGAGTTGTCCGTAAGGGCCTGGGACATGGCGGGTACAGTTCGCTGGTGCCATGTGCACCACACAGAATGATGTGCGCACTGCATCTGCAGGTGTGGCCATGATTTGCATGTGGGTGCTGGTGCACAATGGACGGGGCCACAACATGCTGCGTGCAGAGGTAGGGACGGCCAATGGCCGCCCAAAACATGTCTGTTGGCACGTCAACATGTAAACATTGGCATGGGAGCATGGGATATGCATATGCACACACATGCCACATTTCACTATGTACATCTGCCACTTGGCACGTGCAATGTTACGTGTCACTTGTGATGTGTAGTAGCAAGCACACATCCGTGTTGGCATGGGGCGGTCAATGTGTACACCTCTCGATGTTTCTGGGGGTGTGATCCGTCCAGTACTGTACATAGGGTGCAGTGGTGACACCAATGACTGACTCATATCCCCTCGTGCCACAGGTCCCACTTGTCTTGGCCGCTCAGCCTGTGTCCATTGCATTGTTGGTGTGTGCCATACTCACCCAGCCTCGGAAGCAGTGTGATGCACAGCAGCTAGTCATGTTGCCGTGGTATTGCCGCTTGCCGACTGTGCAGTCTGTGACCATCAGCATGCCTTACAAGTCATTGGGGCCTAGATCCCCATGTGCATGCTTATGGCAATGGTGTGTGTCACTGTCCATTGCTATTGGCAGGGGACCTGTGTATTGTGGTGATGTCCCTACTTGTCAGCTGTTCTGTGATTCAAGTGCTTGCTCAGTCAATTACTGTTTAGTGTATGTGAATATGCCATGTGGCGTGTTGCTTTGACATGTGTCCACTGCCATCTTTCCTAGGCGGAGACCAAACATTTATCGCCCCTACCAATTGCTGTCAGACATGGAGGATGTAGAGGTAATACGAAAATATCGACTGGACAGACCCACCCTGCATCGTCTATGTGCCATGTTGGAACCCCACCTCCGTCCTCGCAGGGTGTATCCATCAGAATTCACCCCCATGGCTAAGGTGATGGCTGCACTGCATTTCTTCGCCACTGGGTCATTCCAACACACAGTGGGCAGTGGAGGTGGGATGTCCCAGCCCATGTTCAGCATGGTGCTGAGGGATGTACTGGCAGCTATGATGCTGTACCGGAACAGGTACATCAAATTCCCCAGGGCTCGTGAATTGGCGGCAGTGAAGGGTGCTTTCTATGCCCTTGGATGGATCCCCCACGTCGTTGGTGCTATAGATTGCACCCATGTTGGCCTTGTTACACCACAGGCCACTGAGCAGCTCTACCGCAACAGAAAGCACACGCATTCCCTGAATCTGCAAGTGGTGTGCCTTGCGGACATGGTGATTTCCCACGTGTGTGCGAAGTTCCCAGGATCTGCCCATGACGCGCACATCATGCGCCACAGCATCCTACCACGACTGATGACCAATCTGCAACCGGACCGTGGCTGGATTGTCGGTGAGTATGTGGAGTAGTGTAGCGTGCTGGGTGTGCGATGCTGTCTTGTGTCCAGTTGGTATTGCAACGGTTCTCTGTGTCACACACTCACAGGTGACTCTGCTTACCCGAATGGTCCCTGGCTGATCAGCCCATTGCGAAATCCCAGGACACCAGCTGAGGACCGCTACAATGAGGCACATGGGAGGACCAGACGTGTGGTTGAGCGTACCTTTGGCCTCCTCAAGTCCAGGTTCAGATGCCTGGACCGCACCGGGGGTGCTCTGGCGTACTCCCCTTAGAAGGTGTGCCAGATAATAGTGGCTTGCTGCATGCTGCACAATCTGGCCATTCGCAGGCGGATCCCCCTAATTGTGGATGACAGAGATCAACCAGGGCCACAGCCTGCAGACCAGGACAGCTCGAGTGAGGAGGACAGTGGAGAGGATGAAGCTGTGAATGTGCGCCAGCAGCTCATCGCCCGCTACTTCACTTGACGGTGAGTGTCCATGTACGTCGGCTGATGTAGCTGTAGTTGTGCAGGTGTATGTGTGCTCTGTCACGGAGGCCTTTTGTTCAATGGGTGCTGTGTGTCAATGGTCCATGTCCAGGTTGGTATGCCACTGACAGTGGCTGTAGTATTGTGCCCTGTTTCTCTGTGAGATGTGTGTACACTGCTTGTAGTTGGTGACAGGTACTGTGTGATGAGTGTGTGACACACTCATTGAATGTACCCTTGTTCTGTTTTTCACCCCTAGGACCCTACAGCCTCTCCTGTCCCATGGACTTACCACACAGCAGATGCATCCCTGCTCATGGGGGCGAATGCACATCGTTCAATAAACCCAGGACACATGTAGCAGATTGTGATTAAGGTGTATTTATTAACAGCGGTGACATGTGAATGTGTGCAAGGTAATGAAAATGGTGGTACATGCTGTGACAAGGAGTTGACGGTCATGGCTGCGTGATGGTCAGGGTGTACCCATGAGGTTCTATGTCCACAGTCCAACAGACACATGCCATTCACATGGCAGTGTGGGGTAGGATCGTATTACAAGTCAATGCAGTAGGTGGTCAAGGTGGCTGGCTGACTCACTTGCGTTTGGAGAGTGCGAAGTCCTCTCTGGACACCTGTTTCCTCTTCGGACGCCCCTTCCACGTTTGATAGGGGGGGTGTGTTGATGTGCCGCTGGTGGTGGCTGAGGAGTGCTCACTCGCTGTGGATGCAGGGGAATGCGATGCTGCACGATCCTGCGCCACAGCAGGTGGTGGCGGCAGTCGTGTTGCTGGCCTTGCTTGTGCCCTCCCCCCCAACACCAGCTGGCCCATGAGGTCCACGAGTTGGTCCATACGGGTCACGAATTGGCCCATATGGGCGTCCATGGACTTCAACACCCCAAGGACCTCCCGCGTGTCGGTAGCCGACCTGGCCCATTGTCCTTGGGCCTCTTCATAGGCCCCAAGGACTCTTGCGATTTGCGGCAGGTCTTGGCTCCCAGGCCCAGATGGCGTTGGCCTGGCCCGGCTCCTCCTACCAGTACTGCTGCCACCGACCTGCCCACTAGCCACATTGCCCACCACGGTCCTCGCACTGGCTCCCAGGGTGGAGCCCGACGGCCGTGCCACCCCTTGCGCAGGGGCTGTGGCCAGGGATGGCGTGGTGGTGGTGGTGCTTGCGGCGGTGGTGGTGCTTGCGGCTGTGGTGGTTATTGCGGGGGTGGTGGTGGCCGCAACGAGCGTGGCAGCAGGGGTCTGTGACTGTTCAGCTGCCCTGGTTGATCGGTTGGTGGGTAGGAGGTGCCCTGGGGAGCGGGTGTGCCCTGGCAGTCCAGATGGGCCTGCTGGGTGGTCCGTGTCCGAAGAGGTGTCCAGGTCCTCTACATCCGTGAGTCCGAAGCGGGGGCTTGCGGACAGGCTGTGCTGGCTGCTGTCTCCCTCACCAGCATCCAGCAGTTCGTCACCTATTGGGGAGAATGAGATAGGTCATTGTGTTGCACCTAGCAAAGTATGTATTGGTTGTCTGACATTCACGGTTCGTGCACTGTCGTGCACAGGTTTCCCAGAGGCGTGTGTGTGGATGTACGATGTGTGTATGCGTGGGCTAGGCAATGGCACTGTGTGATGTGGACATGTGGCATGGGACGGATTGGCAATGCCGATGGGTGTGTGTTGCTATGCTCCTACATTTTGTGGCTCTGGTGTGTGCGTGCTCCAGGACCATCGACGATGTTGGTCTGAAATATGCTTTTGGGGTTCAAATGGAACGCTTAGAAACGCTGATGCCAAAAGGGGGTACAGCCCCCTAAACGCTTTTGGGTTGGAATATGCTTTTGGGGTTCATATGGAACGCTTAGAAACGCTGATGCCAAAAGGGGGTACAGCCCCCTAAACGCTTTTGGGTTGGAATATGCTTTTGGGGTTCATATGGAACGCTTAGAAACGCTGATGCCAAAAGGGGGTACAGACCCCTACACGCTTTTGGGTTGCAATATGCTTTTGGGGTACATACTGTGGGTAATGGGTGCAGGACGTGACATGTGTTCTGGCAACATGACAGTGCATTGACAAAGGTGTGTGTCTGTCTAACATGCCCGGCATATCTGCTGACTGTTATCATTCATGGACATTACATTGGTAGCATTGTTGTGGGTTCGTGCTTGTTGTGTGCCACACGACGTATTGCAGATGGGCCAATTCCTTTGTGTGCGTGCTGCCCTGGTACATGTGCATCAATGCTGTGCTCTTGGGGTGTTGACTATGTTATGTGTGTTGTTACTCCCAGTGTGACGTGCGCCTCAGTCACTGCAGGCACATGATTTGTCATGGGCAGGTATCTTTGCATGACTACTGTATGAGGGCCAGCTGTTCGGATGACATACCTTTCATGACACTGGGACTGGGAGATGTAATGTATGATATGTTGAATGTGCATTGTGTGCCTGTGTGTTTCATGGGTCCAGTTGTCTTTGTGTGCAATGTTGTTGTTCCAAGCTGTTTCTTCTAGTAAGGTTTGTCTTACATGTGCGTTGTTGTACGATGTGTGGTTGAGAGGCAGTGAGGGCTACATGGACAGGACTCAGATGGTGTTGCTGATGTGTGTGGTGGGTGGCACAGTGCCTGCCTTGTGGGTCTGTATTCCAGTGGGACTTGTGCATGCAGACGTGGCTCCTTAGGTGTTGCTGTATCTGTGATGGGTCATGTGGGGTATGACTCTGTAATACATGTCCGTGTGCACATTGGTCACATTATTGTGACAGGGGGCAGTGCTGCGTGTTCCTCTGCTACGTGACATGTCTCATGTGTCAGTCGTAGTACAGTCCTCATGCCTACAGACGCCCCGCCCTATGCAGTTTCCCACCTATAGGTTGTTTCTGGGTGCGTATTGCAATGGATGCCACATGGTACTGGGAGGGAGGGGTGGTCCTCCATGCTGGTCTGTGGGGGTGGGGGCCTGCTGGGTGCTTTACTTCAGCTGTCCCCCCTCCGACCCACTGACTTTGTGTTCCTGCTCGTTACCTGTTACTTGTCGGTTACTGCAGCTATGGCTGACACATGGATGTGGGTGTGGGGAGTGCTCCTTCTGGCGCATCTGGAGTACAAGGGGACATGCCCCCATGGTTTTGTTAGTTTGTAGGTTTGGGCTGAGTGTGTGGTAGTGTCTGTTGCATGTGTGAGTGATGTCTTGTGTATTGTGTACTGGTCATGGGTGTGTTTGTCCCTCGGAGCTATGGCATTGTGGTAGTGCATGTGTGTACATAGCGGTGTGCTGGTATACATTTGTTGGTACTTACCAGCCTCCACTCCCCCTGGTAATCCGGTGAGGATCTCCGGATGTATGATGACTCGCACCTTCTCCTTCCACGCTTTGAAGGTCTTGAATAGCGCGGGATGCCCTCCGCCAGTCTTGGCAGCCAGCTCTATATTTTTGGTCTCCTTCTTCTTGACCACGCTTTTGAGGTCGTTCCACCTTTTGTTGATTTCTCCTCTGTTTCGTGGAACACTCCCGACTGCATTGACCTGGTCTATGATCCTGCGCCACATCCGGGTTCTGGTGGCTAGTGGTGTTTGTTGGACCTGGTTCCCATATATTTGTGGGTGCACCTTGACGATCTCGTCGACCATGACCGTCAGCTCGGTGGAAGTGAATTTGGGCATTCTTTGTGATGCCATGGTGTGTGTTTTGGTGTTTGTGGTGCTGGTGCGGGTGGTGGTGTGTGATGTGCAGGGGGTTTGTGTGGGCGGTGTTTGGTGGTGGTGGTGGTGATGGGTGTGATAGGTGCGTGTCTGTGGTGTGCTGCTGTCCTTTCTGTCTCGCTGTGTTGTGTGCTCTCATCCTCAGTTTGTAATGTTGCAAGGGATTGTGGTCTGTGAAGGGGCTGCTTTTGTACTTACCTATGTGGGTGTGTCATGATGGTCTGTTGTTTTCAGGTGTGTTGTGGCTGGTGTTCTGGGCTTTGTAGTTTTTTTGTTTGTCCGGGGGGGGTGGTTTCGGGATGTGTTGTGTGTCTGGGTTTTTGTGCGTGATTTGCTGTGTGAACTTGTTGTCGATGTTGTGTGTGTTTGTTTTTGTCTGCGGTTGGTTTCTGTGCATGGACGTGGCCGCCGGGACTCCCGCCGTGTCCATTTTCATCACTGTTGTTTGCGCTGGCGGGCAGTGTATTTGTGTTTTTACCGCGCTCATGTCGGTGCCATCCTAATTTCACGTGCGGTGTCTGGGTCGTCAGGGCGGGCGGTTCTTGGTTGTCGTGCGTCTTTCCGTCCGTGTCGGGCGGAATTACTTGGACTCGTTCATGTGCGGGCGGTATTTGTGGTTTGTTTTCCGCATCCGGCGGTTTTTATTTCGCGCCATCGTAATTTCTCGGTCGGTAATCAGGAGGTGTAGGCGGGCGGATATTTTGCGCTGTAGTTGATGACGGATTTTTTTACGTCCGCCATCCTAATGGGCCCCATAGTTTTCAAAAATATAGAAGTCATTAATATTGTTTGCAAAAATATAGTTGTTTAAAATATCGATTTAAGAATTAGTGTTATGTATTTTAGTATATATTTTAAATGTAAGTGATGTATTTTTTTGTATAAGTATTGTTTATGCTTTTTATTATATGTGTTACATTTTTTGTAGTTACTAATTTTATTTAATTACATTTTGTGTTTTTTAGTTCCGTAGCGGGTTGTGGGTTTATAGGGGAATAGGGTGGGAAGTAATTTAATTATAATAAATTAATGATTATTTTTTTATTTATTCATATTTATTTAAGTGAGATTTTATAATGTTAATTGTGTTTTTAATTTTTTTTGTAAATTTTATGCATGGGTTGTGGGGTTTACAGGGGTATAAGGTGGGAAGTAATTCATTTTTAATCAATTATTAATTGGTTGTTAATTAATAATTAATTAATTGTTTTTTTGGTTATTGTGTAATTTGTTTTTAGGTGTGGGTTGTGGGGTTTATAGGGGTAAAGGGTTTGAAGTAATTTATTTTTAATTAAGTAATAATTAGTTGATAATTCATAATAAATAATTGATGATACATTTTGTTAATTGTTTAATTAGTTAATTGACAATTAAATATGGAAATTGCGTGATTAATTTTAGGTGCAGGGTGTGGGGTTTATAGGGACATAGGGTGGGAAGTAATTTATTTTTAATTAGTTAATAATTAGTTGATAGTTGATAATTAATATTAATTCATTAATTGATAATTAGGGTAATTGTGTAATTTTTTGTGTGTGTTTTGTTAATTGGGGTAAAATGTGGGAAGTAAATTAATTTTACCTACTTTATAATTAGTTGTCAAATACTATTAGTTGTTTAATTGAAAATAAAATTTAATTGTGTAATTTTGCAGTTTAATTTTAGGTGTGGGTTGTGGGGATTATAGGGGTAAAGGGTGGGGAGTTAATTAATTTTTATGTGTTTTAATTTGTTTTTTTAATTAATATTTGTTTAATTGATATTTAATTATGTTAATTATGCAAGTGCATTATTGTTATTTTAGATGTGGTTTGTGAATTGTGTGGTGTAATAGGGTAGTAAGTAAAGAAACTAAATTTATGTAATAATGTTTTTGTTAATAAATAATTTCTATATACAAATATTTATTTGTTTGAAAATTATGTTTTTATTTTATTTAATATAATATTTGTTGGTATTTGTGATATGTATTTAACAGTATAATATGGTTTGTTTAAAATGTTTAATATTAAATATATTTGTTTTTTACATATTTATATATTTTATTTATTTTGTTTTTTAAATATTTTTATTTTGTTGATGACATTTTGTTTGTTTTTAATTTTGAACTGACTGGAGTGGGAATAGTAAATTTTACCCCTTTTCGCAATCCAACACTTTCCCTACTGTTGCACTTACTGGAGTGAGACTAGTAAATGTTACCCCTCCGCTATCCAACACTTTCCCTACTGTTGCACTCATTGGAGTGGGAATAGTAATTTTTACCCCTTTGCAATCCAACACTTTCCATATTATTGCACTCACTGGAGTGGGAATAGTAATTTTTACCCCTCCGCTATACATCACTTTCCCCACTGTTGCCCTGACTGGAGTGGGAATAGTAAATTTGATCTCACAGCTATGCAAAACTTTCCCTACTGTTGCACTCACTGGAGTGGGAATAGTAATTTATATCCCTCTGCTATCCAACACTTTCCCTACTGTTGCACTCATTGGAGTGGGAATAGTAATTGTTACCCCTTTGCAATCCAACACTTTCCCTACTGTTGCATTCACTGGAGTGGGAATATTAATTTTGACCCCTCCGCTATCCATCACTTTCCCTACTGTTGCCCTGACTGGAGTGGGACTAGTAAATTTTATCTCACCGCTATCCAACACTTTCCCTACTGTTGCACTCACTGGAGTGGGAATAGTAATTTATATCCCTCTGCTATCCAACACTTTCCTTACTGTTGCCCTCATTGGAGTGGAAATAGTAATTTTGACCCCTCTGCAATCCAACACATTCCCTACTGTTGCACTCATTTGAGTGGGAATAATAATTTTTACCCCTCTGCAATCCAACACTTTCCCTACTGTTGCACTCATTGGAGTGGGAATAGTAATTTATACCCCTCCGCTATCCATCACTTTCCGTACTGTTGTACTGACTGGAGTGGGAATAGTAAATTTTATCCCTCCGCTATCCAACAATTTCCCTACTGTTGCACTCATTGGAGTGGGAATAGTAATTTTTACCCCTCCTCAATCCAACACTTTCCCCAATGTTGCACTGACTGGAGTGGGAATATTAAATTTCACCCCTCTGCACTTTAATAGTTTCCTTGGTGTTGTATTTGCTGGAAAGGCAGCTGTAAATATTTTCTATGTGTCATTTATCACTTTTACTACTGTTTCATTTATTGGAGGGAGATTTGTAAATTTTATTTTTATCCAGTATTAATATTTGTGTTGTGCTAAATGGGAGTGGTAAATTGTTTATTTATTTAGTTTAATAGTTTGCGTAATTTTTTTTAAATTGTAGTGGGAATAGTATGCATATTAAGGGCCCGATTTTGATGCGGGCATCGTAATCACCGATTCGGATTCCCTTCCGGTCGAGCCGTTTCGATGGGCTCAGTCGGAAGGGAATCCGAATCAGTATTCCAAATTTCTAACGACAGGCTCAGAGAGCCCATCTGCCATTCGGAAGGCCCACAGTAATCCCACGGCCATCTCTTTCTGGCCGAAGGATTACGATGGCAGTTTTCCACTGCCTTTTTGTGCCGGCCTTTCCGGCACAAAAAGGCATTGGGAAACAGCTTGGGGGCCCCCAGCAGGGCACCCATGGGTGCAAGGTTGCAGATGGCAGCCTAGGGAGCACCTATGGTGCCACCCTGTAGATCCTTGCACCCGGTGGCAGGCACCATGAGGTGCCTGCCACTTTGTGAAGGGATGAACTGCACCCCTGCTCTTTGCTATGAGAGCATGCATTCCATTCGGAATGCGTGCTCTGATAGCAAAGTACGGAATTTGCGACCAAACAGGTTTCGGTCTCATCCTAATTTTTGGGCCGGAACCGACGACTGGAGGTCGTTCGGTTCCAGTTCCAGAAGGATGTCGGACAGATTCAGATCCGTTCGGCATCATAATCGGCCTCTAAAGGTTATAATTAATTTTGTATTGTTATAATTTAAATTATTATGGTTTGTTTATTTGAAATTATAATATTTTTAATTATTAATATTTGTTAATTGGAAAATTATTTTTACTAAGTTTAAAGATTTTTAAATAGTTTAATATTTGAATTTAATTAGAATGTTTTTTTATATATTTTATGTTATTGGTATATATATATATATATATATATATATATATATATATATATATATATATATATATATATATTCACTGAAAAAACCATAGGTTTCACACACGTTATAGTTAGAAATTAGCATTTAAAAAACCTTTGAAATTCACTGAAAAAACCATAGGTTTTAGGGACAGTTATAGTTACTTGGACATTGCACTCGTACAAAACCCGTGAAATTCCCCCGTTATAGTTAGTTCAGCTAACTATAACTCGCGCCCCGCAATGCACTGCTGATGACGTCACATATTACATCACTCATGACATGGTCAGTGACATCACTGATGACATCACTGATGACATCTCAAATGACATCACTGATGACATCATCCATGTGATAATTTCATGCATCTTCTCACACCCTAATATAACTTTTGATACACCCACTCTAAATTACAGACTGCCATTCTCAAAACCATAGACACTCCAACACCAATAACTACATACCAACTCAGTGATTCTTAGGTCTACACACACATCCACTCACTCACCCGTACAGTCACTCATACTTACAGTCACTCAGTACAGGACTATCATATGCACTCATACACCTATATAAACACTGACACACCGCCACTCATCCATAGAAGTACTCACACACCTAGTCAGTCATGCAAAAAATTAATCATACACCCATTTACTCACCTATAGAGTTATACACACACCAGCTCAATAACTCATACAAATACTAGCACATTCTTACGCTCTTACACAATAACTGATACAAGCACACACGCATCCATACAGCCACTCTCACAATCACACACTCTCACGTATAGCCTTTTAAATACTCTAACACACATATATACTTCCTTTTACATATGTAGTTACTCGCACATGTACCACTGAGATATACATTCACTCACTAACACACCCATACACACACTCACCCACCCAAGCAGTCCATCACAGACGCACTCTTCAAATCATGCACCCAGTGAATCACCCACTCACACATCTATGTACAGAGTCGCACACACCCCACCCACACAAACACTCAGGCACCCATACAGATACTCAGACAACCAATCAATAACTCATATAGACACTCATGTAGCTATTCACAAACCCATGCAGCCACTTACACAGCAACAGACAGACGGATACAGACATTCACCCAGTTAAGTCACTAACCCATGCATTCAGTAACATACGTTTAATCACTCACTTATACAGTTACTCACGCACCTACTAAATCATCCATTCAGACACTTATACACCCACTCACTCTTCAATACGCCTTTCCCTATATATATTAAACATATTTAAACTTTACAGAAACACACAGTCACTGGATGATGTCATCAGTGATGTCATTTGAGATGTCATCAGTGATGTCATCAGTGATGTCACTGACCATGTCATGAGTGATGTAATATGTGACGTCATCAGCAGTGCATTGCGGGCGCGAGTTATAGTTAGCTGAACTAACTATAACGGGGGAATTTCACGGGTTTTGTACGAGTGCAATGTCCAAGTAACTTGACATCACTGATGACATCTCAAATGACATCACTGATGACATCATCCAGTGACTGTGTGTTTCTGTAAAGTTTAAATATTTTTAATATATATAGGAAAAGACGTATTGAAGAATGAGTGGGTGTGTAAGTGTCTGTATGGATGATTTAGTAGGTGCGTGACTGACTCTATAAGTGAGTGATTTAACGTATCTTACTGAATGCATGGGTTAGTGACTAAACTGGGTGAATGTCTGTATCCGTCTGTCTGTTGCTGTGTAAGTGGCTGCATGGGTTTGTGAATAGCTACATGAGTGTCTATATGAGTTATTGATTGGTTGTCTGAGTATCTGTATGGGTGCCTGAGTGTTTGTGTGGGTGGGGTGTGTGCGACTCTGTGCATAGATGTGTGAGTGGGTGATTCACTGGGTGGATGGTTTCAAGAGTGCATCTGTGATAGACTGTATGGGTGGGTAAGTGTGTGTAAGAGTGTGTTAGTGAGTGAATGTATGTCCCAGTGGTACATGTGTGAGTAACTACATATGTGAAAGGCAGTATATATGTGTGTTGGAGTATATAAATAGCTATAAGCGAGAGTGAGTGATTGTGATAGTGGCTGTATGGATGAGTGTGTGCTTGTATCAGTGATTGTATAAGAGCGTAACAATGTGCTAGTATTTGTATGATTAAGTGAGCTGGTGTGTGTATAACTGTATAGGTGAGTAAATGGCAGTGTGTTTAATTATTTGCATGACTGACTAGGTGTGTGAGTACCTCTATGGATGAGTGGCGGTGTTTGAGTGTCTATATAGGAGTAAGAGTGCATATGATAGTCCTGTACTGAGTGACCATAAGTATGAGTGACTGTACGGGTGAGTGAGTGGATGTGTGTGTGTAGACCTAAGAATCAGTGAGTGGGTATGTAGTTATTGGTGTTGGAGTGTCTATGGTTTTGCGAATGGCAGTCTGTAATTTAGAGTGGGTGTATCAAAGGTTATATTAGGGTGTGAGGAGGTGCATCAGATTATCACGTGGATGATGTCATCAGTGATGTCATTTGAGATGTCATCAGTGATGTCATCAGTGATGTCACTGACCATGTCATGAGTGATGTAATATGTGACGTCATCAGCAGTGCATTGCGGGGGCGCGAGTTATAGTTAGCTGAACTAATTATAACGGGGGAATTTCACAGGTTTTTTTACGAGTGCAATGTCCAAGTAACTATAACTGTCCCTAAAACCTATGGTTTTTTCAGTGAATTTCAAAGGTTTTTTAAATGCTAATTTGTAACTATAACGTGTCTGAAACCTATGGTTTTTGCAGTGAATTTCAAAGGTTTTGTAAATGACAATTTTTAAAAGTATTAATTGTTATATTAATTTTTTTCATACTGATTTACTACATATTTAGAAACAATTTTTTTTTACATATTTTATTTTTTAAATTACATTGTAATTACATTATACATTACATTACAAAAAATACTTTCTCAGAATGAATTACTTTAGTTTAAATACTTTGCACATAGGCAATAGACTTTTAAGTACAGTAGTTACAGTTGTTGCAATGGGCAACACATTTTCAAACACAATGCAACATTCAGCTCAATGTGAATTTCTAGTTAAATGCAATTAGTTACTTTATGGATTACTTTTCTAACCACAGGACTGGATCCTAGATTCAGTCCTGGGACATCTCCTGTAAACAGTTGAGTAAAAGCGTTTTGGTTACAGTACTGATTTTTAAGGAATATTATTGTATTTTAAAAGTTGACACTTAGAAACATTTTCCCATATAGTCACCAATGTTATCCTATGGAAGGAAATTCACTTAGCAGGTAAAAACTGTTATCGTTACTTTTTCTTACTCAGTGTTGGATCCTGGATCCAGCACTGGTGCATCTCCTGTAAACAGTTGAAAGAATGCGTTTAAGTCATACAGGCGATTTTTAAGGAATATTTGTAGTTTGTAAAAATCAACACTTTGAAACTTTTTGCTGAAAACCAGACAATGGATTCCTATGGAAGAAAATATAAGTTACTGGTAAGTACGGTTAAAATTACTTTTCAGGACCAGTACTGGGCTGAAAGATACAGGACTGAGGTCTCTCCTTATAACAGGTGAGTAAATCGGAATTCGTATTTCGGCTGATTTTAGATGAATATTTTAAAGTTCCAAAACTCCACACTTAGAAGAATTTCCAAGTGAAACCAGTCAATGTTAGCCTATGGAAGGAAATTCAAGTTACTGGTAAGTACGGTTAAAATTACTTTTCAGGACCAGTACTGGGCTGAAAGATACAGCACTGAGGTCTCTCCTGATAACAGGTGAGTAAATCAGAATTCGTATTTCGGCTGATTTTAGAGGAATATTTGTATGTTTCAAAAATCAACACTTAGAAACTTTTTCAGCAAAAAGCAGGCAATGATATCCTATGCAAGGAAATTCAAGTTACTAGTAAGTACGGTTAAAATTACTTTTCAGGACCAGTACTGGGCAGAAAGATACAGCACTGAGGTCTCTCCTTATAACAGGTGAGTAAATCGGAATTCGTATTTCGGCTGATTTTAGAGGAATATTTGTATGTTTCAAAAATCAACACTTAGAAACTTTTTCAGCAAAAAGCAGGCAATGATATCCTATGGAAGGAAATTCAAGTTACTGGTAAGTACGGTTAAAATTACTTTTCAGGACCAGTACTGGGCTGAAAGATGCAGCACTGAGGTCTCTCCTTATAACAGGTGAGTAAATCGGAATTCGAATTTCGGATGATTTTAGAAGAATATTTGCACAATGGTGAAGGAAGGGGCGGGGCCTGAGGTGACATCTGTGCAAACGCGCCCCGTGGCGCGTTTTAAGTTGGGGGATTAAGTCCCCTTGAATCCTGAGGGTCCCTAGGGGCCAACTAGCCCACCAGGAACCTCCAATATGCGCTAGGGGCTGCGTTGCAGAGACGTGTAGAGAGGCCACACCCCTTTTACACCTCTCTGCAACGCAGCTCTGTGGCGCTTTCTGGATGTACCTGTTGGGCTAGTTGGCCCCCAGGGACCCTCAGGATTGAAGGGATTTAATTCCCCATCTTAAAACGCGCCACGGGGCCTGTTTGCACACATGTCACCTGAAGCCCCGCCCCCTCCCTTCACCACTGTGCAAACACGCCCGTGGCGCGTTTTAAGTTGGGGGATTAAGTCCCCTTGAATCCTGAGGGTCCCCGGAGTCCAACTAGCCCACCATAATATACATCCAGAAAGCGCCACAGAGCTGCGTTGCAGAGAGGTGTAAAGGGGCGTGGCCTCTGTACACCTCTCTGCAAGGCAGCCCCTGGCGCATACTGGAGGTTCCTGGTGGGCTAGTTGGCCCTCAGGGACCCCCAGTATTCAAGGGGAATCGTTCCCCTCTGCAAACGCGCCAGGGGGCGCGTTTGCAGAGTGGTGAAGGAAGGGGCGGGGCCTGCGGGCCCGATCGTTTTTTTGTTTTGTTTTTTTGTCGCCTGAAGGGGGCTGTGTGGCCCCCTTCCTTTTTCCTGTTTTTGGGCCCTGGGGACCCCATCCCCCAGGGCCTTACCCCTTTTTTTGTAATTAATTTTTTTTTTTAAAAACGGGAAGGGGGCCGCGTGGCCCCCCTTCCCTGGGCCTGTATTGGCCCCGGGGACCCCATCCCCCGGGGCATGGCCTCTATTTTTAATTTTATTGTTTGGAGGGGGCTGTGTGGCCCCCTCCTCTGGCTATTTAGGCCCCGGGGACCCCATCCCCGGGGCCGGCCATACCCTTTTTTAAATTTTTTTAAACTTTGGGGAGGGGGGCTGCGTGGCCCCCCTCCCGGGCCACTACTTGCCCCAGGGACCCCATCCCCCGGGGCCTGGCCTCTCGTTGGGGACTGTGGGGGTCACCGAGCCCCCACAGTCCCGCCGGCTCCCCGTGTCCTACGGGAGCCGGCATTGCTACACATGGGGAGCTGCTAAGATGCAGCTCCCCATGTGGAAAAGCAATCGGCTTTGGATATTGGAAGAGAGAGCAGGTTTCCAATATCCAAAGCAGTTTGCAATGACAGGGACGGGGCCGCGAGGCTCCCGTCCTGTCATTGCAAACAGCAGTGTCCCGGGGTAGGCACCCCGGGACACTGCAGGAGCCGGCCCTGGGGGGTGGCGGTCCCCAGGGCCATCAAGGGCTCCAGGAGGGGGCCGCGCGGCCCCCTCCCTTAAATTGCACAGCCCCGGGAGGTGGTGGTCCCGGGGCTCTGGGAGTCCGTAATGGACCCCCACATTTATTTTATAAGTGCCCCGGGGAGGTGGTGGTCCCGGGCGTGTGGGGGCTGGAGCCCCCACACACCTTATTTAAATTAAAAAAGAAGCCCCGGGGGGTGGCGGTCCCCGGGGCTGCGGGAGGGCAGAAGAGCCCTCCCGCACCATTTTTTCAATAAAGCCCCGGGGGTGGCGGTCCCCGGGCTTGGGAGCCCTTCGAGGCCCCCACACATAAAATTAACCCCCACCATGCCCCCGGGACTTGGGCCACCCGGGGCAAAATACAATCGAAGCGCGGGAGACCGCGCTTCGATTTTTCGGCAGGATTCGCGCACCCTGAGCGCATCCTGCCGATTTTTTGCCCAGGGGGTCCTTGCGGGACCCCCTGAGCAAGCCTAGGGGGTCAGGGTGTTTCTACCCTGCCCCCTTTGTGCGCTTTGCGCACTTGTTTCTGTCCCTCGGTTCTACCGAGGGACAAAATGGCTGCCAACACTTCCTGATTTGCAGAGAGGTGTAAAAAGGGGTGTGGCCTCTCTACACGTCTCTGCAACGCAGCCCCCTGGCACATACTGGAGGTTCCTGGTGGGCTAGTTGGCCCCTAGGGACCTTCATGATTCAAGGGGACTTAATCCCCCAACTTAAAACGCGCCACGGCGCGCGTTTGCACAGATGTCACCTCAGGCCCCGGCCCCTCCCTTCACCACTGTGCAAATATTCCTCTAAAATCTGCCGAACTACGAATTCTGATTTACTCACCTGTTATCAGGAGAGACCTCAGTGCTGCATCTTTCAGCCCAGTACTAATCCTGAAAAGTAATTTTAACCATACTTACCAGTAACTTGAATTTCCTTCCATAGGATATCATTGACTGCTTTTTGCTGAAAAAGTTTCTAAGTGTTAATTTTTGAAACATACAAATATTCCTCTAAAATCAGCCGAAATACGAATTCCGATTTACTCACCTGTTATCAGGAGAGACCTCAGTGCTGTATCTTTCAGCCCAGTACTGGTCCTGAAAAGTAATTTTAACCGTACTTACCAGTAACTTGAATTTCCTTCCATAGGCTAACATTGACTGGTTTCACTTGGAAATTCTTCTAAGTGTTGATTTTTGAAACATACAAATATTCCTCTAAAATCAGCTGAAATACGAATTCCGATTTATTCACCTGTTATCAGGAGAGACCTCAGTGCTGTATATTTCAGCCCAGTACTGGTCCTGAAAAGTAATTTTAACCGTACTTACCAGTAACTTGAATTTCCTTCCATAGGCTAACATTGACTGGTTTCACTTGGAAATTCTTCTAAGTGTTGATTTTTGAAACATACAAATATTCCTCTAAAATCAGCCGAAATACGAATTCCGATTTACTCACCTGTTATCAGGAGAGACCTCAGTGCTGTATCTTTCAGCCCAGTACTGGTCCTGAAAAGTAATTTTAACCGTACTTACCAGTAACTTGAATTTCCTTCCATAGGCTAACATTGACTGGTTTCACTTGGAAATTCTTCTAAGTGTGGAGTTTTGGAACTTTATAATATTCCTCTAAAATCAGCCGAACTACGAATTCCGATTTACTCACCTGTTATCAGGAGAGAACCCAGTGCTGCATCTTTTAGCCCAGCACTGACCCTGAAAAGTAATTTTAACCGTACTTACCAGTAACTTGTATTTCCTTCCATAGGAATCCATTGTCTGGTTTTCAGCAGAAAAGTTTCAAAGTGTCGATTTTCACAAACTACAAATATTCCTTAAAAATCGCCTGTATGACTTAAACGCATTCTTTCAACTGTTTACAGGAGATGCACCAGTGCTGGATCCAGGATCCACCACTGAGTGAGAAAAAGTCACGATAACACTACTTACCTGCTAAGTGAATTTCCTCCCATAGGATAACATTGGTGATTCTATGTGAAAAAGTTTCTAAGTGTCAACTTTTAAAATAGAATAATATTCCTTAAAAATCACTACTGTAACCAAAACGCTTTTACTCAACTGTTTACAGGAGATGTCCCAGGACTGAATCTAGGATCCAGTCCTGTGGTTAGAAAAGTAATCCATAAAGTAACTAATTGCATTTAGCTAGAAATTCACATTGAGCTCAATGTTGCATTGTGTTTGAAATTGTGTTGCCCATTGCAACAACTGTAACTACTGTACTTAAAAGTCTATTGCCTATTTGCAAAGTATTTAAAGTAAATTAATTCATTCTGAGAAACTATATTTTGTAATGTAATGTATAATGTAATTACAATGTAATTTAAAAAATAAAATATCTAAAAATAAATAGTTTAAAAAAATGTAGTAAATCAGTATAAAAAAAATAAAAATAACAATTAATATATTTAACAATTGGCATTTACAAAACCTTTGAAATTCACTGAAAAAAACCATAGGTTTCAGACATGTTATAGTTAGGAATTAGCATTTAAAAAACCTTTGAAATTCACTGAAAAAACCATAGGTTTCAGACATGTTATAGTTAGAAATTAGCATTTAAAAAACCTTTGAAATTCACTGAAAAAACCATAGGTTTCAGGCACGTTATAGTTAGAAATTAGCATTTAAAAAACCTTACAAATTCACTGAAAAAACCATAGGTTTTAGGGACAGTTATAGTTACTTCGACATTGCACTCGTACAAAACCCGTAGAAATTCCCCCGTTATAGTTAGTTCAGCTAACTATAACTCGCGCCCGCAATGCACTGCTGATGACGTCACATATTACATCACTCATGACATGGTCAGTGACATCACTGATGACATCACTGATGACATCTCAAATGACATCACTGATGACATCATCCATGTGATAATTTCATGCATCTTCTCACACCCTAATATAACTTTTGATACACCCACTCTAAATTACAGACTGCCATTCTCAAAACCATAGACACTCCAATACCAATAACTACATACCAACTCACTGATTCTTAGGTCTACACACACATCCACTCACTCACCCGTACAGTCACTCATACTTACAGTCACTCAGTACAGGACTATCATATGCACTCATACACCTATATAAACACTGACACACCGCCACTCATCCATAGAGGTACTCACACACCTAGTCAGTCATGCAAAAAATTAATCACACACCCATTTACTCACCTATAGAGTTATACACACACCAGCTCAATAACTCATACAAATACTAGCACATTCTTACACTCTTATACAATAACTGATACAAGCACACACGCATCCATACAGCCACTCTCACAATCACACACTCTCACGTATAGCCTTTTAAATACTCTAACACACATATATACTTCCTTTTACATATGTAGTTACTCGCACATGTACCACTGAGATATACATTCACTCACTAACACACCCATACACACACTCACCCACCCAAGCAGTCCATCACAGACGCACTCTTCAAATCATGCACCCAGTGAATCACCCACTCACACATCTATGTACAGAGTCGCACACACCCCACCCACACAAACACTCAGGCACCCATACAGATACTCAGACAACCAATCAATAACTCATATAGACACTCATGTAGCTAGTCACAAACCCATGCAGCCACTTACACAGCAACAGACAGACGGATACAGACATTCACCCAGTTTAGTCACTAACCCATGCATTCAGTAAGATACGTTTAATCACTCACTTATACAGTTAGTCACGCACCTACTAAATCATCCATTCAGACACTTATACACCCACTCACTCTTCAATACGCCTTTCCCTATATATATTAAACATATTTAAACTTTACAGAAACACACAGTCACTGGATGATGTCATCAGTGATGTCATCAGTGATGTCATTTGAGATGTCATCAGTGATGTCATCAGTGATGTCACTGACCATGTCATGAGTGATGTAATATGTGACGTCATCAGCAGTGCATTGCGGGGGCGCGAGTTATAGTTAGCTGAACTAACTATAACGGGGGAATTTCACGGATTTTGTACGAGTGCAATGTCCAAGTAACTATAACTGTCCCTAAAACCTATGGTTTTTTCAGTGAATATATATATATATATATATTATCTACTGGCGGTCGCCTGTAGATAGTTATAGTTAGGACCTATTTTCCATAGGAAATTCACAACATTCTATTTGAAATAACTTTGGCGCCGGTTGACGAATCTTCACGAAATTTTCAAAACTCGTGGCCCGCTCCGGTCCGCTCCTATCCTAAAAGTCTCGGGGTGATTCGTCAAGTGGGGGCCGAGAACAAAGGGGGTCCCAAAACGTGTTTTCCCCATGCAATTTTTCCGTAGGAACCTTTCATCGCAGCTACAGCCCGAACTGCTGAACGGAATTACACCAAATTTGGCAAAAAGGTAGCCCTTGGTTCAGAGTCGTGCCTTTTGCTTAAATGGTGTAAATCCGTTCAGTAGTTCCTGAGAAATTTGAAAAAGAAAACACATATATATCTGGGCGGAGCCTAACCACACATGTCATCGTGAGATCTGATTGGCTGTCAGCACTTCATCCTGGAATTGCTGGCAGCCTTCTTGGGACCAATATACATGACAGCACCCCATTGAAATGCATTGTAGTGAATCGAAGATTTTGAGGGTTGCCAAAAGGAGAACTATAAAGGGTGATAACAGACTTTAGTTACATTAGAATTCATTTGTTGATGGTACCATACTAATTTTAGGAATTGTGGTGTGTTCTAAGGTGATTTTACCCTGTGAAAAATCCTTCTGCTGGGATATCATGAATCATGTTTGAGAGAAAACTATTTTCTCATACTTTTCCCATTGAGGTTTGGAAGGTGATCTAGAAGCTAAAATGAGAGCATATTTTCTGTAAATTCACATTATCTTTCTCAGTCATGTGAGAATGAAGTCTGACATTCTCAGTAAAACATGTACATCCAACAAGGGCAGAAACTGTCAGTTGATTCCTTTGTGTTCTACTGCAGCTTCCCAGAGTGTTCTAAAGAACAACTAGAGCGCTAACAGCCTTACTTATGACAAAAGTATGGCACACCTGAAGCCATCTTGATTGGAATAAACTGGTAACACTTAAAACATTTAATTTTAAAAGGAACAACATAATGGGGTTCATTTTGTCATAGAAATTATGGTTAGTGCTGTAGAAAGAAAAATTAGGACATGTTTCAAGTGTGATCTCAAATATCTTCCTGTTATATTTCAACAGGAGCAGCCTGTCAGTTGATGCCTTTGTGTTCTACTGCAGCTTCCCAGAGTGTTCTAAAGAACAACTAGAGTGCTAATAGCCTTACTTATGACAAAAGTATGGCACACCTGAAGCCATCTTGATTGGAATAAACTGGTAACACTTAAAACATTTAATTTAAACAGGAACAAAATGATGGGGTTCATTTTGTCATAGAAATTATGGTTAGTGCTGTAGAAAGAAAAATTAGGACATGTTTCAAGTGTGATCTCAAATATCTTCCTGTTATATTTCAACAGGAGCAGCCTGTCAGTTGATGCCTTTGTGTTCTACTGCAGCTTCCCAGAGTGTTCTAAAGAACAACTAGAGCGCTAACAGTCTTACTTATGACAAAATTATGGCACACCTGAAGCCATCTTGATTGGAATAAACTGGTAACACTTAAAACATTTAATTTAAAAAGGAACAAAATGAGGGGGTTCATTTTGCCATAGAAATTATGGATAGTGCTGCAGAAAGAAAATTTAGGGCATGTTTTAAGTGAGATCTCAAATCATCTTCTATTTCATTAGAAAATGCTGACATGCAGACTGAAACAATCACTTTCAATACCAGCAGTAGACTTCCAGTTAACTCCCTGGTGAGCAGTAGCTTTACTACAGTGATCTAATGAACAACTAGAGTGCTAACATTCTGAATTTATGGCAAATGTGTGACACATCTGAATGCCTTCTTGATGGAATCAAAGTAAAAAACTGAAAGCATTTCCTACTGAGGAGACTGCAGTAAATGACGAAATTGGGAAACTTCATAACAAATAAGTCTCCCAAGATGGCCACCAGAGAAAAAAGAGCCCAAATGTAGCACAAATATCACCCAGATGTAGCCCACATATAGCCCAATGACAGAAGTGTGCAAAACACTTTTTATTTTTAGTTTTTCTGCAGTTTTATATAGTGCAAACTGGTCAGGTATTGGAGCGTTACATCTTACTTGGACCCCTTATTGCGTATTTTGAACGAAGTACATGAGATTGATCTTGCGAAACATTGAACTTTACGATTCTGTTAACCTGAAGTTGCTCTGAACCGGGCTTTGTAACACCCGTTTTTACCTACTGGTTTTAATTAATTCTCACTGTATTGTATTAGGAAAGAGGATTTACTGTTTTTATGTACACTTTTATGATCTATGTTTCTAAATCAGATCAAATAAAGTTTAATGAATTCTATGGCAGGACGGAGGCGAGGATTATGCATATCTTTCCTCACTTTATTTGCATAGCAGTTCAAAGAAAACGTAACACAACAATCATTAAACAAAAGACTACACAACCCATGAACCATTAGGGGGTAGTCTCCAAGGCAACTATAGTCCAATCATATCACAGTCCATCGTATATAATATCGTGACGTCCCTTCCGCTTCCTCTTTCTTCACTGCTCGTCAGTTAAGTGCATTCCTTACATTCTTTTCTTAATCTGACGTTGTTGCTGTTTGTATAGCGGTTTCTTGTGCACGTTATTAGCATTATTGCCTTGGTATTGTTTCATATTCCCTGCGCAGCAGGCTCTTGCCCGAGCGCGTTCTCCCCTCGCAGTTTCTCCCGCTGTGTGCTCTGTGCGCGGTGAGATCCTGTCAGGTGCGTCTGGTCCGAGCGAGGCAGCTCCGTCGAGCGCTCCCGCTGGTCTTTACGCGCGTTTGGGAATCCGGTCACTCCTTTAGTGTCCGCTTGATTCCCGACCAACCCTTGCCTAATTTTGACACCGCTACGCGGTGATTTCCCCACACGGCCACGTTAGTGACCAGCGCCACCTGGTGGTGGTAATTGGTATTGCACCTCAGTCTATTCTTATAACAGCTTCGGGGAAAGCCCAGCTGTTGGAGCACCGGCGAGGGGGCTGTCTTAAGGATTTTAATGGCATTTGTTCTGTGCTCACACCATCTGCCATCATGTCTTCTCCAGAAGACCATTTTTACTCCTCCTACCAGGAAGTGGAGAAGGAATGGCCCCCCAACTTCTCCCTCCAGCAGTGGACCAAGCCCTCTCTCTGGCTATTTCTAGGGCGCTGGCTCCTCTTAGGGATCAGGTTGATAAGCTGGCGAAAAGCATCCCTGGGGTGTTCAGTGACCCAGACCTGGTGGTGGCGGGTCCAAGTAGCTCCTAGATGGGGAATAAAAGGGCCGTTAAGCATAACGCGGGGCACTTGGAAGGATTTGATAAACTTACGGAGACCTTCCTCAAGAGTGCGCGAATGCTAAAACATGCACCCTGCCGGGAGGAGGAGGGGCCCGGAGAAAATTGCGACACTGTCACCACTATTGTAGACCCCGACGGCGGGTTTCCCTTAGAGGGAGAGGGTGTATCGGAGGACGATTTCTCCTCCGATGAGGATAAGGACTCGGGCGTCCCTGGCGTCCAGAGTCCCACTCCTCTCAGTCCCCGGTTGGGGATGGGGTCCACTCGGACATGTTCGAGCCTACCCAAATTTACCATCCTAGGTCGGCAGAGTGGATACCTGACGCCAAAGTGGCAGAGTATGTGGTGGGGAAAATCCATCAACCCCTTGAAAGGGAGGTCAGGAATAGAATGAGGGGAGAATGCCCCAGGCCCTCACTGAAGGGGAAGGTGGCACACACGCCTGAAATTGATGCAAAACTATGTACCTTTTTCTCCAAGTATATGAGGGATCCCAAGAAAGGAATTGATAGGTCTTGGACGTGGTAGGGCCCTTGACCCAAATTATTCAATTGATGGGCGTTCCAAAGTCAGGATCCCCTTTGTCCACGGATATTGTGGCTGGTTGCCCGCACTACCCTAAACCCTAAAACACTACCCCCTCCACTACCCAAACACCACTGCACTACCCTAAACCCTAAAACAGTACCCACAGCACGACACCCTACACTACCCAAACATAACTGCACTACCCTAAACCCTAAAACACTACCACCAGCACGACTCCCTGCACTACCCAAACACCACTGCACTACCCTAAACCCTAAAACACTACCCCCAGCACGACTCCCTACACTACCCAAACACCACTGCACTACACTAAACCCTAAATATACCCCCAGCATGACCTCCCACACTACACAAACACCACTGCACTACCCTAAACCCTAAAACACTACCCCCAGCACGACCCCCTACACTACCCAAACACCACTGCACTACCCTAAACCCTAAAACACTAACCCCAGCATGACCCCCTACACTACCCAAACACCACTGCACTACCCTATACCCTAAAACACGACCCCCTACACTACACAAACACGACTGCACTACCCTAAACCCTAAAACACTACCCACAGCATGACCCCCTTCACTACACAAACACCACTGCACTGCCCTAAACCCTAAAACACTACCCCAGCACTACCCCCTACACTACCCAAACACCACTGCACTAACCCTAAAACACTACCCCCAGCACAACCCCCTACACTACACAAACACCACTGCACTACCCTAAACCCTAAAACACTACCCCCAGCACGACTCCCTACACTACCCAAACACCACTGCACTACCCTAAATCTACCCCCAGCATGACCCCCTACACTACCCAACCACCACTGCACTACCCTAAACCCTAAATCTACCACCAGCATGACCCCCTACACTACTCAAACACCACTGCACTACCCTAAACCCTAAAACACTACCCCAGCACGACCCCTACACTACCCATACACCACTGCACTACCCTAAACCCTAAAACACTACCCCCAGCACGACCCCCTACACTACCCAAACACCACTGCACTACCCTAAACCCTAAAACACTACCCCCAGCACGACCCCCTACACCACTGCACTACCCTAAACCCTAAACCCTAGAAAAGAAACCCCCACCCCATGCCCAATCCCCCTTACCTCTCACTCCTCATGGTTCCTCTCTCCTCATGGTTCCTGCTTCACGTCATCTCTGAGGGGCGGTGCACGTCGTTGTGAGGAAACAGAACAGCCTCTGTTTCCTTACAACGACATGGATCGTCTACATGTTTTTTAGAACGCATGGTCATTTACCATACATACCTTTACAACAAAATTTGTTGTAAAGGCATGCGTGGTAAATGACCATCCGTTCTAAAAAAATGCGTAGTAATGACTTCGTGATGTACAACGCATGCGTGGTAATGCATGCGTTGTAATGGTATCGCAAAGTAAAAAAGTCGTTGTAACGGCTGTTTACCGATCGAAGCTGGCCCCTGTTCTTCAGTGAGACGTTTATTTGATTAATTAGGAGGAAGGAATGTGGTTATTTTACCGAAAAGTGCATTCCCGGCTGTTGTATTGTGAAAGTGTCCGCGTGGCCTGGTTTCACTTCCGGTGAGAGAGTGGAAGAGTCTGTTTGGATCTAAAGGAGTTCTGTTGTTGGACGGGGCCGGCGCGACATGTCATCAGTAAACATAGTTAATGGAAAGCGTCCTCCCTGAAGTGTGGAGCAGTGCCATGAGAGGTCAACGAGTGTGCATCCCACCGCAGTATGACCGTACCGCGTGACCCATGTGCCGCCTCCAGGGTACGGGAGGCAGAAGCGGCATCGCAGGTCCTCTTGAAGACCGTTGTAGCACTAATTCTACATTTTGGTACTAGGGCATTTTAACTTCGTTGTTCCTGCCAGATAAAAAGAGAAGACCCTGTGTTATTCAGTGCCCTCGATACCTTTTTTGTGGGTTGTGGTGCTTGTCACTTCGCTGCCCGCCGGTGCACACGACTGGGCACCCCACCTCGTGTGCCATCTGCAGGGCCTCTGCCCTCGGATCACTGGTTTCGGTTTCTGGAGTGGCAACATAAACAGTTGCTCCCAAAGGACTAGCCTGAACACTTAGGTGAATATCCCCTGCACCAGCATTCCACGGAAATTCTTTCCTAGCTGTCCCACGTCAACGAGCACGGCTCCGCTCGCGACACCGTATGACGTCATCGGAGCCATAAGAGGACCTCGTCGGCGTGCTGACGTCAGTTCCACCCATTTTTTCCGTGCCACCAAGGCAAACAGGGGACCAAGACATTTTCACATGTATACATAGTATAATAAATATATATATATTCACTGAAAAAACCATAGGTTTCAGGCTCGTTATAGTTAGAAATTAGCATTTAAAAAACCTTAGAAATTCACTGAAAAAACCATAGGTTTCAGGCCCGTTATAGTTAGAAATTAGCATTTAAAAAACCTTAGAAATTCACTGAAAAAACCATAGGTTTCAGGGGCGTTATAGTTAGTTGGACATTTCACTCGTACAAAACCATAGAAATCCCCCGTTATAGTTAGTTCAGCTAACTATAACTCGCAGCGCTCCGCAATGCACTGCTGATGACGTCACATATTACATCACTCATGACATGGTCAGTGACATCACTCATGACATCACTGATGACATCTCAAATGACATCACTGATGACATCACTGATGACATCATCCAGTGAATGTGTGTTTTTCTGAAAATTAAATATGTTTTATATATGTATATCTCAAGGTCAATGGAAGAATAAATGGGTATATAAGTGTCTAAATGGATGATTTGTTTTTGTAAAATTGATTGTATAACTGACTAAGTGTATCTTAGTGAATACATGGGTTAGTGAGTAATGTTTAAATATGAAAATATCTGTATCAGTCTCTCACTTTGTGTATAAGTGGCTGCATGGGTTGGTGAGTAGCTACATGAGTGTCTATATGGGTTATTAGTTGGTTTTTGTGTATCAGTATGAGTGTCTGAGTGTCTGTATGGTTCGGTGGGGGGTATTACTTAGTGCATAGATGCATGAATGAGTGACTCACTGTTTGTATGTGTTGAAGACAGCATGTGTTCAGGACTGTATATGTGGATGAGTATGTGTATGGGTGTGTTAGTGAGTGAATGACTGTCTCAATAGTGTCTTTATGAGTAACTACATATGTTTTAAACTAGTATATGTGAGTATTGGTGTATATAAGTGAGTATATGTGAGAGTGAGAGATTGGAAGAGTTCCTGTACAAATAAGTAGGTGTTTCTATAAGTGATTGTTTAAGAGAGTAAGTATGTGTAAGTTTCTGTAGAAGTAAGTGTGGTAGTGTGTGTATAACTGTATATGCAACTAAATGGATGTTTGATACTTTGTTTGCATATGTGACTATGTGTGTGAGTAACTCTATTCATGAGTGGCGGTGTGTAACAGGATGAATAGGTGTATGAGTACATATGATGAGTGAGTACATGTATGAGTGACTGTATAGGGACTGTTGGTGAATGAGTGGATGTGTGTGTAGATCTTGGAATTACTGAATAGGTGTGTTGTAACTGGTATTGGTATGTCCATTGTTTTGAAAATGTTAGTTTGTATTTTTGAGTGTGTGTATCAAAGGTTATATTAGGGTGAGAGGAGGTCTGCCACTCTATCACAAGGATGATGTCATCAGTAATGTCATCAGTGATGTCATTTGAGATGTCATCAGTGATGTCATGAGTGATGTCACTGACCATGTCATGATGATGTAATATGTGACGTCATCAGCAGTGCATTGCGGAGCGCACGAGTTATAGTTAGCTGAACTAACTATAACAGGGGAATTTCTATGGTTTTGTACGAGTAAAATGTCCAACTAACTATAACGCCCCTGAAACCTATGGTTTTTTCAGTGAATATATATATAAATGATATTTTGTACAACTGTATTAATGATATCGATATTTTTTTCTCAATAATTTTGTATATAGGTTGGCGATATTTTTTAAATCGATATTTATAACTCGATATTGTGGTATGGGGATATTTTGTGTGTCAATATTCTATCAGTGAACCATCTTATATATGCGGATTGTTAAAAATGTGTTAATGGACTTAGCAAATAGCTGTTTGTTATGTTTTTGGCAAGCCTGTGCATGTGCTGTAAGATGACTCTAGTGCAGGCTTCTTCAATGAGCAATTCGCAGTGGCGGCTGCTATGGAACAGGGATGGTGGGGTGGGTCGAAAAAATAAAAAAAGATTACTCACTTGTAAACGGCCACTGCCTCTCCTTCATCCTCTTACTTCTCTTACTGACTTCCGGCAGCATGGAAGCACACAGGCTCCCAGACTCCCCTAAGCCAATCAAGACGCTGCTGTCATCAGCATGACAGCAGCGGTGTGATTGGTCTGAGTGGCCTGTTTGGCCGCTCAGGCAGTGCTTAGGACAGTTCTCCACCCGGGTGTGCAACACAGCCAGTTGGAGAAATGCTAAGTGTGTATGTCTGTTTGGCCGGCCCAAGACGGCTGGCCAAACTGTCATGGCACTTATGGTGCACCAACCACTCACTCCTCCCTGTGACCCCAGCGCTGCCCCACCCTAACCTGACCCCATAGCCCATGCTAAAAATAAAATGATAATAACGTGTTATTATAATTGTATTTTTTCTTTTTTACACTGCTCAGAGAGGAGTGGGGCGACGCTCCTCCGCCTTAGCGGAGGAGCCGCCGCTAGTAGCTCGTGAGTAACTGGTGACTCTCCAGCTACCTGTAAGTAGCTCTCCAGTGTGCAGCCCAGTCTACTAAATTAGAAATTTTAGCTTATCAATTAATGTATACATTCCATAAATAACAAGGTGATATTTTATTGGTCAACAACGCATCATTGGGGAGATTTATTACTATTATTATTACATTGGTGCCAGGAGCAATGCAGCTATGGCTGTCCTGTATTAACCATAGATGGGCATTCCAAACTTATTAAGCTTTTTTCATAATTACTGCTGGCAACCCTGCCTGATGCAATGAGGTGATAACTTCTGATAATCTTGCTTGGAGTGGGCACTAATCTAATCTTGTCTGAAGTGGTCACGATTACTACACAGATAATATTAGTAGCTCGGGATGATTTGTATTTACTATAAGTAGCTCTTATTACAGAAAAGGTTGGAGACGCCTGCTCTAGTGGTAGGTGGAAACACTCAGTTGTGCTTCATGCCTTAAAAACAAGGATAGAACCCGTCATTCCCCAGCTACTCGCACTAGATCTGCACTCGATGATGTATCGTTTTCAAAGACCATGCAAAGATCATCGAAGATGGTAGAGAGACATTGCCGTATGACAGCCACAATATTAAATTCCATGGTGCTACATAATTGAAACCATAGCTTTCCTACAACCACAGACCACCATGTTATACTAATTGTCATCTGGAGCTACAACTGCTACATCATTCATGAGCGACACAAACTAAAATTAAGTATGCTTTTCCTCGTGCATGTTGTACTTATTTTTATCCAAGTTGCTCGGGTTCTTATGAACGAAACACCCTTGTTACCTACGGTAAATACTTTGAATCAGTATTTTACAGACCGAAGATTTTTTTCTGCTTTATAAAGCTAGAATTACAGATTTGGACTACTTAAAAACTTGCAATTTGCAAGTAATCTTTATTTCTTCATTGAAAAGAAAGTTCTTGAACTTCTGACCCTATCAATCGATTGATCTTTTTTGCAGTTTTAAAATAATCTGGTTTTTTTCAGCAAGAACTATCCGAAATAGTAGGAGAATTATGATTTGTTACCAGCAAAAACACACTGAAAATATCCAGCCGTAAACCAACAATTGTTGTATATTTTGATTTGAAAGATGGAACAACTATGTTTGAAAAATGGCATACACTTATCTATTTGAGCTGTGAGAAGGTACGTTATTAAATGCAGAGTCTCCTCTCTTTGGATAGGAATGCCTTTTCTTCATTTAGAGGAGTTAGCGATATTTACCTCTCGATTTGGCTAAGGTCCCAGAAAGTTAGGGAAAGTGTTAAATAATGTTGTACGTTACTCTACTGATCAACATTTCTTCAAAATAATAATGGAGTTTGTTATAATGTATTTTCATATACTTTTCATATATTTTCCATAGCTCAGATGTTCATCGGAAAATAGATCAGCCCCTCTGAATGGATCACTACATTTACATTTAAATAAGCTGGCAGGCAGGGTCAGTGAGTTGAAAGGTTGTTACTGTAAATCTGATCTGCAGGCAGGTCATAAGCTTGCATCCCGGAAAGGTTGACGCTGCCATCTACCTTACGAAGTCAGTAACTTGAATACCATTAATTTGGGTATTCGAAACATCTGACATTTACAACCCTTAGAAAATACAGAAGTGCTAATTTTCCATTGTGTTGTAACCCCCGACCCCTCCCCCCACCCCCCCTTTTGCAGTGGGTGGTATGCTGAACACCATCGCACTTCAAAGGGACTCTCAGTGACAATCACAAACTGCCCACCTCATTAATACTAATTGGGTGAGAACCCTGCAAATGCGAATACAGGCACGGAGGTTTAATTTTGCACTTTTTCACAACAAGCTGCAAATTAATTCTCACCCACTTGATATTGATTAGGTAGACAATTTGTTACTTTTTGCATTAGCCACTTTGGATGGCAAGGGCTTTTAGCATCCTTCACAATGCAAAGAGTCAGGCTGGTTTCAGTGAAATGCAAAACAATGCACTGTGACAAGTCGTTTTGTGCATATGTAAAGTAAGAAGAACCTCCTTTTATAGTTTGTATCTTTGCACTTAGGTAGCCTTGCGAAGCGTTTTCTATTGATACCAATTTTCGTTAACTTTGAATGTTTTGCATATTTCAGTAGAGATTTCCAAAATGGTTTATCAGTCACTATTGACTATTCAAACCTGATTGGATCAGGGAGATTTTTCTCTTATCTGCCAATTTCAGGTCCATGAATACAGTTGCACAAACCAAAAACTGGGCCAGACCAAAAGCTTTCTGATTGGCTGAGAGTTATGGGCACAATTTAAATCCAAAAAGCACCTAAAAGTCGCCAGTTGTGGTTAGCTATGCAAACCACACCTTGCACAATAAGCATGCAAACTATAACTCGCACATCAAATGCAATCCGTAGACCAGAAGCTTTCTGATTGGATGTCTACCTCTTTAGAAGAATGTTGGTGATGCGATTGCAAGAGTTGAAAATTTGTCTCCTGAGTCCTGAAAAAAAAATCAAAAGAGCCAAAAGAGGGAAGGGGTATCATCCCTGATCCCCTAACTGTTACAGGTCCCAAAGTGCCCGCACCCTCAAGTCAAATTTGATTTTAGTACGGGGTTTGCGGACCCCAGGGCAAGCTTTGTGGTTCTCAGCGGGGCTCTTGAGGTCCATCAACCCTGGGGAAGGGATTGCAAACCAACAGCAAGTATCTTGGACCTAAACTGGACCTCCTGCTACATCCATGGAAGTGGAACAGGTCTACAGACCCAGTGGAACATCGAGCATGGGCCTGCGAACCCTTAAAAAAAAAAAAAAAAAAGGTACGTAGCCGAAGGCTGTGCACAGTGGGGGATCGCCTCCCATAGCAGACTGAGCCAGGCCAGGCTTTGCAGGCACCACCCTTTGTAAGTGGCTGAATGCTTTGTCCAGCACTGGTTGGCTGCCCAAGACCAGGTGGGAGCAGGGCCTGGACAAAGGCCAATTTATACAGCAAACAATGCAAATTATGAAGCACATTCTCTGACACTATTATTTTTACCCATTTGAGACAGAAACAACAATCACTTTTACAGCAGCAAATTATGCAGATTATGCAGTCAATTATGTGGCAAATGTGGTCAATCCATGATTATGCAGTAAACGCTACTGCCACAGAAAGACATAAATCAACTAGTCCTCACCATTGTCAATTATTTTCATAATATTTGTTTTCATGGAAGGTAGAGAAAACCTAATCATTCTATTTGTAATTGGTGCTCATTGTTAGCTGCGCTTTGAAAAAAACATTTTTTTCAAGTTAACTACCTCTAACGAAATATATAAATAAATAATACATAACAGATAACATGTAATATGGCCCTTTGTTGTCATTGTGGGGTTCCACTGACATTTTCAAACCAATTAGCCTTCTGCCTCACGGCTTATGATGTCACTAGAACTTCCCAGTGGCAATATTGGACCATATTTCATGGTTACTGTTATGTGTCCTATGAAACTATGAAAAAGAGGGAGAAGCATTTAAATATTTAATTTTTAGATTATACATCAAACAAGGATTTGCTTATAAAAAATACGATTTAACTTTTATCTTTTTATTGTGGCTTCTGCCTTCACCAACTGTCTGTCTCTATCACATGATGTGAACAATGAATACCAAGGATTGAAATGGAAGCACTTAAGATGAAAGCAGTTGAATGCAATGAAAGCACTTCTTAGGATGTGGTATGATACACCAAGCAGCAAACAGCATGAGATACTAAAGGTGAGAGAGGTTTATACATAAAGTCCAACGTAGAAATATTTATAGAAGAGTGATGACAAACACATGCAGCTGCTCGGTCAAACCAAGGCTAAAAAGTTATTCAGATGTCTCTCATTCCCTTCTCATAAGAGTAATCTAGACATTTTCAATAAATCATGGGTTGAAATGCACTATGTTGAAACAATGACTTACCACATAAAGAAGCATTGACAGAGTACTGATAAAGCTGCCATTATTAGAATTGATGGCTATTGAATTTCCATATCTGTAGAGAAAAAGATAGTGAATTAGTATGTGTATCGGTGTCATTGGCTCCATATATGATGTATATTGGTCTATGAATTGATAGGATATGTTGCGATAACACCACATATTTTAAACCGTTCTTGTCTTTTGATGTCTCCAAGGAGGAAACCAACTGCTCATCCTCACTATGACAGCAACCAGACCAGGCAAGGAATTGCAGATCAACGAAAGTGGCTCACACAAATGCCAAGCACTATAGTGTGAGAAAAGGAGCTGCAGCCTTTCTCGTATATGGTTCATACACTACTTGACTCTCCTAAGCATGTAATGATAATGTTTCATGAATGAAATCTATCCAAGTGCTTTAGTGCTGCCCAGTTTATAATAAAGTTGTGAACCTATAAATGGAAATATAGATGGGTAACAGTGATACACGAGTAGGGGAGTAATTGGGGAACCATGCATACAATGGCCTCTCCTCCCTCTCCCAAATAAGAAAAAAGTACCTGGCTGCCTGCCAACCACCCAACCAGCCTCTATGCCTTACACCCCCCTTCCAAATCTGTGCTCTCTGCTTGCCACTGTAGCAGAGCGACATTACTTCACTAACAAGCTCTCAGACAGCCCTGTCGGACCATCCTGGAATTCCTTTATGACAACTTTTGTTTCCTAGTGTTGCTATCTCATTGCAGTAAATAATCAGATTTAGAATCTGGCATTCATGATAAAGGCTTTCAGTGGAAGCCATACATAACAAATGTTTGGTATATATGTCAATAACTGGATATGGGAATTGGGAATCAGTAGAGTGTATGACTGATATCACCATATTTGCATATATTCATCAATGCTTACATATTCAACTTCATATTGACCTAATTCAGGTCTGCAGATTCTTCATTGTCTCATTATTTTGTACATCCTTCATAGAGTTTTCTCTTTTTATTGTAGTTTTATTGCGTTTTTGAATAACAGAAATTAAATGGGTGCACTTCATTCAATTT
This sequence comes from Calotriton arnoldi, assembly GCA_963921515.1. NCBI lineage: Eukaryota > Metazoa > Chordata > Amphibia > Caudata > Salamandridae > Calotriton > Calotriton arnoldi. The sequence goes on from CAWUFW010008392.1 coordinate 266,943, forward strand.
TCTTAAGTAGATTTCAATGGGATTTAGAGGTTATATATGTACTTGCTTGATGCATACAATAGTTATCTTAGTAAGCTTGCTTGGTATACAACTGGTCGACCATACATTCAGGTATGTTGTTGTAGGGTGATAACGGCATTAGTATTTATTGTATATTGTAGTAAATGTGTAAATCATGTTGTACTAACACATGCTTCATCGTAAAACCGTTCCACCCACACTCCTGTAATGTTCTATTAATACCCTTTAGCAATTCTCTACCCACCTCTTCCCTGTTCAATGAGGGCCCTTTAGTATGTTGTGTGTATGCTATAAAGAGGTCCCTGCTTTGTGTATTGAGTATACAGATCCCGTTGAGCCGATGTACTTTTGCAGGGGGTCAGTAGATGTTGTGGGTTATGGGCAGATATTAGCGTTGAGCTCGCTGTGCTTATGTACTTCTTTAAATAGCTCATTATTTACAGTGCGTGCTTAGGGGTGCACTGCATTCTAATGTAAATAAATATCATCAGAGGGATAAAAGGTAAATACTCTCTTCAAGCCTCAGATAACATGAAGTTCAGGTTGTTTCTCTGATCGATTTTCAGTTTGCTATTTGCTACCTTTGGCAGGTATTGGTCAAGGAAAGATAGACCTCATTTTCCCTAGTCGCTATCTATAAAGTAAACCCGTTTTTTTGCTCTAAAGGTTATTCTTTCCATTTGGCTTGATTTGAAAAAAAATGTGTCCAACTATTGATGTTTGCATAAGCGACTCCTTTCCAATTACCCAGGATGAGTATCTTTTTATCGTATAAGCTATTTGAACCCAAACCTTTACTGGCTGACTCTCCACGTGAAGTTTAGAAATAAATATTGAAAATAATAAGCTGTTTGTCTATTGTATTTGGCTCACCAAATACCAATGACATCTTGCTCGTTCTTTCTCCAGAATAATTCAATTTTTGGACTTCGGAGGAACATATTTTTCAAATTTTGTAGGAATCCTATAAGGCTTGAAGCAGATTTATTCTTACACCATTTCTTGCATGTCTACCAGAGAATTTGGGATAGTACCATTAGGGTCCCATTCTAAATCAAATTCATGTTATTCAGACCAGATCCGACACTGACTGATGATTATATTCAGTCTAGTGTCTCCATGCATTTCTGGTCATGACACAGACTGATGATTATATTCACTCTAGTGTCTCCATGCATTTCTGGTCATGACACAGACTGATGATTATATTCACGAAGAAACTCCAGATGGACATTTGACGCCCTTGGCCAGGTATAGAATTTCTAATGCAAGGTTACATATTGCACACTCTAATGGTGGTTTTATGGTCATATGTATAGAAGGCTAATGATCTCGTCCTATCGGAAGATGACTGCCTACTACCCTTTTTAAGGGATACACTCTGTGGGTAGAAATCTATAATTTAGGTTTTTTATCTAATAGTGGCAGAGGCCCTTCAAGATGAATATGCACAAGAGTGGGCTGCAGAACAAGCCCCTTAATCATATGGAAAACAAAGGGGATGGGCTTAGGACTCAATACCACATCTAATTCCTACTTGGAGTAACCCACAGATTCAAGCCCAGTATTCTTTAAAGCTAGAGGTCAAGAGCAATACACAACCTAGTTTAGCAGAGCTACAACATCACCAAGTAACAGTACTTTGTCAATCAATAATTAATACCTCTCTTTTCTCAGGGGTTAAACAGTGACAATTCATGCAGTCTTCTATTAAGCGTAAAAACATGATTCCCAACACACATATATTGGGTAAAGAATGCCCATGTTAGAAATGGGGGTCTCTAGCTGGCAGTGGCTTGCTCCCTGTCCAAGTAGGGACCCTTCCTTCTATGCAGGGTAAGTGGATTACACACCCAAGAGAACCCCAGCTCACCCCCTTGGTAACTTCGTACAAGCAGTCAGGCCTATCTCAGAGGCAATGTGTAAAGCATTTGTATATAACACACACAGTAACACAGTGAAAACACTACAAATGGACACCACACCGTTAAAAAAAATAAACACTCTTCATCTAAACCAAATAAACCCAAAATGACAAAAAGCCAACATACAGATCTCAAGATATCACTTTTTAAATGTTTATGCAATTCTGTACATAGACCTCTATGGATGCGGTGATTTTAGCACAAAGTGCCTTTGATGCGTCAAAATTCCCAAGGAAAAACAGCTGCAGAGGAGGGAAGTGTTGGAAAACACAGTGATGCGTCGGTTCTTGAGTCCCTAGGGAACCGATGTGTTAGTTCTGCTGCACGTAGGACATGTGTTGCGTCAGTTCCGGACTGTAAGGAGAAGTGATGTGTCAAAATCCGAAGAGGGTTCTGGTCTGCGGGCGATGCGGGGGAAACTTGGCACCCAGGTGAGATGCATGGAAATCCAAGTGCTCTAAAGTCGATGCGGTGGTGGCAAAACAGGTGCTGCATTGATTCTTCCAGCCACAGATGAGTGATGCTTCGAATTCTTTCATCCGCACAGCAGGACCTGTGTCGAAGTCAGAGCGATGGTCTCGGACGTCGGAGACACGGTGCGCTGCACTCGGGCTGCGGTAGTTTCTTCACCAGCAGACAAGCGCTGCTTTGATTTCTTCTACAGCATGGCAGCAGTGTGCGGAAATTTCTCCTGCACAGTAGTGCTGTGTCGGATAGGCAGGTGCTGAAAGGGCGATGCATCGAATTTGGAGCCTTTTGCAGCAGGAACCACTTCCAAAGGCCCAAAACTGGAATTGGCACCACTCACCAGGCCAGAACACTCAGCAGGAATGCTGAAGGTGTAGTCTTTGATGGCCCTTGGACTTCTTAACAGGAGGCAAGCACACACACACCCTTGGAGAATCTCCTCGAGCAGGATATAAACAGAAAAGTCTAGTCTTTGTCCTGTCCAAGATAGAAGCAACCACTAGGCCAGCCCAGCAAAGCAACACAGCAAAGGGGCAGTACTCCTCCTGACAGCACTCCAGTTCTTTCTCTTAGCAGAGTCTCCTCTTGATCCAAAAGTGTTCTAAAAGTCTGGGATTTTAGGTCCAATACTTATACCCCTTTTGGCCTTTGAAGTAGGCAAATTTCAAAGGGTAGTCTTTGTAGTGCATAGATCTTGCCTTGCCCTGTCTTGGCTCCAGACACACTACAGGGGGGTCCTCCCACCACTCTAGCTCAGGAAGGCCCATGATCCAGGTGATGGGCAATCAGGATATGCAGGACCCACCTCATCTCCCTTTGTGTAGCTGTCCATAGTCAATGCACACCCAACCCAGCTGTCAGTCTAAATCAGACGTTGATTCCGCAGGCAGGCAAAGGCACAGGACGGTAAAACAAGAAAATGCCTTCTTTCTAAATGTGGCATTTTCAAACACACAGTGTAAAAACCCACTTCACTAAAAGATGTGTTTTTAAATTCTGAGCCAGAAAGCCCAAACTCTAAATCTCTAGCTTTTCCCAATTGAAATTTACACTTGTAAGATGTTACAAGGGAGCTCCAATGATAACCTATAGGAGAGCTTGGCCTTGCAATAGTGAAAAATTAAATAGGCAGTATTTCACTATCAGGACATGTAAAAGAAACCAGTACATGTCCTACCTTTCACATACACTGCACCCTGCCCATGGGTGTACCTTGGGCCAAGCTTAGGTGTGCCTTACATGTAGAAAAAGGGAAGGTTAGGCCTGGCAAGTGGGTGCACTTGCCAAGTCGATATGACAGTTTAAAACTGCACTCCCATACACTGCAATAGCAGGTCAGAGACACGTTTACAGGGCTACTCATGTGGGTGGCAAAACCAGTGAGGCAGGACCATTAGTAGCATTTGATTCATAGGCCCTGGGCACAAGAATGCACTGTACTAGGGGCTTACCAGTACATCAAATATGCCAATCAAGGATAACCAATCATGATTACATTTTACACAAGAAGCACTTGCACTTAAGCACTGATCAGCAGTGGTAAAGTGCCCCATGTACATAAACCAGCAAAAACAAAGTCCAGCACACCATTAAAAATATAGGAGGTAGAGGCAAAAAGATAGGAGAAACCATGCCAAAGATGCCAGGTCTAACAGCCCATAATTCTCATGATTCACCTGGGCAGAAAAAGTATAAATCCACTCTTGTCAAAGTTACATCCTTTTCAGGCATACTTCCCCTCTTGAATCACAAATCCTGACTGCCTTCACATTTGGAGGCATTCAATGCACATATACCCAATTATGTTAAGGGTAAAAGAAGTGTCCTGGACCATTCTTAGTCAGAATTATGGCACTCTTATGGGAGGATCTTGGGCTGATGTTTTACACTGAAAATGCTTGTTTGCTCTTCTTAGTGTGGTATTTTTAGGAGACACATTATCCATTGAGAGCAAGGGATTATCCCTGGAATTTCTACAGAAACATGCCAACCTACAGCCTCAAAATATATTAGGTAAACTGCAGGACCCTATGGGTTTTCTACATTTTGAAAGCGCATACCTGTCTCACTATGCAGAGTGGGTAAAATGGTTGGTGATAAGATTTGGTATTGTCCACTTTCTCAGAAAAGAATTGGACCAATGCACATATCTTAATTTTATGTGGCTTAAAGGCAGACATGAGAAATTCAAAATTTCTGCAGACAAGAGGCAATAAACAAAATCTAATTATTAGGAATGTCCTATCACTTTACATTACGCTTATAAACAATAAGGGACAAACTTCCCTACAGCTTACATATCACATTTGCATTCAGCTGCTGAGGAGCAAATCATCCTAACAGAAAAGGTTATCATGTCACTACACATTGCATTATGAGGAAGCAACTGAAAATCCATAAAAAGTCAAAAGTTTCTAGTTTTCTCCTCAATACCAACAGTAAAGGCAGCAGCTACAATAGCAGGCATTTCAAATCATTGCACCCTTCATGAGCACTGGGTGCAACGGGCCCTGATCCAAAAGCTTCAGGCATTGAGTTTGAGTATGCCCTTCACTCAGGAATCAGATTTTGCAACATCAATAGGAAAAACCACAAACTCCATATATCTGACCCGTAAATTAGTATTAGAGTGTATGTTATACAGACACCTGGGTGCAGCCTGCAGAGCCACTAGTGCAAAATATTCTATTATGCTATTGTGCAAGGAGGTTTTCAAAAAGGGGAATTCCAAGCACTATAAATTCACACTAAAACCTTTGGCGGGGACATGGCCGACACAACCAAAATGGTGGACACGTCCTAATGGTGCGCCCGAGACAACCTTCACCATCCCTCCGAATCCTGCACCCTGGGTCCCCTTTCACTATCCTGATGCCTCCCGTGCTCCCTTTTCTACTTTGGGCAGTTGCCCTGGGTCCTGATACTGCTCGTTGAGACACCGGAGGAGTGATTGCAGCCAGGGCCTTGTCGCACGCTTGACACTAAAATGGTGGCTACATGCAAACTCGGTGGCTAGGGCTGCTGCCCATTACCTGGGTGGCAATACACCGGGGAGGAACTGTGTGGAGACTGCAGCGGACTTCTGCTGGGGGGTGACTGGCGCTGGCCTGGATTGGTGGCAACCCCCTGCTGCGATTCGCACCACATTACTGGTGAAGGGCTGCGGGGGTGATGGCGAGATCGGCTGTTGCGGAGGTGGCCAAAGTGGCCTGTGGAGGCCATGTTTACATGCTCCTGCAATTCTTCTCCATGTTATCTCCCCGCCAATATTTGGAACACTGAGCTACTGCAGGGCAAGTGCCCCCAGACATCGCAGCTGTGGCCTGCTGTACATGTGCTGCCTTGGGGTGGCCCCAGTAGGTGCTTCCGCCTTTAAATCTGCTGGGGTGCCTGCACTGCTGACTGGGCTGGCCTACCCTGCCCCTGACCTCCTTGGTTCTCCTAGTTTTAGACACATGGTGCCCCCCTTCTGCAGCTGGTTCTCGACCCGAGCCCCGGATCCGCATAGGGGAGCTCTCATTTTCTTCTTCCCCGCTGATGGGCCTTGAGACTGTTGGGGAGTACTATCTGCCTCTTCAAAGTATTTAACTTCCCTTTAAAGCCTGAAAGACTGCCTACCCGTGGCACAGGACCTTGGATCTGCATACCTGCTGAACGGCCATTGCTTGCATCTGACGGTGAGGAAACTTTGGAGGTGTGTGAGATGTTGGGCACAATCTGTGACTATACTCACTACTCTGGCTGCCTGTTGTGCCTTGCTCCGGATGCTCGTGCTGCCTTGTGGCCCATGAGGTAAGCGAGCTGAGAGTGGTGAGGACTGGCACTTATGACACTGTGACCTTCACAGTGAGGAGGAACCCCCCTCTGACTGGTAGGACCCACTCTATTGTGGTGGCTGGTGGCCAAAGGACAGTCAGGTTGGGACGCTTTCCTGGAGCGCAGTGATCGGGAAAGAGAAACTTCAAGTGCTGGGCTCCGAATCAAAAATGGATAAATTCACTACATCAACCTCTGATCCCGGCAGATGACTCATGGGCGTTGATTTCCCTCCTGTGACCTCTACATCCCTAGATGCACATCAAATCTTACAGGCCATTCAGACGTGGTGGGAAGCCCTCGAATCAAGAATCGGGGAGGACGGTGTCGACATCGCTCTACTGAGACAGGATCTCCGCAATGTGGTGAGGCGAGTGACAGAGGTGGAGAGTCGAGTATCCACTCTTGGTGATGACTCATCCAACTTGAAGACCAAAGTAAGACTGTCTGCATCCTTCAGGCCAGAGCTGAGGACGCTGAAAATAGCTCCTGCCGGAGTAACCACTGCCTGTTGGGCTTCCGCAAGGGAGCTGAGACACCTCACCCTGTGACCTTCATAGAGGACTGGGTCTGTTCCTGACTCCCAGAGGGATCACTGTATCCGTGGTTTGTGGTGAAGCGGGTGCATTGCTTGCAGGCACAGAGTCCTCCTCTAGGGGTCCTCCCCAATCCCTCATCATCAAGATCCTGAACTTCCGAGACTAAGACGTTATCCTTTGGGAGGCCTGTACCTGTGGTAAGCTCTACTTTAATTCCTCTCACATTAAGATCTTCACGGATTATATTAAGTCGACACAACCGCAACGCAAATCCTTTGATGCAGTAAAGCAGAAACTCAGGGGGATGTCCTTACAATATGTCTTGCTTTTTCTTGCACGTCTAAAGGTTATCCATGACTCCCCCTCCCTCTTTTTTGACACTCCAGAGATGGCTTGGGAGTGGGCAAGTGAGAAAATAACTTTGCATAGGTATGAGCCCCCGGGCAACCCCTCCCAGGTAGACACAGGTCCCTCATTCTCGGCCTTCACCCTCTCTCAGACTCAAAATCGCCCCAAGTCCAGGGGTCGAGGAGGACGCCGTGGACAATCCCCGGCATCCTCCGAAACTGGCTTGGTTGGGTCTCAGATGGAGACTGAGAATCCTTTTGCTCCCCTGCTGTCCTCCAGGGAGACCGGGGCAGTGGATGTTGCTGTTTTCAAGAATGCAGACCCTCTGGTGGATTCGAATTGACTTCTTACTGTGTTGTTTCTGGTTGACCACAAGCCCTATACCCAGGCTGCTCTATTCATGCTCTGACTTCGACATCCAGAGCCTGCATAGGAGGAAGTCCACCTTGAATACCCGGTCATGTTCTTTGTTTATGTTTATGGCAAATGTTGGGTGACAGATGCTTCAAGGGCATTAGTGTGTGGCAGGGGGTTGTTGAGAAATGTTAAAATGGGGTTTATGTTTATTGCTTGTTCCTTTTTTGTTGCCTTGTTTACTTCCATTGATGCCTGGACTACCCCACTATGCCACAGGTGGCCGATTCACCCAATAACCTTTGCACAACCAGGCTGTCTCCCATGGAGATTGATAGATAATTTATTGTACAATTAATTAAAATCATTGCAATCAAGCCATATTAAAATCAGTGTAAAGTCCAATGTTATAAAAGAATATGTGAAAGTTTATCACCCTGTTTTTCTGAAGATTAAAAAAGAAAACATTTAGACACCATTTAGGCAACTATAAACATGGGGATTAAAACAATTGGCACAGCATGATGGATTATAGTTCTGTATGATTATCGGAATCCAGGACGGCTTTTACTGCGGACAGGTATATCATGAAGCGTGCCACCAGCTGCACTGATTCACCTTTCATGCACTCTACCAGGGCAGCTTGACATGTCCGTATATTTAAAATACGCCAGATGGGATGAAGCCAGTATATTCTCAAAGTGCGTAGTTTCTCACAGGTGCGCAATATGTGACTTAGTGATTCCTCTTCTCCCCCACATGCTCGGCACTGAGTGGCTGCAGTCACTTTGTACCCTAGTCCATACTTGTAAGCCAATAGTGGAATCAAACGGAAGCATAATATATAGAGTTTAATCTTATTTCATGGAATGTAAATCGTCGATTAGACCGCAACAAGCGCACTGTGGTCCTTAGGTTCCTCCGAAGCCACCAACCTGGCATGGCGCTTTTGCAGGAGACACATCTCTTTGGCTTCCTCTGTCCCTTCCTGTGTAGGTTCAGCTATGACCGCGTTTATCACTCTTGCGCTACTAGTGGGTCCAGAGGGGTGGCAATCCTTCTCCACAAGATTTTCCCTTTGGTGGTCACCCAGGTCTTTCATGATCCCTTGGGTAGATATGTGGTGGTGACTGGAACACTGGAAGGGAAAACATATAATCTATTGACTATCTACATCCCTCCTTAGCTACAGAGACAGACTCATAGTGACCTAACAAACTTGATGCCTAACCTCCTATATGGTGTGCTGTTCCTCTGGGAAGATTTCAATGCTGTAGTCCACCCAACATAGATGTCTCAGGGCACATCACGCAAGAACGCCGGGCACTCTCCACGTCTCTCACTGCTTGGACGGAGTCGCTCAGATTTTGTGATATCTAGAGGATATGGACCCCACAGACATGTGCATACACACACACCTCGGCATCTACTAAAATTATGTCCCACATTGACTTCCTCTTCCTCCTGGCTGTCACCATCACAATCACGGTAGGAGCTGCCATGTTGCCCCGGGGTAACTCAGATCACTCCCCACTACTCCTTTGGTTAGGAACCCCACAGCATCATAAACAACTCATATGGCATCTAAACGCCTGGTCCTTGGTGGGCGAGGGGCTGGTGGATCACTTATCTGAGGAGCTTTGCTCTTACTTTGAGACCAATGTGGGAACAGTTCAAAGGGTTGGCAAGCAACCCAACGATGTGAGGAATAGCTAAGGCATACCTCAAACGTATACATCAAAACAAGCAGCCGGGAACTATCGACCTCAAAGCCTGCAAACTACAGTGTGAGACTGCTGCGGCGGTTCAAGCAACTGAGGTGCTGACCTGACAGTTGGACCTTGATAGGGCCTCCCTCCTCCAATTGATGATTTAAGAGGCCTGCCAGTGTTGGCATGCCACTTGTAACCTTTTATATGAACATGGAGATAAAAACAGTGTGCTCCTATATCGGCTGGCAATCAAGAATATTGGATCGAGGCTCACCCTTAAGGATGACATGGGGTCCCTGGTCACCATGTCTGAGGAAATTGCAACAACGTTTGCAGAATATTATAGACACCCAAACATACTCATCCACTACTTTCTGATGTGCCTCTCCCCCGTCTGACACGTCTCCAACAGAATACCCTTGAGGAACCGATCACTGAAGATGAAGTTCTAGCAGCCATAACTGAGACTTGAAAACCAGGAAAACTCTGGCCCCGTATGGCTTTCCTCGTGAATATTACTCTAAACTTCGGGATGTTGTGACCCCCATCTTCACAGGTTTTACTGAGAGGCCGAAAAACAGGGATCTTTCCGTCCCGAACTCGATATGGCAACTATTGCCATCATCCCTAAAACAGATTAGCCATCGAGTCCTATCGGCCAGTTTCATTAATTAATATAGATATTAAGATATACGCCAAGATCCTGGCGACCAGGCTTCAGTATGTCTAATGTTCAATAATCCACCTGGATCAGTGTGGCTTCATGCTGGGCCGCAGAACTAGACATTGTATACAGCTGTTACAGGTAGTATTGGCCCATGTGGGAGAGATCAAAGACGCAGCAGCCTTGTTGCTTGTCGACTTTCAAAAGACATTTGTTACTGTTGACTGGGACTATCTCGGATCAGTGCTGAGCCGGAGGGGTTTTGGTACCCGATTTCGAGAGATGGTGACACTACTGTATTCCCAATTGACATCCCAGGTCATGGTTAATAGAGTATTGTCCTGTGAGTTACCAATCGGACTTGGTACCCTGCAGGGGTGTCCCCTATCGCTACTTCTTTTCACCTTGCTATTGAGCTCTTGGCTTGTTTAATCCATTGCGATGCTCAGATTCAGGTTTGGGGATGGAGTGGAGCCCTCAAGGATAGGATTGCATTATAGGCAGACGATGTCCTCCTGTTCCTTGTGGACCCGGTGAGTTCTGGCCAATGGGCCCTTGAGCTCTTCCACCTCTTTGAGGAGGCTTCAAGCTTCTGGGTAAACAAGGGGACATCATTACTCATCCCTTTACAAGCATAGGTTGACTGGCAGCCCGGCATTCCTCTTCGTCGCCTCAGTTTTAAATATCTGGGGGTACATATTTCAACACTACCAGACCTCATGCGTGCGCTTAAACATATTCCCCTCTTAAATGGGACTAGGAGTAGTCTGGCAGCATGGCAACACCTCCCACTTAATGTCTAAAGGGTTGCGTGGACAGAAATGATGATTCTACCCCGTTTTCTTTTCTTTTATGCAGCCCTTTCCACTCCCAGTTCCCAATGTGTGGTTTAATGAAGTGGCGGCGTTGCTTCAGCCCTTTCTGGGGGCCAAACCTCTTGCATTGGCTAGGTCAAGTGCTGTTGTTCGGTGTACGATGGTGGAATTTGAGTGGTAGATATTCTTCTGTACTACTGGGCCTCCCAGTTATTAGTCATAAATGACTGGCTGATGGGTGGCTGGGATGACCCAGCGTATCAGCTGGGACTACCTAGCCTTAGTCTTGATGGGGTCATGCACCACTTGTATAGCCATCCGATTCCTCTAGCCCTTCCGGAGGTCACCATGGCATGACTTCTTGGCATGGAGGGTGGGGCAACACGATTCACTGGCTGGGACAGATGTCTGACTCTGCAGACTCCCTTTTGGAGGGGATGTTGGTTGGAACAGGTGCCACACCTGGAGTGATTTTGCCATTGAGACTCCATAGGAATTACAGTGTTGAGTGACATGTGGCGGGGATCTACCATGTACTCCTTCACAGACCTCCATGATCGGTTCACTCTTTTTCACACTCAGTTCCATGAGTATTTACAGTTGTGCCATGCCCTGCGTCACTACGGAGCTCGTTTACAAGACGTGCCAGAGTTTAGCCCCCTTCAGTCACAAATGTTGATGGAGGGGTTGGGTAAGGGGTATCTCAGTTATACTGAGCCCTTGTATATAATTCCCACAGACACTTACCCATTTAAACAGAAATGGGAGGGATGGGTGGGTGGGCGAGATGGAGGAGGTTGAATGATGGGAGGCATGCATGGACCCTAGGGAACTGAGGATCTCTGCGCAACTCTGCTTGATCCAACTACACTACCTCAACCAAACTTACACGAATCCCAAATGGTCGGGGCATGCTGGTATCCTCTCCGATCCCAGATGTGCTCACTGCCAATCTCTGGTGGCAGACTTTTACCACATGGTGTGACAGTGCCCCGAGATTACCCACTACTGGCCACATATATGTACCACCCGTTTGGCAGTTCTAGGCACTCCAATTGCATTAACTCCAAAGTTGGCCCTGCTAGGGATAATAGATGATTTTGGGGAAATGCGAAGGGACAGGGCTCTAGTGGAAATGGCATCCCTGGTGGCCAAAAGAGACATTGCACGACCCTGGAACCGACCAACCCACAAGAAGTCCGTGGGGGAAGAGGGCTGTTATTCAGAACAAGCTGTCTTTAGTCCATACAAAGGCCCATGGAACTATGTGGCTTATTTAGCTGCTAAAACAAGGGGCCTGTAACATTGCCCCTCTTACCTGATCTAATTCTCAGATCAATGCAGATTTCACAGTGGCAATACAAGCAACATGAAAAGGAGAAATACCCCATGCAGGATTCCTAGCTAAATATTCCTAGAGTGTAACACAAGATAATGTTCCAATGGTCTCTGTCCAGGAAATTGGGGATACGCATATATACTAAATAAGGCTGTTAGCTTTGACCTCAGTAAGGGAGCATATGAGGGGATGGTGATTGAACATGCCAGAACAGTACTACATTATTAACGCTATAGCATGATAATACCCAAAGAAACCATAGGATGTATTAGAACAATGTACTACTGTGGGTTAACACACAAAACTCTCTTCTGCTGACAGTCCCAATCCCAGTCCTGTCACATTATCAGTTACTCCACTGTACATAATTTATCTCAAGCACATTGGGCCTTTGTCCAGTCAATCAGGGTAAATATATTTTAGTTGTTTTCAGTTTGTGTTCTTGGTTCCTGTAGGTGTGGCCACAAACGACTGACACTGCTTGAGTGATCATAAAATACTTGCAGTGCCTTGTAGCTATAGGAGCAGTTTGGACCTTTCATTTAGATATTAGCACAGCATTCCCTTCAATAGCATTTGCTGATACAGTGTCTGCTCTGGGAGTCTATTTTTGCGCTCCGTCACCTATAAGTGAAAGTAATCCTTGACAGTGCTAACACTATTCTGAAGCAAACCTTTGGCAGCTAGGGTATTTTTGACAGGATTTTTGTGGTACACAATTTATATCAGGCCCATAGAGCACTAAATAATCTGTTGAGAGATGTGAAGTGTCATAGCATGCCTTGTGAAATACTATTTGATATTTCAATGTATGTGTCAAATCTCTTTCTCCTAGGGAGGGAGGCACACAATCTTATTCATGTATTGATCTATTAAATCCCTCCTAGAAAAGAGTTAAACTTTCTATGAAGAAAGATTGTCCAGACTCAAAATAAGGCTATTGGTCGGTGGCTCCAAAATGCAAGAGAGCTGGTCCAAGAGTAAGTTCCTAGGAAGATTCCATGTGGGCCATCCTTTCAACCACCTTTGCCAGTTCTTGGTGTACAAGACATTCACACCAAAATCCTAGCTACTCTGCCTGATGCCAAGTATACTCAGCAAGACTCCGCATCATGTGGCTGACCCTGTTCAGTTGCCCACAGCCGATGAGCAAATACCTCCAGATTAGTCCAGTTCAACCTCTCCCAGTTTTGGAGTTTCCTTAGGACATTATCAGCAGAAATGAGATTGTGTCTCCTGATGGAGAAGCAGTGCATTGTCCAACTTTGTCATCTTTGAATCATGATTTGGTACCAGCGGCCTGTGCAACTTGTGGACCACAGCAAGCAGAACCTGTACTAGAAGAAGTCTAGGCCAACTTTCCTTCTCCAGTTTCAGATAACGCAATGTCTGACATCACTGTATAGCTTGCATGGATTGATACCCTATGTCAGAACGTCAGGAGGTGCACCCACCAATCTTGTTCTTTTTTTGGGGGATCACAATTATTGGCACATTGTTTCTTTATTTATTCATTTTTATTTATTTATTTAGCATATAAATGCCATCATTTTGTAACAAATTAAAAATACAATAATATATACACAACCATTACAAACCCTTAACAACAAATAGCAGCAGTTTTGTTCATTTAAAATCACCACTTCCCACTAACTAGTTTCATATTATATATTCTATTTCATGATAACATTTAAACTAAAGAGAAAAATAGATTTCCATTAATAAAAGATAGACCACACACTACTAATTGCACACTCTTGCGTTTAATGTGACAGTCACACCAAACTTACATTGGCAGTGCTTCATCATGCCAGATTAAGATCAATGCAAAAGAAACAATTGATGGACGGAATGCTGGACAATGCAAACATTGACCCCCAGTCACAAGGATCTGGGTTAAATCCATAATTCTTTTGCTCACCACACCACCCCAGTTTGGACCCAGCCATATGCAAATCAGTCTTGACCCTGTTCCTTGTCGGAACAGTCCAGTCGAACTGCCAAGCCAGGTCCTCCCTGGACCGGAAACCAGCATCCTGGGACCGGTTTCAGGGCATCACCCTTCTTCAGCCAGGTTAGGTTGAATCCAGTGGTGTAGTGAGCACGGGACCCACGTCTGGGCATACTCTTCCCACTTAGGGCGACAAATGCAAAAGAAACAATTGATGGACGGAATGCTTGACAATGCAAACATTCACCCGCAGTCACAAGGATCTGGGTTAAATCCATCATTCTTTTGCTCACCACACCACCCCAGTTTGGACCCAGCCATATGCAAATCAGTCTTGACCCTGTTCCTTGTGGGAACAGTCCAGCCCGAACTGCCAAGCCAGGTCCTCCCTGGGCGCAGGGTCAAGACTGATTTGCATATGGCTGGGTCCAAACTGGAATGGCATGGTGAGCAAAAAAACGATGGATTTAGGCCCAGATCTCTGTACTGGGGTGAATGTATGACATTGTTCTGCATTCTGTCCATCAATTGTTCTTTTGCATTTGTCACCCCGAGTGGGACGGGTATGCCCAGACGTGGGTCCCGTGCTCTCCATGCCACTGGAGTCAAGCTATCCTGGCTGATGAGGGCTGAAAGCCCGAAACCGGTCCTAGGATGCTTGTTTCCAGTCCAGGGAGGACCTGGCCTGGCAGTTCGGGCTGGGCTGTTCCCATTGGGCGCAGGGTCAAGACTGAATTGCATATGGCTGGGTCCAAACTGGAATGGCATGGTGAGCAAAAAAACGATGGATTTAGGCCCAGATCTCTGTACTGGGGTCAATGTATGACATTGTTCTGCATTCTGTCCATCAATTGTTCTTTTTAGATTAAGATTAAGAACATTGACAGATATACAAAAATACCAGCATGATTAATCGTCAGCACACTGCAGAGCTTTTGACTGACTTCTTGTTACATTGCAGGCAACCAGGATATTACTTGCCATGGACATATAAATCACCGGATTACAAAGTGCAAGTGCTTTGGTGCAGATTACAATTGAAAGCTGCTTAAACAGTGATGCAAGCCATTTAAAACCTAAGTGCTTGGTTTTTGTGCAAAACAGCAGAAAATGTGTTAATGTCTCCTGACCTCCAAACTTACAGTAGCAGTGATCGGACTAAAGTTGGTTAGCAGCAAATGCAAATTTAGCCAGATATGATCTAGTAGGTAATATGCCTAGACGAAATTTTAAATACAAAGAGCCTGATTACGAGTCTGGCGATCTTGCGACCGCCAGACTTGCGGTGGCGCAGGAGTGGTGGTTCACCGTTTTGCAGATTGCGACTTTGTAAATGGTATCGGCGGTGGACCGCTGGCTGCAATGGTGCAGGAGCGCCACAACGCATTATGCCAAGCAGGGACTGGCGCTGTCCCTCTCAGCATATTTTGAGCCCCTGGACCGCCAGCCTTTTCATGGCAGAGCCTCACCATGAAATGGCTGGCGGTGCAAGAACCAAAGGGGCCCCCATGTCCCCCCCCCCACCATGGGGATACATTCAGGGGGGGCACAACATGTGCCCCCTGTCTGTATTCCCCCAGGTTCAGCACGGCATGGATGTCACCGTCCATGTCGTGCTGGAACATTTTGGTTGTTCCCATTGTGGTGCCTGTTTTCAAGGCACCGCCATGGGAAAGGCAAAAGGACCACCTACCTTATTACAAGCTGTACTTTTACAACTTGTAATAAGGCCGTTGGTCCATGCGCAGGTTTGGTGCAGGGGAGCCGGCGCTGCTGCACCAAACTCGTAATCAGGCCCAAAGTGAAGAGTGCATCAGGAGCAATTTAATTTAGATATTTTTCCATACCCAGTGTCTGTTTTAATTGCAAATAATTAATAGTCAGGTTTTAGGACCATTCCAGCCAAAAAAGGTCTTCAATTTCTGACTCATAAAGGCGTCTTTGAGCATACCAGCCGTAGCACGTTGAATAAGAGGTGGTTTGGACCAGAGACCACAAAGGCCAAGTTTGTTTAAGCATTCTTACCATAGATTGACCTGGAATTGTGTTGGAAATTGTTTGGGGCCTATATTTCAAGATATGACACCCCATGGCAGTTATGGTTTAAACATAATCAATACAATACCGGTGCTAGGGCAAAAGTGTCAAAAATAGGCCCCAGTCCCAACTCTAGAAATAGAGGCAAGAGTGGCGTGCCTGGAATTTCGTTAAACAAGCATTGGCATAGCCAATAGGTCTCGCCTTTGGGACCTTATAAGCGTTTAGGTAAGCAGCACATTATCCTATGTATTTTGTTCCTATGTATTGAATAGCTGTACAATTACTATATATTGTGTTATGCAGTCTGATATATGATGAAATGCTTGCCTCTTCCGCGTGCTGTATGCATGCTTTTCAATTGAATAACATGTGTATCTCCCTTTTTGTCCTGATGTGCTACTGTCAATGTGTACTTCCTACAGTGCATTCTTCTGTGCTGCTGCTCTTGTGCTCTACTGTACTTGGGACCTACGGCTCTAGGCAGCACACACACGCATTCAACTCACAAAATGTGACAGCGCAGATGAATGTACAGTGAATTCCGGAATGTTTTGGGAGTTGGAGGGTTCCGTGGATAAAATACACACACAACCTGCTAGAGGAAGTTTGAATATCTGCTGCGCTGATTTGGCCTTTCATTCTACTGAAGGTGATTCTGACCTTCGTTTTGTGAGTCACACTATTCTTCGTGTGAGCTGTGTGGGTGGTGTGTAGTGCTTCTACGGGCTTTCAACTCTGTTTGTTGTCTCGCTGTAAATTTAAGCCTTGTCACTTACATATTGCACTGAAACCCTGTCATTTAGTGACCAAGTAAAAGAAGCATGCTTGCATGCAGGACAGGAAGTCTTCAATCTTCCCAGCATTAGCATATTTTTAACCGAGTTTCGGCATCGGAGCAACATCCTGTGATTCTGGGCAAATCGCTTAATCTCCCAGTGTCTTTGTCACAATGATCTCATACACGGGCCGACTGTAACCTCCTCCCTCGCTTTAGCTCCTGATAACAACCAATGCATGTGCTTACATTGTTTCAGATAAAAGCTAGGAAGGCACCCTTTAACATTGATTTAAAAAGCAAAAGCCAAAAAATTAAATATGAAAAGTAATCTGGTGCGCATGTAAAGTGCTGCAGTGTCCTCAGTCCAATTTCAAATTATTTAGAAAATGTATTACATTTACCTTAATAAACTGATCTTAACTCCCACAAAATGTGACAGCGCAGATGAATCTACAGTGAATTCCGGAATTTTTGGGGAGTTGGAGGGTTCCATGGATAAAATACACATACAACCTGATAGAGGAAGTTTGAATATCTGCTGCGCTGATTTCGCCTTTCATTCTACTGAAGGTGATTCAGACCTTCGTTGTGTGAGTCACACTATTCTTCGTGTGAGCTGTGTGGGTGGTGTGAAGTGCTTCTACGGGCTTTCAACTCTGTTTGTTGTCTCGCTGTAAATTTAAGCCTTGTCACTTACATATTGCACTGAAACCCTGTCATTTAGTGACCAAGTAGAAGCATGCTTGTATGCAGGAGAGGAAGTCTCCAATCTTCCCAGCATTAGCATATTTTTAACCGAGTCTCTGCATCGGAGCAACATCCTGTGATTCTGGGCAAATCCCTTAATCTCCCAGTGTGTTTGTCACAATGATCTGACACATGGGCCGACTGTAACCTCCTCCCTCGCTTTAGCTCCTGATAACAACCAATGCATGTGCTTACATTGTTTCAGATAAAAGCTAGGAAGGCACCCTTTAACATTGATTCAAAAAACAAAAGCCAAAAAATTAAATATGGAAAGTAATCTGGTGCACGTGTAAAGTGCTGCAGTGTCCTCGGTCCAATTTCAAATTATTTAGAAAATGTATTACATTTACCTTAATAAACTGATCTTAACCCCGCCGTGAATGATTCCAAAAGCCTCCGATACATCTGGCAGAAAGGGAAGCCAACGTGAGGTCGCTTAGCATTAAACCAAAAAAAAACAAGCGAAAGCACGGCGCGCGTTGTGTGTAACCTGACACACGAGGAATGCAGCTGCCACCCTGCGCGCCGCGTCTCGGCATCGGAGCAACATCCTGTGATTCTGCGTAAATCGCTTAATCTCCCAGTGTCTTTGTCACAATGATCTGATACAAGGGACGACTGTAACCTCCTCCCTCGCTTTAGCTCCTGATAACAACCAATGCATGTGCTTACATTGTTTCAGATAAAAGCTCGGAAGGCACCCTTTAACATTGATTTAAAAAACAAAAGCCCAAAAATTAAATATGAAAAGTAATCTGGTGTGCGTGTAAAGTGCTGCAGTGTCCTCGGTCCAATTCCAAACTATTTAGAAAATGTATTACATTTACCTTAATAAACTGATCTTAACCTTGCCGTGAACGATTCCCAAAGCCTCCGATACATCTGGCAGAAAGGGAAGCCAACGTGAGGTCACTTAGCATTAAACCAAAAAAAAACAAGCGAAAGCACGGCGCGCGTTGTGTGTAACCTGACACACGAGGAATGCAGCTGCCACCCTGTGCGCCGCGTCTCGGCATCGGAGCAACATCCTGTGATTCTGGGCAAATCGCTTAATCTCCCAGTGTCTTTGTCACAATGATCTGATACACGGGCCGACTGTAACCTCCTCCCTCGCTTTAGCTCCTGATAACAACCAATGCATGTGCTTACATTGTTTCAGATAAAAGCTCGGAAGGCACCCTTTAACATTGATTTAAAAAACAAAAGGCAAAAAATTAAATATGAAAAGTAATCTGGTGCGCGTGTAAAGTGCTGCAGTGTCCTCGGTCCAATTTCAAACTATTTAGAAAATGTATTACATTTACCTTAATAAACTGATCTTAACCCCGCCATGAACGATTCCCAAAGCCTCCGATACATCTGGCAGAAAGGGAAGCCAACGTGAGGTCACTTAGCATTAAACAAAAAAAAAAAAGCAAAAGCGAAAGCACAGCGCGCGTTGTGTGTAACCTGACCCACGAGGAATGCAGCTGCCACCCTGCGCGCCGCTGCTCGCTCCCGAGAGCAAAACGCGGTAGGAGTGAACATTTAAAAAAGAGGTGGGACATGCGCCCGCCTTTAGCCATTTGCGTGCTTTCATTATTGAAAGACACACGCAAAAGCCAATCCTATGTGTGGGAGGAGTCAGACCCACTCAGAGTAGTTTAGAGTGCTTACAAGAAGCCTCGCAGAGCAGTGCATGCGCGCTGGCTCAGGCTCGACCTAAAAAGGCACTCGGGAAAGAGTTTTCTATGTTTTTTGTAGTCGCTTGCAGTCACTGTATCCTCAAAGATATGCGGAATAGACTGCTGCTGCTACCGCCTTTTTTGCCTGTATACTTGTAAGATGATACTGAGGGCATGGCAGCCGGATTTATTCTCAACCCACAAGATGGCATTCGCCAGGCGCTTCAAGGTGTTGGTAGCTTTTTCAATGAGATCACAACAATTCCGTCCACTATCAAAACGAGTCCTGGGATTTGCTACCTTTAAGGATTTGCAGATCCCATTAGTCTCTCAGGATAATCACAAACATTTGCCAAATTGCAAACGAGGGAGGGAGGGATTTGTGTTCGGATAAAATCAATAGATTGGTTAAGAATGGCACGTTTTAATCATGATCATGTGTGACTAGGGTTTTGACTTTGTGGCTTGTGGAAAGTAACAAGGGTGCTATCAGATTTTTATCCAAGACTCCTAGCTCACTAGCCAATAAATCAGACCCATGGTATACTCTTGTGAATGCTATATCACCTACAGTGTGGGTAAATTCTATCAAATGTAATTGTCCATATCAGCCTTAAACTGCACAATCAAATGGTACATGATAATATCCATTTAGGTTACATTCTTCTAGGTCCGGCTCCTTCAAGGAACAAGCAAGAAATAAACACTGTTTTGATCTATGCTTTTGTACAGCAAAAGGCTGCATATTCTCAAAACAAGCTGATGAGAGAACTAGATAGTGAGATATTACATCATATCTTGTCCTTCATTGTCATTAATGTTCACACACTGTTCAAATAGATGAACTATGTTTCTACCATCATGTCATCAGCACTTACTATCTTTAAAGAAGGGTTGGCATCCATTTGACAATACGCATTGGGTGCCCTGGGTACTTTTTTTGCTCTCAAATAACTTTATTGGGCATGTTGTGCTGATGTGTTATAGAAAGGGTTTTCTTAAGTACAACAGATACCCAAGAAGGACGTCCTGAAACTGAGGTGGGAGTGGATGAAAGGAAGGTCGCAGAACTAGGGCAGAACAGAAAGAATAGCAAAGGAGATTAAAATAGGTGAGTCTTAATTTTTCAGAAGATAAATGGACACATAATGGACTTAAGACTGATAGGAAGCAGGTTCCAAAGTTTGGAAGCACGGTAAGAAACAAAATGACCACTAAGACGCGCCTTTTTGTTCTTGGGGATCTCTACCAGTTTGGAAGAGCACAATGGGCAGACCAGAACGTAGGGCCTAATTTGTTCCCAAGTAAATCGGGCTTTGGTTCTAAACAGGTTTATTCATAATGCATAGGAACTTGATGATGGAATGCTTCTTAATCGGATGCCAATGTAGTCCTTTTAAAGATTTAGCAGGAATATCTAGGAGTAGGCGTGCTGCAGAGTACTGTCTAAACTGCTGTTGCTTTAACATATAATCAGGAAGGGCAATATTAGCTAGAAGAGGCGATAATCATCGCTAACCCTGCTTAGCGTGATTTTTTTTATCGCCGGCTATCGCTGGAATATATTGCCACGCTAACGCTGTATTAGCAACGATTAGCGCTATGGCGATGAATATTCCAGTGATAGCGGGGAAATGGGCCAACATCGCTGAAAAACCAGCGATGTTGCATGGAGAAGGGAGAACACCTTGCTGATACGACCCTGTGGTCGTATCAGCATAATCCACCCCCCATGTTAGGTATGGCTAACACCTGCTAATTGCAGGTGTTAAATAAATAGCGATGACCCCGGTTAGCGCAACTTTTCACGTCGCTAACTGGGGCCATGGCCACCTTGCTAATAGGCGATAGGCCTGTTAGCGAGTGTTTCCCAGGTTTGTTCGTCGGGAACGCCCACTTTGCATGTCATTAGCGATGAATATCGCTGACATGCAAAGCGGTAAGAAAACGGGCGCTAATGCCCGCAAACTGTCGCTAACTGCTGTTAGAGACAGTTTGCTGATAGGGCGATATAAATATCACCGCTAAAGCGGCAAAAAGTGCCGCTAAAGCGGCGATAGTGCCCTTGCTAATATGCCCCGAAGTTCGTTGTAGACAGAGTTCCCAAAGTCAAGGAGAAAAATAAACAGCGAGGGGCGTATTTATGAGAGCCCTGCTTCACTTTTGCAGCACGTAAAGTAGTGCATGCATCACACTGGGCTCTGAATCAGATTTATAAAGCTACGCAAACCCACCTTGTGTGACTTTTAGTGGTTTAGTAAATCTTGAGTAAGGCAACACAGTGCAAATCGCTGCACCACCTTACTCTGCGCCCAGGAGGCATTGCATGGGCATTGCAGTAAGCTTTCCCCACACAACACTTTTGGATTTTGATGCTATGCCAGATTTACAAAATCAGGTGAACCTGGGGAAACGCCAAATCCTTACGCCTCCCGAGGTGAGGCTTAATGGGGAAAAATATCTTTATTTCTCCTAGTTTTTTTCCTCTTTCTTTGAGTGCGCCTTGCTGCACTGCCCTATGCTAAAATCCCATAAACGAAGGCCCGAATGTTTGATAGTTATGTTCATGCTATGTCAAGAAAAGATTCAAGGGCATATTCATGAGAGGCTTGTGCCACAGTTGCATCACCTTTAGTGATGCAATAGCGCAAAAACCTTTCAACCATATCTATGAGGCCACGCAAAGCCCCTTTGTGTGGCTTTGAATGGCCTCACAAATAAGGAGCAAGGCAAAGCAGCGCAAATCACTCTGTTACCTTACTCTGCATTAGGGAGGCGCTCCATAGGTGTTGCAGTGCGTGTTCCCACACAACATCCTTGGATTTTGATGAATCCCCAGATTTACAAGAGCCTGTAAACCTGGGGATGCACCAAAACTTTTACGCCTCCCCAGGGGAGGCGCAAAGAGGAGAAATATCTTTATTTCTCCTTGTTTTTTCCTCTTTCTGTGTGTGCTGCATTCTGCAGTACATATAGAAAGAGGAAGAAGCCTCTCAGGATTGTTTTTGTGCAGGACGGTGCCCCTTCCTGCACAAAACCAATCCTGCCTACAGCGCAGACATCCTTGCACCATGCTGTAAGAGTGCCTGCGTTAGCACTGGGCAGCCAAAACAGCAACAGCATAGTGGGAAAGGATGGGAATGTGCCGTATTGCATAGATACGGTGCATTCTAACTCTTTACTTTTGACGCAGGGCAGCGCAGCAACATGACTTGCTGCGCTGCGTTAAAAGGACCTTGCGCTAAAAACTCATACATCTGGGTCTCAGTTTATAATTTGTTTTTATACAACATATACAAAATATAGAAGACTCGCTGATCCAGACACGGCATAGTAAGGAGACTGTAGTACAATGGACAATCTCCCTACCCATCACTACCTTTCACTATTATGGATGTCTACAGCTCACTACTTTCGGGTGATGTGATCCAATTCAAGATTCCTCGCTCCACATCGATGGGAACTTCATTTCAAATGATACTACTTGCTCAATAATGTCCTTGTCCTTATAAACACTTTATCATGCACAATCTCCTTAGGCCATTTCTTAGTCCATGATTGCACTAAAGAGCATAGGCCTTGTGAATTTCGCCAAACCTTGTTTGATGAGTCACTTGTTGACTTTACCCAGTTCTTTTATTCTGTAATTTCATGAACTCCTAGAAAAGGATGGTACATTTGTAGAACACATTCTTTTTAAAGTAGGTTACATCTAGGTTACGATTATCTTTTATCTGTACAAACAACTGTAAAACGATCTGATGTTACTTTTTATCCACCTCCCATTTGAATTTTAAATATCCCCTTTGTACTAACATCCCTCTCACACTGTAGAGAAAGGGCCATATTTACGGGGATGGTACCGTAGGGCAGCGCAGAAAGTTACCTTGCTCTGCTGCCCTGTGCACAGGAAAGGACAGGAATGCACCATATTTATCCAGTACGGTACATTCCTGTCCTTTCCCCTTGTGCTGGTGCAGTTTCGGCAGCCTGGCGCCAAAGCAGGACCCCTTGCACTATGGTGCAAAGGTGCCTGTGTTGAAGGCAGGATTGTTTTTGTTCAGGAACAGCACCTTCCTGCACAAAAACAATCCATAGAGATATTTTCCTCTTTCTACCTGGGAATGCTCAAAAATCGTCCACCTCCCCAGGTGAGGAGGAACGAGGAGGAATATCTTTGTTTTTCCTCGTTTATTCCTCTTACTACGTGTGCTGCATCACACATAGGAAGAGGAAAGAGCCACTGAGGATTGTTTTTGTGCTGGAAGGTGCCCCTTCCTTCACAAAAACAATCCTGCATGCAACAGAGACATCCTTGCACCATGGTGCAAGTGTACCTGCGTTGGCGCTAGGCTGCCAAAACGGCACAAGGGGAAAGGACAGGAATGCGTTGTATTGGATAAATATGGCGCATTCCTGCCCTTTCCCAGTCATGCAGGGCAGTGCAGCAAGGTGACTTGGTGAGATGCACGGTGCCACTAATTTCACAAATATACCCCTCTAGGTCCTACTCATTTTACCGATCTTCTTAGTATTGTTCTCACCAGCTATACCGACGGGAGGAGTTCTTGGATTGAGAAGGCTACGCTCAGGCTTATCAGTGCCGCTATGCTGGTCGCGTCCCGTGAACTGTCTACGGGTGGACCTTTGTTATTGGATTGCCATCTAAGAGTTTCCTATTTACTGAGTGTATTTTTTGAATCACAGTTGTTTGATTGCATTTACCTATCAGCCGGTTTTGCGGGGAGGAGTCCGGCTCCAAGCAGGACTAATATAGGTTTATTAAGGCCCTCTACAGGTCGTGTTCCGGTGTATATTGGTCGGTTAGACGATTGTCCTTGACGTGTTACAGAGAGGGCTTTTACATTGTTTGCCAATTGACAATGCTAACTAAAGGAACATATCTCTGTCGCAGAAATACATTTTACAAGATTTCTTTTTTTGTGAGCGTTATCACATGGAGCCCAGTACTTATTAGGACTTATTAGGACTTCCGACTTCCGGTAAAGCCTAAGAGCCAAGAATCCCTCTAGGATTTAGTCGAACCCCCATACCTGAATAGAGAGAGTGTGGGATCCCGTCCTGGTCTCGAGTTGGACACCCCAAAAAAGGTGGGGTGATCCCCTTCGCACAGCTGCAAAACGAATATGAGATGGCCAAGACAAAAACGTTTCGATACTTGCAGGTCCAACACGTGCTACAGGTGGCTATTCCAAAGGGTCAATCGCTCCCCGAGGCATCCCCACCCGAGGATAGGATTCTAGAAGAGTATATGCCCAAAAAAGCAATCTCTATGACATATCAGAAGTTGGTTAATAATATGCCTGACCCCCTCTTACAACTCCGTAAACACTGGGAGAGAGATATTACAGGGTTGGAAGACGACGACTGGCAGGAGGCCCTCACATCCCCTAAAGAAGTAGCAATCACAGCAAGATTAAGACTAGTGCAACTCAAGGTGCTACATAGAACGTATTTATCAAGTACCGCTTTAGTGAAAATGGGCTACAGGGACGACCCTGGGTGTGGTAGAGAGTGTGGCCAAGAAGGAACATTTATTCATATGCTCTGGGAATATGTTCACATTCACGTTATTGGGCAGCAGTGGCCTTGTGTATGGCGAGTGTACTGGGAAAACATGTAGAACCCATGATAAAACTATGTCTCCTGAATGTGTGGGATCCCACTGATTTAAATGAGAAAGAGAAGACCTGGGTGACGCTGGGGATGACTGTAGCCAAGCGAAACATGGCCAGACTGTGAAAAGCACACGAAGCACCGACCTTAGTAACTTAGAAGAAAGATATGGATTGGTGCATGGTAATGGAAAGAACTGTATATGAATCACTAGGTTGTCCCAAGAAATGGTCACATATATGGGGTAAATGGAACGAATACAGAGGGAACATATGTGAGCCACCACAGGTAGTGCAGCATCCTGACACAGACTGAGAACAGTCCCGAGTGATAGATAGTTTTAGTAGGATCATAAGCCTGAGCTAGGAAGGAAGAACATGACTCATTAGTAAATGTATTGTCATAAGTAATGCATGGAATTGCAATTGTGTTGTAACAGAGAAGTCATCAATAAAAAGAATTGTTAAAAAAAAGAAATATTCTTGACATTCTTGTACTCGATATTCAAGAGTATAATCTCCTCAGGCAGTTTGCCCTGGAGATCCTGGCTGACTAGTGCCGCTTTTTTTGCTTTACTTGATAGAGTGTTTGTGGTTCCTGCTAAGTTTCTGAAGGAGAGGTTTGTTGAGAGTGGTTGTGAAATTTGTGCATTGGAATGTAGCCATGTATGATTTGATATTCTTTTTTCCAATATTCATTCAAGAGAGTTCATGGCACCGATTAGGGTGCATGGATATTTTTTGAGGGATGAGTTTTCAAAGTTTTTGAGAGATAGTTGAACAGCTGGTTTATATCTGGTATTTAGTTGTTTGTTGAGGTCACTGAAAGGTTAAAGTTGAGGTCTGGTTTGTTCCACTGCCTCTAGATGTTTAACGTCAGTAGTGTGGCAAGAAAAGGTCTTGAAGGAGGCTTAGATTGATAGGAATTAGGAGGAGATAGCTTCAAAATATGGCTTCATTCCTTGTGATCAAAATGAGACTTCGTGGTACAAAAACTGTGCTAAGTGTGTGTTCTCCTGTGTGTAGAGCTTCAGTGATAAGCTGGGAGACGTTTAGAGATTC
This sequence comes from Calotriton arnoldi, assembly GCA_963921515.1. NCBI lineage: Eukaryota > Metazoa > Chordata > Amphibia > Caudata > Salamandridae > Calotriton > Calotriton arnoldi. The sequence goes on from CAWUFW010008392.1 coordinate 292,822, forward strand.
CAGTTTTTTTTAAATAGTTCTTGGTTGTGGAAGGGAAGGTTTGCAAATATCTGGAATTAAGGTCCTCTTGCTGCAAATGTTAGTATGCTTAAGGGAGTGCTCTGAGATAGAATCCAAGAAGGTTTCAGTTAAAGCTCCATTGTTTCGTGGCAATCTGTAGATAAGCATGAAAGCACTCAAAACGTTATGGGTGGGTATACAACAGACCAGTAGGGAATCACAGCCTGTAAAGAGCAAGCCTTTAGTGTTTTAGAATTGTAGTAATTTTTGAAAAGTATCACTAGACCACCTGCAGCCTCGTCTGGCAGTTACATAGATTTGACATCCTTCTGAGGTCACCTTTTGGGAAACCAATGAGGCATTTTCTCCCAGCAAGGTTTTGGTTATTAAGAGATTGTCTGGATTTTAGTCTATCAGCTCAAAAATGTTTAGCTGTTTATTGAATGTGCATTGACCTTCGGCAGCACAAGTGAGGAAGTGAGGAAAGCGTGAGAGGAGGTGGAAGCTGAAGAGGAAAATGTATGAGTAGAGGATGCAGGCAGCAGGGGGAAGAGTGTGGTACGGTGAGAAATAAAGCAAGAGCAGCATGTTAGCAGAGAGACAAATGGTGTTTAAAAATGAAAGGGTTTGGTTAAGTGTATTTCCTCCTCCTCCTCAAAGAATTAAAAAAGACTTGCGTTGGTTAGTGGCTGCATTCATGGGTGGGAATACAAATGCTTAGTCTGTGAGGTGGGATGAGGAGTGCTGGTAGGTGTAATAGGGATAGACTCAAAAGTTGGGTCCTTGAAGCAGTGGGGATGATAAAGAGGGAGAGATGAAGTGACACAGTTGTCCTTTTTATGCTAGGTGATTGGTATGTGGCCATGGAGGAATTTAAAGTGGGAATTAAGAGTCCAAAAATCAGCAATAGATGTTATGCAGTTGCTGGGCATTTTGCTGTTTGAGGATATTTGAGACAAGAAAAAAGTAACTTGACATTGGGGTGGAGGGCCACAGTTCTGATTATCTTATCAAGTGAGGCTCCTTAGTCCTCTTTGAGGTTGGCCCAGTTGGGAGGCCGATCGGTCCCTCCTCTTTTACTCTGTTGTCCCATTTCTGGAACAGCACAGGCCAGCTGCTCCAACAGGGCTTCTCCTTTCTTTGTGTCTCTGCTGAGACAGCTGATACATGTCTTCTAATTGCTAGGTGGCTCATTGTGGGCAGAGAAAGAGGTCTGGGAGACCCTGGATTTACACACCAGCTAGGTAAGCACAAGCTTGGGATTGGTGTGGATGTACTTAGGATGATTGGGCCCTGGCAATGCAGTCTCACACAGGCTGATCACAGTTGGCCAGAAATACCAAGCCTTGGCCTTACTCTCTGGTGAATGAGGCTCAGGTCGCACCACAATTTCTTCATTGGCACAGTGGCTCGGGTCATTTTGCAACTTTGGCTTCCAAACAGAGGTCATGCTATGATTTAATTTCTTGCTCTGCTACTTAGGTCATATGCTGAGCAATACAGCCCCGACCACGCTTCTGCAATCTTTGGTCACACTTCAAGTTTTCTGTCAGCGACTGCAGAGAAAGCATCTGCTGCCTACAGACACAGAGATCACTCTCTACAGTTTTCCTTTTCCAGCAGACCCCAACACATGGGGATGACACTGAACCTTGCTCCTCTTGGACTGTCACTCCACCCCTGCAGGGTTGGTAGTCTCCCTCTTTCTCTAATCAGACAGGCTGGCTCCAAGGCATGTCAGGACAGACAAACAACTCTTCCAGCATGGGTTTGACTAAGATGATATCCCCTCACCTCTGGCAAAATGGCTCTCAGACAGGAACCAGAACTGATTGCACAGGAGTTCATTGAGCACTCAGCAGAGCACTCCCTTCCTTTTTCCTAGAGAATGAGGACTGGAAAGTTAAGTGGGCCAGTGGGCCTCACCTTTATATAGTAAAAGCTGACAGGAGATGTGTGTCTACTGTCTGTACTTTAAGAAACTGTTTGTCTTGCGTCTCCTTTAAAGCATTCTTTCAATGGTCCTCTCCAGACATGGCCTTCGTGTAGTGTGATGCTTCTGACAGCAGAGTAGTCTGCAATCTAATGGACCACCAACAGAGACGCAAAGAAATTTGATTTTTCTTGGCCTGTCTGCTGACAGTCAACCTGAAGTGTGCTCAGAGAAGGGCAAAAAGATCTGCCTCTCTTAAATGGTTCCATTCACCCGACACAATGGAGTTTGCAGTTCCAGTCTTCATCCCCACAATTTACCAAATGGCAATGCTTCAGGTAGTCTACAGATCTTTGCTCAGCAAAAGACCTAATTGAATTTGGAAAAGAGCCTCATGCTTTAGTATGTAGGTCTCCCCCTCCAACTTCAGGAATATCATCATTTCCATTATCTGGGAAAACAACCTAATAACCATCTTGTGCAAGCGGCCAGGCCATGGCATACAAAATCCCACTGGCTCACTCACACACACCAGGACTCACACACTTCATGCATGTGCCACGTAAATCACATACACAAGCATGCACAACAGACACTTGAAATGTTAGTCTAGCATCTGTAGTGCACAGTAGTGGAACTTTACATGAGTGAGCCAGTAGGTCTCCACTCAAGTTATACAGACAAAAAGGTATTATCACAACTATGAATTCAGAAAATATGCTATGCTGCCTCCTCTGCTCTATGTTCTAAACCCTTGGCAGGGATAGAAGTCCACTATTTGTTCAGTAGGGTGTGCTTGGTGTACCCCTCTAGGTCACACGACAGGTCCAGGGCCACACTCATTGCAAGCAAAAGGCCTAGGTCTCTGCCCCCCCACACACACACAATTAACATGAGGCTACGGACAAAATCTAAATCCAGGACACCAGATACATGCAGTTGGGCACTCAGGACAGGAGAAAATAGCAGGAAACCATGCAAGAGATATTCCCGTTCCAACACAACTTTGGCCATTTATAAGTTAAACAACAACTTAATTGCACTATAAATAGTTTGAGTGAAGCTTACTCTAAGACCAAGTTGCAAGCTTTATCTTCTGTTGTCTAATCTGTGCTCAGGACATAGCCAAAACTGCACACCTTTAAAAAGAGATGGGCTACCTTCCGTCCCCTGAATCCTGTTCTTCCAGAGAATCTAGGTTCCAGTTAAACATTCTGATTCTCATTAAGATATAGTACACCTGAAGGAAAGTCACTTTGTAATATCTGGCTACCCCAAACATTTGGGGTCAACTTTGGATCAGGGTAGCTTTTTGGCTGAAGCCAAAGACCCTTGTAATGGGCAGAAACTGACCTATGTGGCTTACCCATTATTTAGCTTTTACTTTGGAAGAGTTCTGTAAATATGTACTGAAGAAGGCTAAGAACAAAGTCATAAACTATGGCAGTCTTTCCACGAGTAATAGGAACTATACCACACCTCAAAGCACAAGCCTGCATCGTGAAGGAAGAAAAGTAGACAGGCCACTTAGATTGTAGAGAACTTGCCTAATTCAGATCAAGTCCAAAGTCCAGAATCCAGGGTGCTGCCATGGGGAAGTTTAATGTGACTCTGACTGAAGAGACTTGAGACCTGAGATCCACACAGCTCGACTGATAAATGTAGTGACAGGTGGTAAATACAAGAGTCTAAGCGCCTATGTTCCTCAGAAACTGCTGCTGCACTTGTGTTCCTCCTGAGTGGTGCAGGTAAGAGCATCAAGACTTGTATTTCTCCTCAATACTGTTGCTCTTGTGTCCCTTCAACAAGTGTTGTAGTCAAGTGTGTGAGACTCCAATACCTCTGTGCTGGCCACTGCGTCTGCAACTTTACTGCCAAGGCATTGGTCCCAGATAGGACTCCTTTGTGCATCTTCCCTCATCGCGCCAGCTATCACCCTCCCCAAATGTAACTGGCTCTCTGTGCCTCCACCCTGCTGCTGCCCTTTTTTAGGTCTTGGCTCTAGATGGCGCGCATGTACTCTCTCAAACCGAGGATGCTTGTTTCCGGTCCAGGGAAAACATGGCTTGGCAGTTCGGGCTGGACTGTTCCCATGAGGCACAGGGTCAGACTGATTTGCATATGGCCATGTCTGAACTGGGGTGGTGGAGTGAGCTAAAGAATGATGATGGATTAAACCCAGATCAGTTGACTGGGGGTGAGTGTTTGATTAGCTCAAACGCTCTGTCCATCATCCCCTTTGGTATCGCTTTGTTCGCCCTAAGTTGGCAGGGTATGCCCAGACGTGGGTCCCTTGCTCACTTTGCCACTGGATTCAAGCTAGCCTGGCTGATGACGGCTGAATAGCCAGAAACCGGTCCCATGATGCTTGTTTCCGGTCCAGGGAAAACATGGCTTGGCAGTTCGTGCTGGACTGTTCCCATGAGGCACAGGGTCAGACTGATTTGCATATGGCCATGTCTGAACTGGGGTGGTGGAGTGAGCTAAAGAATGATGATGGATTAAACCCAGAACAGTTGACTGGGGGTGAGTGTTTGATTAGCTCAAAAGCTCCGTCCATCATCCCCTTTGGTATCGCTTTGTTCGCCCTAAGTTGGCAGGGTATGCCCAGACGTGGGTCCTTTGCTCACTTTGCCACTGGATTCAAGCTAGCCTGGCTGATGACGGCTGAATAGCCAGAAACCGGTCCCAGGATGCTTGTTTCCGGTCCAGGGAAAACATGGCTTGGCAGTTTGGGCTGGACTGTTCCCATGAGGCACAGGGTCAGACTGATTTGCATATGGCCATGTCTGAACTGGGGTGGTGGAGTGAGCTAAAGAATGATGATGGATTAAACCCAGATCAGTTGATTGGGGGTGAGTGTTTGATTAGCTCAAACGCTCCGTCCATCATCCCCTTTGGTATCGCTTTGTTCGCCCTAAGTTGGCAGGGTATGCCCAGACGTGGGTCCCTTGCTCACTTTGCCACTGGATTCAAGCTAGCCTGGCTGATGACGGCTGAATAGCTGGAAACCGGTCCCAGGATGCTTGTTTCCGGTCCAGGGAAAACATGGCTTGGCAGTTCGGGCTGGACTGTTCCCATGAGGCACAGGATCAGACTGATTTGCATATGGCCATGTCTGAACTGGGGTGGTGGAGTGAGCTAAAGAATGATGATGGATTAAACCCAGATCAGTTGACTGGGGGTGAGTGTTTGATTAGCTCAAACGCTCCGTCCTTCATCCCCTTTGGTATCGCTTTGTTCGCCCTAAGTTGGCAGGGTATGCCCAGACGTGGGTTCCTTGCTCACTTTGCCACTGGATTCAAGCTAGCCTGGCTGATGACGGCTGAATAGCCAGAAACCGGTCCCAGGATGCTTGTTTCCGGTCCAGGGAAAACATGGCTTGGCAGTTTGGGCTGGACTGTTCCCATGAGGCACAGGGTTAGACTGATTTGCATATGGCCATGTCTGAACTGGGGTGGTGGAGTGAGCTAAAGAATGATGATGGATTAAACCCAGATCAGTTGACTGGGGGTGAGTGTTTGATTAGCTCAAACGCTCCGTCCATCATCCCCTTTGGTATCTGCTTTGAGGGCTTACAGCCCGCTCACAGGCTTCCTATTTGCTGACACCATCATCGCTCCATTTTTCATGCTCCCCATTTGTCAAGGGCATGCATACATCATGCCTCTTTACCGTGTTTAGCCCTCCCTGAGTGCACCGCCCAACTTCTTTTAAACATACACCGCAGCCATTTTCATCCATTGTTTCGGGACTACTTTTTTATCTTTATAAATGGGTGACCGTGCGTGCACCGGGCAGCTCTTTCTGTGGGCGCAGGACTCACTGTGTGATGTATTTATGGCAATTTGCTGTTGTGTACAATATTGGACAAATACGGTAAGTCGTGTGTACTTGTACTTGATCTATGGCAATTTCCTGTTGTGTACAATATTGTACAAATACGGTAAGGGATGTGTACTTGTATTTGAGCTACACGCTGCTGTCCATTTCGTCTTTGTATTTTGGCACATGACGTGATTACACACTCACAGCAGATTCCTGGACATGCAGTCTCGTCAAACACCGCTAAGCTCATTAATTTTGTTTGGTCTACCGACGTGCCGCTACACAGTTGCTGCTGAATACCGCACTATTGCTCTTTTGGAGTGTATGCAGCTCAATCATTCTTCGTAATAACAGTATTGTCAAAAACACAGTAGAGGGCGCACATGCTCTATTTTAGATTAACTATTTCCCAAAATAGATAAAAGGGTCATCAGGTGAAACATATACATAAAATAGATCACATAACCCAATCCTGCATTTCGGTTAACCATTAAGAAAAAAACAAACCAGAACATCCGTGTGTTTCATTGTGTTTGGCTGTCTCTACGGCCAATTGTCATGGGGGCATATTATCAAGAACGGCGTTAAAATTATCGCCGGTTTAGCAGCAGAAAACTGCCGCTAAAGCGGCAATAATGGGCTTGATAATATGCCGTGGAGAATTCCAATAGAAGCCCATGTTCACACCAGAACATGGACTTCTATTGGATTTCTCAAGGGCATATTATCAAGTCCATTATCGCCGCTTTAGCTGCAGTTTTCTGCCGCTAAACCGGCGATAATTTTTAACGCCGTTCTTGATAATATGCCCCATGTTGTTTATTAAATTGAAACTATAGAAGATGATGATGCTGGGTTCGGTCGGAGCAGGTCTAACTCCGTGTGGATCTCGTTACGATTGCTGTGTCACGGTTTTGCCGTAAAAGAACAAATGCAAGAAACGGGGCCTGAGTGCAACTAGGAGTTTAACCGCACACTTTGTGGGACACCATTACTTATAAAACTGCGGGGCATATTATCAAGAACGGCGTTAAAATTATCGCCGCTTTAGCGGCAGAATACTGCCGCTAAAGCGGCGACAATGGGCTTGATAATATGCCCTTGAGAATTCCAATAGAAGCCCATGTTGACACCAGAACATGGGCTTCTATTGGAATTCTCAAGGGCATATTATCAAGCCCATTATCTCCGCTTTAGCGGCAGTTTTCTGCCCCTAAAGCGGCGATAATTTTAACGCCGTTTCTTGATAATATGCCCCTGCTTGTTTTTCATTCTAAGCATGTTTTTTTCACTTCCTTCTTGCACTTAGGTATTTAATTACTCCCTGTTACCTGGCAGATACGCTACCTTGTCATTTCTTTAAGACCGTTTTTCTCGAGCGCACAGAGTGCCACAGAAAGGACTACAAATATTACTATGCAAACAGGCACCTCCTCAAAAGTAATAACACACACATTTGAAATAAAGCACACATGACACATCTGCAAACCCACAAACACATAGCTAAAAACATTCACATTAACAATGCCAAAAGCTCAGAGTTCGGCCAGTGTATAGACCTATTGGCTTTGCCAATGCTTGTTCCACTTGTTTCCCTTGGCAGTCTGCAGCTGCTTTTCCTTGAAGCCTGCTTTGGTGAAAACAAGAGACAAGATTTAGATAAAGTATGCAGCGTGGTCCTGCACCGGACCGCGCTTGCCCTTCTATGAACAACCTGAATAGGACACCAAACTGTGCGACTTTAACTGCTGGAATCCCACATTGTGTTTTGTCTGAAGTCTTTGCGATTAATGTGACTCTTTCACTATCTTTAATGCACACACGCTGTAGGATTAGGACACCATTTTACTACAAATAAATCCCAAACCAGATGACAGGTAGCCCTGAACCTGTAGACTTTACGGGGCACATGCATCAAACCATTTTGCGATCGCAAACAGTGCGAATCGCAAAAATCGGCCGTTTGCGATCGCAAAATGGCCTTTTCAGATGCATGTACCTTTTTTGCAATTCGCAATTAAGGAAATCGCAATTTTTTGTGATTCCCTAAATTGCGAATGCAGTTAGGGAATCGCAAATTGCGATGCCCTAAATGCGATGCATCATGCATTCGCAAATTGCGTTTTTGCGATTTGGAAATTACCATCAACTTCAAGTTGATGGTAATTTTCAATTCCTTTGAAAAATGCAAAAAAAACATTTTTCAAAGTGCATTGTGGTGCAACACGTCTTTTCAGCCCGCTCAAGGAGTCTGTCACAGAGGCTCCCGGGAAGAGAAGAGGAAGCGCAACGCGACATGGGAGGTGGCCGTCGGCTTCAGGTACGTTTTAAAAAATATATATATTCTAACCCCCCCCCCCCGCGGGCGCTCCCCCGTGCTCCCCCTCCCACATTCCCTTCACCCGCCCTACCTCCTGTCATTTGTGGCGGCCGCCATTGCACTGCATCAATTCGTGTAAAGAGGCAGCTATTGTATGTACTTACAGATGTTCATGATTGTTTTATATTTTGGTTCACCCGATAATTAACATCTTTGTATAAAGTTACATTCACCACATTTTTTTGTGTACCTGCTTTGTTGTGTTTTGAAAACAATGCCATTTTACACAGTAACTGCAATACCTAGTGTGAAGTAAAAATGAATGTTCCAGGACTTCCTGAAGACATAATTATTGGGGGTGATGCATGTGCTACATGAACTAAGCTTTCAAAGGGCACCATCCATGCGTGAGCTCTGACTGTTCAATCATGCTAACCCTGAATGTAAAAGCACAGAGGGGGAGTATTTGGGAATTCAGTATGCTCAAAATGTACCTGGTTCTTGTGGATACAAAGGTAACAACAATACAAGGATTGCCTAATTGCTCTTAATTCGCACAGACCCTAAAGAAATTAAACTGGCTTGACACAGAGTAAACCTTTATAACATGGTCTTGTATTATTACATTAGTATTAGTTGATCATGAGCAGATTCTCATCTGTATACAAATTGGTCAAAGCACATTTAAGACAGACTTAAGACACACCTAGTGCTGTTCAAGGTGCTGCACATCTAGCGATTTCCTTTGACCTCTAAAGGTATACTTAGATGATTTAGAGAGTGATAATCATCAGCAACTCCAATGGAACAGCAAATATCACTATGTTCAGTTCAGGACAATTGCGGGGGTTGGTTTACACTAAAACTGACTTTTCGATTTCCAAACGATCTAGAGGAGTAGGTGTCGATGACAACGAGTTTGCCCTCTGACAATATGACTGATATACTTTAGGGAGTAATAGATCTGGTCAGTCAGCAAATATATTTATATCCCTCCAAAATTGTTTGATTCTTACCTTCAACAAATACTTATTAGTTCTGTAAGAATTGCTGAACAATATGTCAGGAGTACAGGAAACCATCCGGGGATGGGTGTCTGTACTAAAATTAAAATAAAATAAACTCAATTAGAAAAAGAACTGTGAGGTGCAGAACTTTAGTGTGGCAGTAGTAGTTCTGCCTTCACAAAGTGAAGAATATGTATATCCTTTTCCTCTAAAGAAACAAGAGCCAGTGCTTTGCATGTCTACCCTTTCCTGCAGTTTTGTAGAATGCAGTTGCAAATTTTTGGTATTAAATCATGAGCTCGCTTTTTGACATTTAGTAAAAGGCGTCTTGGTGAGAATTATTTTCTGTTGAGGTATGATGTCATACATTTCAATTTTAGGTTTCACAGCTGACCTATCATTTAGAATAGGGGAGTCCAATGTGGCTCAAGGTTGAATGGATCTATGTCAGATTCCAGGATATACACGTAATAAATTAAAATGTAAAAATAATTGATCTAATGGAACTCATTTACATAGTCAGTGGCCATCCTGACAATCTGGTATAGTATGGCCCTCTTGGTACCTATGCTGAGCATCCCATGTGGAGTAGTTAGCACTCAAGATAATTATCATCTGTCACTGCACGTTACAGTGCAATTTATGTTCTATTTTCAGGCTGGATTACAAACAGATTTAGCTGTCCGGCAAGGCCTCCTGTAAGCCCCACACATTTTACACACATGCACTTACGGAAAGGGGATTACGTGAGATCTTGCTCGGTTGCCCTTCACGTTTCGCGAAAAGCTTGTGGCAATTTGTGAATGATTTTCTTGTGATGAGATGAAAGTATTTCTTTCTTTAATTTAGTTTTGGCAATATGATTGTTTTTTGGCCAAAACCACTGCAGGGTCAGAGTGAGCCTACATCTCTCTTCTATCCCCGCAGATGATGGGTCAGAATGTGGGCCAGAAGGAGTGAGTAGATAGAGAAAGGGGGATACAGAGCGTCAGAGAGAGAGACAGAGCAGCAGAGAAGGACAGATTCACAGAGAGGCAGAGACACAGAGAGAGAGGAACTCAAAGAGGGTAAGTGACAAAGAGACAGAGAATGACAGATAAAGAAATGACAGCAGGTACATAGAGTTTGATGAGACAGAGTCAGATAGAGAAAGATAAAGGCAAACAGAAATAGTGAGATAAATACAATAGGCCTGATTTACAGAGGTAAACTTAAACTTTTGTGTAAGCTTACAATTTTTCCTATTTACCAAGCCTTTTTACAAGTAGCATCTTTACGACTGCGGAGTCTCTGCACTCGGGACGGAGGCTCCACACATAAAAAGATAGATATTTCCCATCTTTTTATTTGTGGAGTCTGCGCAGTCCTAAAGATACGACTTGTAAAAAACCTTTTGAATAGGAAAAAAAATGTAAACTTACACAGAAGTGTAAGTTTACTTTCATGAATTGAGCCCAGAGAAAGAGAGTCAAGCAAACAGACAGACAGATATATTCTTAAAATCAGCTTGCTGAACAATTTTCCCACAAGATAAAACACCCGCTGGTCCAAGCCGTTCAATGAATTGCCTCAGTCAAATGGCCCGAGGCTGTGATCTATGTTCCTTGAATCAGCTTTGGGTGTTGTTTTCACTCCATTTGACATGCTATAAAAAGTAACACTATTGTACATATTTACAAGGAAATGGCGGAGCACGGAGCTGCAGCAAATTGTGCAGTGCCACTCTCCACCATTTCCAAAACGCAGGGATGTGCCGTTTTTTCAACAATACGGCACACCCCTGTGTTTTCCCTAGGGCTGGCGCTAAAAATAGCACCAACACAGACACCCTTGCACCATAGTGCAAGGGTGCCTGCATTGCAGGGAAAGATTGTTTATGTGCAGGAGGGTGTCCCTTCCTGCACATATGTAACCAATAATGGTGATCTGCTACTTCTATGTGTGCTACATTCCCGAATACACATAAAAGTAGCAAATCAACATTATTTAATGATTCTTTGATTGTTTATGTGCAGGAAGGGACAACTTCCTGCACATAAACAATAATTAATGGCGTTTTTCTCTTTCTAAGTGTGCTGAAAAGCAAAAACAAGGAGAAACAAAAGTATTTCTCCTCGTTGCGCCATCCTAATGTGATACTATTGCTTGGCATTAGATTTTGGCACTGCCTCAGATTTACAGATCCTTGTAAATATGGGGCAGCTTCAAAAAGCAATGGGTGTTGTGGTAGAACTTCCTCAGTAACACCCAGTGCACGCCCCTTTCATGCAGATACCTGGCGAAAGGGTACCATATTTACAAAGTGGCATTTTTGTGGCTTAATGCCACATATGATGCAGTGCATTGTGCTACCGGAACATCGATAAAAGTGATGTTCCCGTGGTGCAATTACCTTGTAAATATGCCCCTTAGAAGCCATAAAAGCTTGCATAGGGACTGATAGGTAGATCGATTGCACCAGCGTGGCCCAGAAGAAGGCACTTTTCATCACAAGTCACATGATTTGCTGCTTCAGGCCGCCATAACTTCAGTGGCCTTGCAGAGCTAGTCCTCGCCTCAGGTACCAAAAAAACCCAAAAACACCAGCGTACATCAGCAGCTATCATGCGGCACACATCATTTAATATGCCATTCCGGCTCACCCCAGCTTCAGTCAAGCATGCAGAGCTGTTTTTCCACGCTTTTGGAGTGGAAAATCATTGTATATGCAATTGGACATCATTGATAACAGCTAACAAGGACAGGGTTGTCTCCTACTTAGGCCTGTTTGGCCAGGAAAGGACACAGGATCCCATCCTGAAGCTCACTACTCCCATAACCCCCTCATCACCACATTAATGTCCATAATCACAACCACTTACAACACTTTATATATTGCATATCTCATCCATGTATACAATGCAACACCACCGCCACAATCACACAATGTCTATGCTGCCTAGCTGGACATTTTTGCCATCTGTTTTTTACCCCTACTATTTTTCAAGAGGAGACATTTCTTGATTCACATTTCATGCAGGACCTCTCTTCAATCAGACTGGGGGGCTGAGCTCCTGCAGAACATCAAGCTGGGGTGCCATGCCCAATAAGTTAATTCTTACAGGATTGATGTTTGCTGTACAGATGGAACCTGGCTATATGCTGACTATCAATTCTGACATATGCCTCGCTGTGACTTGGTGGGTAAGTCAGCTTGTGCACAGTGTCATAGCAAGGTTTCCAGAAGCTCTAATGCCTAAACTTGATTCCACTTCATGCCTCTCCCTCCCGTTCCTTCTACTTACTGTCTCTTTTTTTAAAACTTGCTTGTTCTTTTTCATTCCTGCTTTGTATAATTTTCACTGTTTCCCATTCTCTTCCCCCTTCTTACCTTTTTACCATACCTCATTGCCTGAATACCCCCAGGCGATAAGCTGAGCTATATAAATTCTGTTGAATTGATTGACCTTTTTTGCCTTTGGTCAAAGTCTGATGATGAAAAATAAGTCTCAGTCCCCAAAAATGAATGCAGATGCCCACCTACAGCAACCTCCTGCACAAATTGAGCACTGCCAATCACAGACATTGATTGAGGTAAAATTCCAATGCTGTGCTGTGTCCCTACAGGCCACCCCCAGGTCTAAGTCCAGGAACCTGCTACCAGCTTTCCTCTCAGCTTCTCTGCTATAGAGGCCAAGCAGGCAGATCTCCACTGTATGCAGCCAGTGTCTGTTTTGAGTTCTCTCTAAGTCTACTGTGACCTGAAGCGTGTTACCACTAGTCAGCCCCATACCAATTGGAAAAAGTCTGCGTGTAAAAGGGGCAGCTAGCGCAGCCCAGGTTGGTAGAATGAAGCATTACAATCAGTCTATGGGGTCTATGGTATGTAGGGTGCGGTGCAGCTAATTGAACTGTTTGAATTTAAATCATGTATTGTTCATGAGAGTGCATGAATGTTCTAGGGTCTGTTCTCACCCCTTTTTTTCAAGGGTCTGCCAACGATAGTCTTCCATCTATACCACAGGGCTGGCAGGCCATCCAATGCATGGCAATCATCATTCTATAGAGCCAGGCTATCAAGTGGGGGCTGTGCCCGAATGTTAATAGGATCTGCAGAAGGTCATGTTTAGAGGGCTATTGGTCTAGAGCTCCCATTAGTTGTTCTCCACAACCACAGACTCCAGGGTTCAAAAGGAGCCCTCAGAATAACAGTCACTATGTTGCACCCCTCCATGCCCTCAGTCAGCGAGCCGTAAAGAGGCCCCCCCCCCCCTGGAGATCGGCAGACCCACTAGTGGAATTACAGGTGCATACAGTGAGACTGGTCCCACACTGCGGAGTGCCCCTCTCCAACATCGGAGGGCAATGTTAGGAAGTTTTGGTTTCCAGGTCGGTGCAAGATTCAACACCAGTACCATCACCAGTAATGCCCCCTCCCTGTGTGCTTCTCCAAACTCCCCTATTTCAGCTAGACCAATTCCCACCAATGAGCGGGAAGGCCACAGTTGTGGTTGGGCAGCAAAATAATGCAGTTCATAGTTAGGAACTCACAAGTCTCCTTCATGTGTGGGCCTTTGGAGTGTGTGCGGTGATACACAATTGCACTGCCTATCCCATATCAGTTCCTGGAGCAGCATGTTTAGGGATTTAAACCAGACCCTCAGTATCCAGATGGGGGGATTTGCAAAGTATTAGAGAACTATGGGCAGTATAATCATCTTCGCCTATTCTAGCAATAATGGGGAATTTAGTCATCCACTAAAAAGCTATGTTACCCCTCAAGGTGCGCTGGGGGCACCCCAAGTTGCCCTCCCTTGTTTCAGTGTCAGAATGGTCTCAACTTAACACCTTGGAACTTAAAGACTCTGGGCTTTCACTGGATCCCCAGGCGCTGTACAGGTCCCCAGGGCTTTGACATGTCTGAGGACACCAGCAATGCACCTGCCTTCCTCCAATTGATGCAAAACCCTAACACCCATCCAAGGTCCACCAATAAGGTCACCACAGAATTCCTGTTTGGACCTCTATCAAAAATAAGAGCATGTCATCTGCATAGAGCGAGACCACGTGCTATCTGTCGTGCAGCGGGATGCCCTGCAGCACCACTCTAAGGGGCATATTCACAAGGACCTACCGCCGATTTAACTCCACCTTAACGCATCAAAAGTGGAGATAGATTTAACACCCCATTCACAAGCGGGTGCAAACTGCAGACATCGCCAGTATTCCCGAGATAACTGCCCCAAAATTTATCTCCACGGGTGACACCACCAACTAACCCTAATGAGATGCAGAGTAGGCGTTCCCGTGCAAAAACACACGAAAAAACCACAACACCACTTTCACAATGAACTGCCAGATCTGCGATGGGAACCAAAAACAGGCGATAAGCCGCGGTAGCACCAGGGATTTAACACCTGTCTTTTGCTGGTGCTAAGCAGGATGACCACCTACAGCATGAAAGGGAGCCCAGCCAAGAGCCACACCTGAAGACCCACAGATGGCATGGAGACAATGATCATGCAGCTCCGATACCCATGAGGGCCACAACACCCACCGCCACCACCCCCAGCCCCCCCGACCCCCCCAGACATACACATACCGTGCATGACACAAGAGCCACAAAAAGCGCTTGATGACGCACATTGCCAAAAAACAACACACATGTGTGGCCAGAAGAACGAGAAACAGTCACACAGCACCGAAGTAACAACCAAAAACTTTATTGAAATACAACACAAAACACCAATGTGGAAGACTCCTGTCGGGTCCGTAAGGGACAATCTCGATGTCACAGCCTGGAAAATAAAGCACAAAATCAGAACGTGTGTCATGCACATATCAAAGGAGCGAGACACAGAGAAACAGAGAAGGAAAGAAAGGCAGAGAGAGAAAGAGAGAGAAGGAAAGGAAGGGAGAGAGAGAGAGAGAGTGATAGAGGGAAGGAAAGGAGAGAGAGTGAGACACCACCGCCCCTGCGCACCCAGGCCCCACTGTTCACCTGCTGCCACCGGTGTGTCTCCAACCACGTGCCGGGATACACACAAGCCACCAGGTCTGCAATCTGTAATCGAGGCCAGAGTCAATCAAGGCAGAGTCCATCACACAGCACACAGCAACAATGCCTGTCCGTCCCTGCGCACGCATGCAGCCGCACCCCACCCCCTCCCGCCGGCCAGCGCTGGCTGTCCGCACTTGCACACCCTGGGCCCACTGCTCACCTGCCGCCAACGGTGTGCCCACCAGTGGGCACACCATGTGCCCGTGCAAGCACCAGGCCCCGGTCCCGCCACCATGGCATGGGCCACATCATGCGGAGCCGCCCCGCTGCCCAGCAGGCCCCACACATGACGCTGAGTCCTGAGTCATCAATGGCAGAGACCACATCAGTGTACACGTCATCATCGCAGGCTGCACACCCGCTCAGCTATTTTGGTGCCACTAACCCTGTGCAACCCCAGTCAGCACCACGTGGTGGTAGGCCCGTGACGGGTGCAAGGCTTCGGGTGCGACCAACCCTGTGCGCAACAACTCATGGGCCCTTTATGATTGAGAACCGTGGAGCGTCCGTCATCCAGTCACCACCGGCAATGGGGAATGTGACGTTGTCGGCCCCTTATATTGGCGGGGTCACATGGCCTGTGATGCCTGTGCCAAAAGGGTGTGGTGTGTGTGCAAACCTGCCCTCAGGGAGTGGCCGTGACATGCTGACAACTAGACCAGTGACCTGCATACCACCAGCGTGTACGCCTGCGACTTGTAGCTATGTGGGCCCCCCTTGGGGCGTAAGCAGAGTGGTCTGGCCTGGCGTACGCCGTACCAGCGCAGGGCTTGCAACAATGACTCGGGGGCTCTGGGCGTGGTTCAGTCCATGTCCGGACAAGGAAGTGACTAATGCGTGTGTCCCTGTTGTAGTGTCCACGGCACCTGGAACACAATAGGCAATGTAGCACACTGTGACTGGCATCCCACTAGATGAGCATCATTGACGTAAGGGAAATCACTGTCCCTACATTCATCCACACATTCATACATGAATGATGAAAGACATGACACAGCAGTGCATCTCTGGATGTTTATTGCACATCCAGTGGAGTTTTGCAGCTGGAGCGGTACAGGGCCATGCCGAGCACACTACACAATATGGGCCCGTGGAGGGTCAGCCAGAGTCCGTCCGGGGATGACAAGTACTGCGGAAGAGGAAGGGTACAGTCCGCAGTCTGGTCGCCATGTCATTGGTCATCAAACAGGATATGGCAGTCCATGTCGCGGTCCAAGGTGAGTGCAGCGGAGTGTATCGGGGGTCAGTGGAATGTCATGGGGCCATGTGCGGCACCAAGCAGAAACGGGCCAGGTGGGGGAAATGAATGCTAGTGCCTCCTTCTGAACTCAATCCCATCCACGTCCTCGCCCTCGGATGTGTGCTCTGCCTCACCTGTGGGTGTTGCAGTACCGGCTGTGGCACTGTGTGCCACTGACACATCAGGGGCCGGAGGAGGATTGTCGGCCGCACTGTGTGGCAGTGATACATCAGGTGCCGGAGTGGATACGCCTGCCGCACTGGGAGGCACTGACACACCAGGGGGCGGAGATGTGGATGGTGTGGGGGCAGCAGCATTCATCATCGCCACGCCTTGTGGCAGCAATGCTATGATGAGGATCTGCAGGGCATGGTAGATCCCAGCTACATTTTGCTGAAGTGCAGCGGTGGCTGCCATCCTTTCCACCTCCATCCGCACCATGTCATCCATGAGCCCCCGCATGTGTGCCAGCTCACGGCTGGGATCGCTGGAGCCACTCTGAGCGGACAGGTGTTCTTCTCTCCACGTCATGACTCCAGCGATGTCAGTCAGGGCTCGTGGAGACCATGGAGCGGGCCTTGGGTGTCCGTTAGGGACTGGAGCTGGTCCCTGATGGGACCTGGACACCCATGGATGGCGTCCAGTTTGGTAGCCATGAGGTCGAACCCCACCCGTACCTGCTGAGCCGTCTCCCTCTGGTCCTCCAGCACACGACGTTGGAAGGTCATGTGTTGTTCCTGGGGGTCTTGGGAGACTGCCGGGGCTGTGGGTGCCTCCTGCTGGGTGATTTGGGTAATGGGTGGGGTCTCCTCGATGCAGGTGGGCTGCCCTGATCCTGGAGGTGAGTTGCGGATGATGTCAATGATGTCCTGGAGGGCTTGGGTGTCGATGCTGGGGGTGTCCTCCTCGTCATCAGTGAAGAGTGGCTGGGACTGCTCTGCAGGAGGTGTTGACGGTGCACCTGCAATGTGAAGGGGAGATGGTGTATTACAATGTGTCCGCATGTATGTAGCTGCATGGTACAGATTCACATTCAGACAGCATGTCATTGTACATTGTGACAGTCTGTAGATCAGGGCCATGCTCCAGAGTCATTGTGGGTGTGCACAGTGCTCTGCTTGATTGTGCATGTGTGCCATTGTGGCCATCTCCACCCGTCCCCCCAGTACCTGATGGTCACTCACCCTGTTGCGGTTGTGTTGTGTCCTGTCGGGCAGTGTCCGGTCTCCCGACTCCGGCCACAGTCTCCACACTGATGACTGTCGACACCAGCTCCTCCATGTCATCCAGCTCCAGCTGTGGCGCTGGGCTCCCACCTCCAGTCTGCATTGCTGCCTTCTGGTTGGCTGCAAGTTTCTCCTTGGTCTTGCGCTTGATGTCAATCCATCGCCACTTGGCCTCATCCATTGACCTCTTGTGCTCTCCGACGGCATTCACCTTGTCCACGATGGACCGCCATATTCTATTTTTGGTGCCCAATGACACGTTGGAGGTGAGGAACGGTTGTTGATGGTGTTCCATCACCTCCGTGACCAGGATCCTGTTTTCCTGCGGACTGAACTTCGCCTTCCTCTTCTTCTTGTCCTTGCCCTTCCCTGTCCCCGAGGTCCCAGGCTGGTCGTCCGGGGTGCTTGTGGGGTTGCGCTCGTCCTCTGTGCCTGCTCCGGCTGCCTCCATGGTGCTTCGGTGTTGGTCATTTTTTGTTTGTGTGTTTTTTCTGATTTTATAGTGATTTTCCCTGCCTGCCATGTGTGTATTGCAGGCCTGGCGCTGCTTATCGCTGATTTCCTCATCGCGCTTTGGCCCATCGCATGTTTTTTCACGTTGAGGTTTGTGTTTTTATCACCGTCGCATGGTACCGCCTTGTTGTGAATGCCACGTTAACACGGGGTTATTTTCCCACGATAGGTTGCAATGTGTAAAGTTGCGTTAGCATTTCTTGGTGATGTTTAGCACACGTTCTTGTGAATATTCCCCTATGTGTAGTGTGGGAGCTGATCTCCTTACATCTTAAATGCATCGCAAATTGGGGCTTGCGCTAACTTAAGTTGTGTTTACAATGTCCTCCATCTTGTACCAACGTCACCAATATCATGTGTTATTGTTCTTTTTCTTTTGTTCCAAATAAAAGAGTTGCGAAACTCACACTAATAAACTGATAACTGTTCACAGAGACCTATTTTCTACGTACCAAGAAAGCTTCAACTGTCCCAGACTATGGATATACAGTGTATCCATTAGACTGCTAAACTAACTGTGAGAATGTCTGCATATTCCATGTAGTACTGCCATGAGAGAATCTCTGAATGAAATATGTAGTAAAATGTTTTATATTGCTTGTTCCAAATTGGTGCAGAACCTAGAAACGCATCCATGTAGAATGTATGACTGTCTCTGTCTAAAGTCCTATAACAGGACGTAGATTTCTATGGGGAAGATACTCCTCTTTCCCTGCTCTTACAAGGTGAATCTATGCCTGATTTCACTAAGAGCAGTTCTGAGTTCTTTGTGGTAATGGCTTATTTGCTTTGCCGCTAATTCTCCTAATGGTAATGGTTCATTTCTTGTAAACTGCCTATAACGCTTTATATAAAACTTTAAAACTACGACCCTTGTCTGTCATTCTTTTAAGAATGTTGATCACTTCCTACCAACCTTAATTGAATTATCATAAGTGACGCTCCCGTCAGGGAGTACCAAAGTCCCTGACGGGACTACACCACTCCTGATCTTAGGTGATGGCATGCCCTGCGTATGGGGTTTAAGGTAAAGTGTTCTGCGCCGATAGTAGTATGCTAGTGAATGGCTCAACTGCCAGCGCAAAGAACATGGGTGATAGGGGGTAGCTCTTCCGGGAGCTAAGAGAAAGGACCTAACCTTGCATGGAAGGAAGAGACATATTTTTCCTGGTTTCAGTTACATCTCCCTGTTACGGCAGATGGATATACAGAACAGAAACGAAGAAATGGTCCAGTAGACTGGAGTCTTTGATTTGGTACCTCATCAGATTGAGACTAACAATGGAGTGAAAGTCCTTAAAAGGACATAGATATGGTGGAAAACCAGTTGCTTAGAAGACGGCGGATGCAAGAGAGCTGCAGAAACAAGCAAAACAGGTGCAGAAAGTGAGAACAGGGATGCAGACAGAGGTAAGAGAGGTGCAGAAGGAGGGAAGAGGGGTGCAGAAATGTGCAAGAGGGGTGCAGAAATGTGCAAGAGAGGTGCAGAAAGAACCAACAGAGGTGCAGAAAGAGGCAAAAGGGGTGCAGAAAGGGGCAACAAAAGAGCAGAAAGAAGCAATAAAGATACAGAAAGAGGCAAGAGGACTGCAAAAAGAGGATAGAGAGGTATAGAAAGAGACAAGAGAGATACTCAAAAAGGGAAGAAGGGTACAGAAAGAGGGAAGAGGGGTGCAGAAAGAAGCAAGAGAGGTGTAGAAAGATGCAGGAGAGGTGGAGAAAGAAGCAAGAGAAGTGCAGAAAGAAGCAACAGAGGTGCAGAAAGAGGAAAAAGGGGTGCAGAAAGAAGCAAGAGAGGTGCAGAAAGAAGCAAGGGAAGTGCAGAAAGAAGCAAGTGAGGTGCATAAAGAGGCAAGAGAAGTGCAGACAGAGGCAAGAGAGGAGCAGAAAGAGGCAAGAGAGGTGCAGAAAGAGGGAAGACTTTGCTGAAAGAGGTAAGAGAGGTGCAGAAGAAAGAAGCAAGAGAGGTGCATAAAGAAGCAAGAGAGGTGCATAAAGAAGGTTGGTGCAGAAAGTGGAAGAGATGTGCAGAAAGAGGCAAGAGAAGTGCAGAAAAAGAAAGAAAGGTGCACAAAGAAGCAAGAGAAATGCAGAAAGAGGCAAGAGAGACACAGAAAGAAGCAAGAGTGGTTTGTGCACCATTAGTACTAATTTAACACCCACATTTAGCAATAAGTAACAGGTGACCATTCCACATCTGTAAAGGGCCTTCCACCATGCTGTAACACTTGGTGTTGCATTTTTGGTATCGTTTGAACCGTTTGAGCTAGAAACAAGGTTTTTTTTGTTCAAATCTGCAGATTATGCAGCAGATTACCCATTATGTGACAAATGCGGAAAATGCCTAATTATGCGCAAATCGGTGCAGCCAAACGGTCGTATAATTCCAGTGGCCCTGCTCATACCTCCGACTAGGTACAGAAGTGCTCCTCAGTGGTTCCTTCTTTTTTTGTCTCATTGAGTTTATAGTTTAGCTTCTATGGAAACGAGGAAGACTAAACCTGAGGTTACTACTCCACAACACCGACTAACATACCAAATAATTACTCTCCATAACACATAATCCAACTCTACATAATTCCTATACACTAAATACCACATACTTTGTATCCACATAATTTCCCTGCATATCATACCACATAATTCCACTACACACAACATACATCCACTCCAAAAAACATTAGTAAAAAACATTTACATTTTCAACGCCAATAGCCCTAAATTTCGCAAATCTGAGACCTATTACATTGCAAATGCTTCTTTAACTAGTAGTCACATTTACAGAGTGGTGGAAAAAGGGGGCTGGGCCTCTGACCAGCGCTCAGGAATTCCACTGCATAGCACTCACAGGAGGTACCAGGAGGGCTTCTTGGCCCCCAAAGTCCCTCAGCAGTGAAGTGGAGTTCATCCCCCAACCAGTAGTGTGCCAGGCGGTGCATTTGCAGAGTGGTGGAGAAAGAGGGCGTGGCCTCCGAAGACCTCTTAGCAATCCCACTGTGCTGGACTTACTGGAGGCATTAGGAGGGGTAGTTGGTCTCCAAGGACATCCTTGGGGGCCAACTACCCATCCTATTCCCTCCAGTAAGTCCCACATAGGAGGATTTCTAAGTTCTCATAGCAGGCCATGCTCTCTTTTCCCACCACTCTGCAAATGTGATTCCTGGCGTGCTCTTGGATGGGGATTGAAGTCCCCTGCGCTGCTGGGGGTCCTTAGGGGCCAACTAGCCTACCTGTTACCTCCAGTAAGCCCCACCGTGTGGGATTACTGAGAGGTGGACACAGGCCACGACCCCTTTCTCCACCACTCTGCAAACACGCGTCCTGGCGCACTCTTGGTTAGGGGATGAAGACCCCTTGCCTCCTGATGGTCCTTGGGGGGCCAACTAGCCCTCCTGTTATCTCTAGTAAGCCCCACACAGCTGGATTGCTGAAAGTGGTCAGAGGCCACGCCCCCTTTTTTCACCACTCTGCAAATGCGCCTCGTGGAGCACTTCTTCTTGGGGGATGAAGTCCGCTTTAGTCCTGAGGTCCTCAGGACACAAGAGGTCCTCATCGCCCCACCAGCAATGCGCCAAGAGGTGCGTTTGCAGAGTGGTGTAAAAAGGGGCGTGGCCTCGGACCACCTCTCAGCAATCCCACTGTGTGTACCTGGTGGGCTAGTTGGCCCCTAAGGACCCTTAGGATTCAAGGGGACTTAATCCCCCAACCCAGAACACGCCAGGCGGTGCATTTGCAGAGTGGTATAGGGAGGGGGAAGGGCCTCCGGCGAGTTGCCATTTTCTTTTCTTTTTTATTTTAGGAAGGGGGCTTTGTGGCCCCCCTTCCCTTAATCCTTTTGGGCCCGGGGGACCCCATCCCACTGAGCCTGAGCCATTTTTTTTTTAATATTGAAAAGGGAGGGAGGCGTGCCGGCCCCCCTCCCGAGGCCGATTATGGCCTCGGGGACCCCATCCCCTGGGGCTAGGCCTATATTGAATAATTTACACCATTTAAAAAAAGGTCGCTTTCTGAACCAAGACCTACCTTTTTGCCAAATTTGGTGTAATTCCATTGAGCAGTTCGGGCTGTAGCCTTGTGTAAAGTTTCCTACTAACATGGAGAAAACGTTCTCTGGGACCCCCCTTTTTTCTTGGCCCCCGCTTGATGAATTACCCCGAAACTTTTAAGACAGGAGCTGACCAGAGTGCCCCATTAGTTTTTAAAATTCTGCGAAGATTCGTCAACCGGCGCCAAAGATATTGGCAAAAGAAAAAATGCTTTTTGTATAGAAACAAGGTCCTAACCATAACTACCTACCGGTGACTGCTAGTATATATATATATATATATATATATATATATATATATATATACATATATATTTTTTTTATCCAAAGCCCAAAAGCATTCCTGGACGCACTAGACTGCTGTTGAAACCTTGCGGTTTATTTAATCAAGGCAAACAAACCAATTCAATCCGGTCATTATTTCTTGTGCCCCTTATGCCGACGCGTTTCGAGGTAACAACCTCTTCTTCCTGGGCAGGCTAATGAATTTCCAACAGAGACCTCCCACTCAAAGAACCATTTTCTGCATGCCATTGTTTTCCCCACCCATAGTGGGCGTTGCCAAGTACGCACTTGTTAGTCCTCATGTAGGTGCATGCTGAGGTCTGTAGTTCATTTGCAGTAGTATTTTAAATCCACAGTGAATTCTGCAGGCATTCTGTAAAGCAATTAAAAAACCCTTAGTAGGAGTCCAGATCGAGTGTTCATTCTTTTAAGCCATAACAGCAGTGCTACATATCGGGTGTGGAATCGTTCCCACCTCGCAGCCTCTCCTTTCTTTACGGGATGGTGCAATCCAGCGCGGCAAGGGTGCCGCATAAATTATATTTTTATCCAAGGCCCAAAAGCATTCCTGGACGCACTCGACTGCTGTTGAAACCTTGTGGCCTCGGACCACCTCTCAGCAATCCCACTGTGTGGGGCTTACTGGAGGTACCTGGTGTGCTAGTTGGCCCCTAAGGACCCTTAGGATACAAGGGGACTTAATCCCCCAACCCAGAACGCGCCAGGAGGTGCATTTGCATAGTGGTATAGGGAGGGGGCAGGGCCTCCAGCGAGTTGCCGTTTTTTTTTGTTTTTTTTAGGAAGGGGGCTTTGTGGCCCCCCTTCCCTTAATCCTTTTGGGCCCCGGGAACCCCATCCCCCTGAGCCTGAGCCATTTTTTTTTTAATATTGAAAAGGGAGGGGGGCGCGCCGGCCCCCCTCCTGAGGCCGATTACGGCCCCGGGGACCCCATCCCCTGGGGCTAGGCCTATATTTATTAATTTACACCATTTAAAAAAAGGTCGCTTTCTGAACCAAGACCTACCTTTTTGCCAAATTTGGTGTAATTCCATTGAGCAGTTCGGGCTGTAGCCTTGTCTAAAGTTTCCTATGGAAATTAACATGGAGAAAACGTGCTCTGGGACCCCCCTTTTTTCTTGGCCCCCGCTTGACGAATCACCCCAAAACTTTTAAGACAGGAGCTGACCAGAGTGCCCCATTAGTGTTTAAAATTTTGCGAAGATTCGTCACCGGCGCCAAAGATATTGGCAAAAGAAAAAATGCTTATTTTATAGAAACAAGGTCCTAACCATATCTACCTACCGGCGACTGCCAGTATATATATATATATATATATATATATATATATATATATATATATATATATATATATATATATATATATATATATATATATATATATATATATACCAAGAAAGAAGTGACTCAAACAGATAGATTCACCAAAGAACAAAAATATATTTCAACTACAACGTTTCAGCTTCCGCCTTCCTCAGGTAGTACAAGATGGTTTGCTCAGTGGCTGCACAGATGACACAGCTGAATTTTCAAAAGCATCATGAGTGAAGATTCTATTTGGAATGTGGAATCAATGCAGTCCTGAGAGCTCTTGAGATATGCAGTAATCAGGTTGTATTATCAGTAATGTTCAGTCCATCTGGATGCAGTGATTTTAAACGGTACATCCAGAAGTTTTCTCTGGAGTCCAGTAGTTCTTCCTTTGAGACATGTTCCACGGGGAAAATCTTCAAATCTGATAGTAAATGATCCACAAGGTTAAAATGATTGGCTACAGGCTGGTCAATTTTCTTATTAATTATTGCCGATTTGTGGTTCCTGAATCGTGTACGGAGGTCATTCACTGTTTGGCCTACATATTGTTTTTACAGCTTTGCCGTTGGCACTGAATCACATAAATAATGCATGTTGAGCGACATGTAAGATGCTGTCTTATTCCATAGGTCCTTCTTGTAACAGAACTAGTTACTGATGATGTTTGTAAAAGGTATTCACACGTGATGCACCTTTTAGAGTCACAGCAATGAACCCCTGCATTTGTTACAACTTGCTTGAGTTCAGCTCTCACAATAAGAGATCGTAAATTTGGAGCTCTGCGGTAAGCAATGACTGGCGGTTTTGGAAAAACCTTTTGCAATTTTTCACAAGTAGACAGTAAGGAAATGTTTTTGCATTATATTTCTGTAGTTGGGAGCTGATGGATGATAGTCAACCACAAATGGAGTTCTGTCACTTTTGTTTCTGCCGTTGGTATTCCAAATAAGTGCTTCTCTGGGTAACTGCAAAGACTTGTCAATTTGTTGCTGTATGATATGCAGAGGATAGCCTCGTCTTTTAAATAATGTAGCAAGCTCCTGTAGATGGTCTTTACAGGTTTCCTCATTGCTGCAGATGCGTCTTATTCTGAGTGCTTGGCTGTAGATGATGCTCAGTTTAGTGTGTTGTCACCTACAACACACTAAACTGAGCATCATCTACAGCCAAGCACTCAGAATAAGACGCATCTGCAGCAATGAGAAACCTGTAAAGACCATCTACAGGAGCTTGCTACATTATTTAAAAGACGAGGCTATCCTCTGCATATCATACAGCAACAAATTGACAAGTCTTGCAGTTACCCAGAGAAGCACTTATTTGGATGCCAACGGCAGAAACAAAAGTGACAGAACTCCATTTGTGGTTGACTATCATCCATCAGCTCCCAACTACAGAAATATAATGCAAAACATTTCCTTACTGTCTACTTGTGAAAAATTACAAAAGCTTTTCCAAAACCGCCAGTCATGCTTACCGCAGAGCTCCAAATTTACGATCTCTTATTGTGAGCTGAACTCAAGCAAGTTGTAACAAATGCAGGGGTTCATTGCTGTGACTCACAAGGTGCATCACGTGTGATACCTTTACAAACATCATCAGTAACTAGTTCTGTTACAGAAGGACCTATGGAATAAGACAGCATCTTACATGTCGCTCAACATGCATTATTTATGTGATTCAGTGCCAACGCAAAGCTGTAAAAACAATATGTAGGCCAAACAGTGAGTGACCTCCGTACACGATTCAGGAACCACAAATCGGCAATAATTAATAAGAAAATTGACCAGCCTGTAGCCAATCATTTTAACCTTGTGAATCATTTACTATCAGATTTGAAGATTTTCCCGTGGAACATGTCTCAAAGGAAGAACTACTGGACTCAGAGAAAACTTCTGGATGTACCGTTTAAAATCACTGCATCCAGATGGACTGAACATTACTGATAATACAACCTGATTACTGCATATCTCAAGAGCTCTCAGGACTGCATTGATTCCACATTCCAAATAGAATCTTCACTCATGATGCTTTTGAAAATTCAGCTGTCATCTGTGCAGCCACTGAGCAAACCATCTTGTACTACCTGAGGAAGGCGAAGCTGAAACGTTGTAGTTGAAATATATTTTTGTTCTTTGGTGAATCTATCTGTTTGAGTCACTTCTTTCTTGGATATTTTATTTCTTTGTGACTCATTGTATCCTTTGGGATCCAGATTTTTGCCCTGGCTGGCTGTTGTTTTCTTGTGATCCTCCATCTTCAAGTATATATATATATATATATATATATATTCACTGAAAAAACCATAGGTTTCAGGGACATTATAGTTACAAATTATCATGATAAAAACCTTTGAAATTCACTGAAAAAACCATAGGTTTCAGGGACGTTATAGTTACTTGCACATTTCACTCGTACAAAACCATAGAAATTCGGCAGTTATAGTTAGTTGAGCTAACTATAACTCACGCCCCACAATGCACTGCTGATGACGTCACATATTACATCATTCATGACATGGTCAGTGACATCACTGATGACATCTCAAATGACATCACTGATGACATCACTGATGAGATCATCCACGTGAAAATCTGGTGCACCTCCTCATACCTTAATAAAACATTTGATACACCCATTCTAAAATACAGACTACCATTTTTGAAACAATACAGACACCAATACCAGTTACTACATACGCATGCACTGATTCCTAGGTCTACACACACATCCACTCATTCACCCATAAAGTCACTCATACATACAGTGACTCATCAATACAACACTATTATAGGCACTCATACACCTATACAAACACTCACACACTGCCACTCATCCAGAGTTACTCACACATCTAGTCAGTCATGCAAAGAATCAATCACACTTCTATTTACTCAGCTATACAGTTATACACACACAACCTCACTTATTCATAGTGATATTAACATATACTTACTCTCTTATACAATCACTGATACAAGTACACACTCATCCATACAGCACTCTCACAATCACTGACTCTCACGTATAGTCATTTATATACTCCAACTCTCTCATGCACTGCGTTTTACATATGTAGTTACTTGGACATGTAGCACTGAGATATCCATTCACTCACCAACACACCCATACACACACTCACCCACCCATACAGCTGTTTCCACATGCACTCTTGAACCCATACACCCAGTGAATAAAGAACTCACACATCTATGCACAAAGTCACGCACCTCCCACCCACTCACACACACACTCAGGCACCCATACAAATACTCAGGCAACCAATCAATAACCCATATAGACACTCATGTAGCTACTCATCAACCAATGAGGCAGCTTACACAGCAATAGACAGACTGATACAGACATTCCCCCAGTTTAGTTACTAACCCATGAATTCAGTAAGAGACATTTAATCACTCACTTATACAGTCAGTCACACACCTACTAAATCTTCCATCCACACACTTATACAGCCACTCATTCTACAATATACCTTGGCTAATATATTTATAAAACATATTTAAACTTTACAGAAACACACAGTCACTTGATCATGTCATCAGTGATGTCATTTGAGATGTCATCAGTGATGTCATCAGTGATGTCACTGACCATGTCATGAATGATGTAATATGTGACGTCATCAGCAGTGCATTGTGGGGGCATGAGTTATAGTTAGCTCAACTAACTATAACGGCTGAATTTCTATGGTTTTGTACGAGTGAAATGTGCAAGTAACTATAACGTCCCTGAAACCTATGGTTTTTTTCAGTGAATTTCAAAGGTTTTTAACATGATAATTTGTAACTATAATGTCGCTGAAACCTATGGTTTTTTCTGTGAATTTCTAAGGTTTTTTAAATGCTAATTTCTAATTATAATGTTCATTAAACCTATCTGCTGTGCGATCCAAAAACAAGCTGGTGCTTGTAGTGTTATGGACAGTGTACGCAACCATGTTACCTCAGGCAGTGGGGAAGATCTCGGTCATGAACCTGTGTCGTCGCCCCCTGTAAGCGGAAGTGCAGTGGGCTGGTCCAACGTATGCCACTCCAGCGTAGAAGTGTGAATAAATAGGCCGGGGTTCTGGGCATGGTTCACTTGTGTGAAAGCCAACGCGTCTGCCAGAGCGGCGACCCTCACCCTGCCACGTGGCTGCTGCCATGACCGCGGGCCTCCTCGACACAAGCCCCCTGCGAACACAGCGGCACAGCACTGCACAGTTATGTCTGTACAGACTACTGCCTTCGATCTACACTGCGGACCGCAGGGCTCACAATACAGATTGAGTCGCGATTCCAGATGACGGAGTCCAGTAGGCAAGACACATTGCTCCCAGTGCGGCCCGCCCGGACCACGCATCATCGCAGGCTGCGTACACGCTGAGCGCCAGAGGTACCACTAACTCAGTGCACCACAAGTAAACGCCATGTGGCCTTATTAAGGCAGAATTCATTAAACAAAAGACATTGCTACCAGTGCGGCCCTCACGGACCATGCATCATCGCAGGATGCGCACACGCTGAGTGCTTCAGGTGCCACTAGTTCACTGCACCATAAGTCATCGCCACGTACCCTTAAACCTACATAATATCCTTTTAGTATCCTTGCTTCAAGAACTTTTTTGATATCAATTATAGCTTTAGTACAATGACCAAATTCATCTTGCAAGTCCAAAGGAACACTGAATGGCAGTCTACACTGCGGACAGCAGAGCTCACAATTTGAATTCAGTCTTGATTTATTAATTGCAGACAGAATTGTACTCTATGTCGTTGAATTTTCTCAAGAGGAAGTGACAAAAAGCTTTCCTCGATGTCTGTGCTGACTACTGCCTTCGATCTACACTGCGGACAGCAGGGCTCACAATTCAGATGGAGTTGCGATTGCAGATGACGCAGTCCAGTAGGCAACAGACATTGCTACCAGTGCGGCCCTCCCGGACCACGCATCATCGCTAGCTGTGCACACGCGGAATGCTTCTGATGCTCCTACCTCAATCCACCACAACTGATGGACCCTTTATGACAGAATATTTTGTGTATGATTTCAGATCTGGTGCCCCTAACTTAGTGTAGCACAAGTCATAGACCCTTTATGATTGAATCTCTGTGTGTGATCTGATGATTACTGTTGTACTTGTTACCATCACCAACCATTCCCGGAGGGCTGGCTTACACTCACCCCACACGCATCCAACACAGACGTCACTGGACATGTGACCCTGGTAATAAAAAGGAGTCGAGTGCATGTGCTCGTATCCAGTTCCACTATCTATCTGTGTCTGTGTGTTCATTATGTATGCAACATGCTGCCCCTGGGCCCTACCACATTACATTGTGCTCTGGACAGCGTATGCAACCAACTTACCTTTGACAGTGGGAGAAATCTTTGGTTATGTAACTTTGTCTCGGTCATTGTACAAGTACGTACGTAGAGACTGGATGATTAGAGTACTGCAAGGAGAGTGTATAGTGAATTTATAAGTGCGTGTGGATTGGCGGAGTGATTGTATAAGTACATATGTTGGCGCACCCTAACTCCGACAACGAGCTTGTCTCTAATTGGCTGCCCTCCATTTCCCAAAAACTGAAATTTGGATTTTGCATGGCCCAGTATTGCTACAGCTGCAATACTCCACTGAATGTGCAATAAACATTCACACCCACACAGATGTGTCATGTCCACTCTCTTTCTTGTGTGGAACTATGGATGAATGTAGGGTCAGTGATTCCCCGTACCTTCCATGTTGGCCATGTTTAGGGACTTGGCTCACAGAGTGACACATTGACGCTTGCGACCCGGAGGACGGCAGCACTACAACAAGAACACCGGCATGCCAGTGTGGCAAGATTTTTTAAGCATTCTCTAGCCCAAAGACAACAAAAAAGTAGCCCAAACAAGCCCATCATTGCTACTTTAAGGAAGGAGGGGCAGGGACATCGTCAAGCAGGTGGTGAATGGATTGGAATTGCAGCAGGCTGCCAAGTAAATATTTGTCTAATAAAGCGCTTTAACATACTAGTTTGCTGGAGCACTGTATATATATTTATAATCTGGCAACTACCACAAACCTAAATTTTACTGCACAACCGGGAAAAATATAGCCCAATTGTGCGTGATCTAGCCCAATCTGGCAACAGTGCCGCATCAGTTGATTCCTCATACAGCTCATGATGGAGCCACGCCCATGGCTCCGGAGTCATTCTTCACAGCCTCACGCAGAACTGGCATATGCCAGGCCAGCCCACTCCGCTTTTGCTTACAGGGAAGGACAACAACGCTACATGGCCCAGATTTTCATTGCAGTGATCTGCTGGTCACACCCTAGTTGTCAGTATGCCACAGCCACTCCCTCACGGCTAGTATACACCCACACCACACCCATCCAGCACAGGCGTCACAGGACACGTGACCCTGCCAATAAAAAAGACCGGGCGCACGTGCTCGACGCCATTTCAGAGTTGCTCACACCAGATGCACTGCGGCCGGCACAGGCACACCGGCACGGGACGGTGACTTTCGGTCCACTGAGGTACAGGTACCGTAACTGCTGAGCGGGTGTACAGCCTGCGGTGATGGCCCGTCCCGGCGGTCTGGACAGCTCAGGTTTTGCATGCTCTGCTGGACCGCAGTATAGGCCTGAGCCACCAAACAGGGAGGCCTACCACCACGTGCGTGGCCTCACTGTTCACTGAGTTAGTGGCACCGCAAGGACTGAGCAGGTGTGCAACCTGCTATGATGATAGGTGCACTAGTATGTCCTCTGGCATGGCAAAATCAAGACGCAGCACCAAATGTGAGACCGGTTGGCCTGCGGAGCGGGACTGCATGATGCGGAGGGTGCCCTGTCCGCGAAAAGGTGAGCAGTGAGGCCTGGGTGCGCAACGGTGGGCAAATACGTCTGGGCGGCGGGAGTGGATACACAAAGGCAGCACAGCGATTTAGGCGTACGCAATCGTATATACTCTCCCATTACTAATTCTGTACTATGTTTAGATGTGGAAGCTTGAGGGCTCCACTAGGTCCCGGCACGTGGTTGGAGACACAGCACTCACTGTCCCTCTTCATCTATTCCTTTCTCTCCTTCACACTCTTTCTCTCTCTCCTCTTCTCTCACTCTTTCTCTCTTTCTCTTTGTCTTCCTCTCACTCTTTCTTACTTTTTCTCTCTCTCTTCCTGTCACTCCCACTGTTTCTCTCGTTCTCTCCGTCTTCCTCTCACTCCTTCTTTCTTTTTCTCTCTGTCTTCCTCTCACTCTTTCTCTCTCTCTCTATCTCTCTTTCTCTCTCCTTTGATGGACGCATGACGCACAATCTTATCTTGCTTTTTGTCTTGCAGGCCTGCAATGAAGCGTGGCCATCCTGCAATCAACACTCAACCTGAATTGTGAGCTCCGCTCTCCGCGTGTACACAATGGGTGAGGAGGTTTCTTCGGCACGTGGTGGACCCACTTTGACACACGCCGGTGGTGTAAGGTGAGCAGAGAGGCTTGTTTGCGCAACGGCAGGCAGTCACCTCCGTGCAGTGGGAGTGGATGGGGTGCAGCAGCCTGGGTGCGCAGCGGCTGTCATACACCTCTGGGCAGTGGGAGTGGATGGGGTACACTAGCCTGGATACACAAAGGCAGGACAGCGATTTAGGCATACGCAGTTGTATGTACTCATCCATTACTGATTCCATTTTTATGTTTCAGATGACTAAGCTTGAGGGCTGCCCTATATCTCGGCACGTGGTTGGAGACACACCGGTGACAGAAAGGTGAGCTGTGAGGATTTTCTCCACAGTGTCAACACTCCCTCTCCATCTCTTCCTTTCTGTCACTCACACTCTTTCTCTCTCTCTCACTCTCTATCTCTTCCTTTCTCTCTCTCTCATACTCTTTCTCTCTTTCTCTGTCTCTTCCTCTCTCTCTCATTCTTTCTTTCTCTCTCTCTCTTCCTCTCTCACTCCTTCTCTCTCTCTGCCTCTCTCTCACACTGTTTCTCTCTCATCCTCTCTCTCACACTGTTTCTCTCTTTCTCTCTTCCTTGTATCTCACTCTTTCTCTCTTTCTCTGTCTTCCTCTCTCTCACACTTTCTCTCTTCCTCACTCTCACTCTTTCTCTCTCTCTCTCTCTTCCTTTCTCTCACTCTTTCTCTCTCTCTCTTCCTCTCTCTCACTCTTCTCTCTCTCTTCCTCTCTCTCACTCTTTCTCTCTCTTTCTGTCTCTCACTGTTTCTCTCTCTCTTCGTCTCTCTCACTCTTTCTCTCTGTCTTCCTCTCACTCTTTCTTTTTCTCTCTTTCTTCCTGTCACTCCAACTGTTTCTCTCTTTCTCTCTGTCTTCCTCTCACTCCTTCTTTCTTTTTTTCTCTGTTTTCCTCTCACTCTTTCTTTCTCTCTCTCTTTCTCTCTCCTTTGATGGACGAATGACGCACAATCCTATCTTGCTTTTTATCTAACAGGCTGTGATTCACGAATCGACGTCCCCCCCACACCACCACAGCTGAACGTGTGTATAAACTGCGATGATGCGTGACCATCCTGACTCCGCCTGACAAAGTTGCTTCAGCACGTGGTGCACCCTCTTATACACACGCCAGTGGCGGAAGGTGAGCAGAGATACTTCTTTCCGCAGCAGCGGGCAGTAACCTCTGGGCGGTGGGAGTGGATAGTGTGCAGCAGCCTGGGCGCACAAGAGCACACAGACACCTACGAGCAGTGGGAGTGGATGGGCTGCAGCAGCCTGAGTGCGCATTGCCGAAACAGATAATTAGGCGTGTGCAGTTGTATGTACTCTGCAATTACTAATTCTATACTATCTTTCAGACCACTAAACTAAAGGGTGCACTATGTCCCGGCACGTGGTTGGAGACACACCGGAGGCACAAAGGTAAGCTGCGAAGATTTTCTCCAGTGTCAACACTCCCTCTCCATCTCTTCCTTTCTCTCTCTCACACTTTCTCTATTTCTCTGTCTGTTCCTCTCTCTCATTCTTTCTTTCTCTCTCACTCTTTCTCTCTCTCTTTCTCTCTTTCTCTCTACCTCTCTCACACTGTTTCTCTCTCTCTTTTCCTTGTATCTTACTCTTTCTCTCTCACTCTTTCTCTGTCTTCCTCTCTCTCACTCTTTCTCTCCTCTCTCTCACTCTTCCTCTCTCTCTTCCACTCTCTCACTCTTTCTCTCTCTCTCTTCCTCTCTCACACTATTTCTCTCTTTCTC
This sequence comes from Calotriton arnoldi, assembly GCA_963921515.1. Classification (NCBI taxonomy): domain Eukaryota; kingdom Metazoa; phylum Chordata; class Amphibia; order Caudata; family Salamandridae; genus Calotriton; species Calotriton arnoldi. The sequence goes on from CAWUFW010008392.1 coordinate 325,798, forward strand.
TCTTTCTCTATTTCTTTGTCTTCCTCTCTCTCTCACTCTTTCTTTGTTTCTCTCTTTCTCCCTAACTCTTTCTCTCTTTCTCTTTCTCCTTTGCTGGACACATGACGCACCATCTTATCTTTCTTTTTGTCTTACAGGCTGTGATTCACAAATGGTCCAGCGATGACACAACATGGCTGTACATAGTTATATTTGTTGTTGTTTTGTTTTAATAAAATGTTTTATATGTAAATCCATACATGACTAAGATTCTTATTTGTCCAACCTAACGTGACTGTCACATTTGTTTGTGGGGGGAGGGGGTGAGGGGAGATGGCAGACAAGGAGCTCCTACTGGGGAATGTCGGAGCAGTGTTGGGTGTCCGACCTGCATGATCGTTGCCTCCATTACATCTGTTCTCAGAGACTTAAGAGCTGGCGGTCTGGCTCGTAGATGAAGAACTGCTAGCCGACTAGCAGGCTCATAGAGGGAGAACCGCGGCCCATCAGTTCGCAGAGGAAGAGCTTCGGGCCAGCTCGCAGAGGAACACCTGCAGGCCGACTAGTATAGGGAAAGGTGCAGGCCATCGGCTTCCAAAGGGATAGCTGCGGAACACTGATGTGGGGAGAGGGAGCGTGAAGAGCGTATCTCGCAGAGAGACACCTCCGGTATATTTCCAGTATTGGCTTCACAGATACAACTGCAGGCCCGAGAACTCGCACCCGAAGAGCTGTGAGCCGACAAGTGGTTCGCAGAGGCAGACTTGCGGGCCCAAGTATATTGTTGGAGGTATGCTGTTGATGGTGGAAAAAGGTGCGTTACCTGCTGATGTAGGGAGATGCAGCGTGAAAGCGGTATCTCGCACAGACAGAGCTCCGGTATCTTAAATTGCCCCCCGGGACCTTTCTTTTATATTTTCACTCGATGCGAAACACAAGATGGCTGCTAACACTTCCTGGTGTGAATTGTTAGCAGCCAATCAGAGGCAAGCTCGTGCTCGGGAGTTAGGCACAGTCCAGATATATATATCTTTTTTCCTTTAATATCTCAAAAACTACTGAACGGATTTACACCATTTCCACAAAACAGCGCTTTCTGCACCAAGACCTTTCTCCCTGCCAAATTTGCAATTCTTTCTTTGTCACACAGTACATGTAATGCACCGCTCTCATCAAGAATGGAATCAGTAATGGCACAATTTCCCTGTTGCTCCACACATAAATACATGTAAAGAACAAATCAGAATAGTTCCTTTATTTTTTCAAATTGCAAAACTTCTCTCTATTGGTTATTTTTGAACTTTCCATATAAACAGTTTAAAAAAATTTAAGAACACATACAGGTGAGAAGTTCAACGTATTCTATCAACAAACTTTCTAGAACATTCTACGACACGTGCAGGTTAAAAGTTCATCATTTTTTCAAACCTAACGATATTTTTTTGCAACATTTTCTCGAACATTTAAGGGCACGTGCAGGTTAAAAGTTCACCATTGTTTTAAGTTCGAACAGTGCCTTCCAAATGCATGTAGCAGGTGTGGTTGAACTGAGCAAATGTTATCCTATCATATGAACTCTACGTTGAAACTGCTTTTTATTAACCAATCACAAAGATGCTTTTCGACAAACTAATATGCACCCTACTTTTTAGTAAACAATGTTTTTCATCTCCCAATCAGTTATCGTTTTGTATGAGAAAAAAGTAGTTCCCCATCTTTAAACATATCTCTTATTCTACGAACGGACTGCATGAGCTACAGACATCTATCCATATCTTACAGCTACACCTTCAAAATGCTAGTGTGGATCGTAGGACATAGCTATGTTTTCTGGTGCAAGAGGTATGCAGAACAGAGACGTATTGACTTAGACCTAGGTTTACAAAATGTGGACATTAAATGGTTTGGACAGAGAGGATTGAAGTGGCACCAATTACTCCCTTTGGTTAAAACATGTTTGCATCTCCAACTCCCTGACCTCATGATTGTGCACTGTGGTGGAAATGACCTAGGCACATGGACTGGGGTAGGTTTGGAAATGCTAATGAAGGACACCTTTAGACAATTGATGTTGCTTTTGCCTCAAACTGTCTTTGTATATTCCAATATATGCCAAAGACAGAAGTGGAAATGGTCAAACAAATTTTGTCCTCAGATTGAAAAATCTAGGAAGAATGTCAACAAAGCTGTGTCTGCATTCCTCAGAGACCATAAAATGGGGTCGATCTACAACAACAACATACGTTATGATATGGCTGATATCTACAGAAGTGATGGAGTACACTTCACAGATCAGGAAATCGAGTTTTTCTGAATAACCTGAAGCTGTGCATCCACATTTATATGTAGCTCCAACTAATAAACACAAAGGCTCTTTTTAGAGCCGCCTTATATTCCCAATATCGGTTCGCAGACTGACAACTGCGATCCGGCTAGCACAGGGAGACCTGCGGGCCATCGGGCAGCCTCGCAACGGAGAGCTATGGCCCGTGGGCTCTGCTCGCACAGAGAGAGCTACGGGCCGTCGGCTCGCAAACGCAGAGCTGTGAGCCAATGGACTGGTAGTGTTTTATGGTTTAGGGTAGTGCAGTGGTGTTTGTGTAGTGTAGGGGGTCCTGCTGTGGGTAGTGTTTTAGGGTTTACGGTAGTGCAGTGGTGTTTGTGTAGTGTAGAGGGTGGTGCTGGGGGTACATTTAGGGTTTAGGGTAGGGCAGTGGTCTTTACGTAGCGTAGGGGGTCCTGCTGTGAGTAGTGTTTTAGGGTTTAGGGTAGTGCAGTGGTGTTTGGGTAGTGTAGAGGGTCATGCTGGGGGTAGCATTTTACGGTTTAGGGTAGTGCAGTGGCGTTTCTGTAGTTCAGGGGGTCGTTCTGGGTGTAGTGTTTTAGGGTTTAAAGTAGTGCAGTGGCGTTTCTGTAGTGTAGGTTTTCGTGCTGGCAGTAGTGGTTTAGTGTTTAGTTAGGTAGTGCAGTGGTGTTTGGGTAGTATAGGGGGTTGTGCTGGGGTAATGTTTTAGGGTTTAGGGTAGTGCAGTGGTGTTTCTGTAGTGTAGGGGGTCGTGCTGGGGGTAGTGTTTTAGGGTTTAAGGTAGTGCAGTGGTGTTTCTGTAGTGTAGGGGGTCATGCTGGCAGTAGTGGTTTAGTGTTTAGTTAGGTTTAGTGTTTGGGTTGTGTAGAGGGTCATGCCGACAGACTGACTCACAGAGCTCCGAGCCAACGGACTGGCTTCTAAAGGCATAGCCGCGACCTCGTGATGTGGGGAGAGGCAGCGTGAAAGGAGTATCTTACACAGACACAGATGCCAGTGTTGCCTCGCAGAGGTAAAACTATACACCCAATGGCTTCTACACTGAGAGATGCGAGCTGACGGACTAAGTCACAAAATGGCTGCCAACACCTCCTAGTTTCAATCGTTCACAGCCAATGAGCCGCGAGCTCCTGCTCATAACCCTCAGCCAATCAGATGTCAGAATTCTCAAATATCGATATCTGAAAAATGTAATATTTCTCAAAAACTACTGAACGGATTTACACCATTTCAACAAAAGCACGCTTTCTCGACCACAACCTTTCTCCCTCACAAATTTGGCATAATTCCGTTCAGCAGTTTGACCTGTAGCCTTGTCTAAAGTTTCCTATGGAAAATGCATTGAGAAAACACATTTGGGGACTCCCCTTTTTTCTCAGCCCCCCCTTGACCAAACACCCCCAAACTTTCAAGATACCAGCTTTCCTCTCAGCTTCTCTGCTATAGAGGCCAAGCAGGCAGATCTCCACTGTATGCAGCCGGTGTCTGTTTTGAGTTCTCTCTAAGTCTACTGTGACCTGAAGCGTGCTACCACTAGTCAGCCCCATACCAATTGGAAAAAGTCTGCGTGTAAAAGGGGCAGCTAGCGCAGCCCAGGTTGGTAGAATGAAGCATTACATGTCCAAGTAACTACATATGTAAAACGCAGTGCATGAGAGAGTTGGAGTATATAAATGACTATACGTGAGAGTCAGTGATTGTGAGAGTGCTGTATGGATGAGTGTGTACTTGTATCAGTATTTGTATAAGAGAGTAAGTATATGTTAATATCACTATGAATAAGTGAGGTTGTGTATGTATAACTGTATAGCTGAGTAAATAGAAGTGTGATTGATTCTTTGCATGACTGACTAGATGTGTGAGTAACTCTGGATGAGTGGTGGTGTGTGAGTGTTTGTATACGTGTATGAGTGCCTATAATAGTGTTGTATTGATGAGTCACTGCATGTATGAGTGACTTTATGGGTGAATGAGTGGATGTGTGTGTAGACCTAGGAATCAGTGCATGCGTATGTAGTAACTGGTATTGGTGTCTGTATTGTTTCAAAAATGGTAGTCTGTATTTTAGAATGGGTGTATCAAATGTTTTATTAAGGTATGAGGAGGTGCATCAGATTTTCACGTGGATGATGTAATCAGTGATGTCATCAGTGATGTCATTTGAGATGTCATCAGTGATGTCATCAGTGATGTCACTGACCATGTCATGAATGATGTAATATGTGACGTCATCAGCAGTGCATTGTGGGGCATGAGTTATAGTTAGCTCAACTAACTATAACGGCCGAATTTCTATGGTTTTGTATGAGTGAAATGTGCAAGTAACTATAACATCCCTGAAACCTATGGTTTTTTCAGTGAATTTCAAAGGTTTTTAACATGATAATTTGTAACTATAATGTCCCTGAAACCTATGGTTTTTTCTGTGAATTTCTAAGGTTTTTTAAATGCTAATTTCTAATTATAATGTTCATTAAACCTATCTGCTGTGTGATCCAAAAACAAGCTGGTGCTTGTAGTGTTATGGACAGTGGACGCAACCATGTTACCTCAGGCAGTGGGGAAGATCTCGGTCATGAACCTGTCTCGTCGCCCCCTGTAAGCGGAAGTGCAGTAGGCTGGTCCAACGTACGCCACTCCAGCGTAGAAGTGTGAATAAATAGGCTGGGGTTCTGGGCGTGGTTCACTTGTGTGAAAGCCAACGCGTCTGCCAGAGCGGCGACCCTCACCCTGCCACGTGGCTACCGCCATGACCGTGGGCCTCCTCGACACAAGCCCCTGCGAACACAGCGGCACAGCACTGCACAGTTATGTCTGTACAGACTACTGCCTTCGATCTACACTGCGGACAGCAGGGCTCACAATTCAGATTGAGTCGCGATTCCAGATGACGGAGTCCAGTAGGCAAGACACATTGCTCCCAGTGCGGCCCGCCCGGACCACGCATCATCGCAGGCTGCGTACACGCTGAGCGCCAGAGGTACCACTAACTCAGTGCACCACAAGTAAACGCCACGTGGCCTTATTAAGGCAGAATTCATTAAACAAAAGACATTGCTACCAGTGCGGCCCACACGGACCATGCATCATCGCAGGATGCGCACACGCTGAGTGCTTCAGGTGGCCACTAGCTCACTGCACCATAAGTCATCGCCACGTACCCTTAAACCTACATAATATCCTTTTAGTATCCTTGCTTCAAGAACTTTTTGATATCAATTATAGCTTTAGTACAATGACCAAATTCATCTTGCAAGTCCAAAGGAACACTGAATGGCAGTCTACACTGCGGACAGCAGAGCTCACAATTTGAATTCAGTCTTGATTTATTAATTGCAGACAGAATTGTACTCTATGTTGTTGAATTTTCTCAAGAGGAAGTGACAAAAAGCTTTCCTTGATGTCTGTGCTGACTACTGCCTTCGATCTACACTGCGGACAGCAGGGCTCACAATTCAGATGGAGTTGCGATTGCAGATGACGCAGTCCAGTAGGCAACAGACATTGCTACCAGTGCGGCCCTCCCGGACCACGCATCATCGCTAGCTGTGCACACGCGGAATGCTACTGATGCTCCTACCTCAATCCACCACAACTGATGGACCCTTTATGACAGAATATTTTGTGTATGATTTCAGATCTGGTGCCCCTAACTTAGTGTAGCACAAGTCATGGACCCTTTATGATTGAATCTCTGTGTGTGATCTGATGATTACTGTTGTACTTGTTACCAGCACCAACCATTCCCGGAGGGCAGGCTTACACTCACCCCACACGCATCCAACACAGACGTCACTGGACATGTGACCCTGGTAATAAAAAGGAGTCGAGTGCACGTGCTCGTATCCAGTTCCACTATCTATCTGTGTCTGTGTGTTCATTATGTATGCAACATGCTCCCCCTGGGCCCTACCACATTACATTGTGCTCTGGACAGCGTATGCAACCAACTTACCTTTGACAGTGGGAGAAAACTTTGGTTATGTAACTTTGTCTCGGTCATTGTACAAGTACGTACGTAGAGACTGGATGATTAGAGTACTGCAAGGAGAGTGTATAGTGAATTTATAAGTGCGTGTGGATTGGCGGAGTGATTGTATAAGTACATATGTTGGCGCACCCTAACTCCGACAACGAGCTTGTCTCTAATTGGCTGCCCTCCATGTCCCAAAAACTGAAATTTGGATTTTGCATGGCCCAGTATTGCTACAGCTGCAATACTCCACTGAATGTGCAATAAACATTCACACCCACACAGATTTGTCATGTCCACTATCTTTCTTGTGTGGAACTATGGATGAATGTAGGGTCAGTGATTCCCCGTACCTTCCATGTTGGCCATATTCAGGGACTTGGCTCACAGAGTGACACATTGACGCTTGCGACCCGGAGGACGGCAGCACTACAACAAGAACACCGGCATCCCAGTGTTGCAAGATTTTTTAAGCATTCTCTAGCCCAAAGACAACCAAAAAGTAGCCCAAACTAGCCCAATATTGCTACTTTAAGGAAGGAGGAGGCAGGGACATCGTCAAGCAGGCGGTGAATGGATTGGAATTGATGTTGCAGCAGGCTGCCAAGTAAATATTTGTCTAATAAAGCGCTTTAACATACTAGTTTGCTGGAGCGCTGTATATATATTTATAATCTGGCAACTAGCACAAACCTAAATTTTACTGCACAACTGGGAAAAATATAGCCCAATTGTGCGTGATCTAGCCCAATCTGGCAACAGTGCCGCATCAGTTGATACCTCATACAGCTCACGATGGAGCCACGCCCATAGCTCCGGAGTCATTCTTCACAGCCTCATGCAGAACTGGCATACGCCAGGCCAGCCCACTCCGCTTATGCTTACAGGGAAGGACAACAACGCTACATGGCCCAGATTTTCATTGCAGTGATCTGCTGGTCACACCCTAGTTGTCAGTATGCCACAGCCACTCCCTCACGGCTAGTATACACCCACACCACACCCATCCAGCACAGGCGTCACAGGACACGTGACCCTGCCAATAAAAAAGACCGGGCGCACGTGCTCGAGGCCATTTCAGAGTTGCTCGCACCGGATGCACTGCGGCCAGCACAGGCACACCGGCACGGGACGGTGACTTTTGGTCCACTGAGGTACGGGTACCGTAACTGCTGAGCGGGTGTACAGCCTGCGGTGATGGCCCGTCCCGGCGGTCTGGACAGCTCAGGTTTTGCATGCCCTGCTGGACCGCAGTATAGGTCTGAGCCACCAAACAGGGAGGCCTACCACCACGTGCGTGGCCTCACTGTTCACTGAGTTAGTGGCACCGCAAGGACTGAGCAGGTGTGCAACCTGCTATGATGATAGGTGCACTAGTATGTCCTCTGGCATGGCAAAATCAAGACACAGCACCAAATGTGAGACCTGTTGGCCTGCGGAGCAGGACTGCATGATGCGGAGGGTGCCCTGTCCGCGAAAAGGTGAGCAGTGAGGCCTGGGTGCGCAATGGTGGGCAAATACGTCTGGGCGGCGGGAGTGGATACACAAAGGCAGCACAGCGATTTAGGCGTACGCAATCGTATATACTCTCCCATTACTAATTCTGTACTATGTTTAGATGTGGAAGCTTGAGGGCTCCACTAGGTCCCGGCACGTGGTTGGCGACACAGCACTCACTGTCCCTCTTCATCTATTCCTTTCTCTCCTTCACACTCTTTCTCTCTCTCTTCTTCTCTCACTCTTTCTCTCTTTCTCTTTGTCTTCCTCTCACTCTTTCTTTCTTTTTCTCTCTCTCTTCCTGTCACTCCCACTGTTTCTCTCGTTCTCTCCGTCTTCCTCTCACTCCTTCTTTCTTTTTCTCTCTGTCTTCCTCTCACTCTTTCTCTCTCTCTCTATCTCTCTTTCTCTCTCCTTTGATGGACGCATGACGCACAATATTATCTTGCTTTTTGTCTTGCAGGCCTGCAATGAAGCGTGGCCATCCTGCAATCAACACTCAACCTGAATTGTGAGCTCCGCTCTCCGCGTGTACAGAATGGGTGAGGAGGTTTCTTCGGCACGTGGTGGACCCGCTTCGACACACGCCGGTGGTGTAAGGTGAGCAGAGAGGCTTGTTTGCGCAATGGTGGGCAGTCACCTCCGAGCAGGTGGAGTGGATGGGGTGCAGCAGCCTGGGGGCGCAGCGGCACGCAGTCACCTCCGGGCAGTGGGAGTGCATGGGGTGCAGCAACCTGGGTGCGCAGCGGCTGTCATACACCTCTGGGCAGTGGGAGTGGATGTAGTGCAGCAGCCTGGGTGTACAGCAGCGGGTAGACACCTCTGGGCAGTGGAAGTGGATGGGGTACACTAGCCTGGATACACAAAGGCGGGACAGCGATTTAGGAATACGCAGTTGTATGTACTCATCCATTACTGATTCCATTTTTATGTTTCAGATGACTAAGCTTGAGGGCTGCCCTATATCCCGGCACGTGGTTGGAGACACACCGGTGACAGAAAGGTGAGCTGTGAGGATTTTCTCCACAGTGTCAATACTCCCTCTCCATCTCTTCCTTTCTGTCACTCACACTCTTTCTTTCTCTCTCTCTCACTCTCTATCTCTTCCTTTCTCTCTCTCTCACACTCTTTCTCTCTTTCTCTGTCTCTTCCTCTCTCTCTCATTCTTTCTTTCTCTCTCTTCCTCTCTCACTCTTTCTCTCTCTCTGCCTCTCTCTCACACTGTTTCTCTCTCTCTTCCTCTCTCTCACACTGTTTCTCTCTTTCTCTCTTCCTTGTATCTCACTCTTTCTCTCTTTCTCTGTCTTCCTCTCTCTCACACTTTCTCTCTTCCTCACTCTCACTCTTTCTCTCTCTCTCTTCCTTTCTCTCACTCTTTCTCTCTCTCTCTTCCTCTCTCTCACTTTTCTCTCTCTCTTCCTCTCTCTCACTCTTTCTCTCTCTTTCTGTCTCTCACTGTTTCTCTCTCTCTTCGTCTCTCTCACTCTTTCTCTCTGTCTTCCTCTCACTCTTTCTTTCTTTTTCTCTCTCTCTTCCTGTCACTCCAACTGTTTCTCTCTTTCTCTCTGTCTTCCTCTCACTCCTTCTTTCTTTTTCTCTCTGTTTTCCTCTCACTCTTTCTTTCTCTCTCTCTCTCTCTCTCTTTCTCTCTCCTTTGATGGACGAATGACGCACAATCCTATCTTGCTTTTTATCTACCAGGCTGTGATTCACGAATCGACGTCCCCCCCCACACCACCACAGCTGAATGTGTGTACAAACTGCAATGATGCGTGACCATCCTGACTCCGCCTGACAAAGTTGCTTCAGCACGTGGTGCACCCTCTTACACACACGCCAGTGGCGGAAGGTGAGCAGAGATACTTCTTTCCGCAGTGGCGAGCAGTAACCTCTGGGCAGTGGGAGTGGATAGTGTGCAGCAGCCTGGGCGCACAAGAGCGCACAGACACCTCCGAGCAGTGGGAGTGGATGGGCTGCAGCAGCCTGAGTGCGCATTGCCGAAACAGATAATTAGGCATGTGCAGTTGTATGTACTCTGCAATTACTAATTCTATACTATCTTTCATTTCACTAAACTAAAGGGTGCACTATGTCCCGGCACGTGGTAGGAGACACACCGGAGGCACAAAGGTAAGCTGCGAAGATTTTCTCCAGTGTCAACACTCCCTCTCCATCTCCATCTCTTCCTTTCTCTCGCTCACACTTTCTCTGTTTCTCTGTCTGTTCCTCTCTCTCATTCTTTCTTTCTCTCTCTTCCTCTCTCACTCTTTCTCTCTCTCTTTCTCTCTTTCTCTCTATCTCTCACACTGTTTCTCTCTCTCTCTTTTCCTTCTATCTTACTCTTACTCTTTCTCTCTCACTCTTTCTCTTTCTCTGTCTTCCTCTCTCTCACTCTTTCTCTCCTCTCTCTCACTCTTCCTCTCTCTCTTCCACTCTCTCACTCTTTCTATCTCTCTCTTCCTCTCTCACACTATTTCTCTCTTTCTCTGTTTCTCTATTTCTTTGTCTTCCTCTCTCTCTCACTCTTTCTTTGCTTCTCTCTTTCTCCCTCACTCTTTCTCTCTTTCTCTTTCTCCTTTGCTGGACGCATGACGCACCATCTTATCTTTCTTTTTGTCTTACAGGCTGTGATTCACAAATGGTCCAGCGATGACACAACATGGCTGTACATAGTTTTATTTGTTGTTGTTTTGTTTTAATAAAACGTTTTATATGTAAATCCATACATGACTAAGATTCTTATTTGTCCAACCTAACGTGACTGTCACATTTGTTTGTGGGGGGCGGGGGTGAGGAGATGGCAGACAAGGAGCTCCTACTGAGGAATGTCGGAGCAGTGTTGGGTGTCCGACCTGCATGATCGTTGCCTCCATTACATCTGTTCTCAGAGACTTAAGAGCTGGCGGTCTGGCTCGTAGATGAAGAACTGCTAGCCGACTAGCAGGCTCATAGAGGGAGAACCGCGGCCCGTCAGTTCGCAGAGGAAGAGCTGCGGGCCAGCTCGCAGAGGAACACCTGCAGGCCGACTAGTATAGGGAAAGGTGCAGGCCATCGGCTTCCAAAGGGATAGCTGCGGAACACTGATGTGGGGAGAGGGAGCGTGAAGAGCGTATCTCGCAGAGAGACACCTCCGGTATATTTCCAGTATTGGCTTCACAGATACAACTGCGGGCCCGAGAACTCGCACCCGAAGAGCTGTGAGCCGACAAGTGGTTCGCAGAGGCAGACTTGTGGGCCCAAGTATATTGTTGGAGGTATGCTGTTGATGGTGGAAAAAGGTGCGTTACCTGCTGATGTAGGGAGATGCAGCGTGAAAGCGGTATCTCGCACAGACAGAGCTCCGGTATATTAAATTGCCCCCGGGACCTTTCTTTTATATTTTCACTCGATGCGAAACACAAGATGGCTGCTAACACTTCCTGGTGTGAATTGTTAGCAGCCAATCAGAGGCAAGCTCATGCTCGGGAGTTAGGCACAGTCCAGATATATATATCTTTTTTTCCTTTAATATCTCAAAAACTACTGAACGGATTTACACCATTTCCACAAAACAGCGCTTTCTGCACCAAGACCTTTCTCCCTGGCAAATTTGCAATTCTTTCTTTGTCACACAGTACATGTAATGCACCGCTCTCATCAAGAATGGAATCAGTAATGGCACAATTTCCCTGTTGCTCTACACATAAATACATGTAAAGAACAAATCAGAATAGTTCCTTTATTTTTTCAAATTGCAAAACTTCTCTCTATTGGTTATTTTTGAACTTTCCATATAAACAGTTTTTAAAAATTTAAGAATTTGAGAAGTTCAACGTATTCTATCAACAAACTTTCTAGAACATTCTACGACACGTGCAGGTTAAAAGTTCATCATTTTTTCAAACCTAACGATATTTTTTTGCAACATTTTCTCGAACATTTAAGGGCACGTGCAGGTTAAAAGTTCACCATTGTTTTAAGTTCGAACAGTGCCTTCCAAATGCAAGTAGCAGGTGTGGTTGAACTGAGCAAATGTTATCCTATCATATGAACTCTACGTTGAAACTGCTTTTTATTAACCAATCACAAAGATGCTTTTCGACAAACTAATATGCACCCTACTTTTTAGTAAACAATGTTTTTCATCTCCCAATCAGTTATCGTTTTGTATGAGAAAAAAAGTAGTTCCCCATCTTTAAACATATCTCTTATTCTACGAACGGACTGCATGAGCTACAGACATCTATCCATATCTTCCAGCTACACCTTCAAAATGCTAGTGTGGATCGTAGGACATAGCTATGTTTTCTGGTGCAAGAGGTATGCAGAACAGAGACGTATTGACTTAGACCTAGGTTTACAAAATGTGGACATTAAATGGTTTGGACAGAGAGGATTGAAGTGGCACCAATTACTCCCTTTGGTTAAAACATGTTTGCATCTCCAACTCCCTGACCTCATGATTGTGCACTGTGGTGAAAATGACCTAGGCACATGGACTGGGGTAGGTTTGGAAATGCTAATGAAGGACACCTTTAGACAATTGATGTTGCTTTTGCCTCAAACTGTCTTTGTATATTCCAATATATGCCAAAGACAGAAGTGGAAATGGTCAAACAAATTTTGTCCTCAGATTGAAAAATCTAGGAAGAATGTCAACAAAGCTGTGTCTGCATTCCTCAGAGACCATAAAATGGGGTCGATCTACAACAACAACATACGTTATGATATGGCAGATATCTACAGAAGTGATGGAGTACACTTCACAGATCAGGGAAATCGAGTTTTTCTGAGTAACCTGAAGCTGTGCATCCACACTTATATGTAGCTTCAACTAATAAACACAAAGGCTCTTTTTAGAGCCGCCTTATATTCCCAATATCGGTTCGCAGACTGACAACTGCGATCCGGCTAGCACAAGGAGACCTGCGGGCCGTCGGGCAGCCTCGCAAAGAGAGAGCTATGGCCCGTGGGCTTCGCTCGCACAGAGAGAGCTACGGGCCGTCGGCTCGCAAACGCAGTGCTGTGAGCCAATGGACTGGTAGTGTTTTATGGTTTAGGGTAGTGCAGTGGTGTTTGTGTAGTGTAGGGGGTCCTGCTGTGGGTAGTGTTTTAGGGTTTACGGTAGTGCAGTGGTGTTTGTGTAGTGTAGAGGGTGGTGCTGGGGGTACATTTAGGGTTTAGGGTAGGGCAGTGGTCTTTACGTAGTGTAGGAGGTCCTGCTGTGAGTAGTGTTTTAGGGTTTAGGGTAGTGCAGTGGTGTTTGGGTAGTGTAGAGGGTCATGCTGGGGGTAGTGTTTTGCGGTTTAGGGTAGTGCAGTCGCATTTCTGTAGTTCAGGGGGTCGTTCTGGGGGTAGTGTTTTAGGATTTAAGGTAGTGCAGTGCCGTTTCTGTAGTGTAGGGGGTCGTGCTGGCAGTAGTGGTTTAGTGTTTAGTTAGGTAGTGCAGTGGTGTTTGGGTAGTATAGGGGGTCGTGCTGGGGTAATGTTTTAGGGTTTAGGGTAGTGCAGTGGTGTTTCTGTAGTGTAGGGGGTCGTGCTGGGAGTAGTGTTTTAGGGTTTAAGGTAGTGCAGTGGTGTTTCTGTAGTGTAGGGGGTCATGCTGGTAGTAGTGGTTTAGTGTTTAGTTAGGTAGTGCAGTGGTGTTTGGGATGTGTAGAGGGTCGTGCCGACAGACTGACTCACAGAGCTCCGAGCCAACGGACTGGCTTCTAAAGGCATAGCCGCGTCCTCGTGATGTGGGGAGAGGCAGCGTGAAAGGAGTATCTTACACAGACACAGATGCCAGTGTTGCCTCGCAGAGGTAAAACTATACACCCGATGGCTTCTACACTGAGAGATGCGAGCTGACGGACTAAGTCACAAAATGGCTGCCAACACCTCCTAGTTTCAACCGTTCACAGCCAATGAGCCGCGAGCTCCTGCTCATAACCCTCAGCCAATCAGATGTCAGAATTCTCAAATATCGATATCTGTCAAATTTAATATTTCTCAAAAACTGCTGAACGGATTTACACCATTTCAACAAAAGCGCCCTGTCTCGACCACAACCTTTCTCCCTCACAAATTTGGCGTAATTCCGTTCAGCCGTTTGACCTGTAGCCTTGTCTAAAGTTTCCTATGGAAAATGCATTGAGAAAACACATTTTGGGACTCCCCTTTTTCTCAGCCCCCCTTGACCAAACACCCCCAAACTTTCAAGATAGGAGCTGATCAAAAAAGAGAATTTTTTGAAAATTTCGTAAAGATTCGTCAAACGACGCCAAAGTTATAAGCACATGGAGGGCTCCAGGAGAGGGGCCGCGCAACCCCCCTCCCAACATGAGTGAAGCCCCGGGGCTGCGGGGACCCCAGCGGGCCCCCGCAGCCCCAGTGACCCCCAGCTATTATTTTTTAAGAAATGCCCGCTGGACCTAGCCCACACGGGGACCTCATTAAACTAAAACGCGGGAACACGCGACCCCAGCGCGAATTGCACCAATTTTTATTTATTTATAAAAAATGCTTTTTTTTGGCCCTGGGGTCCTTCTGGGGCCCCCTGAGAAGGCCTAGGGGGTCACAGTGTTTCTACCCTGCCCCCTTCTCTTGTTTTATTCCTTTGTTTCTCTGTTTTCTAGTGAATCGCTTCTACCAAGCCACAAGATGGCTGCCAACACTTCCTGGTTTGGAGTGTTCGCAGCCAATCACAGTGAAGCTCGTGCACGGAACTTAGGCTCCGCCCAGATATTGAAACTTTTATTTTTCTTATTTCTCAGGAACCACTGAACGGATTTACACCATTTTACAAAAGGTCGCTTTCTGAGCCAAGCACTACTTTTTTGCCGAATTTGGGGTAATTCCGTTCAGTAGTTTCGGCTGTAGCCTTGCACAAAGTTTCCTAAGGGAAATTGATTTTTTGACTCTTATTTTTTGTATTTCTCAAAAACTACTGAACGGATTTACCCCATTTAAAAAAAAGGTCACTTTCTGAACCAAGCTCTAACCTTTCTGCCAAATTTGAGGTAATTCCGTTCAGCAGTTCGGGCTGTAGCTCGTCGCAAAATGTCCTATGGAAATTAACATGGAGAAAACGTGTTTTGGGACCCCCCTTTTTTCTCAGCCCCTGCTTGACAAATCACCCCCAAACCTTCAAGATAGGAGCTAACCTAAAAAGTGCTACGTTTTGCAAAATTTCATAAAGATTCGTCAAACGACGCCAAAGTTATTAGCAAATCAAAAAATACTTTTCCTATGGAAACTAGGTTGTAACTATAACTACCTACTGGCGACCGCCAGTAGGTTAAATATATATATATATATATATATATATATATATATATATATATATATATATATATATATATATATATATATATATATTATCTACTGGCGGTCGCCAGCAGATAGTTATAGTTACAACCTATTATCCATAGGAAATCCGTGACATTCTATTTGAAATAACTCTCTTGCCGGTTGACGTATCTTCGCAAAATTTTCAAACTTTGTGGGCGCTCCGGTCCGCTCCTACCCTGAAAGTCTCGGGGGATTTGTCAAGCGGGGGCCGAGAAAAAGGGGGTCCCAAACGCGTTTTCCCCATGCAATTTTCCATAGGAAACTTTAGACACGGCTACAGCCCGAACTGCTGAACGGAATTACACCAAATTTGGCAAGGAGGTAGTCCTTGGTTCAGAAAGAACCCTTTTTGTTAAATGGTGTAAATCCGTTCAGTAGTTGCTGAGAAAATCAAAAGTAAAAAGATAGATATATCTATGGCCGCGTCGGATTCGCGCACCCTCCCGATCACGAGCTGCATGCTAATTGGCTGTCAACACTCCAAATCAGGAAGTGTTGGCAGCCATTTTATCCTCGGTAGAACCGAGGGACAGAAACAAGTGCGCAAAGCGCACAAAGGGGGCAGGGTAGAAACACCCTGACCCCCTAGGTCTGCTCAGGGGTCCCACAAGGACCCCTGGGCAAACATTATTTTTTTTTTTTTTTAAATCGGCAGGATGCGCTCAGGGTGCGCGAATCCTGCCGAAAAAAATCGAAGCGCGGTCTCCCGCGCTTCGATGTTAATTGGCCCCGGGTGGGCCAAGTCCCGGGGGCATGCTGGGGGGGTTAATTTTATGTGAGGGGGCCTCTAAGGGCCCCCAAGCCCGGGGACCACCACCCCCGGGGCTTTATGTATAATGGTGCGGGAGGGCTCTGAGCCCTCCCGCAGCCCGAGACCGCCACCTCCCGGGGCTTCTTTTTATTTTTGAAAAACCTGTGTGGGGGGCTCCAGCCCCCACATGCCCGAGGACCACCACCTCCCGGGGCACTAAGAAAATTACAATGGGGGTCCGTTTTGGACCCCCAAGCCCGAGGGACCACCACCTCCCGGGGCTTTCAAAATGTAAGGAGGGGGCCGCGCGGCCCCACTCCTGGAGACCTGTGGTGGCCCTGGGGACCGCCACCCCCAGGGCCGGCTCCTGCAGTGTCCCGGGGTGCCTACCCCGGGACACTGCTGTTTGCAATGACAGGACGGGAGCCTCGCGGCTCCCGTCCTGTCATTGCAAACTGCTTTGGATATTGGAAGAGAGAGCAGGAAACCTGCTCTCTCTTCCAATATCCAAAGCTGATTGCTTTCCACATGGGGAGCAGCATGTTAGCTGCTCCCCATGTGTACAGCAATGCCGGCTCCCGTAGGACACGGGGAGCCGGCGGGACTGTGGGGGTTTGGGGACCCCCCACAGTCCCCAACGAGAGGCCAGGCCCCGGGGGATGGGGTCCCCGGGGCCATAAGTGGCCACGGAGGGGGCCACGCAGCCCCCCTCCCCAAAGGTAAAAAAAGTTTAAAAAAAAAAAAGTGCAAGGCCGGCCCGGGGGATGGGGTCCCCGGGGCCTTAAATGGCCTGAGGAGGGGGGCCACGCAGCCCCCTCCAAATAAAAAAAAAGAGGCCATGCCCCGGGGGATGGGGTCCCGGGGCCAATACAGGCCCAGGGAAGGGGGCCACGCGGCCCCCTTCCCGTTTTTTATTTTATTTTAATAAAAAAAGGGGTAAGGCCCTGGGGGATGGGGTCCCCAGGGCCTAAAAATAGGAAAAAGGAAGGGGGCCACACAGCCCCCCTTCAGAGAGGAAACAAAAAAAAAACGATCGGGCCCGCAGGCCTCGCCCCTTCCTTCACCACTCTGCAAACGCGCCCCTGGCGCGTTTGCAGAGAGAACAATTCCCCTTGAATACTAGGGGTCCCTGAGGGCCAACTAGCCCTCCAGGAACCTCCAGTATGCGCCAGGGGGCTGCCTTGCAGAGAGGTGTACAGAGGCCACGCCCCTTTTACACCTCTCTGCAACGCAGCTCTGTGGCGCTTTTGGAGGTATATGGTGGGCTAGTTGCACCCCAGGGACCCTCAGGATTCAAGGGGAGTTAATCCCCGACTTAAAACGCGCCACGGGCGCGTTTGCACAGTGGTGAAGGGAGGGGCGGGGCTTCAGGTGACATGTGTGCAAACAGGCCCCGTGGCGCGTTTTAAGATGGGGAATTAAATCCCCTTCAATCCTGAGGGTCCCTGGGGGCCAACTAGCCCAACAGGTACGTCCAGAAAGCGCCACAGAGCTGCGTTGCAGAGAGGTGTACAAAGGGGTGTGGCCTCTGTACATGTCTCTGCAACGCAGCCCCTAGCGCATACTGGAGGTTCCTGGTGGGCTAGTTGGCCCGTAGGGACCCTCATGATTCAAGGGGACTTAATCCCCCAACTTAAAACGCGCCACGGGCGCGTTTGCACAGATGTCACCTCAGGCCCCGCCCCCTCCCTTCACCATTGTGCAAATATTCCTCTAAAATCAGCCGAAATACGAATTCTGATTTACTCACCTGTTATCAGGAGAGACCTCAGTGCTGCATCTTTCAGCCCAGTACTAATCCTGAAAAGTAATTTTAACCGTACTTACCAGTAACTTGAATTTCCTTCCATAGGCTAACATTGACTGGTTTCACTTGGAAATTCTTCTGTGTGGAGTTTTGGAACTTTAAAATATTCCTCTAAAATCAGCCGAAATACGAATTCCGATTTACTCACCTGTTATCAGGAGAGACCTCAGTGCTGTATCTTTCAGCCCAGTACTGGTCCTGAAAAGTAATTTTAACCGTACTTACCAGTAACTTGAATTTCCTTCCATAGGCTAACATTGACTGGTTTCACTTGGAAATTCTTCTAAGTGTGAAGTTTTGGAACTTTAAAATATTCCTCTAAAATCAGCCGAAATACGAATTCCGATTTACTCACCTGTTATCAGGAGAGACCTCAGTGCTGCATCTTTCAGCCCAGTACTGATCCTCAAAAGTAATTTTAACCGTACTTACCAGTAACTTGAATTTCCTTCCATAGGATATAATTGCCTGCTTTTTGCTGAAAAAGTTTCTAAGTGTTGATTTTTGAAACATACAAATATTCCTCTAAAATCAGCCGAAATACGAATTCCGATTTACTCACCTGTTATAAGGAGAGACCTCAGTGCTGTATCTTTCAGCCCAGTACTGGTCCTGAAAAGTAATTTTAACCGTACTTACCAGTAACTTGAATTTCCTTCCATAGGCTAACATTGACTGGTTTCACTTGGAAATTCTTCTAAGTGTGGAGTTTTGGAACTTTAAAATATTCCTCTAAAATCAGCCGAAATACGAATTCCGATTTACTCACCTGTTATCAGGAGAGACCTCAGTGCTGCATCTTTCAGCCCAGTACTGATCCTCAAAAGTAATTTTAACCGTACTTACCAGTAACTTGAATTTCCTTCCATAGGATATCATTGCCTGCTTTTTGCTGAAAAAGTTTCTAAGTGTTGATTTTTGAAACATACAAATATTCCTCTAAAATCAGCCGAAATACGAATTTCGATTTACTCACCTGTTATCAGGAGAGACCTCAGTGCTGCATCTTTCAGCCCAGTACTGGTCCTGAAAAGTAATTTTAACCGTACTTACCAGTAACTTATATTTTCTTCCATAGGAATCCATTGTCTGGTTTTCAGCAGAAAAGTTTCAAAGTGTCGATTTTCACAAACTACAAATATTCCTTAAAAATCGCCTGTATGACTTAAACGCATTCTTTCAACTGTTTACAGGAGATGCACCAGTGCTGGATCCAGGATCCAACACTGAGTAAGAAAAAGTAACGATAACAGTTTTTACCTGCTAAGTGAATTTCCTTCCATAGGATAACATTGGTGATTCTATGAGAAAAAGTTTCTAAGTGTCAACTTTTAAAATACAATAATATTCCTTAAAAATCACGACTGTAACCAAAACGCTTTTACTCAACTGTTTACAGGAGATGTACCAGGACTGAATCTAGGATCCAGTCCTGTGGTTAGAAAAGTAATCCATAAAGTAACTAATTGCATTTAACTAGAAATTCACATTGAGCTGAATGTTGCATTGTGTTTGAAAATGTGGTGCCCATTGCAACAACTGTAACTACTGTACTTAAAAGTCTATTGCCTATGTGCAAAGTATTTAAACTAAAGTAATTCATTCTGAGAAAGTATTTTTTGCAATGTAATGTATAATGTAATTACAATGTAATTTAAAAAATAAAATATGTAAAAAAAAAATTCTAAAAATGTAATAAATCAGTATGAAAAAAATTAATATAACAATTAATACATTTAAAAATTGTCATTTACAAAACCTTTGAAATTCACTGAAAAAACCGTAGGTTTCAGACATGTTATAGTTAGGAATTAGCATTTAAAAAACCTTTGAAATTCACTGAAAAAACCATAGGTTTCAGATAAGTTATAGTTAGAAATTAGCATTTAAAAAACCTTTGAAATTCACTGAAAAAACCATAGGTTTTAGGGACAGTTATAGTTAGTTGGACATTGCACTCGTACAAAACCCGTGAAATTCCCCCGTTATAGTTAGTTCAGCTAACTATAACTCGCGCCCATAATGCACTGCTGATGACGTCACATATTACATCACTCATGACATGGTCAGTGACATCACTGATGACATCACTGATGACATCTCAAATGACATCACTGATGACATCATCCACGTGATAATCTGATGCACCTCCTCACACCCTAATATAACCTTTGATACACCCAATCTAAATTACAGACTGCCATTCGCAAAACCATAGACACTCCAACACCAATAACTACATACCCACTCACTGATTCTTAGGTCTACACACACACATCCACTCGCTCACCCGTACAGTCACTCATACTTATGGTCACTCAGTACAGGACAATCATATGCACTCTTACTCCTATATAGACACTCAAACACCGCCACTCATCCATAGAGGTACTCACACACCTAGTCAGTCATGCAAATAATTAAACACACTGCCATTTACTCACCTATACAGTTATACACACACCAGCTCACTTAATCATACAAATACTAGCACATTGTTACGCTCTTATACAATCACTGATACAAGCACACACTCATCCATACAGCCACTATCACAATCACTCACTCTCGCTTATAGCTATTTATATACTCCAATACACATATATACTGCCTTTCACATATGTAGTTACTCACACATGTACCACTGGGACATACATTCACTCACTAACACACTCTTACACACACTTACCCACCCATACAGTCTATCACAGATGCACTCTTGAAACCATCCACCCAGTGAATCACCCACTCACACATCTATGCACAGTCGCACACACCCCATCCACACAAACACTCAGGCACCCATACAGATACTCAGACAACAAATCAATAACTCTTATAGACACTCATGTAGCTATTCACAAACCCATGCAGCCACTTACACAGCAACAGACAGATACAGACATTAACCCAGTTTAGTCACTAACCCATGCATTCAGTAAGATACGTTTAATCACTCACTTATAGAATTAGTCACGCACCTACTAAATCATCCATACACACACTTATACACCCACTCATTCTTCAATACACCTTTCCCTATATATATTAAAAATATTTAAACTTTACAGAAACACACAGTCACTGGATGATGTCATCAGTGATGTCATTTGAGATGTCATCAGTGATGTCATCAGTGATGTCACTGACCATGTCATGAGTGATGTAATATGTGACGTCATCAGCAGTGCATTGCGGGGCGCGAGTTATAGTTAGCTGAACTAACTATAACGGGGAATTTCACGGGTTTTGTACGAGTGCAATGTCCAACTAACTATAACTGTCCCTAAAACCTATGGTTTTTTCAGTGAATTTCAAAGGTTTTTTAAATGCTAATTTCTAACTATAACTTATCTGAAACCTATGGTTTTTCAGTGAATATATATATATATATATTCACTGAAAAAACCATAGGTTTCAGGGGCGTTATAGTTAGTTGGACATTTCACTCATACAAAACTGTTGTATACTTCCTAGGGTGTCCATAAACGGGCTTTCCAGTATTATGTCCTTATATAGGCACAGTTCACCTTGCCCTTATATAGGCATAAAATCCCAGTCCTTATTTAGGCATAAACCATGCACTCCAAATACAGGCATGGATTCCGACATCCCTAGCGTCTCAACGAGTTCATGAAAAAACAGACCCTTAGGCAGCGGGACTTTCCCTAGCCCAGGACTATTGATTTCTTCAAGGACTCATATATTATGCATGAACCATTATTCCTTAGGGGTTCATTCATGACGTCTTCCGCTGTCCGACTCACGTCAATGCTAACATTTTCAGGTATAAATATACCTTCCCAAACCCCTGTAAATCAGAGGAGACCTCGACTTCAGAGGAGCCCGATTCCCAGCCGGACGCACTGAGAAGACGCTGTCATTCCTGCCCGCAGAGAGTCCAGCTTCCAGTGATCTAACTTCCCTTGCGGGGTGTTGGAGTTCGAGTTTGGAAAGAGATTCCTACCTCTCTCATTCTTCAGGTATGGAGCAGACTAGAACCTAGAGGGACTCTTGGCATACTGGACTCTTGGCATACTAGACTCTTGGCATACTAAGCTTAACATATTCCTAGTATACTCTAATCAGGAATACATCACCTACTTCTACTTCTCCCTACACCTAGGACAGGTTAGGTACACTGGGGTAGAACTAGGCTAGAAACGCATCGTATGAGTACTCGCATTTTTAGGCTGTGTCATTTTATATAAATGCATATATGCTGAAAAGATAATGCTAACGCAGTATTATTTATTTCTACTGCTCACTCTGTACATTATTTATCTCGCATACTGTCTTGTGATCGTAACAGCACATTTAACTTACACCAGAAACAAGACTGTTCAATAAACCTTTTATTGAAACGCCCGTCTGTTATTTCTGTGTAACTTTGAGAGTAACTAGACATGCACGACTGAGCTGAGTGAAATAGTTATCTATTGTTTCTACGACTCTGGGACACGTTCTGATTCTAAAGGGAAACACAGTGGTCATGTTTTGCGGCTGCCAGAAACTACTCCTTCTTGTTGTCAAGGAGTTTCTAGTGGCCTCTGAGCTAGCTGGCACAAGTAATTAAGTTTAATATACTCGATAGGGACATACCGACCTTAGTCCTATGTCAAACCTATAGGATATATTATTCCAATGCGCAGAGCCTATTAGGGAAATAGGAGCTACACTACATGGCGCCCAACGGTTTGGTAAGGCAGTAATTCAACGTTAGATACTGAGTAACTCAGCCGTGCTTCTTCTTTTTCTCTCAGAGACCCCTACCCATATACTCCTAAAGACGTCTGGAGTGGGCAGGGTTAGTATCCGCCACGGCTACATAGGGCAGTACCCTATATATTAGCTGTTTGGTTTGCTCAACGTTGAAGGATACAGTGTTCCAAAATATTGTGCACCTTATCTTTGTGTCCTTGAAACTTGTTCTACATTTTTCATAAAACAAAATGTTCTTAAACGGGGACAATCCTGCCGGAAACGGTGGAGCTGAGGCTGATCCAGCCCAACCAGCACTTTTTAACTTTACCGGTTTAAATGAAACCGAGGAGGGTGTCATCGGCATCGCTCCAAACTTAAGAAGAGCCATTACTCTAAAACGTATAAAACATGGCCTACCACCGAGAGGAGGTAGAGCAGTTTTCGTGATAGAGGCACACGAATCCTTTCAGGCAGAGGTATTCTATTCATGGGTAATACTTCCTGAATCCAATTCAGTAACTCACACATTTCACTTCTACAAAGAAGATGAACCACCAGAGGAATACATTCCTTTCGAGGATATTGAAATTCCATTAACATACCAGGAGCACCAGCTCTGGTTTAAAGGCGCCCTAGAACATCACAAAAATATAACCAGGCTCGGTCCACTAGGTAGACCAGGAGCAACATGGCCGATTCTAGCCGGCTATACACCTCATCCCGACATAGAAATAATGCCAGCCGAGTAACTACTTACTCAACTCACAGAGTTAATAAAAATCTACAGACAATTGGTCCAATATGTCATGCGGACTTTCACAGTCCAACCACCATTAACTCTTCCAAATCAAACCTCTCACCAGGGGAACACTCTAAAAATAACACCACAGACTCTATACGCAGTCATGGGTAAAATGCCCACTAAGCGTGAACAAATTCCGTTTTGGATAGCTCAAAAAATTACTCAAATCGAAGCAGTATTTCCAAATACTAGCCCGCATGAGAAACACAGAATCCTAACCATTAGTTTACCAATGGGGATCACACCACAACTGGAAGACTGCACCACTTGGGGCTCAGTCTTTGCTGCCATCTACACTAAAACACACGGCATTCCGTCAATTGCGGTAATACCTGATGTCCTAAAACAAATTCAAAACTAATACGGGGCAGAGCCTGCTTTGAATTTAGGTATGAAATTACTGAAAAATTTCGACCAGGTCTCAACAATAATATTATCTAATATTAAAGGGGAGGCAGCAGCAGTGGCGATCCGACAAAAATTAAGGGAATTTGATGTTACAGAACATCAAACAGAGCTACCCAGAATTATAGAACAATCTTATGCAGAATTAGGCAGAGATAGTTTGGGTGGGAGACCAGTTAAACCGAAACTATCTGAAAGTCCTGAGAAGGACTCAATTAAACAAACTCCTACATCTTCTAAAAAGAAGTGGGAATCTAATAAACAAAATTCAAACGAGAAACGTTCTCAATCCCGAGGTAGGTCTCCTCAAAGGAGCCCTCTGAAAGGAGGTATAACCTCAGGAATAGGGATAATTTGAGAAAACCTGATAGGTATCAAGATACTGATACACGTTCCTCTCGTCCCTTTCAGGTCTCATCACAGACTTCGGAAAGAAGAGGACGAACAGAACATAGAGAAGAACGCGTGAAATCGAAAGACGACAAACACGCTCCAAAAACTAAAGCAAAACCTCAATTCTCCAAAAAGAAAGTAGCAGGTCTGAAGATAAGACATGCCGAGAATACTGAGAACACAACTCAAGAACGGAGAATGGGCTCAGACAATGCTGGACAGTGCAACAGAAGTCACAATAGCTCGCCAGAACCTGATGGAAATTCTGGAGATAGTGGACTTGAATGAGTACATCACAGTAGAGACTGTAGATACCAGGGTTAGTACTCCACAAAAGTTATATGACATAACACTCCGGATGGAGGGAGACAAACCTAGACAGGTTAAAGCACTCTTTTGGGAAAGACTATCAAAGGGTTATGACATACTTCTAGCAGAAAAGGACTGGCCACCACAATTTGTCAGGGAGTGCCCACACGGCGAGGACATTATTATGCCTGCCTTCTCCAACCATATACCAATGCATCTAAGATATACATATGCCAGGAAATGGGCAGTGGCCCAGGCCCCAGCATTATATAAAAATCATGTAGGATGGGATGAGGACTCACCTCACCATAAAATAAATCTGAAACATGAACCAACTGCACAAAGGCAGTATCCTATTAAGCAAGAAGCTAAAAAACAGGTCAGGGAGATCTTAGATCAACTTGAATACCAAGGGGTGATTGAAACATGCACCTCCTCCATGAACAATCCTTTGTTTCCTGTCTCCTAACAAGACAATACATATCGTCTAGTTTTGGACTACAGACACTTAAACACTTGTTCTAAAACTTTTGCAGTGCAAAATGCACATAGCACAGCATTAATGAATAACATTGTGCGTAAAAAATACAAAACAACATTAGACATCTCAAATGGTTTCTTTTGTCAAAACATAGCACCTGAAAGCAGGTACTTAGCGGCATTCTCCATAATGGGGACCCAGCGTCACTTTTGTCGACTCCCACAAGGGTTCAAGAACAGCCCAGGTTTATTCTCAGCGAGGGTAACGGAGTTACTACAAATTAATGACAACGAGGCATTGTCCTATGTCGATGACATCTATCTGACAGACGATGACCTGGACAAACACTTGAACAGGGTGAGCACCATTATATTGGGATTCGCCTCTGAGGGCTACAAGTTCAACTTTACAAAGTCCCGAATTGCCCATCTCAATGTCCTATTTTTGGGATATGAGCTTTCAAGTGAAGGCAAGAGCTTGGCAGCTAACTTTCTAGAGAAATGTGCGCTGCTCCAACCTCCAAATTCGCTAAAACACTTACAATCCATCCTGGGTTTCCTCAATTTTGGCAGAACATACATTCTGAACTACGCAGAAAGGGTTAAACCTCTCTACGCATTAATCAAACCTGATTTTTCAATCAAAAACTGGACCCAGGAACACACAGAAATTTTGCGTTCACTCCAGGCTAACATGTTAGCAACAAATCACTTACAAACACGAGTAAGTCAAAAAAATTTGGTGATTCGAATAATTTCGGGTCAATGTGGATTCACCTACTTAACCTTCAATGAGGGTGAGAAAGTACCAATCGCGTACAAATCACATTTGTACACACAAGCGGAAATGCGCTTCAGTTCAACTGAAAAAATTCTAACAGCAGTTCAAACGGCTGTAGCAAAAGAAAGAGCCTTAGCCCAAGGGAAACGCATAATTGTCGTAACCCCGGTACCAGCTTTAGAAGCGGTCACAAAAGCAAGCATTCCAAATGCTAAAGCATTACATCCGAGATGGATACAATGGGTTAATTCTCTTGCTGCAACTGATGTTGAATACGTTTTTGATCCAGATTTAAAAACTCAAGCATTTCTCCAATATGAACAAGAATGTCCTCTGCCCACTGAGATTCTGCCTCTCGATCAGTACGAATTTATAATTTACAGTGACGGATCCGCACAGCCCGCAACAGGGTGTAAGCAAGCTTACAGTGCAGCGTGTGCTATCGTTAAAGGTCGCATGCGAAATGCCATCTTCAGACCTATGGTCACAAAAACTCAGTCTCTAGGAGATTGCACAGCTCAGCGAGCTGAACTACAGGCATTCAAACTGGCACTTGAGAGTATGGATCGAGAATTCCTCACACTGATAGTGTGCGATTCCTTTTACTGTGTTCAGTCGTATAATGACTATATACGAACCTGGCTTGAAAACGGTTTCAAAGATGCGAAGGGTGGCACAATAAAGCGTAAATTGCTTTGGGAACAAGTAGTTCAGTTGAAAAACAAACTACCAAAGGCTCACGTGATTCACACACTGAGTCATCAACGTGATGGCGTTCACGTTGCAGGGAATTCATTGGCTGACGAAGCCGCAAAGGGGGCTGTTCAGACGGCTTCCGTAGCTGCGATCACTCGTTCAAAAACAAAAATAGACGGTGAGATAATGTTAGCTGTCAATGCTTCAAGCAAAGGCAGCAGTGCAGCGTTACCAAAAAAGTTTCCACTCAAGTACTCTTATGTAATTGATGCGAACAACGTTCCTTTTGCTCGAATCCCTGGAGTGGGGGATAGGGTAATTCCAAACAAGGAACGCAGATTAGGACTAATCCTAGCAGCACACGAAGGGATGGCTTCTGCCCATGCAGGTGTTTCTGCGACAGTATCTTTACTCAAGCAAAGATATTGGTGGCCTGGCATTTGGAAACAAACTAAGAACTATGTTTTAGAATGTGATATTTGCCAACAGATGAAAGTCTCAACAGTGAAACGTCCTGCGCAGACACCCTTGTTAATATCGGATAAACTATTAGCTTGTGTTTACCTGGACCACTGCGGTCCCTTGCAAAGGGACGGTAATTATAAATACATCATGGTTGCAGTGGATTCATGCTCTAGGTTCCTATGGTTATGGCCTCAGCGCTCGGCTGACGCTCGAACTGTTATAAAAGATTTGCGAGTCTTTATCGGCACATACGCTATAGGCACGCTACATTCTGACCAGGGTCCTGCGTTTAGCTCTAGGGCTTACAAAGAAGCCATGGCCAGTCTGGGCGTTGCATTGCGGTACTCCTCTCCATTCCATCCTGAGGGAAATTCTGTTGTGGAAAGGAAAAACCGGGACATAAAGCAGTCTATAACAGCTAGGGTATTAGGTTCGGGTGATGGGTGGGTCAAACACCTCAATAGCATACAGCGCGCTCTCAATAATCTGCCAAGAAGTTCTCTAGGGGGGGTCACTCCATATGAGGTCCTATTTGGGAGAAGAATGTGGGTTCCAGACTTAGAACACGTAGGCACAGTGGTGGAAAATAAACCATTTGATATCAAAGATCGTTTGGCTGTTTTACAGGATCTTAACAAATTAAGAACGAAACAAAGCAACGTATTCCTGCAGCCAACCACCACTGGGGAAAAATCGGCTGTCCCAGCAAGGCCTGTCTGGATTCCGAAAGTTGGGGATCTAGTCAGAGAAAAAATTGCGGACAAGAAGGAATTTGGACCTTCTTACAGACAACCGGTACCTGTTCTAGCTGTTCAAGGAACAAGGACAGTACTTCTGCCGCCCCTTGCTGGAAGAAAGGAGAAAAGATTTGTGTCCATCGACCTGATCAAACCACAGTATGTGGCCAATACTGAACAGTAGGCCTCGTGGACTCTGACCTAGTAGCAGATGCACTCCTCTCGCTACTATTCAAGAGGTTCAGACTGAAAGACTGATAACAATGGAGAATTCAACTGTAACTGATGGAGGACTATGCAACCAAGCAATGGAACTCATCCCTCTTGACAACCAAGTAACAGTTCGTCCAAATACACCTGTCTACACCAACGTGGCACGTGATGAACTGTCTCCTGTGATTTCAACAAATCCTGATGCAATTCCAACAATTGACAGAACTGCTTCTGGCTATTTCATTGACTTTGATACGTTCTCAGAAGATCCAAGTGAACCTGAAACGACGCCAGCATCATTCAAACTCAAGCAGGAAGTACAAGACTTTATTCACTTTCTGAAAAAGACTTATCTGGTTTCTCCATGGATTGAACTCTGGATTACATCTGGACTTTTTGTTTTCCTGCTCTGGCTAGCTTTGGTAACAACTGTGAGCGTGCTTATAAGTGGCAGATACATCCATGTGAACAGTGAAGGAAAAAACGTAAATGTACTTTTGAAACCACATAAATCTTCCCATCGTGAAGCAAGAGACTTGTCATCAGTGAACATCACAGCTGTTCCTATACAGGATGGTATAGTGTGGGCAAAACAGATTATGAAATTTTCGGACCGACGGAACAATTGAACATTCCACATTTGTTTAAAATTTCACTAAGTGATTTAATTACGTCCAGTACCTATTCAGATGATTGGGACTTTGAGACTGTACATGACATAATGTTTGATCTAGAAAAATCTGCTGCATTTTCTAAAAATGAATATTTAGAGGGTTCATCAGACTATGAAGAACTGTATTGTTATAACCACTATGGTCATCATTATTTGCATAAAACTGCATATCCAAGAAATGTGTTTATGTTTAACCAATGGGAACATTGTCCTACACCACCACAAGGTAGTTCAAAGACTTTTGCTAGTAAGTTTCCATATTTTTCAGGTTATAATACATCTGACCCAGAAACGTTTTACTACAGAAATGTAAACAAAACAGGACTGAAAATTATGTTAACAAATACTAAACAGATTTACTCTGAAGCATTTATTGCCCAACTGTCTACACAGGGTTTCGACTTATGGAAAGACACAATTGAGACAAAAACTGTCTGGGGTAGTAAAGATTGGCAAGTACAGGGTATAGAAGCTTTATTTAGAGCCTGTATCATCCCTGAACAAATACTGTTTTTGAATGAAACCGTCCAACAAACATCTTGTCTTGGATTAGCCAAGATCAAAGACATGAAAACACCTTCTGTGCCAATACCTGCCAGTGATAATAATACAAAGGCAGTGGTGACAGTTGACAATATACTACAACTCAACAGATCTAATCCTGATTGGAAGAAATGGTTGATCTGGCCCACAGACACAAACAACTGTCAGGAAAGATTCCTGAACAAAACTCAGGGCTTTACTATACATAGGCCAGACCCAAGGTATGTCCAAAGACAACTTCCGGGGGTAGTAACAACATACAGTGTAGGAAAATTATGCCTCGATTGGCTGCATAAATCTACACTACAGGATGTGAAACAACACTTATCCTTACTTGCAGATGATGCAGATCTTAGGGAATTCTTGCTTGGACCAAGAAAACCACGTCAAAAACGTTTCATATATGCCGGCATTTATGCTGCTTATAATGAAGCATGGAAAGTGTCACAGATAGAGGCCGCAGAACAAATACGTGAACTTGATCGTATTAATTTAGAGAAAACACTCTCTGTGGTCGACAATGGGTTAACAACTTTGTCCTCCAGAATATATTCATTGGATGGCATTGTATCCTCTGCTATCGACATTCTAGAACAAGATTTGGCTATGTTACAACAAGGTCAATCCCAATTACGTTCTATAGTGTCATTAAGCTGGACGCTGCAATCTTTGCGAGCGGGCTATGTGCCTTGGCGTTTCATCAACACGTTGTCTCTGTTTGCAGAATACAATCTCACTGATAAACAGATCGAATTGGCACAAAGAGGAGCAAGGTATACAGTGCTAAGCATTGAAAAACTGGAGAAATTACCATTCACAGTGGCAGAAAAACCAGCTACAGAATGGGTTATTCATGGCAAAATAACATTGCCTGTGACTACTTTTCAGTTTCAGTATTGCCTCAGACAAATGCAAGCAGGCAAATATGAAAGGTTGGGTAAGGAATACATTAAGACATCTTGGGATTTACCGTATACACATAGATGTTGGAGTGGGGATCGTGAAGTGTTTCTTAGCGGTACCAACTGTAAACATGCACTGACCGGTTCACTTATGTGTCAGGACATTTCTTTACACGGGGCTTGTAATGGTTCTGTGGCAAATTTGTCTTGCCACCAGCGGGGTACACCAGCTGCTGTGATTAATCCAACGTTTGGACAACTTTCTAATGGGAGTTACCTCATGTTGAATGATCAGAGTTGCTGCGGAATGTTGCCAGGCATCCCATATCTAGTAACGGTCAACTCCAGGGTCACTTGCTGTATGCAAGTATTGTTTCCCCCAATTGACACAGTCAGGGAGTCGCCTCTATGGCCTTCGCTGAACGTCTCTTTTATAAGATTTGATACTTTGAGCAGAATGAAAGCCATGCTTTTACAGCAAACAGTGCCTTTGACCTTGGCCAAAGAAACCTATGATCTACAAGTAGCAAGGACTTCGGCTGAGATACAGACTTTAATACGTACAAACTGCCCTATACATTTCGTAGAAATGATATCACGTATCTTTAACATGTCAGATACGACAGGAATTGTACATGTATTTAAGAGCATTTGCTCCGGTCTATTAGCACCTTTCCAGGCAATACTTGGAATTATCCCCAACTTTGCACATTCGGTGTTTGGTGGCATACCATTAATTCTCGCACTTGTTGCCGGGATTTTATTCATCTTTCTGCTATTGCGCTATGGCCAGCCTATTCGCAGACATCACTCCGAGCGAAATGGAGAAAGCTCTCCTTGAAAGAAAGTGCCGTGAGCGAATAGTACAGCTATTGGGCATGACTCATCTACGGGACCTTAATACAACTTGGTTCCTGTCATTCAGACCAATCTGGCAAGATTGCATCTTACCTGTTCTACGATGCCTGCTATGTGGTGAAGAATGCGTGTTGGACGCTTGTCTAGCATATCCATCAGCCACGCCAAAGGACGTCGATACTTTGCTGGTCCCGATAATGGCCCATGCTCTGTGTTGTCCCCAGAGGCTACCAATCCTGATGTCAGCATTCATTGAGATCTCACAGACACTTCCGGCTGCTGCTGAGGTACGACAAAGAACTCCAGGCACACAGGTAACAACGGACGCGAACATTGCTGCGGCGACCTATGCTGAGAGCAATGCTTCACATCTTTGTGCGGTCAATCTCTTACACGAGGTGTTCCAACTTACACCAACGACAGTGGATGATGTTTTGTCTATTGAAATAGATGATCTCATGTTTACACCAGACCCGTAAACTGACTCTGATTCAGCATACAGTGTTCCAGAGAAGCAGTAACAATTTGGCCTTCATTTTTCAAAGACTTGGAACTCTACCAAATTTGAACTTTCTGTCCCATTTTTTGAACGAAAATGGCACTTCAATCTGCTTAAAGTAAAACTAGCCTTATAATACAGACTTGGCAGTACTTCCAGGGACACTTAGTCATCTTGTGTGTCTAAATCAGTTCATTTAATTTTCATGACAGGGAATGACTTTGATTTTGTACAACTTATCGATCATTTTCGTCATATGTAAATATTGCTTTTTATGTTTCATTCCAATTGCATTTATTTCGAACTTTATGCTGGAAATGAAAAGCATTGCTTAATGATGTACAGTACCTTTTGCATTTTTAATATGTTTTTTAATGCTTTTAGAAAATATTTTTAATATGCAGTACTCCGTTTTAATGTTTCGCATTTTTAATGTTTAGCATTTAGTATTATCGTACACACGAAAGAGGAGTGGGTGTTGTATACTTCCTAGGGTGTCCATAAACGGGCTTTCCAGTATTATGTCCTTATATAGGCACAATTCACCTTGCCCTTATATAGGCATAAAATCCCAGTCCGTATTTAGGCATAAACCATGCACTCCAAATACAGGCATGGATTCCGACATCCGTCCACCCTAGCGTCTCAACGAGTTCATGAAAAAACAGACCCTTAGGCAGCGGGACTTTCCCTAGCCCAGGACTATTGATTTCTTCAAGGACTCATATATTATGCATGAACCATTATTCCTTAGGGGTTCATTCATGACGTCTTCCGCTGTCCGACTCACGTCAATGCTAACATTTTCATGTATAAATATACCTTCCCAAACCCCTGTAAATCAGAGGAGACCTCGACTTCAGAGGAGCCCGATTCCCGGCCGGACGCACTGAGAAGACGCTGTCATTCCTGCCCGCAGAGAGTCCAGCTTCCAGTGATCTAACTTCCCTTGCGGGGTGTAGGAGTTCGAGTTTGGAAATACCTCTCTCATTCTTCAGGTATGGAGCAGACTAGAACCTAGAGGGACTCTTGGCATACTGGACTCTTGGCATACTAGACTCTTGGCATACTAAGCTTAACATACTCTTAGTATACTCTAATCAGGAATACATCACCTACTTCTACTTCTCCCTACACCTAGGACAGGTTAGGTACACTGGGGTAGAACTAGGCTAGAAACGCATCGTATGAGTACTCGCATTTTTAGGCTGTGTCATTTTATATAAATGCATATATGCTGAAAAGATAATGCTAACGCAGTATTATTTATTTCTACTGCTCACTCTGTACATTATTTATCTCGCATACTGTCTTGTGATCGTAACAGCACATTTAACTTACACCAGAAACAAGACTGTTCAATAAACCTTTTTATTGAAACGCCCGTCTGTTATTTCTGTGTAACTTTGAGAGTAACTAGACATGCACGACTGAGCTGAGTGAAATAGTTATCTATTGTTTCTACGACTCTGGGACACGTTCTGATTCTAAAGGGAAACACAGTGGTCATGTTTTGCGGCTGCCAGAAACTACTCCCTTCTAGTTGTCAAGGAGTTTCTAGTGGCCTCTGAGCTAGCTGGCACAAGTAATTAAGTTTAATATACTCGATAGGGACATACCGACCTTAGTCCTATGTCAAACCTATAGGATATATTATTCCAATGCGCAGAGCCTATTAGGGAAATAGGAGCTACACTACAAAACCATAGAAATTCCCCCGTTATAGTTAGTTCAGCTAACTATAACTCGTGCGCCCGCAATGCACTGCTGATGACATCACATATTACATCACTCATGACATGGTCAGTGATATCACTCATGACATCACTGATGACATCTCAAATGACATCACTGATGACATCACTGATGACATCATCCTTGTGATAGAGTAGCAGACCTCCTCTCAACCTAATATAACCTTTGATACACACACTCAAAAATACAAACTAACATTTTCAAAACAATGGACATACCAATACCAGTTACAACAAACCTATTCAGTAATTCCAAGATCTACACACACATCCACTCATTCACCAACAGTCCCTATACAGTCACTCATACATGTACTCACTCATCATATGTACTCATACACCTATACATCCTGTTACACACCGCCACTCATCCATAGAGTTACTCACACACATAGTCACACATGCAAACAAAGTATCAAACATCCATTTACTTGCATATACAGTTATACACACACTACCACACTTACTTCTACAGAAACTTACACATACTTACTCACTTAAACAATCACTTATAGAAACACCTACTTATTTGTACAGGAACTCTTCCATTCTCTCACTCTCACATATACTCACTTATATACACCAATACTCACATATACTAGTTTAAAACATATGTAGTTACTCATAAAGACACTATTGAGACAGTCATTCACTCACTAACACACCCATACACATACTCATCCACCTATACAGTCCTGCACACATGCTGTCTTCAACACATACAAACAGTGAGTCACTCATTCATGCATCTATGCACTAAGTAATACCCCCACCGAACCATACAGACACTCAGACACTCATACTGATACTCAAAAACCAACTAATAACCCATATAGACACTCATGTAGCTACTCACCAACCCATGCAGCCACTTATACACAAAGTGAGAGACTGATACAGATATTTTCATATTTAAACATTACTCACTAACTCATGTATTCACTAAGATACACTAAGGGGCCGATTCCGATCTCGGCCGGTAGGGCTCCGAATAGGATTCGGCTTTACCGGATCCGATTCGGAGCCCTTTTTCCCGACCGAATCGTACGCGGGTCCGGCCGAGCGAGTACGATGCGAATTCGCCGACCGACTCGTCCGGGCGACCCGACCGCTCAGACCGACTCGTACCCGGATCGTACCGCTCCGACCGACTCGCTCGGACCCGATTCGCACCGCGCAATGGAGACGTTTTCCGGCCGGGTAAGTACGATGCGCACCTCGACCGCTCCGACCGACTCGCGCCGTCCGACTCGAACTCGCTGTCGGAGCCGTACTTTGGGGGTCCGTGTCGGACCCCCTGTATGCGTACCCGCGCGAGGCGCACACAGGGGGACCCATGGGTCCCCCTACCTGTGCGTGTACGCCGCTGAGCGCTTCGCGGCGTACTCGCTGTAGGGGCGCCCTTGTCCGCCTCGCACCCATTGAGGCAATGGGAGCCCGCGTACGCGTTGTACGACCGGCTCCCATTGACTTCAATGGGAGTCCGACCGACTCGTGTCCGGTGGCATACGAATGCATCGGACTCGTTCGGTCGGACTGCACGGGTCCGATTCGGTCGGAAATCTCTCCGGGTCCGGCTCGGTCGGAGAGATTTCCGGCCCGAATCGGAATCGACCCCTTAGTCAGTTATACAATCAATTAAAAAAAAAAAATCATCCCTTTAGACACTTATATACCCATTTATTCTTCCATCGACCTTGAGATATACATATATAAAACATATTTAATTTTCAGAAAAACACACATTCACTGGATGATGTCATCAGTGATGTCATCAGTGATGTCATTTGAGATGTCATCAGTGATGTCATGAGTGATGTCACTGACCATGTCATGAGTGATGTAATATGTGACTTCATCAGCAGTGCATTGCGGGCGCGCGAGTTATAGTTAGCTGAACTAACTATAACGGGGGAATTTCTATGGTTTTGTACGAGTGAAATGTCCAACTAACTATAACGCCCCTGAAACCTATTGTTTTTCAGTGAATTTCTAAGGTTTTTAAATGCTAATTTTTAACTATAACGTGCCTGGAACCTATGGTTTTTCAGTGAATTTCTAAGGTTTTTTAAATGCTAATTTCTAACTATAACGTGCCTGAAACCTATGGTTTTTTCAGTGAATATATATATATTTATTATACTGTGTATACATGTGAAAATGTCTCGGTCCCCTGTTTGCCTCGGTGGCACGGAAAAAATGGGTGGAACTGACGTCAGCACGCCGACGAGGTCCTCTTATGGCTCCGATGACGTCATACGGTGTCGCGAGCGGAGTCGTGCTCGTTGACGTGGGAGAGCTAGGAAAGAATTTCCGTGGAATGCTGGTGCAGGGGATATTCACCTAAGTGTTCAGGCTAGTCCTTTGGGAGCAACTGTTTATGTTGCCACTCCAGAAACCGAAACCAGTGATCCGAGGGCAGAGGCCCTGCAGATGGCACACGAGGTGGGGTGCCCAGTCGTGTGCACCGGCGGGGCAGCGAAGTGACAAGCACCACAACCCACAAAAAAGGTAACGAGGGCACTGAATAACACAGGATCTTCTCTTTGTATCTGGCAGGAACAACGAAGTTAAAATGCCCTAGTACCAAAATGTAGAATTAGTGCTACAACGGTCTTCAAGAGGACCTGCGATGCCGCTTCTGCCTCCCGTACCCTGGAGGCGGCACATGGGTCACGCGGTACGGTCATACTGCATTGGGACGCACACTCGTTGACCTCTCATGGCACTGCTCCACACTTCAGGGAGGACGCTTTCCATTAGCTATGTTTTCTGATGACATGTCGCGCCGGCCCCGTCCAACAACAGAACTCCTTTAGATCCAAACAGACTCTTCCACTCTCTCACCGGAAGTGAAACCAGGCCACGCGGACACTTTCACAATACAACAGCCGGGAATGCACTTTTCGGTAAAAAAACCACATTCCTTCCTCTTAATTAATCAAATAAACATCTCACTGAAGAACAGGGGCCAGCTTCGATCGGTAAACAGCCGTTACAACGACTTTTTTACTTTGCGATACCATTACAACCCAAGCATTACCACGCATG
Organism: Calotriton arnoldi; assembly: GCA_963921515.1. Lineage (NCBI taxonomy): Eukaryota > Metazoa > Chordata > Amphibia > Caudata > Salamandridae > Calotriton > Calotriton arnoldi. The sequence continues at coordinate 361,686 of CAWUFW010008392.1, forward strand.
CGTTGTACATCACGAAGTCATTACTACGCATTTTTTTAGAATGCATGGTCATTTACCACGCATGCCTTTACAACGAATTTTGTTGTAAAGGTATGTATGGTAAATGACCATGCGTTCTAAAAAACATGTAGACGATCCATGTCGTTGTAAGGAAACAGAGGCTGTTCCGTTTCCTCACAACGATGTGCACCGCCCCTCAGAGATGACGTGAAGCAGGAACCACGAGGAGAGAGGAACCATGAGGAGTGAGAGGTAAGGGGGATTGGGCATCGGGTGGGGGTTTCTTTTCTAGGGTTTAGGGTAGTGCAGTGGTGTTTGGGAAGTGTAGCGGGTCGTGCTGGGGGTAGTGTTTTAGGGTTTAGGGTAGTGCACTAGTGTAGGGGGTCATGCTGGGGGTAGTGTTTTAGTGTTTAGGGTAGTGCAGTGGTGTTTGGGTAGTGTAGGGAGTCGTGCTGGGGGTAGTGTTTTAGGGTTTAGGGTAGTGCAGTGGTGTTTGTGTAGTGTAGGGGGTTGTGCTGGGGGTAGTGTTTTAGGGTTTAGGGTAGTGCAGTTGTGTTTGGGAAGTGTAGCGGGTCGTGCTGGGGGTAGTGTTTTAGGGTTTAGGGTAGGGCTCTAGTGTATGGGGACATGCTGGGGGTAGTGTTTTAGTGTTTAGGGTAGTGCAGTGGTGTTTGGGTAGTGTAGGGAGTCGTGCTGGGGGTAGTGTTTTAGGGTTTAGGGTAGTGCAGTGGTGTTTGTGTAGTGTAGGGGGTTGTGCTGGGGGTAGTGTTTTAGGGTTTATGTTAGTGCAGTGGTGTTTGGGTAGTGTAGGGGGTAGTGCTGGGGTAGTGTTTTAGGGTTTAGGGCAGTGCAGTGGTGTTTGTGCAGTGAAGGGGTCATGCTGTGGGTAGTGTTTTAGGGTTGAGGGTAGTGCAGTCATGTTTGTGTAGTGTAGGGGGTCGTGTTTTAGGGTATAGGGTAGTGCAGTGGTGTTTGGGTAGTGTAGGGGGTCATGCTGGGGTTAGTGTTTTAGGGTTTAGGGTAGCGCAGTGGTGTTTGAGTAGTGTAGGGGGTCATGCTGGGGGTAGTGTTTTAGGGTTTAGGGTAGTGCAGTGGTGTTTGTGTAGTGTGGGAGGTCATGCTGGGGGTATATTTAGGGTTTAGTGTAGTGCAGTGGTGTTTGGGTAGTGTAGGGAGTCGTGCTGGTGGTAGTGTTTTAGGGTTTAGGGTAGTGCAGTTATGTTTGGGTAGTGTAGGGTGTCGTGCTGGGGGTAGTGTTTTAGGGTTTAGGGTAGTGCAGTGGTGTTTGTTTAGTGGAGGGGGTAGTGTTTTAGGGTTGTGCGCCCAACCAGCCACAATATCCATGGACAAAGGGGATCCTGACTCTTTGGAACGCTCCGTCAATTGAATAATTTGGGTCAAGGGCCCTACCACGTCCAAGACCTATCAATTCCTTTCTTGGGATCCATCATATACTTGGAGAAAAAGGTACATAGTTTCTCATCAATTTCAGGCATGTGTGCCACCTTCCCCTTCAGTGAGGGCCTGGGGCATTCTCCCCTCATCCTATTCCTGACCTCCCTTTCAAGGGGTTGATGGATTTTCCCCACCACATACTCTGCCACTTTGGCGTCAGGTGTCCACTCTGCCGACCTAGGATGGTAAATTTGGGTAGGCATGAACATGTCCGAGTGGACCCCGTCCCCAACCGGGGACTGAGAGGAGTGGGACTCTGGACGCCAGGGACACCCCGAGTCCTTATCCTCATCGGAGGAGAAATCGTCCTCCGATACACCCTCTCCCTCTAAGGGAAACCCGCCGTCGGGATCTACATTAGTGGTGACAGTGTCGCAATTTTCTCCGGGCCCCTCCTCCGCCCGGCAGGGTGCATGTTTTAGCGTTCGTGCACTCTTGAGGAAGGTCTCCGTAAGTTTATCAAATCCTTCCAAGTGCCCCGCGTTATGCTTAACGGCCCTTTTATTCCCCATCTGGGAGCTACTTGGACCCGCCACCACCAGATCTGGGTCACTGAACACCCCAGGGATGCTTTTCGCCAGCTTATCAACCTGATCCCTAAGAGGAGCCAGCGCCCTATAAATAGCCAGAGAGAGGGCTTGGTCCACTGCTGGAGGGAGAAGTTGGGGGCCATTCCTCCTCCACTTCCTGGTAGGAGGAGTAAAAATGGTCTTCTGGAGAAGACATGATAGCAGAGGGTGTGAGCACAGAACAAATGCCCTTAAAATCCTTAAGACAGCCCCCTCACCGGTGCTCCAACAGCTGGGCTTTCCCCGAAGCTGTTATAAGAATAGACTGAGGCGCAATACCAATTACCACCACCAGGTGGCGCTGGTCACTAACGTGGCCGTGTGGGGAAATCACCGCGTAGCGGTGTCAAAATTAGGCGAAGGTTGATCGGGAATCAAGCGGACACTAAAGGAGTGACCGGATTCCCAAACGCGCGTAAAGACCAGCGGGAGCGCTCGACGGAGCAGCCTCGCTCGGACCAGACGCGCCTGACAGGATCTCACCGCGCGCAGAGCACACAGCGGGAGAAACTGCGAGGGGAGAAGCAGCGCTCGGGCAAGAGCCTGCTGCGCAGGGAATATGAAACAATACCAAGGCAATAATGCTAATAACGTGCACAAGAAACCGCTATACAAACAGCAACAACGTCAGATTAAGCCAAGAATGTAAGGAATGCACTTAACTGACGGGCAGGGAAGAAAGAGGAAGCGGAAGGGACGTCACGATATTATATACGATGGACTGTGATATGATTGGACTATAGTTGCCTTGGAGACTACCCCCCTAATGGTTCATGGGTTGTGTAGTCTTTTGTTTAATGATTGCTGTGTTACGTTTTCTTTGAACTGCTATGCAAATAAAGTGAGGAAAGATATGCATAATCCTCGCCTCCGTCCTGCCATAGAATTCATTAAACTTTATTTGATCTGATTTAGAAACATAGATCATAAAAGTGTACATAAAAACAGTAAATCCTCTTTCCTAATACAATACAGTGAGAATTAATTAAAACCAGTAGGTAAAAACGGGTGTTACAAAGCCCGGTTCAGAGCAACTTCAGGTTAACAGAATCGTAAAGTTCAATGTTTCGCAAGATCAATCTCATGTACTTCGTGCAAAATACGCAATAAGGGGTCCAAGTAAGATGTAACGCTCCAATATCTGACCAGTTTGCACTATATAAAACTGCAGAAAAACTAAAAATAAAAAGTGTGTTGCACACTTCTGTCATTGGGCTATATGTGGGCTACATCTGGGTGATATTTGTGCTACATTTGGGCTCTTTTTTCTCTGGTGGCCATCTTGGGAGACTTGTTTGTTATGAAGTTTCCTAATTTCGTCATTTATTGCAGTCTCCTCAGTAGGAAATGCTTTCAGTTTTTACTTTGATTCTATCAAGAAGGCATTCAGATGTGTCACACATTTGCCATAAATTCAGAATGTTAGCACTCTAGTTGTTCATTAGATCACTGTAGTAAAGCTACTGCTCACCAGGGAGTTAACTGGAAGTCTACTGCAGGTATTGTAAGTGATTGTTTCAGTCTGCATGTCAGAATTTTCTAATGAAATAGAAGAGGATTTGAGATCTCACTTAAAACATGCCCTAAATTTTCTTTCTGCAGCACTAACCATAATTTCTATGGCAAAATGAACCCCCTCATTTTGTTCCTTTTTAAATTAAATGTTTTAAGTGTTACCAGTTTAATCCAATCAAGATGGCTTCAGGTGTGCCATACTTTTGTCATAAGTAAGACTGTTAGCGCTCTAGTTATTCTTTAGAACACTATGGGAAGCTGCAGTAGAACACAAAGGCATCAACTGACAGGCTGCTCCTGTTGAAATATAACAGGAAGATATTTGAGATCTCACTTAAAACATGTCCTAATTTGTCTTTCTACAGCACTAACCATAATTTCTATGACAAAATGAACCCCCCTCATTTTGTTCCTTTTTAAATTAAATGTTTTAAGAGTTACCAGTTTATTCCAATCAAGATGGCTTCAGATGTGCCATCATTTTGTCATAAGTAAGACTGTTAGCGCTCTAGTTGTTCTTTAGAACACTCTGGGAAGCTGCAGTAGAACACAAAGGCATCAACTGACAGGCTGCTCCTGTTGAAATATAACAGGAAGATATTTGAGATCTCACTTAAAACATGTCCTAATTTTTCTTTCTACAGCACTAACCATAATTTCTATGGCAAAATGAACCCCCTCATTTTGTTCCTTTTTAAATTAAATATTTTAAGAGTTACCAGTTTATTCCAATCAAGATGGCTTCAGGTGTGCCATAATTTTGTCATAAGTAAGACTGTTTGGGGCTCATTACGATACCCGGCGTAAAAAAATCCGCCAGGCATGGAAGCGGCAAAAATCCGCCCGCACACACCGCCTGAACACCGACCACGCCATTATGAGTACACAAACCGAAAACCGCCATCGGCGGAAAAATCACACAAAATACCGCCCGCCATCGTCCGAGTCGGAGTCAAACCGCCCGCCACGGACGGAAACACGCACGACAACACAAAACCGCCCGCCCACACGGCCGACACACCGCACGTGAAATTACGATCGCACCGCCATGAGCGCGGAAAAACCACAAATATACCGCCCGCCAGCGCAAACAACGCCGATGAGAATCGACACGGCAGAAGCCATGGTGCCCACGTACCTGCACAGAAACCATCCGCACACAAAACCAATAGCACACAACATGGCCAACAAGTCCACACAGCAAGGCACACACAAATACACAAGCACAGTACACATCCCGAAAACACCCCCCCGGACAAACAAAAAATACAAAGGCCAGAACCCCAGACACAACACACCTGAAAACAACAGACCATGAGGACACACCCACATAGGTGAGTACAAAAGCAGCACTCCCACAGACCACAACCCCTTGCTACATTGCAAACCAGAGAGGAGAGGAGAGGACACAGTGACACAGCAAGGACAGCAGCACACCACAGAAACGCACACATCACAACCACCACCACCACCACCAAACACCACCACCACCACCACCACCACCACCACACCCCGGCACCACAAACCCCCTGCACATTACACAACACACACCGCACCAGCACCACAAACACCATGGCACCACAAAGGATGCCCAAGTTCACGCCCATGGAGCTGACGGTCATGGTCGACGAGATCATCAAGGTGTACCCACAAATCTATGGGAACATGGTCCAGCACACACCACTAGCCACCAGAAACAGAATGTGGACCCGGATCGTAGACCAGGTCAATGCAGTCGGGACCCTGCCCAGGAACAGAGTCGAGATAAACAAACGTTGGAATGACGTAAAGAGCCTGGTCAAGAAGAAGGAGGGCAAAAACAGAGAGCTGGCTGCCGTCACTGGCGGAGGGAATCCCGCGCTCTTTAAGACCTTCAAAGCGTGGGAGGAGAAGGTGCGAGTCGTAATCCATCCGGAGATCCTCGCCGGATTAGCAGGGGAGTGGAGGCTGGTAAGTACAAACTAATGTATACTAGCACACCGCTATGTACTCACATGCGCAACCACCATGCCACAGCTCCCAGGGACAAACACCCCCATGTCCAGCACACAATACACAACACATCACACGCACATGCAACAGACACTACCACACACAGGCCAAACCGAACAACTGTAAGATGCGTGGGGACATGTGTACACTAAGCCAGCCACGTAACCACCAACAGGTCCCCAAATATGCCAGAAGCGCCACAACGAGCACCCACCACACCCATGTGTCCGCCACAGCTGCACTAACCGACAAGTAACAGGTAAGTGGCAGGAACACAAAGTGCAGTGGGTGGGACGGTGGACAGCCCAAGTACAACACACACCAGGCCCCAGTCCCACAGCACAGCAAGGAGGAGCATCCCCCACACCCCACAGCCACGTGTCAGCCACCGCAGTGCACAACGACAGCCGAAAGGCAGACATCACGGTCCACAGCAATCGGTGTCAGTGGGTGTACAGCCACCCCACGACCCACTACACCCCCCACCCCCACAGACCTGCAACATGGAGCACCCCCGCTTAGAGCCATGTGGCATCCAGTACAGTGCACGCACGAACAACTTGCAGGTGGGAAACTGGACAGGGCTGGATTACTGGAGGCATGAGGACCATAACACCACCAACACATGGGACATGTCACGTAGCACACGGACACGCAGCACCGCCCACCGTCACGAACAAGTGAACAATGTGCACACGGACATGAACAGCAGACTCACACCCCACATGACCCATCACAGACATAGCAACACCCAAGGAGCCACGTCTGCATGCACAAGCCACACTGAATATAGTCCCACACGGCAGCCACTGTGCAACTCATCACACACAACTGAAACACCATTGAAGTCCTGTCCATGTAGCCCCCACTGCCTGTCAACCCCACACCCCACAACTACGCCTATGTAAGACAAACAACACTAGACGCAACAGAGCGGAACAACAGAAATGCACACGAACACCACTGAACCCATCAAACACACAGACACACCATGCACATACAACATACCATCCATCCCATCCGTCAGCCCCAGTCTCATGAAAGGCATGTCATCCGCACAGCTGCCACACATACAGCAGTCACGCTAAGACACATGCCCATGACCAACCATGTGCCAGAAGTCAATTAAGCGCACGACACACTGTGAGCAACAACACACAACATGGGACACCCCCCGAGCACTGCAGTGATGCACATGGCACAGGGCAGCACGCACACCAAGGAGATGGGACAACTGCAATACGTTGGCTGGCACACAACCATCACTCACTCATAACGATGCGTCCAATGCCATGTCCAGTAATCACAACAGACAGCAAATATGCAGGCCATGTCAGGCATGCACACACCTCAGACCATGCACTGTCATGCTGCCACAACACATGTCACGTTCGGCACCCATGGCTCACAGCATGTACCCCAAAAGCATATCCCCTCCCAAATGCGAATCTGGGGCATGGCCCCCATGTTGCCATATGCGTTCCTAAGCGTTCCATTTGAACCCCAAAAGCAAAGTACAAACCAGACCCAGGATGGGCCAGGAGCCCGCATACACCAGAGTCACAATGAGTAGGGGCAAAGCAACACACCCATCGGCATGGCCAATCCGTCCCATGCCACATGTGCACAGCACACAGTCCCATTGCCTAGCACACACAACTACAGATGCCACAGCCACACACTCGCCTCCGGGAAACCCATGTACGAGATTGCACGAACTGCCAATGTCAGACGACTAATACATACTTCGCCAGGTGCAACACAATAACAAATCTCATTCTCTCCACAGGTGACGAACTGCTGGACGCTGGGGATGGAGACAGCAGCCAGCACAGCCAGCCTACAAGCCCCCAACGAGGACACACGGATCTGGAGGATCTGTCCACCTCTTCGGACACGGACCACCAAGCTGGCCCATCTGGCGTGGCAGGGCCCAGCCGCTCCCCAGGACCCCTCCTACCCACCAACCCATCATCCAGGGATGCTGAACAGTCCCAGTCCCCTGCTGCCACTGTCGTTGCTGCCACACCCACGGTCATTGTGGCCACTACCACTGCCGCAACCGCCACCATCGCCGCACCGACCACCACCGCCTCCACCACCACCACGTCTTCGCTGGCACCAGCCCCAGCGCAGGTGGTGGCCCGGCCGACTGGATCCACCCTGGAAGCCACAGCGAGGACCGTGGTGAGCAATGTGGCTAGTGGGCAGGCCGGTGGCAGCAGGACTGGTAGGAGGAGCAGGGTCAGGGAAACGCCAGCCTCCCCTGGGAGCCATACCCTGCCTCAAATGGCCAGAGTCCTTGGGGCCTATGAAGAGGCCCAAGGACAATGGGCCAGGTCTGCTACTGACACGCGGGAGGTGCTGGGGGTGCTGAGGTCCATGGACGCCCATATGGGCCAATTCGTGTCCCGTATGGACCAACTCGTGGACCTCATGGGCCAGCTGGTGGTGGCGGTGGGGTCACAGGCAAGGCCAGCAACACCACCTCCGCCACCACCTGCTAGGGCGCAGGGTCGGCCAGCAGTGTCCACTTCCCCTGCGTCCACAGCCAGTGAGCACACCTCACCCACCACCAGCAGGTCGCCACCACACACCCCCTCCCAAACGTGGAAGGGGCCGTCCGAAGAGGAAACAGATCTCCCGGGAGGACTTCGCACGCTCCAGTCGCAAGTGAGGCAGCCAGCCAGCCTTCCGCCAGCCTTCCTTGACCAGCCACTGCATTGACTTGCTCTACGATCCCACTCCACACAGCCAGCTGGATGGCATGTGTGTGTTGGACTATGGACATAGAACCAGTGGGTACACCCTGATCATCACGCAGCCATGACCGACAGCTCATTGTCACTGCACGCACCACTTTTGTCATCACCTTACACACAATCACATGTCACAGTTCGTAATAAATGCACCTTTTTCACTAACTGCTGTTTGTGCCCTGTGTTTATTTGTACGGAATACAACGGCCACCTTGGGCGGAAGGGCACCTGATGCGTGGCATGGCAATGGAATCCGGAGGGCCTGTAGGGACCTAGGGGTGGGAGACAGAACAGGAGCACATTCAATGAGTGTGTCACACACCCATCACACAGTACATATCAACAACTACAAGCAATGTACACACATCGCACAGAGCAATAGGGCACAATGCCACAGTCACCAACAGTGGCATACTACCCTGGCCATGGAGCGTTGACACACTGCACGCAGTGAACATACGGCCACCCTGACACAGCACACACACACCTGCATAGATACAGACACATCATCCGTCGTACATGGACACTCACCGTCAAGTGAAGTAGCGGGGCGATGAGCTGCTGGCGCACATTCCCAGCTTCCTCCTCTCCGCTGTCCACCTCACTCGAGCTGTCCTGGTCTGCGGGCTGGGGCCCTGGTTGATCTCCGTCATCCACAATGAGGGGGATCTGCTTCCGAATGGCCAGATTGTGCAGCATGCAGCACGCCACCACTATCTGGCACACCTTCTGTGGGGAGTACGCCAGTGCACCCTCGGTGCGGTCCAGGCACCTGAACCTGGACTTGAGGAGGCCAAAGGTACGCTCGACCACACGTCTGGTCCTCCCATGTGCCTCATTGTATCGATCGTCTGCTGGGGTGCGAGGATTCCTCAATGGACTGAGCAGCCATGCCCCATTCGGATACGCAGAGTCACCTGGGTGTGAGGGACACAGAGAACCGTTGCTATTCCAACTGGACAGGGGACAGCATCGCACAACCAGCACGCTACACCACTCCACATACTCACCGACAATACAGCCACGATCCTGTTGCAGATTGGCCATCAGTCGTGGCAAGATGCTGTTGCGCATTATGTGTGCGTCATGGGCCGAGCCTGGAAACTTGGCACACACGTGGGTGATCACCATGTCCGCAAGGCACACCACTTGCACATTCAGGGAGTGCGTGTGCTTCCTGTTGCGGTACAGGTGCTCAGTGGCCTGTGGTGGAACAAGGCCAACATGAGTGCAGTCAATGGCTCCCACGACGTGTGGGATTCTGCCAAGGGCATAGAATGCACCCTTCACTGCCGCCAATTCACGAGCCCTGGGGAAGCGGATGTACCTGTTCCGGTACAGCATCATGGCTGCCAGTACATCCCTCAGCACCTTGCTGAACATGGGCTGGGACATCCCTCCTCCACTGCCCACTGTGTGCTGGAATGACCCAGTGGCGAAGAAATGCATGGCGGCCATCACCTTAGCCGTGGGGGTGACAGCAGTCGGATACACCCTGCGGGGACGGAGATGGGGCTCTAACATGGCACACAGTCGATGCAGAGTTGGCCTGTCCAGCCGAAACTTCCTGATTACCTCTGTATCGTCCATGTCCGCCAGCAATTGGTATGGGCGGTCAATGTTCGGTCTCCGCCTGGGGAAAATGGCAGAGGACACATGTCAAAGCAACACGGCACATAGCAATTTCGCATACACATCACTGACATGACTGAGCAAGCACATGAGCCACAGCCCAGCTGTCAAGCTGGGACGGCACGGCCACAATACACTTACACAGGTCTCCCAACAATGGCAATGGCAAGTGAGACATACCACTGCCATGTGCATGCACATGGGGATCTAGGCCCCAATGACTTGCGGGGCGTGCTGATGGGGACTGACTGCATATTCGTCAAGCGGCAACGCCACGGCAACATGAGTGTCTGCTGAGCATGGAACTGCTTCCGAGGCTGGATGAGTATGGCACACGACGACGACGATGTGGGCACGGGCTGAGCGGCCAATACAAGTGGGACCTGTGGCACGAGGGGATATGAGACAGTAGTAGGTGTCAGCACTGCACCCTATGTACAGCACTGTACGGATCACAGCTCCCGAAACATTGACTGGTGTCCACATTGACAGCCCCATGCCAAGACGGCTGTGTGCTTGCAGTCACACGTCACAGGTGAGAGGTTACATTGCACGTGCCAGGTGGCAGACGTACATAGTGGGAGCTGGCATGTGTGTGCATGTGTCTCCTGTTCAGGATCCACCAGATGGGCGCTGACTCTGTACTGACCATTGGACACAGCATGTTCCGTGGAAGGCTTGTGTGTGTGGGATGGTGGCACTGGATGTGCCTCCGTTGGGTGGGGGGCCATGCACAGGGCGGGTACGTCGATGATTGCGCATTGTTGGTCACGGTGGGTGCACCAACTAAGATGTGTTGCCCTGTGTTCAATTCCTATGTCCGCATGATGATGGACTGTGGATGTGGGCAGACTACACATTGGTCGATGTGCTGTCTATATGCATGTGCCTTCACACCAGGCACAGCTGCCCCTGCACATGTGACCCCTGCTGGACTCGCTGCTGGGTCTGTGGAGCTGATGCACCTTCTGCGCGTGGGGCGGACAGCTCTCCTCACTTCCCTCATTGCGCATGTCATGTCTTTGCCGTAGGTGACATGGATCATGGAGGGCCCACATGTACGCGTGGGTAGGCTACACATGATTGTTCACTGGTCGCCACCCCCAGTCAGTGTTTCGAATGGGAAGGTTGTCGTGCTGGTGGTATGTTCGATGTGGCGGATGGGCGGGCCTAGGTGCGGGCTTACATTCCGGACATGGGGGTAGTTGGATTGGCGACTAGTTGCAGTACACACGGGACACGTCTCTTCCTTTCCACATCTGGGTCATCCCTTGTACTAACTGACAGTGATACAGTCATCTTCGCCCCAGCCCTCATGTCCTCCCCTCGCCCCCCAATATGCATGCTCACCTGCGAGGCTAGCGCTTGCACAGGCAGCCCCAAGCTCGCACCAGAGAGGGCAAGGAGTGTATGTGTGGGTCCAGTTGCACGAGTGGGCTGTCTCAGGGTATGATGTGTGGCGGGACGCCGTCCACCTGCGTGGTGCCCCAAATGGAGACCCGGCCTGCATGGACTATGCATCACAGTCTTCGCCTTCCGGATCCGCCACCTGCGACACCCAGTGGCTGTGGCTGCCCTTGCGGCCAGGCCGCGTCCGTCTGTGGCTGATGGCCCACACATTCACTCTTTGGCCTCTCTGGGGAGGGCTCGGGGTGGTGGCGCACGCGCTTGCACTTAGTCGCAATGGCATGTGGCGTGGTTGGTATGATGGGCAATGGATGGGATGGTGCGAGCCACCTCCCGTGACATCAGTGCTGCTCGTGCTGTGGTGCGTCCCCCTACACTTCCATTTGACTTGTGCCATGCTAGACGTTGAGGTTCTATTGCCTGCGTGATATGACCAGGAGGAGCGCGAGGAGACCTCTCACACACCATGCTCCACTGCCATCCCGTGCCCTGTATCGCCTGTGCGGATTGACTATGTTGGGGTTACACCTGGTCGACTGGGGCTGTGTGTGCCTTGTCAAGGGGCATGGCGGGCGCACAACAGGATCCAGCTTGTCCACAGAGGGTGGGCTGAGGTGCTCCTGGTACCGCTTTGTACGTGTGCCCGGCTGCTGTGCACACACGTGTTCACTCCCCCGACAGGTGTCCTCTCACAATGCCCAGGGAAGCGGTGGTGTACTGTTCATGACCCCTCCCAACACGGCGTGCTCCAACTTGGCATGTGCGCATCTACCCGTCACACCCACCCACCTGAGCACTGCGTCCATACGACTTCACACGACACATGTGTGTCTTCCACAGTAGTGCTACTCATTTGCGTTGACATCCAATACCAGTGGACTACATGGTCATGTCACGACTGCCGTGTACTTCACATACTCTCATCCTCTCTCATTCGTACTTGTGAAATGAGTCAGCGGAGACAGTTTTGGTTTCAAACATTATATTGAGTCTTCTGTCCTCTGTGATGCAGTATAGTGGACACTACTGGCAGCGGAATACATGTTGAGGATATACTGAGCATGATTACAAATGGGATAGGGTGTGGGGTTACATCTGCTTGGCCAAGGCTGTGCTAATGTACATTTACGTATAGCTGCGGAGCTGCGGACTTTGACACAGACGGTATACATGTAGCCTACCAGACCGCTCGGCATCATGGGCACAGTCCATCTCAGTTCCATGTGACAGGTTTGCTGCGGTTGTTCCTCATGCACGCGTGCATGTGAGATGACATCAGGGCATGTGCTTGCGTGCATGCAGCGGCGTGCCACTTGTTGTTGCAATGTGGTGGTTACTGAACATGTCACAGTCACTGGGGTCGTGTTGTTGTTGTATGCACTTGTCGTCCATGCAAAGGTCCTGGTATGGGATTCCCGGGGCGGGGGTGGGAGGGGTGCAGCACCCACAGACTCCAGGCGACCTATTCATGTCCACTGAGCGGTGTGTGTGTCCATGTGCGCTGGATCCATGTCGTGTCCTGGTTGTTCGTGCAGTTCCGTCCATGTGGGTGCGATGCACAGAGCCCATGCCACTGCCTCCCACGATGCATGCGGTGTTCCTGGATGTGATGGGGAACAGTGTGCATGTCCCGGTCATATCCGATGTCATGGCGATGTCGTTGATGGTGTGGTTACAGTTGCCGGTCGTTTGGTATGGCTGTTGTGGTGGTGACTGGCCAGTCCGTGCGGAAGCTGAGCATGGGTGCGGGGTTGGACTTCATAGGTCACTCGGGAACCTGCGTTGTGGTCCGACGTATTTACAGGTTGTCAGGTATGCGATGCCGTCCAGCAGGGCTTCCATGTCATTGGTGGTGTACATGTTTGCCAGCCAATGAAGCGGATGGTGGCTGTCAAGGTGTTGTTCGTAGGTTGTCCCTTGGAGGACCATGATGGGGCATGCTGGGTGACATTCGATGTAGCTGTTCTCGATGATCCGTCGTGTGGAGGCACAGTGGTTCCATTTCAGTGCGCGTGCGATGTTGGCCACATACGCCATGCCCCCATAGGCAGAGCAGGCCCTGTCGTGTGCGTCCAGGGGAGGAGTAGTGGTAGCAGGTCCGCCTTCAGACATGCCGGGTTGGAGAGGCATATCTCGACGGGATGCTGGTAGGGACACCTCCGACAGTAGAAGACGGGCATGACGCAGCTGAACAATGTGATGCGGTAAGTCAGTCGGTAACTTACGTTCAGCAGGGACAGGAGATCGCATCCCAATGTATGTATCGTGTTGGTTTGGTACAGCTTGAGCTGTTCGGCGTAGGTGGGTAGGTGTGTTGCGGTTGCCATTTCGCAGCGGTTCGTAGAGGTGGCGTGCTCCGGCTGTGTGTGCAGTCTGCAATGTGCACGCTCCGGGGTTGCTGTGAGCTCTGTGTAGTCGTGGGGAGACAGGACTTGTGTTCTGTTGGCTTGTTTGGAGGACACGGGCCCTCTTCCCACATGCTTCTCAGACAGTTCAAGGTCAGTGCTGTGTGACTCCTTCCAATTAACTTGCATGTGGCCGACATGGGGGAGTGTTTTCTTCTTTCTTCCCCGTCTGTTGTGTGCTTCTGTGATATGCGCTATCTGCCCTGTGGTCGGTCTCCTCGGCATGCCTGTGTTGGTCTATTCTTGGACAATGGCTGTATTCACCGGCTTCTGTCGTAGGGCTGTGGTTTCGGTGTTGGAATGGAAGGTCATTCAGTGCTGTCTGCTCTCCCTTGTGTGGGCGGCAGGCTGCCTTTCCGCTCTGCGTTGGGCCTTGTGTGTGGATGTAATTCTTGGGCCACCTGTTGTCGGTCCCCGGGCTCTTTGGTGTTCCGTTTCATGTGTCTTGTTCATATGTGCAGGGTGGTATGGGTTTTTCAGTGTGGTACTGGCGTTCCTCTTCCCGAAGGGGCCCTGCTTCTCCTAGTTGGTGTTGCCGCCGCTGTGTGCTTCGCCATGTTTGTTACACTGGGGTGTGTCCTGCTGTTGCGTGACTTCACTGACATGTGTGCGTCGGTTGTGTGGCGTTGGGTGTTGTCCGTGAATTGGGCGTTGGGGACATGTCTGTGGCCGGCCTGTCACGTGTCATGTGCGTTCGGGGTGGGGCTGATGTGTGTGCTGCTTGGTTGTGTCCCTGTGTCTGTGTGCGACGCATGCATGGCGCTGCGGTTGGCCTCTGCGTTGTGCGCATGTGTGGCGGCGTCATCGGCGCTTTGGGGCCGTGACGGGGTGGTTGGTTCCTAGTCCCAGGTGGTGTGTACACATGTGTTCTGCGATGTTAGGATTTGGCCTGTGTGTCATATGTGGATGCAATGGTGGATGTGTAGTGTGCACGCGCTGGTGGGGGTTGTCCGCTTTTTCCGCCCTTGCACTGTGTGCGCTGTTTGCGTGCACTTGTTGTGTGTGTGCCTACCTGCGTCTCCGCGGTACGTTGCGTCCTTGGTGGTGCATCAGCAGAAGCATGGGAAGGGCCTGCAGTGCTGGATTCATGCCCGGGGTGCCGCTTCTTCGTTGTCCGTGCTCTGCGTCCGTGTTTCCGCCTCTCTTTCACGTGCGGTGTCTCTTTGCCGTGGGAGCCGTTTGTTTGCGGCATCGTAATTTATGCGCCGGGCGGGACGTGTTTCGTCGGACGGTGTGTGTCAGTTGGGCTGCGCCGCTACGTGTGCGGGCGCACTTTGATGGCGGACGGTGTTGCTGGCTTGCCGGCGGTGTTTGGCCTGCTTTTCGCATCGTAATTGGGCGGGCGTGTGGACTGCTGCGTGCCGGCGGTAACTGGTGGTTTTTGCATCCGCCAGCACGGCGGTTGTGCTTCCGCCCGCCATCGTAATGGGCCCCTTAGCGCTCTAGTTGTTCTTTAGAACGCTCTGGGAAGCTGCAGTAGAACACAAAGGCATCAACTGACAGGCTGCTCCTGTTGAAATATAACAGGAAGATATTTGAGATCACACTTGAAACATGTCCTAATTTTTCTTTCTACAGCACTAACCATAATTTCTATGACAAAATGAACCCCATCATTTTGTTCCTTTTTAAATTAAATGTTTTAAGTGTTACCAGTTTATTCCAATCAAGATGGCTTCAGGTGTGCCATACTTTTGTCATAAGTAAGGCTGTTAGCACTCTAGTTGTTCTTTAGAACACTCTGGGAAGCTGCAGTAGAACACAAAGGAATCAACTGACAGTCTCTGCCCTTGTTGGATGTACAAGTTTTACTGAGAATGTCAGACTTCATTCTCACATGACTGAGAAAGATAATGTGAATTTACAGAAAATATGCTCTCATTTTAGCTTCTGGAGCACCTTCCAAAACTGTATGGGACAAGCATGTGAAAATAGTTTTCTCTCAAACATGATTCATGATATCCCAGCAGAAGGTTTTTCACAGGGTAAAATCACCTTAGAACACGTCACAATTCCTGAAATTAGTATGGTACCATCAACAAATGAATTCTAATATTACTAAAGTCTGTTATCACCCTTTATAGTTCTCCTTTTGGTAACCCTCAAAATCTTCGATTCACTACAATGCATTTCGATGGGGTACTATCATTTATATTGGTCCCAAGATGGCTGCCAGCAATTCCAGGATGAAGTGCTGACAGCCAATCAGATCTCAGGATGACATGTGTGGTTAGGCTCCGCCCAGATATATATGGGTTTTCTTTTTCAAATTTCTCAGGAACTACTGAACGGATTTACACCATTTAAGCAAAAGGCACGACTCTGAACCAAGGGCTACCTTTTTGCCAAATTTGGTGTAATTCCGTTCAGCAGTTCGGGCTGTAGCTGCGATGAAAGGTTCCTATGGAAAATTGAATGGGGAAAACACGTTTTGGGACCCCTTTTTTCTCGGCCCCCGCTTGCCGAATCACCCCGAAACTTTCAGGATAGGAGCGGACCGGAGCGGGCCATAAGTTTTGAAAATTTCGCAAGATTCGTCAACCGGCGCCAAAGTTATTTCAAATAGAATGTTGTGGATTTCCTATGGAAAATAGGTCCTAACTATAACTATCTACTGGCGACCGCCAGTAGATTAAATATATATATATATATATATATATATATATATATATATATATATATATATATATATATATATATATATATATATTAAAGACAAAGTCCTATCCCTCTTTCTTCACCAAGAGGGAAACACAGCAGGTACGGACCACAAAGCACTCCGAAAAAAAAGAGATTGAAGGTTCAATGTTCCATTATTTATTCCTTGAATGTGCAAAGCATGAAACAGACGAGTGTCCGCCCCAGACGCGTTTCGATCACCACAGCGATCTTGATCACCTGACGCACTGGTGATGACTCACTACACATATACCCATATATATATATTACCTACTGGCGGTCGCCAGTAGGTAGTTATAGTTAGGACCTCGTTTCCATAGGAAAAGTGTTTTTTCTTTTCCGAATAACTTTGGTGTCGGTTGACGAATCTTCGCGAAATTTGTATAACTAGTGGCCTCTCCAGTCACCTCCTGCCTTGAAAGTTTCGGGGTGATTCGTCAAATGGGGGCCGAAAAAAAAGGGGGGTCCCAAAATGCATTTTCCCCATGTTAATTTCCATAGGAAACTTTAGACAAAGCTACAGCCCAAACTGCTGAACGGAATTACACCAAATTTGGCAAAAAGGTAGGTCTTGGTTCAGAAAGAGCCCTTTTTTTTTAAATGGTGTAAATCCGTTCAGTAGTTCCTGAAAAATTAGAAAAAGAAGAAGTTTTGATATCTGAGCACCGAGGAGGGTTCGCGAACCCTCCTGGGCACGAGCTTCACTATGATTGGCTGCCAACAGTCCATACCAGGAACTGTTGGCAGCCATTTTATGACTCGGTTACCGAGTCAGAAGATAACTGTGGAAAAAAGGATGAAAAACAAGAAAAGGGGGCAGGGTAGAAACACCCTGACCCCCCTAGGCCTGCTCAAGGGGATCCACAAGGACCCCCTGGGCCCCCCTAATTTTTTTTTTTATAAAAAAAATTCGAAGTCGCTCTGGGTGCGGAACTCCTGCCATGAAAATAAAAAAAAATTAAGCGCGGGCTCTCACGCTTCATTTTTCAAAGCCCCTGGGGGGGCCAGGTCCCAGGGGCAGTCAGCAAATAAGTTGCGGGGGCCCGCGGGGGCCACCTGCAGCCCCGGGGACTGCCACCTCCCCGGGGCTATTACAAAAACAATGCGTGGGGGGTCCCAATCCCCCCACGCTGCCCCGGGGACCACCACCTCCCCGGGGCTCTGTTTTAAAATAAAAATTATGTGTGTGGGGGGAAAGAGCCCCCCCACATGCCCCAGGGACCACCACCTCCCGGGTCACTTAAAATTGAAATTCGGGGGTCCGTTACGGGCCACCAAGCCCTGGGAACCACCACCTCCCCAGGGCTTTAGAAATGTTGGAAGGGGGGCTGCGCGGCCCCCCTCCTGTAGCCCATAGTGGCCCTGGGGACCGCCACCCCCCAGGGACAGCTCCTTCAGTGTCCCGGGGTGCCCACCTCTGGGACACTGCTGTTTGCTATGGTAGGGCGGGAGTCGTGCGGCTCCCTCCCTGCCATAGCAAACTCTGCTTTGATTCGTTGAAGCGAGAGTAGGGAAACCTGCTCTCGCTTCAATGAAGCAAAGCAGGATTGCTTTTGAGTAAGGGGAGCTGCATGTTAGCAGCTCCCCTTGCTCAAAAGCAATGCCGGCTCCCACATGAGGCGGGGAGCCGGTGGGACCGTGGGGGCATTGGGGCTCCCCCCACGGTCCCCAACGAGTGGCCATGCCCCGGGGGATGGGGTCCCCGGGGCCAGAAATGGCCCAGGAGGGGGGCCACCTGTTCCCCCTTCCTTTTTAAAAAAAAAACAATATAAAAGGATCGGCCATGCCCCGGGGTGAATATAAATTAATGGAAGTAGACAATTTTTTTTTTGCCAAAGTTTGGAGTCGCGACCCGAGCGCGGCGCTCAGTGCGGCCCCCTAGTGTGAACGCGATGGGTGCGCAGCACCCTAGTGTGAACGCGATGGGTGCGCGGCTCCCAGCGCAGCCCCCTAGTGTGAACGCGATGGGTGAGCGGTTTCTAAAGTCGCGATGGGTGCGCGACTTCAAGCAAAAATAATCAAGATTTTTTTTTAAAGTTTGGTTATATGTTGGGTTATTAGGTGGCTCTAAAAAGAGCCCTTGTTTTCATCGGGAGATTGTTGTAGCTACAAGTAAGTGCGGATGCAGAGCTTCAGGTTGTTGGGAAACACTCTGTTGCCTTGATCAGTGAAGTGTACTCCATCACTTCTGTAGATGCCATCCATATGGAAACGTAGATTGTTGTTATAGATGGAGACCATCCTATGGTCTCTGAGATAAGCTGAAACAGCTTTATTGACATTTTTTCTAGCTTTCTCAATCTGAGGAGAAAATTGATTGGACCATTTCCATTTCTGTCTTTGGCATATGTTAGAGTATACAAAGACAGTTTGGGGGAAAAGCAACATTAATTCTGCAAAGGTGTCCTTCATTAGCATTTCCAGACCTACCCCAGTCAATGCGCCTAGGTCATTGCCACCACAGTGCACAATCATGAGGTCAGGGGGTTGGAGGTGCAAAAAGGTTTTAACCAAAGGCATTAATTGATGCCACTTTAATCCTCTCTGTCCAATCTATTTAATGTCTACATTTTGCAAAGCTAGGTTTTTGTCAATACCTCTGTGTTCAGCATACCTTTGCACCAGAAAACATAGCTGTGCCCAACAATCCACACAGAAAGCATCTTGAAGGGATGTCTGTAGGTAATCAAAAGATGTCTGTAGCTGAGGTAGTCAGTTGGTAGAATGAGAGGTATCTAAAATGGTGGATAAGATGCAGTTTTTAAGAAAGTAGAGAATTGATTGGTTGTTTAAGAACATTGTACATTTAAAAATAGGGTGCATTTTACTTTGTTTAAAAAGCAAGTTTCTTATTGGTTAGTAAAAATGTGTGAAAGGTACAGTAGAAAGGATAAGGTCATGTTTTGCAAAGCCAACCACACCTGCTGTTTCCATTTGCAACATTGTGTGGTGAACTTGAAAATATGGTGAACTTGTGACCTCTCTGTTAAGTTGAATGTTCCATGACCTGTTACTATGGAAACTGGCATTAAGCAGAAGGGGTGAAGAAGTCAGTTGATAAGGGTTATTATCTGTAACCAATGGAAATGTGTTTTACAATTTGAAAAACTCTGGGAAGCAATGTTATTTGTTGCTTCTGTGTATTTGTATGGAGAAAGAGAGGGAAACCTTGCCTTTACTGGTTTTACCTTGCTGAGTCTGGTGCATTATATTGATTGTGTGTAAAAGAAAAACCTGTCAGAGTTTGTGAGATTTTTCATTTAACACATTTGTTTGCAAGGTGAGTTAAAAATTTGTGAGGTTTATTTAAAAAAATTGACATTATTCTAAAACTGTGTTGTTTGAAATATACTATTAAATGTAGAGATGTATATTGGAATTTGTTTCATTGTACTTAAATGTTGTTTAAAAAAGAGTCTGTACAGTAATATGTGTATTTATTAAGATGATTATTGATGTTATTAATTAGCTTCTTTTTTAAGTCTATACAAAGGTATAGTTGAATGATGCCGCATATTTTTAGATAGTTGGTTGAAGATGCAGCACAAATGTGTAGTTTGAAAGATGTTGATATAAGGTGTAGTTTATTATGCTTCATTTGTTGTTGTCTCTACAAAGGTATAGTTGAATGATACTGCATAATTATAGATAGTTTGGTAAAGATGCAGCACAAGTGTGCTGTTTGAAAGATGATCATATAAGGTGTTAATAATTAGGTTTCTTTTATTAGTTTGTACAAAGGAAAAGTTAAATGATTCCACATATTTTAAGATTAAATGGTGAAATAAGGTGCTGTTAATTAGGCTTCTTTTTTTAGTCTGAACAAAGGTATAGTTGAATGATGCCATATAATTTTAGATACAAAGGTGAAGATGTAGAATAAAAGTGTGGTTTTAAAAATGCTCATAAAAGATGTTGTTAATTAGCCTTCTTTCTTAAGTCTGTTGAGAGGTATAGTTCAATGATGTCACATATTTGTAGATAGAATGGTCAATATGTAGCTTAAAAGTAATCCACCACATATTACCCTTGCAGGCATGTTGTACTTATCTCCTTAATTAGATAATATGTAATGACTCATCTATGTGTTCTGATTGTATTTATACAGTTATATGTATGCTTAGTGAACTATTGAGAGGTGCCTGACTGATTAGAGGAGTGCAAAGGTAGTGAGTAGGTGATTTTAAAACTACATGAGTAATGATTGACTGCTTCCATATTCTGCAATCACCCAGTTAGTATCAAAGCACTCATGAAATCACTCCGCCACTACACAAACACTTATAAAATCACTCAGGCACTACCCATGCACTCTCTCAATCAGCCAAGCACTACCCATGTAGTCATGCAATAAACCAAGCACTTATAAATTCACCATGCACTCTCCTTGCAGTACTCTCCTTGCAGTACTCTAATCATTTAGTCAGTACCCATGTACTCATGTAATGACCCAGGCACTAACACATGCACTGCTACAATCCCCTGTGCACTACCTATACAGTCCTCTAACCACCTACACACTACTCATTCGCTCCTTCAATTACCCAGGTAGTACCAATGCAGTCCAGCAATCAGCCTGTCACTCCCCATGCACTCCTCCAATCACCCAGCCAGTACTAGGTGCTTATTCAATCACTCCGCCAATTCCCAAGTACTTAAGAATTCACCATGCGCTCTCCTTGCAGTACTCTTATCAACCAGTCAGTGCCCATGTACTCATGCAATGACCCAGGCACTAACACATGCACTGCTGCAATCCCCTGTGCACTACCCATGCAGTCCTCTAATCACCTACACACTGCTCATTCGCACCTTCAATTCCCCAGATAGTACCCATGCAGTCCAGCAATCACCCTGTTACTCCCCATGCACTCCTCCAATCACCTAGACAGTAACATGTACTTATCCAATCACACTGCCAACTCCTAAGTACTTATAAATTCAGCATGGACTCTCCTTGTAGTACTCTAATCATTCAGTCAGTACCCATGTACTCATGCAATGACCCAGGCACTAACACATGCACTGCTGCAATCCCCTGTGTACTACCCATGCAGTCCTCTAATCACCTACACACTGCTCATTCGCACCTTCAATTCCCCAGGTAGTACCGAATGTCATAATATCGTTGTGATAAAATATCGATAAAGTGTAGTATTATGTGATTTTTTGTATATTTTGTAATATTTGGTATATAAGTGTTTTAATATGTTATTTTGAATGTATTATAATTATGTTTTTAATATTTTAAATAATTTAATTTAAAAAAAACTTTTATATATAATTTTAGGAGCGGGATGTTGGGTTTATGGGGGATAAGGGTGGGGAGTGTTTAAAAAATATATATTTTAAATTAAATATTATTAATTTTTTTTAAATAATTTGAATTTATTTCTAAAAAAAAGAAAATTTATATTTAAATTTAAATTTGATAATTAATTTTAGGAGCGGGATGTTGGGTTTATAGGGGATAAGGGTGGGGAGTGTTTAAAAATATATATTTTAAATTAAATATTATTAATTTTTTTTAAATAATTTGAATTTATTTCTAAAAAAAAGAAAATGTATATTTAAATTTAAATTTGATAATTAATTTTAGGAGCGGGATGTTGAGTTTATAGGGGATAAGGGTGGCGAGTGTTTTATAAATATATATTTTATAATAAATATTATTAACAAATTAAAATAATTGTGGATTTATTTATTAAAAAAATATTTATATTTAAATTTTAAATTGAAAATTAATTTTAGCAGTGTGTTATAGGTTTTATAGGGGATAAGGGTGGGTAGTGTTTTAAAAATATATATTTAAAAATAAATGTTATGAAAAATTTTAATAAATTTAGAATTAATTAAAAAAACAATTAATATTGAAATGTAAATTAAAAAATAATTTTTAGGAGTGGCATGTTTGTTTTATAGGGGATGATGGTGGGGAGTGTGTTAAAAATATATATTTTAAATTAAATATTATTAATATTGTTTAAAATTTATAATTTTTTTTTTTTTTTTAAATATATATGGACATTTTAATTTGAAAATTATTTTTAGGAGTGGCTTGTTGTGTTTATATGGGATAAGGGTGGTGAGTGTTTTAAAAATATCTTTTTTAAATTAAATATCAAAATTTGCAATAAATTTAGAATTAATTTTTAAAATAAAATATAATATTGAAACCTAAATTTGATAAATATTTTTAGCAGTGGGATGTTGGGTTTTTAGGGGATAAGGATGGGGAGTGCTTTAAAAATATATATTTTTAATTAAATATTATTAAAAAAATTGAAAAATTTAGATTTTATTGAAAAATAAATAAGTTTATAGAATTTTAAATTTTAAATTTATTTTTAGGAGTGGGTTTTGGGGTTTATAGGGGATAATGTTGGGGAGTTATAAAAAAATATTTTTTGGGGGATGTAATTGATAATGTTTAGTGATCAGTATATAGTTTCTTTAAATGTATAGTGTAGTGGGAATAGTTAGTTATTTATGTTTACTGTCCAGCACCTACTGTAATTTATTATAGACTGGAGTGGGAATAGTATATTATTTATGTTACTGTCCAGCACCTACCCTAATTTATTATACACTGGAGTGGGAATAGTATATTATTTATGTTACTGTCCAGCATCTACCCCAAATTTATTTAGAGTGGAGTGGGAATAGTAAATTATTTAGGTTTAGTGTCCAGCACCTACTATAATTTATTATAGACTGTAGTGGGAATAGTAATTTGTTGATGTTACTGTTCAGCACCTACCCCAATTTAATATAGACTGGAGTGGGAATAGTACATTATTTATGTTTAGTGTCCAGCACCTAACCTAATTTAATATAGACTGGAGTGGGAATAGTACATTATTTATGTTTACTGTCCAGCACCTACCACAATTTAATATATACTGGAGTGGGAATAGTAAATTAATTTATTAGAATGTTTGTCAAAAAAAATTGTATTTTATATATGTAAAATATAGATAATATAAGTAAAATCACAATAATTAGAAAACACACCATTTTTATTGTAGTTTTTACAATTTTTTATTGTTTATTAATTTGAGTAGGACAATACAGTCACATATTTTATTACATTATAATTCAATAGAAACATATTAGTGCATATATTCCAGAAAATATGTTATGTTTATTTACAATATTTTTTACATTTTTTTTAGTACATATTAATTATTAACAAAACAGTAGAATTTTGTGTTTTTAATTATGTTTAATACAGTAATAGGTATTGTATATATTTATACAAAGAAAGTGCAAACTGTTTACATATAATATAAATGTTTAACATTTTTCTATTTTTGTTACATACATATTACATTTTTAAATTAATATTAATATTAAAAATATTAATATAAATTAATTTTTACAATGTTTTTAACTTAAAACAAGTTTTTAACAGAAATGAATTTGTATAATGCATGAAAAACATTTATAACAATTTTTTATACATTGTTTTATTGTATTTATTTTTTTATGTAATTATAATAATAAATATTATATTTATTATAATATTTATTTATAATTTTACAAATTAGGTACATTATGTCACAATTTTTTATTAAATCAAAATAAATTGTACTATTTTATTTAAATAGTTGTATATTTTTTTAATGTAAAGTAACATTTTACTGTATTAAATGATTTAAATTTCATATGGTTAAACTTTTTATTATGTTTTGGGCGTTCTATTTTGTAAACGGGTTATGTCGTTTTTTGTCATTTTGGTTGAAGAGAAGCTCGCGGTTGGGAGACACTTCACGTCGCTAAAGGTAAGGTTTGTTTTCTTTGTTTTAACTAAGTTTTAAATATATTTTGAACCTAGTTAGATACTGTTTAGTGTAGTTAGGTGTTTATTAGTTATATTCGGAAATGTTATATGTTATAGTTACGTGTGGTGTATTTACGTATTGTTAACGTTGTGTAGGCTTGTTTACAGAGTTAGGATTACGGTGTTCAATGTATATTTTCATGAAATTTAAAGCTAGTAGTATTGTTAGTAAGTGTTTATGTGTTGTTTTATGTGGGTGGGAATGTATGTGATTTTGTTTTGACACTTTTTATTTTCAGAAGTTCTTCGTATCGGAAGGAGTCGTTTTTTTTTTAAAGAAGTGTATGTCAGTTTTATTGACTAATATATTTGTTACACTTCTTTAAATTTTTCGGTTTTCCTGGAGCGCTTTTTACTATTTTATACATTTTCGGGTTTTTTATGGTTTTCCTATGGACCTTTGCTACATGGATTAATAATTTTTGCTACAGTTGTATTTTTTCATTTTTTTGGGGAAACTGTTTTTTTATATTTGTATTGTGTTAGCAGAAAATGGATTTTACAGCATTTGGAATAAATCTGCTAAGTTTATTTATTATTATTTATTGTGGGTGGGTAATGTTTTTTATTATTATTCTTGTATTTTATTTTACTACAAATATTATTAATGTGTGTTAATATATTTTATTAAAAAATTAAAAATATGTTACACACAGTAATTATTTTTGTGATAAAATAAATAAATGTTACTTTTATGGTATGTTTGAAAGATGAGTAATTTGTAATTTATTTGTATTAATGCTTTAAAGAAGAGTTTTGGTTATTATGTTTAGGTATTCCAGGCCCTTTGTACTAGGGTACAATTTTACTTGTTGTTCTAGATATTTATGCATTTGTTTAGTTTGTTTTGATGTTTTTGGAGTTAATTGAGTTATGGATTGTTCCATTCGGAACTCTTGATAACTCTGTTCTTTTTGTAGGCATGATATACATTTTTCTAGTGTTGGTTTGGTTCTGCCTGTTGATTGAAGGAAGGCATTATGCCATCCTTCGACTGCGTTATTAGTTTTGGATTCCCCATTTAATGTGCTTCTGTATACGTTCCACCAGGGTATTAAGAATTTAGGGTTTCTTCTGTGGCCAGATCTGTGTAGTCTGCCGACCCATGTATCCTCAAAATAGTCTAATAGTGGACTTAGTTTTGCTTCATTTTGTTTGTAGAAGGTGCTGTCTATTAAGATGTTGTAATGTTCTGTGAAGTCTGTCTCAGGTACATAAGCTAGTGCTGTTCATTTTTTTATTTGATATGCAAAAGAAGAGTTAGTTGCATATTCAATGCTTAGTGCTGATTTTTGCATGTGTCTCCATAAGCACTGATTAAAATGATAGTAACAGCCTTGGATGAAGGTATGGGGGTGTGTTTTTAATATAGTATTAATCATTGACTGTTCAAAATCTAGGATTATTTTTTTGTGGAGAAATATCATTAGTTTTTTGTTTTATTGTATTTAACAGTTCCATGTATGTGGAGTTCTGTTTGTTTAGTAATAATGCATAAATTAATGGTATATTGCAATTCTGATGTAGCCCATGTATTGTATACAGTTGGAAAAAGGGCTTAGGACATATAGTAAAAGTCACACCCATCATCCAGTATTGACATTCTTGTAGTTTTAATAGATTAGTTGCAGTTCCAAAAATTATTAATCTTTTGTCATTGCTTTTATTATCAAAAATGACAAATGGTTCTTTGTTTAAAGTGATACTTTGTTCAGTACTTATAATGACTTCACTATATGTTCTAGGAATTGGGGTGGAAGTAGTAGTAATTTTTTTAGTACGTGCTATAGTTCTCTTTAGTGAAGCTACAGATGGCATTTGTGTAGTAGCAGTTTTAGGAATTTTGGGAAGCTGCTCTTTTAAAATTACACTTGTAGGTTTTTGAGAACTTGTACTAGCTTCCTTTATTGTTTCTAATGCAGATCTGACTTCTATTTCTGTCACGTTTGGTGGGTGGTTATGTTCTCTAGTATACAGAACTGTTGTTTCCCTAGTTGTAGCACGCCCGTAACATTTATTAGAGTAGTATTTACAGCATTTCCAGTTAACTTTTAATCCAAATTGTTTTTCTTGTGTGTAAGTGTATCCCATATAACATAGTAACATTTTCCCTTTCTGGCTTGTTATAAATTCGGCTCCTTCAGTCATTTTGATGTAGGTTAATCTATGAAAAATATATATTATTGTTATTAAATATGTTGTTCTATGTATTTTAATTTAAGCAAATAAACATTTATTTACAATATACTTACAAAGTTGGTATTTATGTATGTCAGTTTGATGACGTTTACTCTTTAGTTGTGGAATGTTCTTTCTGTATTTTCTTTGTCTGGAAAAAAAAGTACATTTGTTTTATTATTTGTTTCTATATTTTTTGTAGGGGGTTGGTATTGGTTTTGACTTTGCGTTGTTGTTTAATCTATTTGTTTAAGATTGTTTGGTAAATACTTACTTTGTTAGTTGTATATTTTTGGGTGGCTTTTCTGTAGTTTGTTAGTTTCCTGTAGAGTTTCCTGTAGTGGTAATATAAAATAGAAAGAAGACATTGTTTAATTTATAGGTTATGTATATTCATTATTAAAGTTTTTTACTTTTAGTATTATTTATTTTAATTTAGTTTACTTACTTTTGATAGAGTTAATTATTGGGTATATGTTGATCTTCTTATATCTGTAGTTGAATTCCTGTAGAGTTTCTCCTTCTTTAGTTTGCTTTCTTTTGGGTGTGGAATAGGAATGAAGTTTAACTGTTTATATAGTGTGTTGGATGTTGTAATTTCGATTTTATTGGTTAGTTTGAATTTGCAGTTTTTCTATTGGTTAATTTGTATTTTTTTTAAAATGTTTTGGTAGTTAGTTTCCAAATAAGGAAAACGCTAATTAGTAGTAAGTTATGTATACTTTTGTATATATTTTTAAATAGCTTTTGTTATATATTATATTATTTAATTGAATTGTAATAGTAATATTTAATGTTATTAATGTTTAATGTAGTAATGTTGTTAATGATATTTTAGTAATTTTATTGCTGTGTTAATTAATTTTTTAATGTAGTAAAATTGTTATTGTTATTTATTAATTTAGTATTGTGTTTTTAGTAATTTAAATATTTTTATGTAGTTTTATTTGTATATTTATTATAGTTTTACATAGTCGATATATTTAATTTTACGATATTAGTGTTGTCGATATATTTGTGTACGATATTTTTTACCTAGTTAATGTATTTTATTGAAGGTCGATATTTTAGAATTTCGATAAGTATGTTAGCGATATTTCTGAAATTGATATTTATGTCCTTCGATATTGTATCCTCAATATTTTTGTAATTTTTTAAATAGGCATATGATGTCGATATTAATGTTATCGATAATTTTGTATCGATATAATTGTAGCTCGATAATATGTCTTTCGATATTTTGTCAGTGATTCCAATTACATAGGTAGTACCCCTGCAGTCCAGCAATCACCCTCTCACTCCCCATGCACTCCTCCAATCACCCAGCTAGTACCATGTACTTATCCAATCACTCCGCCAATACGCAAGCACTTGCAAATTCACCACGCACTCTCCTTGCAGTACTCTAATCATCCAGTCAGTACCCACGTTCTCATGCAATGACCCAGGCACTAACACTTGCACTGCTACAATCACCAGTGCACTACCCATGCAGTCCTCTAAGCACCAACACACTACTCATTCACTTCTTCAATTACTCAGGTAGTACCCATGCAGTCCAGCAATCACCCTCTCACTCCCCATGCACTCCTCCAATAACCCAGCCAGTACCATGTACTTATCCAATCACTCCGCCAATACCCAAGCACTTGCAAATTCACCACGCACTCTCCTTGCAGTGCTCTAATCATCCAGTCAGTACCCACATTCTCATGCAACAACCCAGGCACTAACACTTGCACTGCTACAATCACCTGTGCACTACCCATGCAGTCCTCTAACCACCAACACACTACTCATTCGCTTCTTCAATTACTCAGGTAGTACCCATGCAGTCCAGCAATCACCCTCTCACTCCCCATGCACTCCTCCAATCACCCAGCCAATACCATGTACTTATCCTATCACTCCGCCACTACCCAAGCACTTGCAAATTCACCATGCACTCTCCTTGCAGTACTCTAATCATTCAGTCAGTACCCATGTACTCATGCAATGACCCAGGCACTAACACATACACTGCTGCAATCACCTGTGCACTACCCATGTACTCATGCAATAACTAAAGCATTACCCATGAAAGGATGCAATCACACATGCACTACCCATGCAATTCTACAATCACCAAGTTACTATCCAAGCACTCATAACATCACTCCGCCACTAGTCAAGCACTTATGAAATCACTCAGGCATTACCAATAAACTCTCCCAATCACTTGAGTACTACCCATATACTCATGCAATAACCAAAGCATTACTCATGCACTTATGCAATCACACATGCAGTACCTTTGCACTTCTCTAATCACTCACACAGTGTCGTTGCTCTCATGCAATCATTCAGGAAATGTTTCTTTTTTAACCAATAGATGTGGTTCCGTAAGAACCGTTTTTTTTTTAACAATTGTAATTTTTTTGTATTTTTAAACCTTTTTATGTGTTTTTTGATTTTTTTAAACATTAAAAAATGAAAACAGCAAACGAGCTGTTTAACAAAAAGCGAAGAAAAGGACATTTTGGAGCACATTACAAAATAAAAGTTAACATTTGTGTGCTTTGATGGCAGTTGTAATAACATCCGTACACTGCTCCGCAATGCACAGTTTGGCATCACATTTTTTGCACACAATGGCCACTTCAAACAATTCAGGGATAATATGGGGCCTTG
Source organism: Calotriton arnoldi (assembly GCA_963921515.1). NCBI lineage: Eukaryota > Metazoa > Chordata > Amphibia > Caudata > Salamandridae > Calotriton > Calotriton arnoldi. Next base: position 390,790 of record CAWUFW010008392.1, read on the forward strand.
GAGCAGGTGGAACTTGTTGAGAGGAAGTCGAAGGGGCATTAGGGTCTTGCTGTGCCGCTTCAGTCACTTGTCTCCTTCTCTCTTCTCTGGCCAAGTGTAGAGGATGGAGAGTTTCCAGATGTTTTCTCATACTAGAGGTCCCACATGAATATTTCTTGTCTGAGCCCCTAGATAAAATCCTCTCACAGATGGTGCAAGTCACCTTGCGAGCATTCACCTTCTTCTCGCCCTCCGGTACTGTAAAAAAGGCCCAGACAACACTCTCCTTTCTTTTCTTCACAGGCTCTACAATCTCCTCCTCCAGATCCAACAGATCAATGTCTCCTTGTGCAGATGCCATGATGGATGTAAACAAAATCAAATAACACACAAAAAGTTCAAAAAAGTACAGAGCAGGTAACAACAGGTGTTGCCAGCAAGACAGCCAAATAATAAGAGGAATATCACAAGGATAGATCCTCCCTCTTACAGAATGAAAAGGTTTTAAACCAATCAGATTCTTTCTTTTCCTGCTGACACAAAGTCGAGTAGGGTGCGCGCACCCATCGCTTACGCATCGCGCACCCGTGAAATATTGTATACATAATTATAAACTATAAATAAATTTTATACAATATTTTACAAAGGATATTAGTGAAAGTGTTTATACAAATCTGATATTTGAACTTTATATAGTGAGATTTCCCACTTTGAAAATACGCCGAAGTCGCGAACCCGGTGCGACGCCGGAAATACGTGCGGGGACGGGCCGCTTACGGTACATGCATATGTAGCGCACACGTCAAATTTCATATCGTTAATATTATACTAAAAAAAATTGTTTCTAAAAAGTTTTGTAAATTAAATTGGTCAAGCACTATATTGATAATTTCTTTAATACTATTTCATACTTTTCGAATGATGCGGAAGTCGCGCCCGTGGCGTGATGCCGGCGCGACCCTGGCGCGAGTTCTGAAATGTACGGTAGCAAGGTGCGCGCAGCCATCATGTAGGGTGCGCGTACGGTGCGTGACTCCTGTGAATTAATTTTTTTTTAAAAACAATGAATATAGTATTCCAACCTTTAAATTATTCTCAACTTTTGTTTAATATATAAATATATATGTAGTGAATAAAAAAACCATAGGATTGAGGCACATTATACTTAGAAATTCTCATTTAAAAAAACCATTGAAATTCACTGAAAAAACCATAGGTTTCAGGCCCGTTATAGTTAGAAATTAGCATTTAAAAAACCATTGAAATTAAATGAAAAAACATAGGTTTCAGGGACATTATAGTTAGAAATTAGCATTTAAAAAACAATTGAAATTCACTGAAAAAACCATAGGTTTCAGGGACGTTATAGTTAGAAATTAGCATTTAAAAAACGTTAGAAATTCACTGAAAAAACATAGGTTTCAGGCCCGTTATAGTTAGAAATTAGCATTTAAAAAACCTTAGAAATTCACTGAAAAAAACATAGGTTTCAGGCCCGTTATAGTTAGTTGGACATTTCACTCGTACAAAACCAGAGAAATTCGGCCGTTATAGTTAGTAGAGTTAACTATAACTCGCGCCCCCGCAATGCACTGCTGATGACGTCACATATTACATCACTCATGACATGGTCAGTGACATCACTGATGACATCTCAAATGACATCACTGATGACATCATCCACGTGATAATCTGATGCACCTCCTCACACCCTAATATAACCTTTGATACACCCACTCTAAAATACAGAATACCATGTTCAAAACCATACACAACAATACCACTTACTACATACTCACTCACTCATTCCTAGGTCTACACACACATCCACTCATTCACCTATACAGTAACTCATACATGCAGTCACTCATCAATACAGCAGTATCATATGCACTCATACAACTATACATACACTCACACACCGCCACACATCCATAGACTTACTCACACACCAAGTCATTCATGCAAAGAATCAATCACACCATTTACTCACCTATACAGTTATACACAGACCACCTCACTTATTTATGCAAATACTAACACGTACTTACTGTCTTATACAATCACTGATACAATCACACACTCATCCATAAAGCCACTCTCACAATCACTCACTCTCACATATAGTCATTTATATACTCCAACACTCACATATACTGCCTTTCACATATGTAGTTACTCACATATATACCACTGAGACATCCATTCACTCACCAACGCACCCATACACACACTCACCAACCCATACAGCCCTACACAGATACACTCTTGAACGCATACACCCAGTGAATCACCCACTCACACATCTATGCACAGAGTCACACTCCCCGCCCACTCACACAGACACTCAGGCACCCATACAGATACTAAGACAGCCAATCAATAACCCATATAGACACTCATATAGCTACTCACCAACCCATGCAACTGCTTATACACAAACTGACAGACTGATACAGACATTTACACAGTTTACTCACTAACCCATGCATTCAGTAAGACACGCTAAATCACTCACTTATACAGTCTGTCACGCACCTACTAAATCATCCATTCAGAGACTCATATACCCACTCATTTTTTAATACACCTTTACATATATATATATATATATATATATATATCTAAAACATATTTAAACTATAAAGAAACACACATTCACTGGATGATGTCATCAGTGATGTCATCAGTGATGTCATCAGTGATGTCACTGACCATGTCATGAGTGATGTAATATGTGACGTCATTAGCAGTGCATTCCGGGCGCGAGTTATAGTTAGCTCAACTAACTATAACGGCCGAATTTCTCTGGTTTTGTATGAGTGAAATCTCCAACTAACTATAACGTCCCTGAAATCTGTGGTTTTTTCAGTGAATTTCAAAGGTTTTTTAAATGCTAATTTCTAACTATAACGTCCCTGAAACCTATGGTTTTTTCAGTAAATTTCAAAGGCTTTTTAAATGCTAATTACTAACTATAACGTCCCTGAAACCTATGAGTTTTTCAGTGAATTTCTAAGGTTTTTTAAATGCTAATTACAATCTATAACGTCCGTGAAACCTATGTTTTTTTCAGTGAATATATATATGTATATAATCTCAGGGACACTGGAATTATGTAAAGGGGAGGGCCAAAATATGTGGCAGGGTTGATTAAATTATGTGCCACAAAAAGCCAAATTATGTGGTGCAATGCGGCACATTTTGAAATAGTATTACTTCATTATTTTGTTATTTTTTTACACTTTTTAGCACTGTCTGGGCACTGGTTGTGACTCGTTTTAACACTCACATACATCAATAAGCAAAAGAAAGGTGATCAGTCAACCTTTCCAAAGGGCACTGCGCCACAACACATGTGGCTGCATTTTAACTACATTTTGAACCATTTGAGCTAGACACAAATTTTTATGTTAAAATTTGCAGATTATGCAGCAGATGATGGATTATATGGCTAATGTGGCAAATATATAATTATGTAAAAAAACACCGCTGCCGCACAATCGCATCATTCCAGTGGCCTTGATCTATACCTATTTGTGTGTATATATATTTATATATACATATATACACACACACACACACTAATTTAAGCAGTGAGAGTGGTAGTGGTCTTTGGGGTGTCTCAATCACTCCCTTTCTCCCCTTGAGACCACCTTCCTCTGCAGCCTCTCTTAGACACGTATGGCCTTTCCCTCCCCACATCCTTCTGAAGCCCTCCATCTGTAGATCTCCCACCTCACCTCTTCCCTGTCCCGCGACCTCTTCTCACCCTCTTCTGCGCATACTTCTGTGTAGCTCCCTTCCCCTCACCTCCCCACACACAATGCACCGCTCACCTCTAAGCCCTGCCTTTTCTTTACCTTTCGCTCTGTCAATGTTTCGACAGCTGTGCGCCTCCATAACACACTTTTGAATAGAATCACAATTACAATTGGCCCACGGGGCCACTGCTCTACGTGCGCTACAGAGAGGCCAAGGATTGGATGAGCAGGTGTTCTGAAAGGCCCCACTGAGGGTTACTGAGAGGAACTCGCTCTGTCTTCAGCTGCAGAGCTCCCAATCCTGCCCCCATCCTGACCTCACACAGACATAGAGGTGACTCTCGCCACACTAGGCGCTATACATGAGTAAAGTGCTGCATGAAAAGAATGCCCGAACACATCCTGGAACAGCACCTCTTCTCAGGAATGCAAGGGGGTGTAAAAGGTGACCGGTAGACATGGACACATGGCTGGGTCTGCCGTAGATGGCAGCAGCTGGGGGTGGGCAGAAGTGGGGGGCAGGACAGTCACAGGTGGGACACCGGACCCATCGCTCCCTCCCCCCAGCGACGCCACCAGAGCAGGCATCAGCAGGGCACCCCTTCGGTGGATTTATGCCCCCTGGCATTAGAGTGAGGGCCCCAAACCCTCTCAGGTCAAGAAACCACGCAATGAAATGTGTATTACTGTTTTAAGAATGATAAAAATGTAAACTTACATCAAAGACAGCGCCCGGTCTGGCGCGAGAGGATGGAGCACCGTGTCCTTTGGACAACACACGTCACATTTAAAATGTTCACCAGTTATCAGTCATTAACAAACACATGTGTGTTTGGAAGGAGTAAAACCCGCAGACCCTGTGGACACGGCTTAGGTGCGCGAAGAGACTTTACCAACCAGACGGGGAGAGGGCACGGGCGGTCGGACGGAGAGAGACGTGCGCATGCACGCAGACAGACATACAGATTGACAGAGGCACAAACACGTAAACAGAGAGACAGGATGATAAATAGATGCGCATACAGACAGACAGGTCAACATACACGCGGACAGAGAGCTAGAGGGGCATTTACGCAGACTGACAGACAAATAGATAGACAGATACACATACACACAAATAGACACTTCGATAAATAGACATACAGATCAGACACATTAGCTAAATAGACAGACAGAGAGACAGACGGACGGAGGGGCGGGCGAGGGGGGTAGGTACGCACAGAGGCAGACAGTCACGTGCACACACATGCAGAGAGACAGACAAATGCCCACCCACTGAGTCGGCCAGATGTACAAACACACACATGCGTGCAGAGAGACAGAACAAAACAAATAAAATCATTGAAATATTAATATTGCCCCCGGCCCCCTGTATCCACACACCTGTCACAGGGGCCAGGGTGGACCCCTATTATGCGTGTCCGTGCTGCCTCCTATTTGCCCTTTCTAGGCTCTTTCTGGGGCGGTTACTTTGAATTAATCATTATAATTTCCCCGTCCGGGCACGTAGAGCTGTACCAGAGGTTCACGCCGACACACGTGGAACTGGGGAGATAGCTCGGTCGGTTCCGCGACTGTAGCTGAGATCCGCTTGGAAGGTCCCTGTGGGGCTGGCGGGGCTGGTTCCACCTTTCAATCACCTGAGGACGGAGGAAGATGAGGGTGGAGCTGGGTGCTTGTAGCAGCTTTATAGCGCCTCGACCCCGCGGTGGGGTTTATGCACTGGGTCGTTTGTGTATATTCCCACCATCTTCTTTTTTGTTGCAGTTTTATATAGCGCGAACACGCCCCGAAGGTGTCGAGGGCTTTACGTGAGCACCGGCGATATTACACAAGGACACATTCAGTTTTAGGCACTAGGAGAACCAGGTGTCAGGCGTTTAGAGTGCGTAGGGTCCACCCCTGTGCGTGACGTGTCTGCATAGTGTCAGCAGGAGTGTTCACAGAGAGCAGGGCCTGTTTCTGGGGAGTGCATAGGATGGGGGGAAGGGGGGCTGTTAAATGTACATAGTGATGTCTACAAGGTGTGTTTATCGCGCCCAGGGGTGCACCCGTGGCAAGTGCTCATGTGTATTATTGATAAGATGTACAGATGGTGCCTATAAATGTGTGCACAGAGGAGCTATGAATCACCCATATGGTGCACATGAGGTGCTCTGCCGTATTTATGGAAGGCACATATGGCGCCTAGAGGCTGCAGGTCATGTATGTATCCACTGTATGTCTACGCCTATGTAATGTATAAAAAGTAGGGGAACTGTGTCCCGGAGTCCACGACCGGGGTCACTGAGTGTGAGAAAGGGTCAAACACGTGGCTAAGAAAATAAGATACGGAAAGTATTGTGTTATCTTTCAGTTGAATGCCTAGAATAGATAAACACACCTTAAATGAAATGGAAAAATAAATGCAAGTTTAACTAATCAAAGGGAAATGCACTGTTTTATGATCTGAGCTTTTAGTGGGTGAATGCGACTTCTGCAAATGTCTGTGTGTGACATTAGTCACAGCAGTGAACACTTCCCTGCAATGGGAAAGAGTGACTTGTGTACTTATAGTGCTACAAGGTCACACCCTGGGAAGAATGCGACCCCTGCAGATGTCTGTGTGCGACCAGAGTCACAGGAGTGAATACTTCCCTTCACCCGGGAAGTCGTGACTTGTGTACTTATAGTGCTACGAGGTCACACCCTGGGAGGAATGCAACCCCTGCAGATGCCTGTGTGCAGCCAGAGTCACAGCAGTGAATCCTACCCTGCACCGGGGAAGAGTGACCTGTGTACTCTGCAAACGTAAAATAGTATTACACGCAGTATTAGGCTGTTAAAATGTGTCAAAACATTTCATGTTTGAGATCACAGAAATAGTTTTAAATATATATTTTATTAATATGTAATCAGACTGTAGCTAGTGCAAACATTTGTGTAAATGTCCATTAAAAGCACACACTCCAGAGCACCCTGGTAACACCTTTGGGTTTCTTCTAAAAAATGACACATTTTAGGCGCCAAGAAGCCTCAAGTGACTCCATCAATCAAAGCCTGAACCGGCCTGGAAGCAGCCTTTACATTTGCTGATTAACCTATTCCTTAAAAATAAATTTCTCACAGGCACTTGGGTGTGAAGGTTGCTTTCTGTTTAGCCCTTTGTACCTCCCTCGGCTTCACAGTATATGAGCCCCCCCCTTACTTTCAGCAGAGGCCCCCAGTGTCGCATAAACTACCCACGGACTATTACTTTTAACAAAAAAATATGGAAACTGGTTTGTAACATTTAAAAAAGAAAGGACACGTTGCTCCCTACAAATGCAGCCCATTTCGACTGGTGCCTATAATATTGATAATAACCCAATTCATATAGCGCTTTATACCACACATTAGTAGTTTCTACGCGCTGTGAATAACATGTTTCTATTACCAAATGTAATAGGAGTCAATGTACCGACCTTGGAAGGCTGAGTGTGGCGGAGTCATCGGGGGTGTACCACGTACGCCTGCGGGCCGTGTACAGCGCTTCGAATAAAGCCCATACACATATAAAGCCCCGACTGAGTGCCTGAAGGGTTTCTAAACAGTGACTATGTGTGTGACACCGGGACCCCATGGGGAGTCACCGGGTCTCTGGCGCAACTGAAGGGCGTGTTTATAGGGTCTGTGGTTTCTTGTATAGGGAGGGGTCTATAAGGGGGTCACCAGGGCGTAGGAAGGGTGTGTTATATTCCACATTTGCAACAGAAGTGTGATGCTCCCTGGGGTGGGGTAGAGTGACACCCCTGCCCCCTGGAGTCTGAGTCCGTACCCCTAGAGTGAAGGTTCGCACCCCATCACCCCCACCCGGCTGAGATGCCACCTTACCTCACGCACCTCTTCTACCAGGAGGTGCGTGTCCCCACTCTTTCACTGCCCTACCCATCCCTCCATCCCTGCTCTCTCCTCACACCTGATTGCGCCCTCCGCCTCACTTACAAATAGGGGGTTCATTTTCTGTAAAGCGCCTGGTTTTCTGGGTGGAGAGGTGGGCACCATAGAATTATCCAAAATAAACGGGAAACGCTTTATTTTTAAATAAACAGACACTCTTCGGCGGGGTCTGAGTGAACGTGTCCATGGACCCGTGAGGGGGCAGGGGGGCTGTGGGGACACATCGGAGGAGCCCTATCTAGCCCCACCCACCCACACACACACACAAAGTGCGCGTGGAATAAAACAGGAGAACGCGGGTCACCGCCCGAGGGAATAACAATAAATCAGAACACATCATAATGCTATTAATTCGTTGCTTGCTCATAGCGGTTCAAGCCCATAAACCGCTTCGAAGCACTGTAAGTAGCGGTTGTTAATCTCCCTCTTTGAGTCTCCGTCACGTTAAAGATGGGCGGATTCTGCCATAAAACAGTCAATAAATAAATACATTGTTCACAGTGGGTGAGCGGGGATGATGGACCGAGAAATTTAAAAATATCAGGATTTAGAAAGGACGGCGACCGAGGGCAGTGAAATAAGAATACAAATTACACAAATAATAATTGTAATAACAATAGTAATAATAACGATAGTAATAATAAGCGTGCTAATATTAATAATATCCATTCGTTGCATGGATATCTCCGTTAATGACAAGAAAGCTCAGCGCAGAGCACCCGTTTAACACCAGTTCTTGCCCCGCTGCCCCCTCTCCACAGGGCAGAGGCCTTCGGGTCATCAATGTTCACATAGTAAAATTTAGAGTGTACCCCCATCCCCCCCACTCCCTCGTACAGCCCCCAGACTTAGGAGCATATTCTCAAGGACTCATCGCCGAATTAGCAGCACTTTTCCGCCACGAAAGTGGCGATAGATGTATCGCCCTATTCACAAGCCTGCGCTAACAGCCGACATCGTCAGTTTACCTGCGATAGATGCTGCTAAAAACATCGCCAAGGCTGACAGCGACAACTAATGCTAATCATATGCAGAGTGTAGGAGAGTAGGATCTGCTTCACATGGGTACCCCCACTTTTTGCTGATGCTTCACTGTTTTTTTTTACTCTAGTCTGGCTGGGGCCCTGCTAATCAGAACCCCAGCCTAGCTGCTTCCTCTCTAAAATGGTTTCCATGTACCTTAGGTACATCTTTGATTGGATTCTGGAGTGCCCTTATAAGTCCCTAGTATATGGTATACTATGTACCCAGGGCATAGGTACCCCAGAGGCCTACCAGGGGCTGAAGCATATATTATGCCACCCCTGGGAAGCCTCCAAAAAGACACCACAGGTCTGCTACTGCAGCCTGGGTAAGGTGGGGCATGCACCCCTTACTGTGGTATAGGCTACCTATATCACTACCATTGCACACACATATAAACCTATAAGTCCCTCCTATGGCAGGCCTTAACAATCCTGAAGGCAGAGTGCTTGGTTTTTATGTGAGAGGGTGCCTCTGCATGAGCAGAGCCCCTCTGCAGCGTTCGGAGTCAATCCTCTGGTGCTGTTTGTGGTGCAGCCTGACCATATACTCTTAAGTGCATTATAACCTCGCATTAAATGCTAACTTTGGGATGGCTGCACGGAAACATGTTGTGTTTGGTGTCAAACACCTTGGAATACTACCCCCCCACCAGTTCTGGCAGCGGGGGTAGCATTCCACCCTTCTAGAGGGAGAGACATGTACACACCGGCATACCCAGTATTAACTTTTCAGAGCCCTGGCATCACAAAATGGATGCCGCTGCCACAGACACGGGTCTGGCCTCCTGCTGCTGACCGAAACTCCAGCAGGGGAGGCCTGGACAATAGGTTTCCTGTCGCAGGGAGGTGTAACCACCTCCCCAGACAGGATAGTGTGTATTGGGGCTGGGCGGGAGCACTCTCTGGTGCTTTGAAGTCCTGCACTGGGGGCACATTTGGTGTCCCTGTGCATAGTCCAGTTCAAACTGGTTGCAGGGGCTACCTGCCCCTGCTCAGGCGCGAAACTGGACAAAGGGAAAGGGTGTAACCACCCCTCTTCCCTGACCCTCCCATAGGTGGGTCCCCAGAGTATGTCCAACCCCCTAACTTAGTATAAGTATGGGACCCCAGTCCTTAGGATTTTAGATTATCCCTGGACGAAACTATGAACGTGAATTCTGGACCTTCGACGCTCTACTTCAAGATTAGAGGACTGAAGAATCTCCCTTGGGGTCAAGGAGTGACTCCCCTGCTTGGCAGGCACCAAAGAAGCAACTGTCCAGTCTGCATCGCTGAAGCTCCCGCCGGACGCTGAAGTCTTTGCATCACCAGACATGAATTTCCAGACTTTCTCGAGGCTGCCCTGAGTCCCCAGTGAAGCTGAGGCACATAGCTGTCGTGGGTAACGTGGAACCGTGACCCCTAGACACCAAGAACTTTTGCAAGTGCATCCTCTTCCTGGTCTCCCTCAAAGTTGTGCTTTGGGCTCCGAGTAGCCCCCGCTACAAGCACCGACTGCGCTGAAGATCACTGGCCTCCACTCCACGAGTGTCCTGTGAGCCAGCTCCAAGTGCGTCCACTTGAGGCTCCTTTGCGATCGCTAGTCCGTTGGCTAGTGGTTCCTCCCGAAGGCAACTCTTCTTTTGCTTGGGTTTTCCTGGTTGCTTCTGACGTGCCCTGACTTACCCTTGCTGAGTGAGTCCCTCAGATCTTGCTGGTCTGCACCAACGTCCTTTCTCTGTTTCTACGTGACTTGCCGTTGCCAAGGCTTGTTGGGTCCAATCCGGTCGCCGACACCCCAGCACTCGACAGACGTTGTGGGACAGCTTTAATCCAGCTCCTGGTCATCGTCGACACCTCCTGGACCTCTTGGCTGAAGAGTCAAGACACCCATCAACCTACCTGAAGCACCCGACATCGGTGGGCATCTGCTCATCGCCTTCCTGGTCACTGGCTAGTGACCCAGACTCTGTCCCCTCTGCTTTCAGGTTCTTCAGATCTCCGATACATCCTTGGATCCACCCAGACACTTTCGACTTGGTCGCCAGCAGCACTTTGCAGCAGATCGCCATTGAAATCGACGACGAAACCCAACTCCAAAAGACACCTATGCACCCGGCTTCCCTGGGTGAGGTAACTCGAGTACTCCGGTGCTCCCGTGGGTATTGACTCTAGAACTGCCTAGTTCTAAAGGGGTTTGCTCCAAGTCCTCTTCTAAGTGTCCTTTTCTTTTAAAAATCCAACCGCGACTTTCCCCATAGAAGTTAACGGTGATTTGCGGCTGTGTTCCCACACTGCACGCGTCCCCCTTGGGTCCCCTGTGTCACTACCTTGGGTGGTTCCTTGTGGTCCAAGCACTTCTACAGGCTCTAGGCCTTGTGTCTAGCTCAGTCGTGGTACTTATACCACTTTTTTGGTATATGGTTTGGTACGCCCCTAGGGCCCAAACGTGTATTTGTGCTATTACTGTTGATAACTGACTTGTAATCTATGTACTTCGAACTCTAGCCTCATAAAGAGACTAGAGGGGTGTGTTTAAGACTAAATACATATATTTTATATATATACCTGGTGTGGTCCTCTTTCATTTGGTCACTCAAGAGATTATAGACTGGTAAAACAAGCTGCTTTACATTCCTTCAAGACTTAGCCTGAAGGCTGCTCTCCATAGCTACCACTAGGATAGCTTTCAATAAAGGTTGTTTTTAACCTATCTCCATAAGGGGTTGTTTGGACTGGTACAAGGTGCCCATTTTAATTAGTGGACAGCATATACCAGGCCAACTTCTCACACAGAGTCGGCATTCCCGTGCAAAAACTCACGATAACACCACTTCGTGATATTCTCAATGACCAGCCAGATCGGCGATGTGGTCCAAAAACAGGCGATAAGGCACATTAGCAGCAGGGACTTAAGACCTGCTTTTTTCTGGTCTTAAGTAGGATGAAAACCTGCTGTATAAAGGGAGCCCAGCCCAGAGCCACATCTGAAGACCAACAGATGCCATGGAGCTACTAATCATGTAGCTTGGAGACCCAAGAGGGCCACAACACCCACCGGCACCACCCCCAGGACCACTCTCACCCCCAGGACCACCCCCCCGGACTGACACCGAGGTAGCGCAGAACAAGACAGCGGACCTTCCGAAAACGCACCAGCCTCAGAGACTTAACACCAGAGGATGTCATTGCCCACTACAGGCTCAAAAGGACAACCATCCTCCGCATCCTGACCCACATTGCCCACAGGCTGACGGTACCAACACAGCGGACAACCAACATCCCTCCACAGACAAAGCTGCTGGCTGTGCTGCACTTGTTGGTCTCTGGTACCTTTCAACCAACAACTGCCAGAGTCGGAGGAGTCTCACAGCCAGCCCTATCAAAGTTCCTCACAGCTGTCTTGGATGCCATCATCAGCTTGATACCCCAGCACCTTCACTTCCCCCACACTGCGCAGGAACAGCTGGAGACCAAGCAAGGCTTCTACGCCATAGCTGGCTTCCCGCACATGTTGGGGGCAATTGACTGCACCCATGTCCTACTTGTGCCCCCTGCCGACACTGCACACAATTACCGCAACAGAAAGCACACGCATTCCATCAATGTGCAGGCAATAGTGGACCACCAGGGACTGTTCACCAATGTTGTCGCCAACTTCCCAGGCAGTGTGCATTATTCCTACATCTTCCGACAGTCCATCATCAACCAGCGCTTTCAGGATGGCACCTATGGATATGCACTGCTCGTTGGTAAGTACCAATGGAACACACCACACACCTCAACTCCACAATCATACAACTCACAACTGTGGGAATGCACACGTAGCAAACTTACATACAACATGCCAACCAACATGCCCACCTACCAGACACGACAACAGAAGTAACTGTGGTAACAGGGGCCAGACATGTAGACAAACCATCCACAAAGGCATAGCCCCTCTGCCACACAATTGCAGAATGTGGGGAGAGGTGGGAACCAAGAATGTGCGAAGGAGGCAATGGACCCATGAATAAGAATGTACACAATGCCAAGTGTGGTGGTGATGTGCTGGACAGTCTTGAGTATGCAGAGCACAGACATGTCCATGTGGACATATACTGCTGGTGTTTGTAGTGTTGTGGACAGTGGACGCAACCATGTTACCTCAGGCAGTGGGGAAGACCTTGGACATGTAGCTATGTCACCCCCCCTGTAAGCGTAAGCGTAGTGGGCTGGGCCGGCGAACGCCAGTCCAGTGTAGGAGTGTGAATAAATAGCCTGGGGCTCTGGGCGTGGTTCACTTCCGGGATGCGTGTGTCTCTGTGTCCGCCATATCCTGACCATAGGCCTACACACACGTGGCCGACCACCTTCAACGGCCAAATTTACACCGGCGATGAGGTGGCTACGTCACACGCCACCCGGCGCACATCTCGTCATCTCCTGCAGGGGCGTGTCTGCCAGGGCGGCGTCCCTCACCCTGCCACGAGGCCACCGCCATGACCGGTGGTGCCTGTGCAATCCTGTGCGCCTGCTGCACCCCAGCCCATTGGTCCCCAGACCCGTCCGGCGCCCAACGGTGATTGCCCGCCCCTGCGCACCCAGGCCTCACTGCTCACCTGCCGCCACCGGCGTGTCTCCAAGAGGGCCTACCACGTGCCGGTGCAATCTTCAAGCCCGAGGCCCGCGAGCTTGGCAGCCTCCTCAGCCGATCGCTGGCTTCCGCGCAACAGGCCCCCAGCGCACCCTGCTGCACCGCACCGCGGAGTTCTGTGTGTGCTGACTGCTCCCTCCGGCCTACACTGCGGTCCAGCAGGTCTCAGACAAATCCATTCCAGTCCGGACCTCCAGGCCTACTGCATCATCGCAGGCTGCACACCCGCTCAGCTCTTCAGTTGGGCCTACCTCAGTGCACCGCAAGTCATCGCCACGTGGCGGTAGGCCCATGCCGGATGCAGTGCCTCAGGTGCCACTACCTCTGTGTACCACAAGTCACTGTCCAGCCTCCAAGCGAACTGCATCATCGCAGGCTGCACACCCGCTCAGCTCTTCAGGTGGGCCAACCTCAGTGCACTGCAAGTCATCGCCACGTGGCTGTAGGCCCATGCCGGACGCAGTACCTCAGGTGCCACTACCTCTGTGCACCACAAGTCATCGTCCCGTGGGGCTACCTCACAAGTCTGCCTCCAGCAGCCAACAGCATGTCCTCGGTAACGCCACTGGAGCCCTTCACAGTCACGGGGCCACCCCCGTCCCAGGCAGGCCGCTGGAAAGCCTGGGTAGAACGTATGGAGACGTACTCTGAAGCGCACGACATCCCAGCGCCGCGCGCGGCAGCCCATGCGTAGTCGTGTGAAGAAATGGCCCGGGGTTCTGGGCGTGGTTCAGTTCTGGGCTCTGGGCGTGGTTCAGTTCCGGGCTGGCCACAAAAGTAACTATGGCGTGTGACTCTGTTGTAGTGTCAGCGCCACCCGGCCCTTAATCGGCAATCTTGCAATGTAGCATGCACCCGTCAGGCGGGCTCGCCAGAATGGATAAATAAAGGAGCTAAAGACCGCTCAGGGTCTTGGCTCATACATGCCAATTGTTGTGTGTGTATCTTCATTGCCGCAGCATAAGCCAAAGGCCTATCCTCAATCGCAGCGCGAGTTTAGCCAGGCCTGAACTCCACATCTGTGTCCGCTCCATCTTTACCATAGGCCTACACACACGTGGCCGCCCACCTTCAACGGCCAACATTACAGTGTTGTTGTCAGGCTTGCAGACATGCGCAGACAGGCATGACAATGGTGTGCTGTAGGAGTGCAAGTGATGCAACCGTGCAGCGCACACAAGTAAATAGGCTCGGGGGGAGGGAGGAGCAGCTGTGAGGCTACGTAATACACAATGATCCCGCCCATTTGCCAGAAGCAATACATGGAAATCATGAATCCCAAAGTCACACAAATCACACACCACAAAACTTGTAAGTCTGCCAACACAGCATGCAGAACCACCAATTTACACTAATCTCACTTACCTCTCACAGGTGATCAAGGATATGCACTCTGCCCGTGGATGATGACACCCCTCCGAGCCCCGAACACCCCGGCCCAGAGGCAGTACAATGTGGCCCACAAACGCACCAGGGGCATTGTTGAGCGCACATTTGGCGTGTTAAAGTCACGTTTCAGGTACCTGGACATCACAGGTGGAAGACTCCTGTACAGCCCAGAAATAGTGTGCAAGATGATCATTGCATGTTGTGTATTGCACAACATATGTGTACGCACCAATGCCCTATGGATCCAAGTGCCAGATGCACCGGACGATGATGAGGAAGATGAGGCAGGTGGACCACACCCCACTGCAGCTGCAGCAGGAATAGCTCGAAGGAACGCAATCATTAACAATTTCTTCGCATGAGCACGTCACATTGTGACTGTCCTTAGCAATCATGGAACAGTACAAAATGACCACATGAGCAGCATGTGCAAATAAATTAATTGCAACACACATTTCCTGTGTGCATGTCAGTCCTCTGCATTAGCACATCACTCTGACAAGTGTAAGTGCAACATTAAGTGCTAACAATCTCACAAATAGGAAATAGATGGTGGGTATGTCACGTCTGTACAGAGAGGCTGTTCAGGGTTCAAAAACATGACATGAAGGCTGTCATTGGTGTTCAAAAAAAGACAACAGGGTGTCATTTGGGGTCAAATATGACATTTCGGGTGTCATTTTGGGTCAAATATGAAATTGCGGGTGTCATTTGGGGTCAGATATGAAATTGCGGGTGTCATTTGGGGTCAAATATGAACCACCCTGATACAGAGATGCACCCTGTGACTCAAGTCTCACAACATGAGCAACATGGACTTAAGGGGGATGAGGCACAGTGAACACCTCAGCAACATGGGAGATGCACACCAGCCAAAAAGCCAGCAGGAATACCTTGCGTAGAACACATCAAGGTGTCCCCTGGACATATGTGCCATGTACAGATCACATGTGTACACGGACGTCATCCATCAATAGTAGTGAACAGTGTCAGCTAATAGGTGCAAGGTGAGAAGTAACGCGCCTCATCACAGCTACCTGTACCCATCACTGTCAGACTGCAGCAAAACACCACGGCTACATCAGAGCATGCAAATTTGACCGTGAGGGCACGTACATGGCTGGTAAGGGTTCAACCATGCCGGAAGGCGAAGCAGTGACATCCCCCCCCAAAAAAAATCCACATCACATTTCCAGAATGAAAGCAGATGACAAACTAACATTAGGGATGAAAGCTCCTTTGTCTGAACTAGAAGGCGGTAGCACATCTGCACCTCCGACCTTGGAATTGCATGCGCCCGGCACCCCCTGAGAGATACCATAGCAGCTGATGACGACTCCCACACTACGCACAGCGCTAACCAAAGACCAACGTATACACACCCCACACACAGAAGTCCTTGCTTGCAGTTCTCTTGCATGGAATGACCTTCACACTTAAGCACAGACCATCCCAGGAGTCCAACCGCTGCACACTCAAACAAATCATTGCTCCGAACTGTGGCATCCGCATAACTTTGACTTTGACTTTTTTACACACAGCCCTATTTCCTACATTGACGTGGGGCTAAGTTGGGAAATTGTTGTTTAGGAGCAATGAGGCCACAGCTAGTTCACACATTCCCAGTCATCTCACTGTCTATCTGAGTCACGGTCAAACATGCACATTGATATCAGTTCCCAGGGAGTACCTTTTTTTGGAATCACTGCCCCTATATTCATCCATACTTTCATACTTGCTTGATCATAGACATGACACATCTATGTGAATTAGAATGTTTTAATCACATTCGGTGGAGTGTTGAAGCTGGACCACTACATGGCCATGCAAACCCCACTTTACATTGTTGCCCCGTGTAGGGCCAGCCAGAGTCCTTTAGGGATTGACAAGTTCATCGGAAGAGAAAGAGTTCAGTCCACAGTCTGATTGCTGTGTCATTGGTAACCAAACCAAATATGGCAGTCCATGTTGAGGGCCAAGGTGAGTGTCGCAGATTGTATCAGGGGACAGTGGAAAGTGTTATTCCAAGGCATGATACAGAGGGCAGAACCAAGCTGAAACAGGCCATATAGCGGAGATGAATGCTACCTCTTCCTTGTTACCACAAAGGAATGATCGTCCACATCATCGTCCTCTGATGTGTGATGTGCCTCACATGTGGGTGGTGGTGTTTTGTCTGCAGCACTGTGTGGCACTGACACATCAGGGGCCGGAGGTGGAATGTCTGCCGCACTGTGCAGCAGTGACACATCAGGGACAAGAGGTGGATTGTCTGCCGCACTGTGAGGCACTGACACATCAGGGGGCGGAGATGTGGATGGAGTAGTAGCAGCAGCATTCATCTGCGTCAGGCCTTGTGGCAGCAATGCCATGATGAGGATTTGCAGGGCATGGAAGATCCCAGCTACATCTTGCTGGTGTGCAGCCGTGGCAGCCATTCTTTCCGCCTGCATCCGCTCCATGTTCTCCATGATTCTCCGCATGTGTCCCAACTCCCGGCTGACATCGCTGGAGCCATTCTGACTAGACAGTTGTTCTTGTCTCAGAGTCATGACTTCAGCGATGTCAGCCATGGCTTGTTGGAGAGCATGGAGCGGACTATGGGTGTCTGTTAGGGACTGTAAGTGGTCCCTGATGGGACTTAGACACCCACGTATGGCAACTAGTTTGGCTGCCATGAGGTCGAACCCCACCCGCACCTGATCAGCCATCTCCTTCTGGCCCTCTAACACACGGCGTTGGAATGCCATGTGTTGGTCGTGGGGGTCCTGGGAGACAGCCGTGGTGGTGGGTGCTTCCTGCTGTGTGGTCTGTGCAGGGGGTGGGGTCTCCTCGATGCAGCTAGGCTGCCCTGCTTCTGGGGGTGGGGTGCTGAGGGTATCCATGAGCTGTTGGAGGGCGTTGGTGTCGATGATGTGGAGGTCCTCTTCATCATCAGTGAAGAGATGTACAGTCTGCTCTGCAGGAGGTGTTGATTCTCGCTCTGCAATGTAAAGGGGAGATGCAGTTTAACAGTGTGTTCCATGTATGTTCATGCATTGGACAAGTTTACAAACAGACTGCATGACAATGTACATTGTGACTGTTTGGGAGGAGATGCCTATTTGATGCGGGACAGTGGACATTTCTACACCATCAGGGATGTGGGGTTGTACTTCTACATTATCATCTCACAGTTTCCTGCTATGCCAAATGTGATTGGCCAGTTTCTACACACAAGCGGCAGCAGTTGTGTCCTCTGTTCTGTTGTGAAAGTGTTGCAGTTTGTACCACATTGTTGTCAATGTTGATGTGCTCTGATTCTTATGTGTGTGTGCTGCATTGTGGGAGAGTCGCCCCTGCAGCTCTGATTTTGCTGGCCCTTATCCCTTTCAGGCGGTGTGCCTTTCACTTCTGTGCTTATACAGTGCTGAGATGTTGCAGACTTGGGTAACTTGGGCTCTTGGTGGGAGTTGGGACTCTTGGGCATGGTTTGTCCGCAGATGTCTTGTTGACGTCAGGGGTTGTTTGTGCACGTGGATGTGTCAGAGTGTGACCTGCTCCTTTATGGATGTGGTCCACACTCAGCCACCTCAGTTTCGTGGTGTGCACCATGTCATGATAATTCGACTGCAGCCATGCTAATCCTCATGCAGTGTCACTTGCATTTTCAGTGTGGCTCACAGACCCGCAGCTTTGCTGGGTTCAGCACATGTGCATGGGTTTGTTGTGAGATTAGTGATGTGTGGGGAGGGACCCCTCTGGGCACATTGTCGACGGGGGCCTGCTTGCTGTTTCTATGTGTGCTGCAGTATGCCAAGGAGATCAGGGACATGATCCAGAGTCATTGTGGGTGTGCACTGTGCTATACTTAATTGTGCATGTGTGCCATTGTGCCCATCTCTGCCCATCTCTGCCCATCTCCCCCGTCCCCCCAGTCCCTGGTCGTTACTCACCCTGTTGCTGTTGGGTCAGGTCATGTTGAGCAGTGTCCAGTCCCCCAACTCCTGCCACCGTCTCCCCACTGATGACTGTGGACACCATTTCCTCCATCTCATCCAGCTCCTGCTGTGGCACTGGACTCCCACCTCCAGTCTGCATTGCGGCTTTCCGGTTGTTAGCGAGTTTCAGCTTGGCTTTGCACTTCACATCATTCCAGCGCTTCTTGCAGTCATCCACTTCCCTTCTCTTCACTTCGACTGCATTTACCTTGACCAAGATGGACAGCCATATTGCATTTTTAGTTGCCAATGACACAGTAGAGGTGATGAACATTTGTTGGTGGTGTTCTATCACCTCCGTAATCAGGATCTTGTTTTCCTGCGGACTGAATCGCGGGTTCTTCTTCTTCTTCTTCTTCTCCTTGCCCTTCTCCTTCCCAGAGGTCCCTGGCTGGTCCTCTGGGGGTTTTGTGGGGTTCTGGTTGGCCTCTGTAGTTGCGCCAGCTTCCTCCATGGTGCTTCTCAGTTGTTTGGGGGTTTTTTTGCAGCTTTTATGGTGATAATTCCCACCTGACGTGGGAATAGCAAGCCTGGTGCTGCTTATCACTGATATTTTTATCGCTGTTGGGCACATCGCCACTTTTTTCACGTTCGGGTTACCTTTTTTATCGGCATCCCGGTAATTTTAATGCGGACATTTGACGCTTTATCGGGATACTATCGCCTGTTGCCGGCGTGTTAAGAATACGCCATTAACTCGGCGTTAGTTTCCCGCGATAGACGGCGTTATGTAAAATTGTGTTAACCTAGGTTGGCGATAATTATCGCCCGTTCTTGAGAATATCCCCTTAGAGTTTTAAGTGGGTTTAGAGTTTTAACAAGCCACCTTCAATGGCGGTAAATATTTGTGACAGCCGCTTGTAACCGGCCCCGCACTGACCCCGTCCGACCTCTTTCCAACCGTGAAGAGAAGTACCATTAAATTAGGTAATATCAACGGAATTAACAGCGCTTAGAAAAAATGAGACATGAAGCGCTATTCACAGGGTCATTTGGAATTATGTGGCAGGGGAGCACCATATTATGTGGCAAGAAAAGACAATTTATGCGACATAATGAGGCACATTTTTACTTAATTAGTTTGTCATTTTAACACGCAGTAATATTGTCTGGGCAAAGATTTCACTTTTTAGTACCATTTTCGCAACCAAGTGAGAAATAAGCAACTGATAGATGCCGTTTAACCCTTGTGAAAAGTCTTCGACTGCGAGCGAACCCATCGCCACCTTTTTATACCCTTGGAGCCGATGGAGCCAGAAGCTTTGTATTGTTGTTGTGTTGTTGCTGTGTTGTGCCCTCACTGCGGAGCACACACACCTACACTGGACCCCTCTCTCCCTCTCTTCAGTTCTTTGAATTGTCCAGTAATGACCACACACCACAAGACCACCTGTTGAGGCCGAAACAAGGACTCCCCCCACAGGCTCTAATCGCCCCCTTCCCAAATCTCCTAACACCACCAGCTTCCCCCACAGGCTTGAACAACCCCCAGTCTCCAACCCCTCACCCCCATATCTGATCATGTTTTAAATGCCCTGAACTCTCCCAAACTGACCAGAGCTGCCCGAACTCCCACTGTCTCCCTTGGGGTCACCCTGCTCTCCCAAGGACTTCCAAGTCCCCCCATGGGACACAACTCTTTAAAGTTGTTGCTTCGCTCCCAACCCACCCCCACCCCCAAAGCCCCACCCCCGCCCCCAGCATCTGCCGAAGTGTTCCCGGGCGCTGTGCACTTGTCCGAGAATTTATTTTTAAAAGGTCACGGGGGAAGGGGGTGTTCAACCCCCTATTTTTTGAATGCCCGTTGTTTCTTATCCCCTGAAAATGCAAAAACAGTGGGGGAGCGGTATAACACATTTTAATTTGAATAAAGCCCCGGGGAGGTGGCCATCCCCGGGGCTGTGGGGGGGCTGTGTGACCCCCGCATGTAATCTGCATGGTCCCGGGAGGTGGCGGTCCCTGGGGCTGCGAGGGCCCCAGCAGGCCCCCGCACTATATTTTGTGATTGCCCACGTGACCTGGCCCACCCGGGGGCTTAATTAAACAAAGCACAGGAGACTGCGCTTTGTTTTAAAAAAAAAAAATGCTTTTGGGGGCCCTGGGGGACCCTGTGGGACCCCCTGAGCAGGCCTAGGGGGTCAGGGTGTTTCTACCCTGCCCCCTTTTTTTTCACCTTTTTTCTTGTGACTCAGTTTTACCGAGTCACAAGATGTCTGCCAACACTTCCAGGTTTGAAGTGTTGACAGCCAATCAAAATGAAACTCGTGATCGGGAGGGTTCGCAAATCCTCCTCCGCCACCAGCTATGGATATTTTGTATTTTCAAATTTCTCAGGAACTACTGAACGGATTTACACAGTTTAAAGCAAAGAGTGCACTCTTGGACAAAGAGCTACCTCTCTGCTAAATTTGGTGTAATTCCGTTCAGCAGTTCAGACTGTAGCCACGACAAAAGTTCCT
Source organism: Calotriton arnoldi (assembly GCA_963921515.1). Taxonomy (NCBI): domain Eukaryota; kingdom Metazoa; phylum Chordata; class Amphibia; order Caudata; family Salamandridae; genus Calotriton; species Calotriton arnoldi. Next base: position 411,922 of record CAWUFW010008392.1, read on the forward strand.
ATGGAAATTAACATGGAGAAAATGCGTTTTGGGACCCCCCTTTTTTCTCGGCCCCCCCTTGACGAATCACTTCAAAACTTTTAAGACAGGAGCTGACCGGAGCGCCCCACTAGTTTTGAAAATTTCACGAAGAGTCGTCAAACGGCGCCAAAGATATTGGCAAATCAAAAAACGTTTTTCCTATGGAAACTAGGTCCTAACTATAACTACCTACTGGTGGTCGTCAGTAGGTAGTAATAGTTAGAATTTCAACATTTTTTTTTTGTTGAAATTTTCGGCCGGGTTGCGCTGGGTGCGCGAACCCGGTGGAAAATGAAAAAAAAATGAAGTGCGGGCTCCCGCGCTTCGGTTTTTATAGCCCCCTGCAGCCTTTTACATCATCAGTGATGTCATTTGAGATGTCATCAGTGATGTCACCTGAGCATGTCATGAGTGATGTAATATGTGACGTCATCAGCAGTGCATTGCGGGTGCGCGAGTTATAGTTAGCTCTACTAACTATAACAGCCGAATTTCTCTTGTTTTGTACGAGTGAAATGTCCAACTAACTATAACGTCCCTGAAACCTGTGGTTTTTTCAGTGAATTTCTAAGGTTTTTTAAATGCTATTTTCTAACTATAACGTCCCTAAAACCTATGGTTTTTTCAGTGAATTTCTAAGGTTTTTTAAATGCTAATTTCTAACTATAACGTCCCTAAAATGTATGGTTTTTCAGTGAATATATATATATACACACACACACACATAGGCAGTGATGGCCCACTTTCATTTCCACACTCAAAAACACATCAAGGAGGTTAAGACAACTCATATAAATAAATCACTGTTGAAACATTACTTCCCCACCATATTCCTCAGTCTTAAAGCAGCTAAAATAAACTTTTGTACTATTGTGCAGATATATTCCATTTGCAACAACTGCAAATAAAATAAGGCTGGTCTGCACTTTCTTGATATTCAGAAACCTAAAAAATGTAACAGAGATTGAACTGATTGGGAGTAACAGGGGCATAGCTCAAGGCCTGGTTCACAATAGATGTCTCTTGGGTAAGAGACCAAAAGGTGAGCTATATAGAACCTAAGCCTGAGCAAATAAAATATCTGATAATGGTGAGCTAAGTAATATTGATAGGGCTCCATGTGATCTGTGGTTACTAACAAATGATGAGCAGCCACCCTCTTCTTTTAGGAATTCTATTTTCCATCCCAATATGGTGAGAAATTCTGTCTGTAATTGGCTTTTATATAAGGCAGTAATGTCCTGTGGGCTATAGAAGCATTCCCTCCTTCCTAACATAACACATTGTTTATTTACATACTTCAACCACAAAATTCTATGAGCAAGATCAAGCTGTAAGCAGTCAGCGATAACATCCTGATTTAGAAGAGTTTCCTGTTTGTACAAGATAGAGTGCCACAACATAAGTAGAGCTAATTTAATATGGTCCTCCAAATACGAAATACGGTACTCCTAACTCTGTATGACAGGTAAGAGTGGGCACACTAGTGGGAACAGAATAGAGTCCTCTCAGAAACACATTCTAACTGGCCTTCGAATGTGACGTACCACAGTATCCCCATAAACCGGCACCGTAATTCATAACAGAGCACCAGCTTGCTTTGTGGATATCAATTATCACAACCAGGGGTTTAGACCTTAGCTTTCCAGCAAACCTGAAAATTGCCTCTATTGATTTTTCAAACAGGGATTTCCTAACCTATATTAAATGCATCCAAGTATCTTTGCTATCAAAGGGTACCCTCAGATACGTAAAAGTTGGGACACAAAGAAGTTTATTACCTTAATAAAGTAACGTCCCAAATTGATGGAGGAAAGCCCACAGATGAGAGTTTCTGACTTAGCTATATTAGTCATCAATCCTAGGTCACTCAAAAACAGGACAAATCTGTCCAGCAGCCGCTGAAGACTCACACCAGTTCATGATACTAGGACATAGTCATCCACATATGACAAAGCAGGGAGACTTCTTGCTCCAACCCTGGGTGTGTCTACCTCCCCTAATGTTAAAACTTTATCAATGTTGTTGAGCTATGAAAAAAAAGAAAAGGGACCAGCACACACCCTTGTCTCTCACCACGCTTAATTTTAATTGGGGCAGTGCATTTGTCATTTGACCCATACCTAATAACCCAGTCGCATCTTCATGCAGTAGGGCTAGAAAATGTAGCAATCAGACTTCTATTCCCATCTCTTACATTTTTGTCCAATGCTTCCCTCTGTTAACACAGTCAAACGCTGAGCTATGGTTCATGAATGCGAAGTACAGGCATCCCTTCTTCACCTGCGTATATATTTGCTGAGAATAACGTGAAGGTTCAGACATTGCTCAACTGTTCCAAGGCCCATCCTGAAACCCATACTGGTCAGTGGAAAGGGTACCTTTTTCTGTTACCCAAACCTCCAACCGGTCTAATAAAATCTTACCTGTATCTTAGCTGTTGAATCGATTAAGGAGATGGGCTAATAGCATCGAGAGTCAACTCTACCACCCATCTTGTAAATAGGAACAATAATGGAATTCGATCATTCCTTAGGTTGGCCGATAGACTGCACTCCTTAATACATTGACAATAAGAGGTGCCCATAAATCTGTATTATCAATAAAAAGATCAACTGGTACCCTGTCAGTGTCTAGGGCCTTGTTCCTCACACCCTGTTCTATCACAGATCTGACCTCCGCTAGAGTAATGGGTGCCAGACCCAGGCCGCAAGCCATGGCCCATCGACCACTGCAGTGTCAGGATAATTATCTGAATCAATACTGCTATCATATACCCTGAAAAAGTATTCAACCCATTTATGTGGTGGGATGGTTGCATTGAGAGTGGAATTGTGTCTATTTATTTATTTGAGGAGTTTTATATAGCACAGCCATGACCCATCAGGGTATCAGAGCGCTGAACATAAAGTATACACATCATAACATAAAAGGGGAAAAATACAGGAAGGAATAAGCAAGCAGCAATACAGAATACAATATAACAATCAATACAAAATACAAGATAACGATCAGCCTGTTAGATACAGGTTCAGGAGGTGTCTACAGGAAAATAGTCAAGCAGCGTGAATTCACAGCTACTATTAAAGGAATCTATTCAACAGGAGCATTTTTACTTCTTTTTTGAAGAAGGTCATTGAGGGGTTAGATCTGGTTTCAGGAGGTAGTGCATTCCATATTCTTGGGGCTAGACCAGAGAAGGAGTGGTTGTAACTTTTCTTTTTGTTGAACTTCTGTAGTTTCAACATTAGAGATTTAGCACTTAGACTACCTGTCTGGTGATAGTTCGGGATTTTTGGCCACGTGTACGGGAGTGTTATGGTGAAGAGCCTTGTGTGTCATGCAGGCTATCTTCAACTGGATCCTTGCTTCAAACGGGATCCATTTTAGATGTTTTAGGTCTGGTGCAATGTGGTCGGATATTCTTCATTTGGTGATGAGCCTAGCAACTGAGTTCAGTGTGGCCCTTAGCAGCGCCAGCCTCGCTTTGGGAACCCTGGGAGTTGCACTCCCCTAATCTAATTGGGAGATGACTAGGGATTGGACTTCTAACTGAAAGTCATCAGGGTACAAGAAGGATTTGATTTTCTTTAGTGTGTTCAGTTGGTAGTTCACTCCCCTGGTGTTTGCGCTAATATAGTCTTGCATATTCAGGTATTTATATAACATTATACCTAGTGATCTAGTAGAGTTAATAACGGGGGGCAACTGAGAGATGTGAGCTGTTTGAGCCATTCTGCTATGAGGGCAGAGTGATTGTGGGGGGCGATCAAGAGGAATTCTGTTTTGAGTCTGCTGAGCGTTAGGTGATTATGGGTTAACCATCGTTGGGTTTTCAGTAGGGTGCAGTTGACGGTTAATATATCTTCGGGTGAGGAAATTTTCAAGTGCAATTGTGTATCGCCAGTGTACATATGGTACTGAAGGTTTGAGTGCTTCAGAATTTCGGTTAGAGGTTCCATGAACAAGTTCAATTATGTAGGTGAGAGGGTGAATCCTTGAGGCACTCCAATCTAAACCGCAGTAGTGTCAGAAAGGGTTTGATTGACTTTGATTCTTTGATCTCTGTTATGTGGGAACGAGGCAAACCAGTTTAGAATGGGTCCAGGTAGCCATTTGCTTCTCTAGAAGGTCAATCATATTGTCATGTTTGACTGTGGAGAACGCAGATCAGAGATCAAGAAGAATAAGCAGGCAAGGTTCATTCTGATCAAGCAATCTCAGGGCATCCTTGACAATGTGTGTTAGGGCCATTTCAGTGCTGTGTCCCACTCTGAAGCCGGATCGGCAGTGGTCAAGGAGATAAAACTGCTTGATGTGTTTGCAGAGTTGCAGGTGTACGCTTTTCTCTAGTAACTTTGCAAGTCTGGGATGTTGGTAATTGGACGGAATTTGCTCAGGTCAGACAGGTCTGCATTTGTTTCTTTTAGGACTTGGGTAACCTCTACTATTTTTAAACACTTAGGAATCAAGCACTGAGAGACAGATGCATTGACAATCTTAGACCAAAGCGGTAGAATGGAGGATCTAAGCTCTTTGATGAGATTGGCAGGCAGAGGATAATTGAAGTGGTTGGAGGGTTTTATTTACATTACTGTTTTGAGTATTTCGGTTTCATCTGGAAATTTGAAGGTATTCCAAGTAGCATTACTTTTTGTAGTATAAGCAATATGAGGGTATCTAACTGGGTGCTGCACTGGGAGGAGACTGGACTGGACGTGGCTTATTCAATGCTGGGAAGTGAATTACAGTTCTGATTCAATTTTCCACGTTTTTCCCATTAAATAAGCAGAGAATTCATCTCCACTTAGCAATGCCACATTCTTTACTCAATGGTGGTTAGGTTTGAAAGTTGTTTGTTGTTTGATGATTTCAAATAGTTTTTTGGGTCTATTTTTGGCATTGTCAAGTTACGCCCTAAAGTATTCTGCTTTTGAACTTTGGGTATGTTTGTTATAGGAGCTTCTTGTTAACCTCAAGTGCTTGAGGTGTATTGTGGAGGGACAGCTTCTCCATAATCTCTCAGTGAGTCTCAGGGTGCACCTTTCATTATAAAGGTTACAGTTGAACCTGGATTTGGAGTGCCTACTGGGAATTCTTTTAGCTGCCCTGGAGGAATTGTATGAAGTACAATTAGCATGATTGTAGTGATCAGTAAGATTATTCATGTTTGTCATGTTAGTGGGCAGAGGTAGGAGGTTATTGGTGATAGAAGTTACTTTGGTTAGATTGATATTTCTCAGGTCTCTAGACCATTGTCTGGGTATAAGAGGTTGGCCCTGTCTAATCAGCACCTTTACCAAAATGAGGAAGAAAGTTAGGTAGTGATCTGACCGATGTCAGCTGCATGTCTTGCCGCTGACCTGCAGTTAAGAAGCATAGACTTGATATGAGATTTGAATACTAATGCCTCTTCGTGCGTTATGAGGACATGTAATGAATTGTGCTTGTTCATGGTTCTATGGCTGAGACTGGGATTTCTGAGCGGGTTGGAGGGAATAGTCTGGATTGTGACCGGCGAGGGTGATGAGGCCTTCTCTGTAGTGGTATATGATAGCAGAAGGGAGCGAATGTCCGCGTCAGATAAATGGTTCATAACCCTTTTGGAGGGGGGATTGAGATGGGGTCGAGATCTCCAGTGCAAGTACAGTGAGTTCTCGAAGATTGATGTCTCATGCCAGGAACAGTTCATCCTGTCCCTTGAGGGTGGGTTATATTGTTTAGTGTGTGGGGTATTGTTAATCCAAGCAGTCAGCTTATCAATCCAAAGCTTCTCAAGGTTTGAGGTGATGGGTATAAGGTTCTGGAGATCGGATTTAACTAGCTGAAGGTCTTGATTAAGAACAGCGAGTTTGTCGTCAAGGGAGAGAGAGTTAATAATACAAATGGGAGTGAAGTGTGGTCTAGGGACGGAAGACACATGAGGTTCCTCAGGGGTGGAGGGAGTGGTCTGCAAACCAGAGGGATCAAAGGGGGTGATGGATGTGATAGGTGAAGTTATTGGATGATGATGGTTAATAGAGGGTATACTAGAAGTGATGATTGGAAGTGGGATAGGAAGAGATCTCCTAGGCACGCCAGCGCTGGGCCTCGTGAATTGTCGGGAGGTCGCTGTGAGCAGGTTGGGGATCGAAGTGGTCAAGTAGTTCATCCATTGGGTCGCAGATGGAGTAGGAGAGGGATACCCTTAATCAACAGAGGTCGATTAGTAGACCTAAGTAACTCCTGGTTAACAATGTTGCCAGGTCTTGATAGTGATGAGGGTGTAGTCTGATCTGTAATGATCCCATGGAGGGGTGAGTGGGAGTCTGCCAAGAGAGAGTAGTGGGATGAGGTAGAGAAGGGAGTGGATGAGAGGTGGTTATCATTAGGGAAGGATTCAGTGGAGGTGGTCCTGAGTAAGGAGGATGGCACTTTTGTTTACTGAGCACGATGATTGTTGAAGAAGATAAGGTAGTTAAGTATCAATCTCTTTTTGAGGCTAAAGTAGGGGTCTATATAACTGTTTCTGTATTTAATTTGAGAATTTTTATGTTTGAGATTTTCTGAGGCATTTTTGGGTAAATTTAGAGGATAACTGATTTTAAATGAGTTGTGTCCTGCGGGGGACAGTAAGGGGTTCAGCTTATTTATATGGGATAGTTCCATGTTAAGAACACTTAGGAGGGAGGAGAAAATAAGGGAAGTTGCGTCCTGCTAGTGGAGGGAGCCCCTTACCAACATTGCTTCCCTTTTTGCAAGCAGATATTTGGGCTGAATCTTAGGGAGGATGAAAAGTCCAATTTCAGTTTCTGTTCTTGTGCAACAGCATGCAGTCCTATCTCTCTGTTTGTGAATGTGGGCGGGAGATGGTTCAGAGGACTGAGTTGGGGGCCATCTTGGATGGAGATTATGAGAGCAGAGCAGGCTTATGGCAGCCACATGGGTTTTCAGGTTTAATCATGGAAGGGAACAAAACAAAAAAGAAGAATAATGTTCATGGAGTAGAATAAAAATATAAAAAGAACAAGCATCTGTAGGGGGGCTAGGGAGGGAAGTTCACAGTGGCTGTGGGAGCAGAGTCTCAAGGATATATTGACAGGTAAAAACAAACAAACAATTGCACCTTGGATGAAAGGAGGTAGGTCGCTGACAGTTTACAAACCCAATTACCAGGATGGGGAGGCTGGAATGTCTTGATTGCATTATGGGCAGGTTAGGCAGAGTCCAGCAACGCTGTAGAGCAAGGCATCAGCACAGCAGCTCTGTGATATGCGGCATCGGTCAGAGGCAGGGAGGGGACGTAGGACCATCAAGCTCTTTACCGCTTTCCAGTTCTAGCGGTCATAGAGTAAAGCAACGTGCTTAAGATCAGCACAGGAAAGCAAATGAGGTAAAACACAGCAGCGCTGTGATATGAGGCATCAGTCGGAGGCAGGGGGGAGATGTTAGACCTCAGAGTGCTAGCTGCTTTCCTGAATAGGCGTTCATCAGCTTCAAACATGGGTGACTCCTATGCTCCGCATTAGTACAGGAGAAGCAATACACAGTGCTGCACTGTAGCACTGTGAGAGGCAGCATCGGTCTGAGGCAGGGAGGGTGAGATGGGCCTCAGAAGTGAGGGCTTACCTCGTTCCAGAATTAGCAGTAATCAGCTTCATCATAGGAGCACTCAACCTCCAGTCATATGGGGAGAGGCTCGAGAGCACTGCACCAGTGAAAAATATCAGCGTTGCAAAGCCGGCGGTGATGTGGGGACTCGGCGGTGATCAGCATGGTCTGCTCATTTGGTTTGAAGAAATCCGCTACAAGAACCAGAGTCGAAAGAAGGGCAGCAGTACCCCCGCACCCTCTTTCAACAAGATGGTGGACTCTTTCCTACACCCAACGACCAGTGCCAGCTTTCAGGGAACAGGGGGTGCAATGCAATGACTATTGCATCCAACCACACCGAGGTTGGGATTTTGAATTATGACGGATAAGGATGAGCTACGTTACAAGAGGAGAAGTTCTCGAGCTCTACGCTCATGAAACAACATGGGGAAAAAGCTGGATGCTAGTGAATGTAGCAACACTGCAGGAGTGCAGGCGGTGGTACAGGACTCAGTAGAGTTCATGAGAGACTAGTTGTTTTGAGTGCAGAAAGCTGCAGCAGGATCCTGGGTCGGAAGAAGGGCTGCTGGGTCCCGAGCCCTCTCCCATCAAGATGGTGGGTCCCTTGCTTCGCTTTTCTTTGCCTGCTGATCTGCCCAGATCACGGCAGGCAGGGGGGTGTGCTGCAGCATCACCAGCAATTGAGGTCAGCCCCGCTGAGCTGCAGGGCGCTGGAAGCATAAGCAGGAGTAACTTGCCTGCAGCCCGCCAGAGTTGCACGGGATCAGCATCGGGCATTCACCTTCAGTAAGTCCAGTGATGAGACAGGAGCCTCAAGGTGCCATGAAGAGTCCATACGGGCACTGCTCAGTTAGGAGGCCGATCAGGGAGAACCAAGCAGTGAGTGCAAACAGATGCCTTTGAGGTGGGGCATCAGTGGATGGCCAATGCAGGGACTTACATTAAAAAATTATCCCAAGCCAGGGAGCCTCTTAGCGGCTCGGCCTTCTGATGCCCATCTTGGGTTCTATTTCCAAAGAAAGGGGCATTTACCATTTTCTAAAAAAGGCTAGAGTCCTTCTTTATACTAGCCTCACACAGCTGTTTCCAGGCTTCCTGCCTTACCACTACCTTCCTATTGGCAATGGCTTCAAAGGAGAAGCTGCCTTTGAAGGGCAAATGGAAACACTTAGGGAAGTGGCTGCTCTATTGTCTATTTAGGCAGTCTAGCACTAGGCACAGAGAAGGAGAAGCCAGTTGCCATACTGGTTTTCCAGGGGCATGTAGCCCCTTTGGTAGCCACACCATTGGGTTGTGCTAGGGGTCGCTGGATGCCGAGAGAGGGGTTCTGCCATCTTGGAAGTGGGCAGAATGGTGCATCTTTGTATAGCCAGATGCAACACTTTACAGCAAGTGGTCATCAGGGAGGGAAGGAACCTGATTGCCCTTTGGCTACAAACCGCATCCTGCCCGAGGGAATTTTCTGAGCATAAAAGGTCACCCCTGACACTCCGAACTCAGATCTTGACTGAACTGGAAGAAGAACTGAAGAAGGACTTACCTGCTGCTCAAAGGAATGGGTAAAGAGAGCCTGCACCAGTGTCGACTGTTGCTAAACCTGCTGGCTAGTAAAGGAGAAGAGACAGTGCCTGCTTTGTCCTGCTTGTGGGGAAGTCAACTCCAGAGCCAATTTGAAGCAAGAGACTCCAAAGGTCAGTTGGCTGACCTGTTCACAGCACAGGGCCACAACAGCTGAAGAAGCCTGCTGAGGCAAGTTGGTAGCCCAAATCTTCACTCTGTCACCTCTCGCCGCCGCACAGCACCAGAGACAGGTGCCCGATGCTCAAAGTTGCACCCAAGTCTGCTTGAACCATGAGAGTAGCCGGAGTGCAGCTTGGTTGCCCAGAAGGCAAGTTATAGAGCAATGAAGGATTTGGCTGTGACTGTGATGCCGGGTGACTGATAGCCCCATGGCATTTGGACTTCCACCAGGACCAAGAGGACTTTGAGGGGCTTTGAGTCCTGTGGCTAGGGCCGCCTCATCAAGTTCGTAGACCAAGGAGTAGCTGCAGGAAGAACCTTGTTGACCACATCGCATCCACACCATCCTTGAGCATCTTCAGCATCAGCATCCTGCATTTCTTGCATCAGGACCACTTCCATAGGAACTTATTGCAAAGAGATAAAAGTTCTTGGGACTTCCTGAAGACTGCTTCGTCCTCAAAGGTAACTATTTCTGAGGGCCTTGCTCGTTCCCCTGATTAGCTTCCTTCCAGAGTTGGCCACCTAAAGTAACTCAAAGTAACCGCATTGATCCCTACTCAAAATGTTCTTGAAAAAGGGTCAAAGTGTCAAATTCATTGAATTTGAAAATGGTTGTTTGTGAGTAATTAAAAAGTGCTTATTTACTATACTTTGTAAACTCTATATCTCTGGAACCCTCCAGGGATCTTCTTCATTTTGGTGCCTAAAAATACATAAAAATACACTTTATTTTTGTAAATTGGTGTCGTATTTCTTGAGTGCATGTGTATTCCTTCCTTAATTGCTTTCCTGCTGTTGAAAAGCTTTACAATTGTTCCTTTGGGTAAGCCTTGCTGCTCAGAGCCACAGCTACCCACAGTTGAGCTAGAGGATTTAGAAAACAAAACCTACTGGTTCTAAAGGGGTTGGTGAGTGTATTACACAGTGAGATTTCACAACCTCTCCATATAATACACCCCATTGCCTCACAATGCAATATTATTGTAGATCAATATTGTGAACCTTAATAAAATGATATACAACTGTTACTGGAATATTTGATAATGGAGTTGAATAACAGTGGGTTTGTACTAGGCCTGGGTGTAGTTCGCGGAGTTTCGCTACGCGGAACTCCTCAAAGTGACAAAAAAACTCTGCGGAGTTCCACAAGTGGCCGGGTGCAGTGCGAACTGCCATTTGCACTGATCTTCCTGCCACTCGGGTAGAAATTCTACCCAAGCGGCAGCTCATGCTCGTCAACTTACCCCCAGAGTGGGGAAAAAACTCTGCTGCACTAGGCGAAGCAGAGTTTTCTGCACTCCGCAAGCTCCGCGGAGAGTGGAGTGCAGAAAACTGTGCAAACTCTGCGAACGGAGTGGAGATCACCTCCCAGGCCTTGTTTGTACATCTAATCATGTTAGATCTGTCAGCTGTGTTCTGTATTATTGACATCCACTGCTTTTAGAGTAGGTGTCAAAGGTTGCATCACCCTCGAGGGTTCTTGATTGAGGTGTACCACAGCCTGTGTGATCTTGCCACTGTTATTTCATTTCTAGCTGAGCCCACTTGCCAATAGGTTACAAACACATGGGGTATTTCTTAACCCCTTCGCTGCTAGGCCTTTTCCCTCCTGTGCTAAGCCTTTTTTTGGCTATTTGGGGTAGTTCGCGCTTAGGCCCTTGTAACTTTTTGACCACATAAGTTATCCACGCCAAATTTGCGTCCTTTTCTTCCAACATCACAAGGATTCTTAAGGTACCCAGGGTTTGTGGATTCCCCTTGGAAGGGACCCAGAAATGAGCAAAAATACAGCTGAATTTTGTTTTTTGGGGGAAAAATGGGAAAAAAGTGCTGCAAATGGAAGCATCTGATTTTTTCCCTGCAAATGGTACCAACAAAGGGTTTGTGGGGCCGAAATCACCATTTTCCCAGATTTTAGTGACAAGCAGACTTTTGTCAGAAAACCAACATTTTTTACACAGTTTTGGCATTTTACTGGGACATAGCCTATTTTTGATATTTTTTGTGCTTTCAACCTTTTTCCAGTTAATGGTAGAAATGGGTATGAAAGCAATAATGGATCCTTGAAAGCTATACATTTTAGAAAAGTAGACAAAATTCTAAATTCAGCAAGGGGTCATTTGTGTAGATCCTTCAAGGTTTCTTTATAGAAACTAACAGTTGAATATAGGAAAAATAAAAATTAGTTGAAAAAAACAGCCATTTGTGCCAACGTTTGTACCTGTAACTTCTTCTAATTATGACAGCTGTTTGAAAGCAATATAGCGTTACATCCGCTGGACCTTTCTGGTTGTGGGGATATATAGGAATTGTAGGTTCACCAAGAACCCGACGAACCCAGAGCCAATAACTGAGCAGCATCTTGCAACGGTTTTTTATTATGTACCGGGTATATAGCAATTAATTTGGGAAAATATATACATGGAAAAATCGGTATGAAAGACACCTATGTATTTCTGAAATTGGTACAAAATATAGAGTTTAGAAACAGTACATATTTGCACATTTCCGAAATTGTGAGTACCCATACTAGCATGAGAATTATAGGACATTTTACAAAGTGACTTCTTTTTTACACATTGTCTTTCATTTGTCAGAAATGCATCAAAAGTCAATAGGTAATAACAGTTGCTCTACAATTCTGTGTTACCCTAAGTCTCCCGATAAAAATGTTACCTCACTTGTATGGGTAGGCCTAGTGCCCGCGACAGGAAACGGCTCAAAACGCAACGTGGACACACTTTATTTTTACAGTGAAAACTTACCTTTTTTTTGCAAAGTGCCTAGCTGTAGATTTTAAACCCTAGCTCTGCCAGCACCTAGGGAAACCTAGCAAACCTATACATTTTTGAAAACTAAACACCCAGGGCAATCCAGGAAGGGGTGACTTGTCTGGCTCTCACCAGGCTCTGTTACCCAGAATCCCTTGCAAACCTCAAAATTTGTTTAAAAAAACACATTTTCCTTACATTTCTTTGGTGGAGAGTTCTGGAATCTGCGTGGATCCACAAAATTCCACCCACCCCCCATTCCCTAAAGTCTTCCAAGAAAAATGGTACCTCACTTGTGTGGGTAGGCCTAGTGCCCACAACAGGAAATGGCCCAAAACGCAACGTGGACACACCACATTTTCACAGTGAAAATGGACCCTTTTTTTGCAAAGTGCCTAGCTGTAGATTTTGAACCCTAGCTCTGACAGCACCTAAGGAAAGCTAGAAAACCTATACATTTTTGAAAACTAGACACCCAGGGGGATCCAGGATGGGGTGACTTGTCTGGCTCTCACCAGGTTCTGTTACCCAGAATCCCTTGCAAACCTCAAAATATGTAGAATAAAACACATTTTCCTCACATTTCTGTGGTGGAAAGTTCTGGAATCTGCGTGGATCCACAAAATTCCACCCACCCCGCATTCCCCAAAGTCTTCAGAGAAAAATGGTATCTCACTTGTGTGGGTAGGCCTAGTGCCCGCGACAGGAAATGGCCCAAAACGCAACGTGGACACACCACATTTTCACAGTGAAAACGGACCCTTTTTTTGCAAAGTGCCTAGCTGTAGATTTTGAACCCTAGCTCTGCCAGCACCTAGGGAAACCTAGCAAACCTATACATTTTTGAAAACTAGATACCCAGGGAAATTCAGGATGTGGTGACTTGTCTGGCTCTCACCAGGTTCTGTTACCCAGAATCCCTTGCAAATCTCAAACTTTGTAAAAAAAAAAACATTTTTCTCAAATTTCTGTGGTGGAAAGTTCTGGAATCTGAGTGGATACACAAAATTCCACCCAGCCCACATTCCCCAAAGTCTTCCAAGAAAAATGGTACCTCACTTGTGTGGGTAGGCCTAGTGCCCACGACAGGAAACGGCCCAAAACGCAATGTGGACACACCACATTTTCACAGTGAAAACGGACCCTTTTTTTGCAAAGTGCCTAGCTGTAGATTTTGAACCCTAGCTCTGCCGGCACCTAGGGAAACCTAGCAGCCCTATACATTTTTTAAATTTAGAAACCCAGGGGAATCCAGGATGGGGTGACATGTCTGGCTCTCACCAGGTTCTGTTACCCAGAATCCCTTGCAAACCTCAAAATTTGTAAAAAAAAACACATTTTCCTCACATTTCTGTGGTGGAAAGTTATGGAATCTGTGTGGATCCACAAAATTCCAACCACCCTGCATTTCCCAAAGTCTTCCAAGAAAAATGGTACCTCACTTGTGTGGGTAGGCCTAGTGCCCGTGACAGGAAACGGCCCAACGCAACGTGGACACACCACATGTTCACAGTGAAAACGGCCCTTTTTTTTGCAAAGTGCCTAGCTGTAGATTTTGAACCCTAGCTCTGCCGGCACATAGGGAAACCTAGAAAACCTATACATTTTGAAGGCTAGACACCCAGGGGAATCCAGGATGGGGTGACTTGTCTGGCTCTCACCAGGTTCTGTTACCCAGAATCCCTTGCAAACCTCAAAATTTGTCAAACAAAACACATTTTCCTCACATTTCTTTGGTGGAAAGTTTTGGAATCTGTGTGGATCCACAAAATTCCACCCACCACGCATTCCCCAAAGTCTTCTGAGAACAATGGTACCTCACTTGTGTGGGTGGGTCAAGTACCCGCGACACGCAAGGGCCCAAAACCTATTGAGGTAACATCAAAATTACCTATCACAAAACAACCTGGTTTTGCAAGGGGGGGTCCCATGAGTTTTTGGCCCCGGGCTCGGCAGCCATCTAGGGAAACCTACCAATCCCACACATTTCTGTAAACTAGACACCCAGGGGAGTCCAGCAAGGTATGGCTTGCATGGGTCCCCCAACATTTCCCTACCCAGAATCCCCTGCAAACCTCAAATTTAGCTGAAAAAAATCCCTTTTTTCTCAAATTTCTGTGTGGGAAAGTTCTGGAATCTGCGTGGATCCGCAAATTTCCTATCACCCAGCGTTCCCCCAGGGCTCCCAATAACAATGGTACCTCACTTTCATGGGTGGGTCAAGTACCCGCGACAGGCAAGGGCCCAAAACATATTGAGGAGACATCAAAATGCCCTAACTCAAAACAACCTTGTTTTGCAAGGGGAGTCACCTGGGTTTTTGGCCCCGAGCTCGGCGGCCATCTTGGGAAACCTACCAAACCCACACATTTCTGAAAACTAGACACCCGGGGAAGTCCAGCGAGGTATAGCTTGTGTGGATCCCCCAAAGTTTTCCTACCCAGAATGCCCTGCAAACCTCAAATTTAGCTGAAAAAACACTTTTTTCTCAAATTTCTGTGTGGGAAAGTTCTGAAATCTATGTGGATCCACAAATTTCCTACCACCCAGCGTTCCCCCAGGTCTCCCAATAAAAATGATACCTCACTCGCGTGGGTGGGTCAAGTACCCACGACAGGCAAGGGCCCAAAACGTATTGAGGAGTCATCAAAATTACATATCACAAAACAACCTCGTTTTGCAAAGGGGGTCACCTGTTTTTTGGCCCCGGGCTCGGTGGCCATCTTAGGAAACTACCAAACCCACACATTTATGAAAACTAGACACCCAGGGGAGTCCAGCGAGGTATGGCTTGCATGGATCCCCCAACGTTTTCCAACCCAGAATGCCCTGCAAACCTCAAATTTAGCTGAAAAAAATCACTTTTTCCTCAAATTTCTGTGTGGGAAAGTTCTAGAATATACGTGGATCCACAAATTTCCTACCACCCAGCGTTCCCCTAGGTCTCTCAATAAAAATTATACCTCACTCGCGTGGATGGGTCAAGTACCCGTGACGTGCAAGGGCCCAAAACGTATTGAGGAGACATCAAAATTACCTATCACAAAACAACCTGGTTTTGCAAGGGGGTCACCTGGGCTTTTGGACCCGGGCTCGGCGGCCATCTTGGGAAACTACGAAACCCACACATTTCTGAAAACTAGACACCCGGGGGAGTCCAGCGAGGTATGGCTTGCGTGGATCCCCCAACGTTTTCCTACCCAGAATGCCCTGCAAACCTCAAATTTATCTGTAAAAACCACATTTTCCACATATTTTTGTGTGGAATCACCGTGCCGGCACAAATGTCCTACCCCACAGCATTCCCCTCAGTCTCCCGAGGAAAATGATACCTCACTTGTGTGGGTGGGGCAAGGGCCTGTGACTGGGAAGAGCCCCAAATAAGGGATTAAGGGTGTAGCACCGAGAATTCTAAGCGCTACATTCTTAAAAAAATAAGTTTTTAGCCAATTCTGCATTGGACACCCACACAAGTGAGGTATCCCTGGTGTCTAGTGGGTGGATCCCTGCTTGGGGATCGCCCTCCTGGGGCAATCCCCAAGCAGGGATCCACTGGGGGTGGGGTACCATTGGAAAGGGGAGACTCTCCCCTTTCCAATGATACCTCTCCCATCTTTCTAAGTGCTCAGGGGGCTGAGATAGCCCCCTGAGCACATAGAAAGTGAAACTGAAATGAGCCTAAAGGCTCATTTCAGTTTCGGTTTCTATGAAATGACATCAGCGCGACGTGCGCGCTGATCGTCATTTCACAGAAACGAGGGGGGCCTCGGGAGCTGGGGAAGCTCTTCCCCAGCTCCTGAGGCTTTAGGGGAGAAAAAGAAATCCCTCTGGTGCCTGCACCAGAGGGATTTCCAGTGCCATGTGCCAGGACAGCCGGGAGCCGTCCTGCGCACACGAGCACCGTGGCGCACGACGGCAATCGGCCGTCGTGGGCACAGAAGGGATTAAAGGTACTTTATAGTTAGTTCGACATTTCATTCATACAAAACCAAAGAAATTTGGCCGTTATAGTTAGTTGAGCTAACTATATCTTGCGCCCCCACAATGCACTGCTGATGATGTCACATATTACATCACTCATGACATGATCAGTGACATCACTGATGGCATCTTAAATGACATCACTGATGATATCATCCACTTAATATCTGATGCGACTCCTAACACCCTAATATAACCTTTCATACACCACTCTGAAATACAGACTACCATTCTCGAAACCATAGACACACCAATACCAGCACGTACATACCCACTCACTCATTCATAGGTCTACACACATACACTCACTCACCGATACAGTCACTCATACACACAGTCACTCATCAATACAGTAGGCTGATGTATGCACTCATACACCCATACAGACACTCACACACCGCCACTCACCCATAGAGTTACTCACACACCTAGTCAGACACCCAAAGAGTCAATCACACTGCCATTTACTCACCTATACAGTTATACACACACCACCTCACTTATTCATACAGATACTAACACATACTTACTCTCTAATACAATCACTGACACAAGCACACACTCATCCATACAGCCACTCTCACAATTACTCACTCTCACATACAGCCACTTATATACTCCAACACGCACATATACTGCCTTTCACATATGCAGTTACTCACCCATATACCACTGAGACATCCATTCACTCACTCACCAACACAGCCATACGCACACTCACTAACCCATACAGCCTCTCGCAGATGCACTCATCTACCCATACACCCTGTGAATTACCCACTCACACATCCATGCAGAAAGTCACTCATGTAGCTACTCACCAACCCATGCTGCCACTTACACAACAACTGACAGACTGATACAGACATTCTCACACATTAGTTGCTAACCTATACATTCACTGAGACATGTATAATCACTCACTTATACAGTCAGTAATGCATCCACTGAATCATCCATACAGACGCTCATATGCCCATTCATTCTTCATTACACCTTGGTGTATATATATATAAAGTCTCGGCGTATTGTGGTCCGTACCTGGGTGGTCCCATTGCATGAAGGTGGTGGGCCAGGATCGTGCAATTTACATTTAAATTCATCCGAATAACAGCTGATTCCGGATATACGGACCCTCTCTCTGAAAGTGGCGTGGTTACGTTCAGCCAACATCGCACAAGTGAAGGACCTTACCCGGAAGGAGTAAAGTTTGGCTGCGCCCTCCGTTTTCGCTGTAAAAGTATATCGGAATTCATCTGTTCCAGTGAAGAAGCTGCGGAGCCCGAGTGGTCGGAGGACTCGAGGGACCGGGAGTTTTAAGCTGGTAAGAAGAGCCGACACAAACTTTATTATTAACGGGTAGAGAGATTTGATGCTCAAGATATCGTTGCTGCAAGATTGACAGCTAGCACTTCTTGTTCCACAATAGTTCCACAATAGTTTGGATATCAACCTCTACTATGTCTTCCAACGATGCGCTGCGTGACCGTGAGGCAGCAGCTGAGGCGCTATTTTTGAATTTGCCGGATATCAACAATGAACACACAGGACAAACGAGCAGTACAAGCAATAATGATGCAAAAACATTATTACGGACATTAGAAAAACTGCTAAAAACGGAACTCACTAAATGGTGGGAAAAAAAGTCACTCGAAAAGTATTGAGACGCTGATAGAGTACCAAGAGGTTTAAGGGTATTAATTGCACCAACATTTGAGAACCCAACCCCGCCATGCTAAAAGAGTGGGCGCAGAACAATTTACAAGCATCTATGAACATGGTCACTATTTTGATAAAGTATGCGGAGATTGATCGGGACAACATACGAAAAGAAATAGACAGAGTCAATGGCTTGTTGGATGGCATCGAACAAAAGGAAGTGGTGGCAAAAGGATGGGCTGACACCGAAGCAAGAATGAAAAAACATGAAGATGTGATCAAAGCACGAAAGATTTTCAAATTTGCCCGAGATAAAAATGATTATGCCACAGGAAGAGTATTTACATTTTCTCGGAAGTTTGATACCTTTAAAAGACAAGCATTAACCAACAAAATACCTGAAGCCCTACCTTCATCATCACGTGACACTGTTACAATCAATGAAGACTCTGATGCTAGCTCACTCACTACGAATAGTGATCCTGATGATAGCAGGCCAACAACTTCCGGCGTATATGAAATGGGAGAAATGAAGCTAACACCCGCTGAAGAATGGAATTTTTTGCGCCAGGACTGGAGGTAGACCTTACGCCCCCGGAACCCTCAAACAAAACAAGGCGAGGAAGGAATAAATGCAGGAGCGAGAGGCGGAGGAAACATAAGCAGCAATACCAACAGAGGAGCGATATCAAAGAAGTGGAGGCGCTAACCAAATCAGAGGACAACACTGTAATCAATCTAACAGAGACTGTACTTACTATGGCGGAAATGCAACTTCTATCCTTAGGCCTGACTTATTGTCCGGAAAGCAACTTTGCATACAATCAATCTAGAATTGATGTATTTAAATTCATCCGCAAGTTAAAACTAAAGAAGTTTTACCAACTAAATAAGACCATTACAAAGGCGGATGAACATACCACACTTGGAGAGGATGGTAGTAATCTACAGGCTAAAGACATCCTCACTCTCCGGTTATTACACTCGATGGCCAATAAAGACAGCAATTCCGCTACTTCCACACAACAAGATCTAGCTGAGGAGGGCATCAATATTTGCAAAGCTGCAAGCATTCCTTTCCGTCCTCCATCCACTTTCTTTCCATTAATGCCTAAAGATGCCATTGATGTCTTCAGCGATAGAGTGGTGGAAGAACTAAAACAACTCAATAGTTCTATTAATTAGAAGAAGCGTCGGAGAAACCACACACAAACACAATATTTTGCTCTCATGAAAAAATTAGGAGATGACCATGACAACGTTGTCAATAAGGCTGACAAGGGTGGAAACATTGTTTTGTGGCCAAAAACCAATATATAGAGGAGGCTAACAGACACTTGTCTGATTCAACATGCTATAAGAAAGCCTCTACACAAGATCTGCGGTCAGTAAAGGACAAAGTGTTTCAACATCTTTCACAGCGTAAAAGGCAAGGGTTGTTAACTAAAAATGAATTCAATTTGTTTTACAACGAACATCCCATTACCCCTAACCTTTACTTTATAACCAAAGTACACAAAAATGTTTCTCCTGTTCCTGGTAGACCTATCATCTCGGCGAGAAAAGTATTTTGGAATCAATTTCTATATATGTGGATTATTTCTTACAGGATCATATGATTAAATTACCCTCCTTTATCAAGGACACTGGAGACTTTTTAAGAAAAATCGATAATATTGAATGGCACCAAGATTATTTGCAGATTGTAATGGACATTACATCACTTTATACAAGTATCCATCATGCTGACGGACTGGTTGCAGTAAAACATTATCTTGACAATAGATCAATTCATCTGTATGAGCATAATTGTATGATTTTAAAAATGATTGAGTTGTGCCTTGAGAATAACTTTTTTCTATTCAACAAGGAGGTATATCAGCAGCTAAGAGGGGTAGTGATGGGGGCGTGCTTCTCCCCCAGCTACGCATGTTTACATGTTGGCTGGTGGGAGGAGCATGCCCTCGGATCGCACCATAAGAGCGTTTGGGATTCTCATGTGAGACAATTCCGTCGGTACATCGATGATGTTTTCATCATATGGGAGGGTACCAAAGAGTCAGCTAAAGCTTTTGTAACATTGGTCAATAACAATGAGCTCAATCTAAGATTTACAGCAGAAATCAGCAATAAAAGTGTTGAGTTTTTAGATGTCGAGGTTTACATCAGTGAGGGGAAGATTCAGACTAAATTACATCGGAAGAATAATGCGGGGAACTCGATTCTCCACGCCACTAGCTCGCACCCTTGACATTTAATACACAGTATACCGTATGACGAATTTTTACGAATTCGCCGTATTTGCAGCTCGGATGACGATCTGATACAATGTCAACAGGAAGCATTAGATCGATTCCTGGTTCGAGGTTACAAATGATCTGACTTACAAAAAGCCCTTGTCAAAGCAAACTCACAGTCTAGAGAGGCGTGTTTAGTAACCAAAGGTGACAGAACAGCAGATCAAACATCTCAGGTAGAGTCAGACGAGAACAACATACAGTCGACAAGATTGGTCACTACTTTCATTAAACAAGAAAAAAAGATCCGCAATATTATCTATTCACAGTGGCTCATTGTCCTTACTGACATAACTTTGAAACCTAGTCTACTGGCATTACCTTCTATCACTTTTGGGAGAGCTCCCTCTATGAGGGATGCCCTAGTGAAAATTAGCCCTGAAGTCACTTTGACACAAACCTGGCTATCCAAACCGGGCTTTTTTAAGTGCAGGTCTTGTCTTGCCTGTAAGTTTGGCGCCAATATATCTGAATACAAGACTGCTTTTAGTTTGACACCCATTCCCATACAAGAGCATTATACGTGCCGTACTGATTACGCTGTGTACATCCTAGAATGCACATGCGGGTTGAAATATGTAGGCAGTACCAAGCTCCCAGTATTTAACAGAATCCTGCAACATCTGAGGGCCATAATTAATTCAGATCCCAACTACCCCGTAGCCCGACATTTTAAGCTGGTGCACCAGAATAATGTGAATGAGTTAAAATATTCTGTAATAGGGGCTGTCCCCATATCTAGATGAGGAGGCAATAGAGAAAGAAAACTACACCAACTCGAATCACATTTCATTTTAGCTTTAGACACCAAGATGCCTAACGGCCTGAATACAAGTGAGGACCTACACAATTTCCTCTAGATTTTGGTGTGTGCAGCAATCAGTATTTAGGCACTCAATTTGCATGTCTGTCAACACTGGTCTTAATCTTTCTCGATTGTTGGCCGTTGTAATACTCCAGAGCATAAGAGTTTTGTTGAACTGATATAGCATGCCCTGGTACATTTCTCTACAGAGGTCATCTGAAATTTGAAATTTTGATCCACATTTTGCATCAGTTATGTGAGAACTTAGTTGAATAGGCACTGGCCGACATAAGTATGATGTCCCCGTTTTGGTACTCATTAACCCATGTTCTTGTCCCACAGTTGTTCTAGCACTTGCACTTTATTTATTTCCATTTGTGTCCGGGCATCTAATATCGCCTCTGGGCAGCCTCATTAGCTGAATATATATCTTTTAAAAATCATGGTGTATGGGTTTTACAACACTGGATTTGCACGTTAGGTTAGGTATCATTGAAGCACTGCACTTTACAGACGAATGTACTATCTTGGGAAAAAAAGGATTATGAAAATAAAACATGTCATAGTAGCAGGCAGGATATGGTTGCTGTTATTAAAGAAAAACCAGTTGCAAATTAGACTTGTTCATGAAATATAAATTCCAAAGAGTATGTAGTTCTTGAGTACTGGCATGAGCATTAGCACTCAAATAAGCACTAGCACTTTAATATGAGTCAAATGTCTGCAATTATAGTTGATGATATTAAAGCTTTTAATGAACGTATTATATCTTACAAATCCTGCACTGCGAACATTCCTTGAATGAATATCAATTTGTATATCAACAGCAAGATGTTTATTTTTCTATTATCGTTGTATATATCGGATTACATATAACGTATTAGGCAAATATCTAGAACTATGATGCATTACGAAACTGTTGGTAGTCTTTTGTCTGTATTTATTAACTTTGCCTGCGTGTTTTTGAAACCGATAGGGCATGTACACTACTTAATGGTCAATTGTCAGCGGCGTGTCATGTGATCAAGATTACGTTCCTGCGATCGAAACGCGTCATGGCGGGTATTTGCCTGTTTTAACACTGAGGTCTATGGAACCAATTAAAGCACTTTTGAACAAGCAACTCTAAAGTCTTGGCGTATTGTGGTCCGTACCTGGGTGGTCCCATCGTGTGAAGGTGGTGGGCCAGGATCGTGCAATTAATATATATATATATATATATATATAATTTTTTTTTAACCTAAACCAAAGCACTGAGGAAGGCTCGAAATGCCGAAATGCATTTGCTGTTGATAGCGTTAAATAAATACTTGAATACCCTGTGAGTGCTTCTTACCTGTGAAAAAGTTGTTGTGGAACACGCGATTCCTACCCTCACGCAAGGAAGCACCCGTTTTGGAGTTCGGCAGTGGCGTTGGTGGGAAACCGGGAGATATATATATATATATATATATATATATATATGTAACATTCTTAAACTTTTTAGAAACACTCACAGTCATTGGATAATGTCATCAGTGATGTAATTTATGATGTCGCTGACCATGTCAGGAGTGAAATGTCAGCCTAACTATAACATCCCTGAAACCTGTGGCTTTTTCAGTAAATTTCTAAGGTTTTTTAAATGCTAATTTCTAACTATAACGTCGCTGAAACCTGTGTTTTTTTCAGTGCATTTCTAAGGTTTTTTAAATGCTAATTTCTAACTATAACGTCCGTGAAACCTGTGGTTTTTTCTGTGAATTTCTAAGGTATTTTAAATGCTAATTCCTACCTATAATGCCCCTGAAAGCTGTGGTTTGTTCAGTGAATGTCTAGGTTTTTTTTAACTAGCAGTCACGTTTGCAGAGTGGTGGAGAAAGGGTTCTGGGCATCCGATCACCTCTCAGGAATTCTGTTTCGTAGGACTTACAGGAGGTACCAGGCGGGCTTCTTGGCCCCCAAGGTCCCTCTGCAGTAAAGTGGACTTCATCTCCCAACCAGTATTGCACCAGTAGGCGCGTTTGCAGAGTAGTGGACAAAGGGGGCGTGGCCTCCGAAGACCTCTGAGCAATCCCACTGTGTGGGACTAACTGGAGGTAACAAGAGGGGTAGTTGGCCCCCCCAAGGGCGTTTTTGGGGGCAACTACCCCTCCTATTACCTCCAGTAAGTCCCACACAGCAGGATTGATGAGTTATGATAGCAAGCCATGCCCCCTTTGTCCACCACTCTGCAAGCACACTTCCTGGCATGCTCTTGGTTGGGGGATGAAGTCCCCTTCGCTGCTAGGGGTCCTTAAGGGCCAGCTAGCCTACCTGTTACCTCCAGTAAGCCCCACACAGTGGGATTTCCAAAAGGTGGTCGCAGGCCCGGCTCCCTTTCTCCAACTCTCCACAAACGTGCCTCCTGGCGTGCTCTTGGTTGGAGGATGAAGTCCCCTTGCCTCTTGAGGGTCCCTGGGGGCCAACTAGCTCTCCTGTTACCTCCAGTAAGCCCCACACAGCTAGATTACTAGGAGCTGGTCCGAGGCCACGCTCCCTGTCTCCACCACTCTGTAAACGTGCCTCCAGGCGCACTGCTGCTTGGGGGATGAAGTCCACTTTGGTCCTTAG
This sequence comes from Calotriton arnoldi, assembly GCA_963921515.1. Classification (NCBI taxonomy): domain Eukaryota; kingdom Metazoa; phylum Chordata; class Amphibia; order Caudata; family Salamandridae; genus Calotriton; species Calotriton arnoldi. The sequence continues at coordinate 435,384 of CAWUFW010008392.1, forward strand.
ATCCTCAGGACACAAGGGGACCTCATCCCCCCACCAGCAGTGCACCAAGAGGCGCGTTTGCAGAGTGGTGTAAAAAGGGGTGTGGCCTTCGACCACCTCTTATCAATCCCACTGTTTTGGGGCTTACTAGAGGTACCTTGTGGGCTAGTTGGCCCCTAAGGACCCTCAGCAGTGGTGGGGACTTCATCCCCCAAGCAAGAGCGTGCCAGGAGGTGAGTTTGCAGAGTAGTGGAGAAAGGGGGCCGGGCCTCCGGAGAGTTGCCAGTTCATGTATTTCTTTTTTTATTTAGCGAAGGGGGATGTCTGGCCCCCCTTTCCTTGGTGCTTTTGGGTCCCGGGGACCCCATCCCCCGGGGCCAAACCCATTTTTGAAATGTTGTATTCAATTAAAAAGGAGGGGGGCTACGCGGCCCCCCTGCCGAGACCAATTTCAGCAACGGGGACCCCATCCCCTGGGACTATACCAATGTTTTAATTATAATTGATTGAGGGAGGGGTGCCGTGCGCCCCCCCTCCCCAGGCTGATTTCAGCCCCAGGGACCCCATCCCACAAGGCCCGGCCAATTTTGTTTTTTTGTTTTAAGGGAGGGGGGCCGAGTGGCCCCCCTTCCCCAGGCTATTTTTGGGCCCGGGGGCCCCATCCCCTGGGGCTTGGCCATTTATTTTTCTTTTATTTAATTTAAAGGAGGGGGCTGCATGCCCCCCCCCTCCCCAGGCCTATTTCAACCCCGGGGACCCCCTCCCCGGGGCCTGGCAATTTAAAAAAAACAAAAAACAAGGGAGGGGGCCGAGTGGTTCCCCTCCTGGGCCATTTTCAGCCCCTGAGACCCACTCCCCGGGGCTTGGCTTCTCGTTGGGGACCACAGGGGAGCCTCAAGGCCCCTGCAGTCCCCAGGGCCATTTATGGCTCCTGGAGGGGGCCACTTGGCCCCCCTCCAACAATACTAAAGTCCCGGGGAGGGGCTTGAACCCCCCACACATTATTTCAGCATAGCCCCAGGGAGATGGCAGTCCCTGGGGCTGTGTGGGGGGCAGGAGCCCCCCCACCTAATTAGTATATAGCCCTGGGTAGGTGGTGGTCCCCAGGGCTGCGTGGGGCAGGAGCCCCTCACGCATTTTTTAAAAGCCCCGGGACTGTGGGAGGCCCACATGGCTCCCCCGCACTTAATAAACATAGTCCCGGTGAGGTGGCAGTCCCTAGGGCTGTGGGAGCCCCTGTCAGGCCCTGCATATCTAATTACAACTGCCCCCAAGACCTGGCCCACCCGGGGGCTTAAAAGAAACGAAGCACGGGATACCGCGCTTCATTTTTTAAAATGTTTTCAGCGGGATTCGCGGACCCTATGTGACTCCCACCAAATTCTTTTTTTTTAATTATTCTTTTTGGGCCCTGGGCAGGCCTAGGGGGTCAGGGTGTTTCTACCCTGGCCCCTTTCCTTGTTTTTTATAGTTTTTTTACCTTTTTTCTTGTGACTCGGTTCAACCGAGTCTCAAGATGGCTGCCAACACTTCCTGGTTTGCAGTGTTGGCAGCCAAATAGATCGCAGGCTCCAGATATATGGATATCTGAGAAATGCTCAAACTTTTCAGGAACTACTGAACAGATTTACACCATTTTATTATAAGCATGCTTTTTGAACCAAGAGCTACCTTTTTGCCAAATTTGGTGCAATTCCGTTCACCAATTCGGGCTGTAGCCGTGTCTAAAGTTTCCTATGGAAATTAACATGGAGAAAATGCATTTTGGGACCCCCCCTTTTTCTCAATCCCCGCTTAATGAATCACCCCGAAGCTTTCAACACAACAGCTGAAGTGAGTGGGCCATTAGTTTTAAACATTTCGTGAAGATTCATCAAACGGCGCCAAAGATATTGGCAAAAGAAAAAACGCTTTTTGAATAGAAAGAAGGTCCTAACTATGACTACCTACGGGCGACCGCAAGTATATATGTATATATATATATATATTACCTACTGGCGGTCGCCAGTAGGTAGTTATAGTTAGGATCTCGTTTCTATTCAAATAGCGTTTTTTCTTTTCCCAATATCTTTTGTGTCGTTTGACGAATCTTCGCGAAATTTTCAAAACTAATGGCCCGCTCAGGTCAGCTTCTGTCTTGGAAGTTTTGGGGTGATTCGTCAAGCGAGGGCCTAGAAAAAAGGGGGGTCCCAAAACACGTTTTCCCCATGTTAATTTCCATTGGAAAAATTGGAACAGGCTACAGCCCGAACTACAGAACGGAATTACACCAAATTTGGCAAAAAGGTAGTCCTTGGTTCTGAAAGAGTCCTTTTTGTTAAATGGTGTAAATTCGTTCAGTAGTTCCTGAGAAATAAGAAAAAGAAAAATTTCGATATCTGAGCACCGAGGAGGGTTCGCAAACCATCCCGGGCATGAGCTTCACTCTGATTGGCTGCCAACACTCCAAACCAGGAAGTGTTGGCAGCCATCTTGTGACTTGGTAGAACCGAGTCACAAGAAAACAGTAAAACATAGATAAAAAACAAGAAAAGGGGGCAGGGTAGAAACACCCTGACCCCCTAGGCCTGCTCAGGGGGTCCCACAAGGACCCCCAAGGCCAAAAAAAGCATTTTGTTTTAATAATTTCGGCGGAAATCGCGATGGGGTCGCGAATCCCGCCAAAATTATAAAAAAAAACAAAGCGCAGGCTCCCGCGCTTTGTTTTCAAACAGCCCCCGGGTGGGCCAGGTCCCGGGGGCACTGCCAATTAATTAGTGGCGGCCCTTGGGGGCCCCTGCAGCCCTGGGGACTGCCACCTCCCCGGGCTGTGAAAAAAATGCGTGGGGGGGTCCCAATCCCCCCACGCTGCCGGGACCACCACCTCCCGGGGCTCTTTTTAAAAAAAAAACCTATGTGGGGGGCTCGAGCCTCACATGCCCCGGGACCACTACCTCCCGGGGCACTAAATATGGAAATGTGGGGGTCCGTTACGGACCCCCGAGCCCCTGGGACCACCACCTCCCTGGGGCTTTGTACTGGTAGGGAGGGGGGCCGCGCGGCCCCCCTCCTGGAGCCCTTGATGGCCCTGGGGACCACCACCCCCCAGGGCCGGCTCCTGCAGTGTCCCGGGGTGCCCACTCCTGGGGTGCCCACTGGGGATGGGGTCCCCAGGGCCTAAAAATTAGAAAAAGAAGGGGGGCCACACAGCCCCCCTTCTAAAAAATGTTGTTGTTTTTTTAAACGGCTTCGCGCCGGAGGCCCCGCCCCCTCAGTGCATTACTCTGCAAACGCGCCCCGTGGCGCATTGTAAGTTGGGGAATTAATTCCCCTTGAATACTGGGGGTCCCTGGGGGCCAACTAGCCCACCAGGTACCTCCATTATGCGCCACAGGGCTGCGTTGCAGAGAGGTGGTCCGAGGCCACACCCCTTTTTACACCTCTCTGCAATGCAGCTCTGTGGCGCTTACTGGAGATACCTGGTGGGCTAGTTGGACCCCAGGGACCCTCAGGATTCAAGGGGACTTAGTCCCCCAACTTAAAACGCACCACGGGGCGCGTTTGCACAGTGGTGAAGGCAGGGGGCGGGCCCTGATGTGACAAGTGTGCAAACGCTCTCTGTGGCACGTTTTAAGTTGGGGGATTAAGTCCCCTTGAATCCTGAGGGTCCCTGGGGGCAAACTAGCCCACCAGGCACCTTCAGTAAGCACAACAGAGTTGCGTTGCAGAGGTGTAAGAAGGGGCGTGGCTTCGGACCTCCTCTCTGCAACGCAGCTCTGTGGCGCTTACTGGAGGTACCTGGTGGGCTAGTTGGCCCCCAGGGACCCTCAGGATTCAAGGGGACTTAATCCCTGAACTTACAACGTGCTAGGGGGAACGTTTGCACAATGGTGCAGGGAGGGGGCGGCACTGATATAAGAAGTTAGCAATCCTGCTGTGTGGGACTTTCTGGTGGTAATAAAAGGGTTAGTTGGCCCCCAAGGTTGATGTTGGGGGCTAACTACTTCTCCTGTTACCTCCAGTAAATCCCACACAGTGGGATTGCTAAGAGGTGTTTCGGCGGCCATGCTCACCTTTCTCCACCACTCTGGAAACGCAACTGGTATGTTATAGTTAGAAATCAGCATTTAAAAAACCTTTGAAATTCACTGAAAAAACCATAGGTTTCAGGGACGTTATAGTTAGAAATTAGCATTTAAAAAACCATTGAAATTCACTGAAAAAACCATAGGTTTCAGGGATGTTATAGTTAGTTGGACATTTCACTCGTACAAAACCAGAGAAATTCAGCCGTTATAGTTCGTTCAGCTAACTATAACTCGCGCCCCCGCAATGCACTGCTCATTACATCACATATTACAGCATTCATGACATGGTCAGTGACATCACTGATGACATCACTGATGACATCATCCACGTGATAATCTGATGCACCTCCTCACACTCTAATATAACCTTTGATACACCCACTTTAAAATACAGACTACCGTTTTCGAAACCATCAACACACCAAGACCAGTTACTACATACGCACTCACTGATTCCTAGTTCTACACACACATCCACTCATTCACCCATACAATCACTCATACATGCAGTCACTCATCAATACAACACTATCATATGCACTCATACACCTATACAGACACTCACACACTGCCACTCATCCATGGAGTTACTCACACACCTAGTCAGTCATGCAAAGAATCAATCACACTCCCATTTACTCACCTATACAGTTATACACACACCACCTCACTTATTCATACAGATAGTAACGCATACTTACTCTCTTATATAATCACTGATACAAGTACACACTCATCCATACAGCCACCCTCAAAATCACTGACTCTCACGTATAGTCATTTATATACTCCAACTCTCACATACACTGCCTTTTGCATATGTAGTTACTTAGACATGTACCACTGAGACATCCATTCACTCACCAACACATCCATACTCACACTCACCCACCCATACAGCTATTTCCACATGCACTCTTGAACCCATACACCCAGTGAATCAACCACTCAAACATCTATGCACAGAGTCACACACCTCCCACCCACCCACACACACACTCAGTCTCCCATACAAATACTCAGGCAACCAATCAATAACCCATATAGACACTCATGTAGCTACTGACCAACCCATGCAGCAGCTTACACAACAACAGACAGAGTGATACAGACATTCACACACTTTAGTCACTAACCCATGCATTGAGTAAGACACATTTAATCACTCACTTATACAGTCACGCACCTACTAAATCCTCCATCCAGACACTTATACACCCACTCATTCTTCAATACACCTTGGCATATACATAAAACATATTTAAACTTTACAGAAACACACAGTCACTGGATGATGTCATCAGTGATGTCATTTGAGATGTCATCAGTGATGTCATCAGTGATGTCACTGACCATGTCATGAATGATGTAATATGTGACATCATGAGCAGTGCATTGCGGGCGCGAGTTATAGTTAGCTGAACTAACTATAACAGCGGAATTTCTCAGGTTTTGTACGAGTGAAATGTCCAACTAACTATAACGTCCCTGAAACCTATGGTTTTTTCAGTGAATATACATATATATATATATATATATATATATATATATATCTACACACAATTTCCTCGCTTTAAAGAGCCCCAGAACCTGGCAGGGCGGCTTCATCGAAAGATTTCGAAAGATTTCATTTAACTGCATTCTTGTTAGTTCGTTTTGGATATTTTTAAACTGCAGTTCATAATGTCATTAATTATGTGAGAAAATGTGCAAAATAAATCAGTGCTGTAAACTTGCCTCGTGCAATGTCATTCTCTAAGTGCATGCTTGAATTCGTTAAACACCAGCAAGCAGAATGAAATATTCTGCTCGCATCCCTTGCCCACCTCTTCTTGCAATTTCTCCTGGGCACAATCCCGTGTTTTTTGTAGAAGGGGGCAGGCGGGTCAGGCTCCTCTCCATGAATCAACATGCAATTTCCTCGTTTTAAATAGCCCCAGACCCTGGCAGGGCAGCTACATCGAGCAGGAACGAAGAATCCTGCTTTTTATCCAAACATATTCCTACACCAGAAATATGACGACTCCAGTGCAAAGGGAACTTCAGCATGTATTTCAAACATTGGAGACAGACAGGCAGGCAGTCCACCATTAATCACTTGCCAATAATCCTTACGCATTTCAGCTTTTCCACAAGCCTTGATCACAGGTAGGCATTTCATCAAACTGATAGAAGGGTCACGTGCTTATTTAGCATGGGTCAGACTACCGGATTGGTTGTAGTGCACCAATGACTGTGTCCGTGTTTGATGAGCACATTTTCAAACTTTCGAAAGATTTCATTTAACTGCATTCTTTTTAGTTCGTTTTGGATATTTTTAAACTGCAGTTCATAATGTCATTCATTATGTGAGAAAATGTGCAAATTATATCAGTGCTGTAAACTTGCCTCGTGCAATTTCATTCTCCAAGTGCATGCTTATATGTGTATATATATATCTATTTATACCACATTGTGGTGTAACATATATTTATATATATATATATATATATATATATATATATATATATATATATATATATATATATATATCATAGACTCGCAGACTCTCACAACCTCCTTCCGGCGAAGAGAGAGTGACGGACCCAGGATTCTTTGGCAAGATGTGTTTATTTAATCCTCACTCCTCACAAACGACGACGCGTTTCGGGCAACAAGTGCCCTTGTTCACATATGGAGCGCAGTCCGCCATTACTATTTATCATTGCTTAGTGCACACCCCCCTGCTTCCCGTGTCACGTGGTAGCAAACAGGGAAAACATACTTTCACTAGTTCAATAGCCTATATTCCATTAGCAACGTTATTAAGATCTTTTCATTTTTTGCCATCGCGACAATCAACAGCCGAAGACATAACAATTCATAACAGATGCAAATAAATATTTTAAAATATTTTAAAATACTTACAGCAATATATAAATGTATAAATACACAAATCTAAAAAATTGCCATTACAAATAAATAAGGTATATACATATATAAAACCCTATTGTAAACATTTCTTATTTGATGTCTTCTTTCTTAATTTATTTGCATAAATGACGGAATTTAATCTTTTGCTCAAATGCCTTTACCTGCAATGTTATACTCCCTTGGTATCTCTTCAATATATCAACCATTGTTGTTTTTATATTTATTGCTCCTCTACTGGGCTGTGCAGTCTATCCGTATGAATACATAATATTGTTTTCATATTGTTAATTCCCTGTTAATTTTATTTTGTTATATTTTAAAGTGCGTGGGTGCTTAGCAGCAAAACTAAATGTGCAAAAAAGTGCTTATTCTCAAAGTGCCTGATATTGTATGTGCAAAATTCTAGCATGTTATTAACAGTAATAACTTAATTTCAGTTAGTACTATTTAAAACATCTTAAAAGGATTTCTAAAAATTAAGCTAAAATTGGCCACATTACAAAATTAAGGCAGCAATTAAAACACTTAAAATCGTTACTTCATGATTAAAAGGTCACTGCCCATTGCATCCATATATATCTTGATTTTTTAGAATTTCTTTAATTATTTCATTCGATGAGCCTTCATGATATCGTTAATTAACAGTCTTCTCAAAGAAAATATGCATATCCTCAGTGTTGTTAAGACCATTAGGTATTTTACTATCAAACTCCAGTATCATCCGGGTTTCCAACTGTCTTAATTGACGTTCTCTACTTCCACCCCTCCGGGGTTTGGGAATGGCGTCAATTACATAGTATGTAAGACAGTTTACTTCATTATTGTGTGTCATCTTAAAGTGTCTTGCAACTGGGTATGCGGGATCATTATTAATACTGGCTCTGAGATGCTGTAAAATTCTGACATGCACCTGCAGCTTCGTACTCCCGATGTATTTAAGGCCGCAGGTGCATGTCAGAACATACACCGCATACTCAGTTCTGCAGTTGAAGCTGCCTCTGATTGCGATCTCTTTCTCACAGAATGGAGTAACATAATGGGTTTTGTTAGTTCCAAATTTACAGGCTCTGCAAGATGAACACTTTCTGAAGCCTTGTCCGGGTGTTAGCCAAGTCCCTGTCTGATTTAGTTCTGGACTACTTTTAACCAATCTTGATCCCATGGTTTTGGATTTCCTGAAAGTGATTGTAGGTATTTCAGGCAATCTATTCCCTAACACGCTGGTGAGTACTATTGGCCAGTTCTTTTTTATTATCGACCTTATTTTCCTTTCTTCATTGCTGTAAGTGGTAATTAAGCGAGGGCCTTCAGTCTCTCTAGATGAATTCTCAGTCTCTCTTGATAAATCTTTTATTGCTTCACTTTCACTTCTAACAAAGAGACTCGTTCTTGGTCTTGCACTAGCTTTGGTAATTGCCTCTTTTAAAATGTTCTCACTGTACCCTCGTTTCCTGAGTCTATCCATGGTATCTTCCACACAGATTCTAGACTACAAATTCGTTTTAGCCTTAACACTTCCCCGTAGGGTATGCTCTTTATCAAGTGTTTCGGGTGGGCACTACTAGCGTGCAGCGTAGCGTTGCCTGCTGTGGGCTTTCTGAATAAGGTAGTCTCAAACTTGCCATTTTTAATATAAGCTTTTACATCTAAAAACTCAATATTGGTTTTACTCATATGTGATGTAAAATTAAGATTCATAGAATTGATGTTAATGGTCTCGATGAATTGTTTTGCTTTTATATCATCTCCCTTCCACAATATAAAAACATCATCTATGTATCTGAGCGAATACAATACATGCTGATCAAATGTTTCACGATGTACCTTCCTCAGAACTTGTTCCTCCCACCAGCCAACGTGAAGACACGCATAGCTGGGGGAGAAACAGGCTCCCATCGCTACTCCTCGTAACTGTTTAAAAACATCTTTGCCAAACATAAAATAGTTGTTGTTAAGGCACCAGGAAATAAGGTCTAATATCACTTTGTTGTGTTCATAAAATTCACAGGGTCTTTCATCTAAAAAGTGTTTAACCGCCCGTAAACCTGTTTGATGGTCAATACTCGTATAGAGAGACTCTGGGGCCGATTCCGATCTCGGCCGGTAGGGCTCCGAATCGGACTCGGCATTACCGGATCCGATTCGGAGCCCTGTTTCCCGACCGAGTCGGACGTGCGTCCGGGCGAGCGAGTACGATGCGAGCGTTCGCGAAATCGCCGACCGACTCGCTCGCGGGACTCAACCGGCTCCGACCGACTCGCGACGGACACGACTCGCACCGCGCAATGGAGACGTTCCCCGGCCGGGTAAGTACGATGCGCGCCGCGAGCAGTCCGACCGACTCGCGCCGTCCGGCTCGAAAGAGCAGTCGGAGCCGGACTTTGGGGGTCCGTGTCGGACCCCCTGTATGCCTAGCCGCGCGAGTCGCACACAGGGGACCCACGGGTCCCCCTACCTGTGCATGTACGGCGCGACCCGCTTCGACGCGTACCCGCTGTAGGGGGCGCCCTTGTTTGCCTCGCACCCATTGAGTCAATGGGAGCCCGCGTACGCGTTGTACGACCGGCTCCCATTGACTTCAATGGGAGTTCGACCAACTCGAGTCCGATAGCATGCGAACGCATCGTACTCGTTCGGTCGGACTGCTAGGGTCCGATTCGGTCGGAAATCTCTCCGGGTCCGGCTCGGTCGGAGTGATTTCCGGCCTGAATCGGAATCGGCCCCTCTATATCTAGTGTGATTAGAAATAGATCCTCTGTCCATACAATATCTTTAGTTTTCATTAGGAAGTCCCCTGTGTCTTTTACATAACTGGGTAGTTCTTTCACCATGTCTTGTAGGAAATAGTCGACATATTGTCCGACTTGCTCTCCCACGCTATTGATAGCTGAAATTCTCGGCCTTCCAGGTATGGGTACTTTGTTTTTGTGGACTTTCGGGATTAGATATAGTATCGGGAGGACTGGAAATTCCTTGTGCATGAATTTGTATTCTTCTGTGAAAATTAATCCTTCCCGTTTCCATTGTGCTAAATCTTTCTTTAATACTTCCCTTGATTTATTATAGTCCTTTATTGTTGTTTTTTCATAGCACTCTCTATTATCAAGTTGTCTTTTTTCTTCCTGGATATAGTCTTTTTTTGGCCATAACACGATGTTGCCACCTTTGTCCGATTTTTTTATTATGATTTCCTGATTTTCTCCCAGCTTTTTCATCAGTTTGGCATATTCTTGTTTTTTGTTTTGTTTGCTCTTTTTCTTATGTTTTACTTGATGGTAAAGTTTTTTGATGTCTTCAGTCACTCTTTCATGGAAAATGTCCATGGCATCTTTTGGCATAAGAGGGAAGAAGCTTGATTTTGGCTTGAATGGACTACTTCCAGCCCCTTTCTGAACCATATACATTTTTTGTAGTCTTGTCTGTGTTTGGTCTTCTGACTCAGATATTGAAGATTGAGTTCCAGTTTCATTGTTCAAATCGTGCATAGTCAGCAGAGTGGGAATGTCAGACACCTTAAGTGTTAGTCCTTCGTCAGCCCCTATGTCCAGTGCCATTTTCGATTGTCCCAGGCCCGTTTTAATTGTAAAAAACATTTTAAGTTTTAATTTCCGGATGAAGCAGAATACATCAATTCTGGTACTTGCATAATCGAAGTTTCTCTCTGGGCAGTAGTTTAGTCCCAGTGCCAACAGTTGTTCCTCGGCTTTTGTCAGTGAAATTGGTGATAGATTAATTATTGTATTATCATTTTTCACTGTCTCCTGTACCATTGCGTTTTTTTCTTTTGCTTTGTATTTCTGCCTTTTTCTCCTGTCACGCCTTCTTGCGTTTTTTCTTTTTCAACTGGTTTCCTTTGTTGTCTCGGCCTCAGAGTTTGTAATCGCTCTTCGACTAAAAAATCCAACTCTTCCCCCACACTCAATTTTGTTTTGGTTGTCACCATACTTTCAAATTCTGAGCCAGATTCGCTTGTCAGTGATTCCATGTCAGCACTAGAGAGTTCCTCGTTAGGAACCACTTTTTGTATCGCTCTTGTTGCATTGCTTTTCATTTTATCACTCTACTGCTGTCTTCTGGCATTGTCAAATTTGCGCGCGAAGGTGAATATTTGCCCGTTATCGTAATCTGCTTGATTGCGCGCAAATTTGTGGGCTGTTCGGATTTTGATTTTCTCTTCATGCTTTTTTAGCCTTTCTTTGATTTCATCTCATGATTTCTTTATGTATATATAACAAAATTCTGCTCGCGCTGCCACACTCACAAAGATGCCCGCACTCCAGGGTAAATCCAAATTCTTTATTTGTGCTGACGCGTTTCGACCACACTGGTCTTTGTCAAAGCATTGGAAACATTGTAACAGTGTGCCCTATTTACTCTAGAGAAACACAGTTACCAAGTGCATAAACATAGAAAAAAGACTTCATTGAAAATTTGACGTCACAACGCATGCAATTACAATGCATGCTTTTACAACGCAGTCTTTACATCGCAACTACCATTACATTGCATGATTTTACAACACATGCCATTACAACGCATTTTTAAAACTACCATTACAACGCATTCCATTACAACGCATACCATTACAACGCATACCATTACAACGCATAATACTTTTAGGGCAACATTAGGGTAAGTGTTGGATAGAGTAGGGGTAAAAATTACTATTCCCACTCCAGTGAGTGCAACAGTAAGGTAAGTGTTTGGATAGTGTGGGGGTAAAAATTACTAAGTGTTGGATAGCGTAGGGGTAAAAATAACTATTCCCACCCCAGTGAGTGCAACAGTAGGGAAAGTGTTGGATAGTGTAAGGGTAAAAATTACTATTCCCATGTACCCCAAAACCCATACTCACCCTAATACTAAAAAAATCTCCATTACTTACCTTATAATGCGTTGTAATGGCATGCGTTGTAATGGTATGCTGTGTAATGGCATGCTTTGTAGTGACATGCGTTGTAATGGCATGCATTGTAATGGCATGCGATGTAAAGGCAGTTGCGTTGTAACAGTTGCGTTGTAAAGGTAGGTTGTTGTAATGACTGCGTTGTAATGGATGTTTCCCATTTCAGTTTAAGAAAAAAGACTTCCAAAAAATGTAATCAATTTTGTGTAAAATTAAAAGTAAATAATAATACATATTAAAGAAAAAAGGAAATTTTCAAAAACATTTCCAACAGGTAATGAATATACACATTTTGTGATGTACTTTTCACAATGCCCTTATAAGTACCACAGATGCTAGTCAAGTGACTAATTCAGGTGCAGTCTGGTACTGGCAACTCTGAAAGCCTTATCCTAGTCAACGAGTGGACACTGGATTCTTACAGTGTGATACCCTGTAGGCCCTTAGTTGCACATTCAAAGAAGCAAGCCCATAGAACAACTGTAATTTCTGCTTGGTACTTGTCACCATCATATGGTGGATGGTAAACATTGTCTCCCTCCTCAGGAGACAATGTCCATTAGCATACACATCAGTTCAGAATTTGTGTGTCATAGAGGACTCAGATCATTACTGTTTTCACTTTCAGGACTGTGGTCAAGACCCGCTTTTGTACCTGAAATATTTCAGTTATTGTCTCTCTTTTCTACCCTTTTCCTTTTCCATTTGTGTCTCAGCATGCCATACTTTTTGCTCCCTGGCTAAACTATGAAAATGCTATCAGTCTAGGCCTTCCTGAATATGCAATTTCACATATTCAGAACATTAGTATAGTGCTTAAGATGGGAAAATGTGATCATGTCTCATCTTTGGAGAATTGAATTCAGCTAAAATCTCTTTTTTTTAAAGATTAAGGGGCACATGCATCAAGGTATGATTTTGCGAGTCCTTAATTGCGATTATTAAGGAATCGCAATTAAGGACTCGCAAAAGCCTATGCATGTAGGAATCGCTATAAAAATAGCGATTCCTAAACATTCCTTAATTGCGACTGGCAAATTGCGAGTTGCAATTAAGGGATGGCTCCCCATTCATTCCTATGGGCCTACAGGCCCATAGGAATGAACGGGAAATTGCATGCGCAATTTCCGAGTACCAATAGGTACTCGCAAATTGCGCATGCAATTTCAAGGGTGCAAGGGTGTCAAAAGGACACCCTGTTGCACCCCTGGCATTGTGATGTGCACCCATGTTGCGCACACACATGCCCCAAGGGCATGTGTGTGTGCAACATGAAACTTTGAAAAATGCACTTTAGTGCATTTTTCAAAGTTGTTGGAAATTACCGACCAGTTCAATTGCTCGGTAATTTGCGGTCCCAAATAGCGAAATCGCTATTTAAAAGTAGTTATTTCATTGCATTTAAGGAATCGCAAATTGCGATTCCTTAAATGCAATCGCAATTTAAGAAATCGCAATAAATTGCGATTTCTTAAATTGCGGGTGCCTTACACCTTGATGCATCGCAATAGCCCTTTTTGCGGGCGCAAACCGCCGATTTTTGCGAATCGCACCGTTTGCGCTCGCAAAAAACGTTGATGCGTGTGCCTGTTTATTCTTAGTATAGGCTTCCAAACTGTGACTAAAACAAAGTACATTCACTATACAGTGGCATCAGAAGTAAGGCAATGTTACATGCTATATTATTCTCAAAATCACATCATATACATAGGAACCAGCAACTCAATCCCTGTTTCTCAATGGCCTTTAGGTATCAGTGTAAAGACACAAATCCAGCAGCAACATAGTCATAACAGTTTCAACCTTCAGCACAGGTGTCAGCAGAAGTAGACATTAAATAGGCTGTCAACGGGCTGCAGATGTCCCTAGGGTGTGATGTCGCAATCAGTTTCTCGGCATATAGCTCCAGGTGCTCCAGACAACATACCATATCTTTAAACCATTGCGGCAGTTTGGGCGGGTGCTCCCTCCCCCAGTGCATAGACACTCTGCGTTTGGCGAGTAGTAACACTACCTCCACAAACCTCCTATGGGCTGGCTGCAACTGCTTAACATATGCCAGAAAGCATATTTGAAGGGCTAGGTGGAACCTCTTTGGATATCATATTCTAGTAATAATCTAGTAATTTCCAAAGCGGATTCCACCCAGCTGGAATCGATCCTCCCCTGTGACTGGTCTGACCATCACATCATCACTCTCCATATCAATGAAGCAGTTAAACTACTCTCTGTCCAACCCACGAGAACGAAAATCTGGAAGAGGAACCTAAAAAAGTCAATCCTGTCTCACTCGCAACCGCTAGTCCTACCTTCATGCCCCCACCTGATGGATTAAACGATGTACATGATCTGACTAATCATTACTTCCACTCTATGAACATGGTATTAGACAATCTAGCTCCCCTACAATTGAAAAGAGTCGCCACAAAAGAATCAAACCCCTGGTATGATGGTAGGCTAAATGAAGACAGAAGATCACTAAGAGCAATTGAATGACAATGGAGAGCAGCACCATCCTCTAATCACCTCAAATTACTAAGAAGCACGAGAAACTCCTATTACAGAAAAATTAGACGATCAAAAGCTGACTTCATCAGTAAACAATTAGACCAAGCCAAGAATCGTCCCAAAAGATTATTCAAAATAATCAAATCTCAATCTAAGGGTATCTCCCACTCCCCCAAGTTAATCCAGAAACACTCCCCAATTGCGAGGAATTTGCTTCCTTTTTCACAACGAAGACAGAAAACATAAAGACAGACCTACTTAACGAACTATTATCCCATACCGACCCACACATGATCTCCTCACTGACCCCGCTTATGACCCTGCTTAGTTGTTCCGCAAAGCTCGATCTCAAAAACAACGCCTCCTGGGCCTCCTTCAACTTCTACAGCGAAGAAACTATCCTAAGAACGTTCACTGCCTTGAATCTCTCCAATCACTTCACAGACCCTCTCCCAGTCACCCACTTAAAAGATTTCATTCCAATGTTAGTGCCTCTATGGACTAGGATTATAAACATCTCTCTTCTGCAAGGAACCATCCCAGACATCCTCAAAGCTGGTCAGGTACCCCCATCTTAAAGAAACCATCGGCGGACCCGTCAGACCTGAATAACTATCGCCCAATATCCAACTTCCCTACCCTGGCCAAACTATTAGAAAAATGTGTTCACACGCAGCTTAGCAACCACATAGACCACTTCAACCTGCTCGATCAATTCCAATCAGGTTTTCGAACAGGGCACAGTACCGAATCAGCCATGACCCACATAATAGATGACGCATTAAAAATATTGGACCAAAACAAAGCCTGTTTACTAATCCTGCTTGACCTATACTCTGCCTTCGACACCGTCAAACACGACAACGTACTAGACCTCTTGAAAAATAGAATGGGACTATCTGGAACGGTTCTAAACTGGTTCACTTCCTTCCTTCAAAACAGAACACAAAGATTCAAGATGAATAAATCTTTATCCAAGCCCACTCCAGTCACTTTAGGAGTACCCCAAGGATCTTCCCTCTCCCCGACACTCTTCAATTTGTTTATGGAACCACTCACCGAGCTTCTCAACTCCTCAAATGTCCACTATCACATGTACGCAGACGACACCCAGCTCTACATTAAGGTCCACTCACTTGAGGACATCAAGTCCTCAATTCAACGCTCCAAAAACGCAGACCTGGCTGGCCAAAAATCACTTAAAACTAAACACCCTCATAACAGAATTCCTCTTAATCACTCCCCCCAGCCAAACAACCATCATCCGCGAGTGGATGAAGCACCTAACAGAACTCGACGGTCAACCTCTCATTATCGACTCTGCGAAATCGCTAGGAATAACTTTGGATAATAAGCTAAATATGCAGAATCACATCAGCCCTGCAACTAAAGGAGCTAATTTTCAGATGAACGCCCTGAGAAGACTGAAATCCTTCATACCCGCAAATGACTTTAAACAGGCAGTTCAGACTCTAGTAATCCCCAGAGTGGAGTAGGGGAGTGTCGCTCTCTGTGGCCTTCCCAGATCAACGACGGCCCCTCTAAGAGCTTCAATCAACGCAGCCGCTAGACTCATCACAGGCTCCAAAAGAAACTGTCACATCTCCCCTGACCTTCGTGCCCTCAACTGGCTACCTTTTGAGGCCAGAATCCATTTGAAAATCGCCTGTATGACACACAAGGCATTGCATCACAAAACCCCGAGATACCTAGCGGAGAAATTGGTGCTATCGGGTGGTAACAGAACCACTAGGAGTTCCTATAACCTTCTACTGAAACCACAACGATTTACCAAGAAGAAAACATATAACCGTACCTTCTCAGGAATGGCTCCCAGGATTTGGAATGCCCTGCCCCCTGAAATGAGACAGAACCCATCCGCAGCATCTTTCAAAAAGAACTGAAATCGATTCTCTTGGCCAAATTCACTTGAACTATTTTATACAGTCTTGTGGATATTTGCTAGTCTGTAATAGTTACCACTGCTGTATTAACATAACTCATAGTATTTTTATGTATATGTCTATCACCTATATTTGCCCTGTAAAGCGCTCTGATACCTGCAAGGGTCTTGTTCACACTATACAAAACCTTCAAAATAAAATAAAAACAAAATAAAAAATATTTGTGAGGAACCTAGTGACTTTCAACCAGTTTTGGTTAATTTTGGAACAACTCCATGACAGGTGTAAGAAGTCAGCCTCCCCCATACCACATCTCTCACAATTTGCATCAGGCCTTAGGCCATATCTAGATAGTTTAGCTGGGGTGTAATATGTCTGTTGGAGTAATTTAAAATGTATGATCTGAAGCTGCAATTGGAGGTAAGCATCCCAGTAAGCGTGCAACAGAACCCACATTCTTCACGCGTGAGTGGGGGATCCAAAACCCTATTCCACTTGTCTAAGGCAGTCTGCCCTACTCCACGTCCCTCTAGCAGGGCAGCTTTATATAGTGTGGTGATTAGGTGTCTACGTGTTGATGCAGTGAGCAGAGCCTGAAGGGAGGCCAGGGCCGCCGGCTCCGCAGGGAAGGACGTATACAGTAAAAACCGCGAATGGGGTCTCTGGTTGCTGTGTAGCAAAGTCTGGTAAAGAGAGGAAGGATCGATCAGGAAATAAATCTCCCATGGTCGTGCACCCAGCGTCTCTTAAGAGTGCCAGCGCCCCAGCATCATGCGTGACCGATAGATCTGGGTGACAAGCGAGTGGAAGTGCTGGCACATATAGTGGCATTTTCTTAGCCCATATGGCAAGTGTATGCCAGGTCTCCATAGTGCAATTTACCGTATTAATTTCAGAGCGGGGGCTCCCGCTCTCCACTGAGTCAAGAGCGCTGTTAGAGGAAGGGGGTGCGCATCATCGGCCTCTCTTGCAAAATGTGGTATATATTCATGAGGGTGATACCAATAGTGTGCGAAATGTGCTTGGGCACAGAGTTAGTATAGATGAGTATTTGGGGCTCCAACCGCTCCCTGTGCATAGGAGAGGGTTAGTACCCCCACCTGACCATAGGTTGTTTACCAGCCCATACTAGTGTGATCATGTGCGAGCGTATGGTATTCAACAATTGTAAGGGCAACACAATCGGGATGTTAAAGAAAAGGTAAAGGAACCTCGGAGGATGATCATTTTTAAAAGGGCAATCCTATTGGCCAGCAACAAAAGGAGCAAAAAGGCAGGGATTTCCAATGGTAATTGCACCGGAGTGTGGTCAGAGAGCATTTTGGGCATGTGGCACACATCTTCTGTCCATGCATTGATCTCGGGGGTGACCAGCCAGTCATACAGCTAGGACCACATGCTGTGTACTGATGATGTGTTAGTTCCTTCCCGTCCCCCAGGGTTGCGCACTCTCCACAGGTCCAGCAATCTGCTCTCAGCCATACTGTCTCAGACTATACAGGCTGCCCTTTCCGTGGGTCTATCAGAATTTCCCGATCTGTCCATTGTGGGGTCTAGGCAGATGTTCAAATCCCCTCCCCATACAATGGCCGATGGGGGTAGTGAGCGTAATTTGACCCACATCTGAGTAGAAAAAACTCTGAATCATCTGTGTTAGGGCCATGTGTGTTTACTATGGTCAGTGGAGTGTCGTTGAATCTGCCCTGCACAATAATGCTCCTGCCCTGCATGTCTACCTCAGAATGGGTAAGCACAAATGGGGTACTTCGTTTTATCAACAATAGCACTCCACGAGAGTAGGATGAGTAAGAAGAGGCCACCTTAATCGACATCCATCTCATGCCCACAGTGGTCTCAGTGTGTCTTGTAAAAGCGCTACCTGTATAGCATGCCTGTCTAAATAGGCCAGCACTTGGCAAATCTTATGAGGGTTATTTAGGCTTCCCACATTCCATGTTATAAGCGACAGTCGTTTACATGTCATATTTTTCGCTGGCTCGATAAATATATGTAGATACCTTTAGATGTGCCATGAACATTTTGGTGCTGGTGTCATATAGTGCCGCTGTATGCTCAGTACTCAAACCCATTAACAACAATACACCTGAAGACAGGGATGCACTTCTAAAACTAAGTGGTGGCCCGTAAAGTGAGTGAAAGTGTAATTTAAAAACCATTAAACTTGTCCCCAAGGAGTTTAATTAAGGGGCAGATCTATGGTATTAAAATAAGTGAGCGGTAATCTGGGAAATACAATATCCCTTTACCGAAATAGATGACCTTGTCTTCAGGTGTATGCCCGCCCTCTATCAAACGGAGTTTTTAGAGGGCGAGGACGGCCTATGATGAAGCATGACACCAGGTGGTGTGTGAGGCCAGTCTTTCACCTTTTTTGAGATGCCCCTTGTGGATATACATCTCTAGAGATTCTGTAGGTACTTGTAGGAAACCTCACTAGGGACAGCCTTATTTGAGTTTTAATACTAGATAGGAGGCTGGCTCGTCCCTAAGCCCTGTGCCTCTAGTTCCCTCCCCTAGTTGTATACTAGGGCTAGTGTGTGTGTCGCTGGTCAGGAGTCCCACTCCTGGCTCCGTCGGCTCGCAAGTCTGTGTACCCTTATTGTCCGAATGCAGCCACACCCAGTTCAGGCAAGTCTGCGTCCGTTGCACAGGGCCAACTAGAGCCCCTATCCCTAAACATGACAGGTGCCATCATTTTGCAGGGGACTCCTCGTCCAGGTCCTTTTGGTCCCACTGTTGAGATGTTATCTTCTTGACAAATTCCGCTTCTGCCCTGGGAGTTGTGAAGATTTTAGATCCGCCACGATGCTCTATGTGCAGCCAAGCCGGATACAGCATGGCATATGGATTTTTGCCAGTTGTAGCTTTTTCTTCACTGGTAGGTACTCCTCGCTCGCCCCTGGAAGTTAGCAGTAAAATCTGGGAAGAAGGATATTGCATTCCCCTGATAGGTGATCTTGTTTTTTTCCTCTGGCCATTTTCAGGATTGCATTGGAGTCTCCGTAATTCAGTAATTGTGCCACTATAGGATGAGGAGGGGTGCCCGGCAGCGGTCTTGCCACAAGTGTTCTATGTGCCCTCTCTACCACCAGCAGGTAGGAGAAGTTTTCATTTTCCTTATTCATGGTCTCTGGGATCTCTGTAATGCACAAATTGTTGCTGCGGGAGCAGGCTTCCAAGTCCTCATTTTTAGCCTGTATTACTGCCAACGCTTTTTCCATATTAAGGTATTTGGGACTCACGGTGCGGACTTCATCCTCCGTGGAGGAAATACATTGTTCTGCTTCATTGAGGCGTGTTGTATGTATCTCTAGTTTCGTGGTAAGGTAATCCATTTGGATATTTAAGTTGTCAATTTTCCCATCAATTGACTGTAGGCTTTACTGCATAGCCTGTAGGGTAGCCACCAATGATGGTGCGTCAGCCAGGGGGGCAGCAGCTCCCCTATCCTAAGACAGGTTCCGCCTGTTCTCCCCATTTTTGTTTTCGAAGGTTAGTCTGAGCTGGGTTCTGTCTGCCTTCCCCTTTTTGTTGCTGGTGGCACCACTTATTCGGTATGCCACTTTTTATATTATGAAGGCCAATCGCAATACACGCTCAGTGGTCCCAGTCTGCAACCTCGATTCCCTGTCACAGGCCGTGCAGGCTGCTCTCCTGCCTTCAGGCCCCACTCGGCTGTCCGTTACAACTTTACCGGACCAAGGCCATGCCCCACAGGTAAAGGATCAGTGCAGCCGACCAACCCCTCGGCTGTCCTCCGCACCGCACTTGTTGCAGGGCTCTAGGTTCCCTTAGGTTCTCCTACCGCCATTATCTCAAAGGGGGTCTCCCCCTGATTGGCCAGTAGGACTCTGCTCCATCCAACGCAGTCCTTCCCTTCACTGTGTTCCTGTGGGGAGCACCCACCTCGGCCCATGCCAGAGAAGAAGTATGTTCTATTACGCAAGCACTATCTTCAGCTTCTTATAGCACTGCTATCCTCAGGCCCTGAGGCCCTGCACTGCTGTTCCAGCCGAGCTCCTGGTTTACAACTCACCGCTCCCTCCTTAGGCTCGGCTGTCCATCAGTACCTTTGCAGCAGCTCTCCTCTGCAGGCCACGGCCCAGGCACTCCGCATGTTTGTATTCATCAAGTATCATCTTCCCACTGTCCCTTTCACCGGCGCCCTGCCTCACCTCTCTGCTCCGGTAGTGTTACTGCTGCCAGCAATGTCCTCAGGCAAGGCTGTGTCGGCTATGGCTCTGGCCTCCAAACCCCAGAGCTAAAGCCGCGCACCACGCCAGTCGCTTGCGGTCTCTGGTAGTCTCCAGTGCCTTCCCGCTGCTCTCTCTTGATCAGCGAGATCTGGCACAGCTCTGATATAGTTTACCTCCTACCACCTGTATTTGTTGCAGTATCTGTGGCTACAGGCCGAGTTACTTTCGGTGCCCCACTCCACCGTCCGAGGGTCCGCCTCCAGCTCCTGCCCTCACGTGGTCTCAGTCACCAGTGGCAGTCAAAGCAATTTCCGTCGCCTCAGGAGCAAAAAAACTGCATCCTACGTCTTCTGCATATTCTCCTTATCTCGCCACATTTAATTCAGGACAGGATGAGCATCATTACTAAGGATTAATGCTGGATATTTGAACTTGGCAGGCAGAGCTGCACTACAGTGGGGCTATCTTGCAGCTGGCTCTCTAGCGCCCCGCGGATTCAGCGCAAATCTCTATCCAAAGTCCAGAGACATTTTCTTAATAGCAGACCCTAACTCTTATAAGCCAAAATTAAATTCCCCGAGTCTACGACCCATAGAGCACAATCTCTTGGTGATTCACTTCATTTAGTGTTCAAGAGTTTGGTAAGGACTTCACAGTCGAGCTTGTCCAATTATTAAATTTGCTTCCTCCTGCTCTTCCGGGGGGGTGAATCATTTTAAATTCACCAAGAGCTCTAAAATGTGGGTATTTCGTCATTGTTGCCTCTTGAATTTTCGAGAAGTACTTTGAAATCTGTCCATGCACTGTTCGGGGACCTATGCGGCTTGAGCCAATTAGTGATCTGAATACAACCAATAGACAATTGAAGTTGATACTGCTCTGATCTTGTCTCCTATCCATAATAATTGCAAATCAAGAAAAGTATCAAATACACTGTGGGATATTTCTGCGTCCATTTTGGTAAGACTCTTTCCTCTATCTTTACTACCCTTTTGCTTCATTTCTTTGTGAATGACTTATCCTGATGTTCTTAAAGTCAATCTCCAAGAATCACTAAAATATACCAACCCCAACCTCTCCTCTATCCACCCAAAACCATGTAGAATTAAGGCAGCTATATGGAGCAAGACCGATGGCCGACTACCCTGTTGGGAAATATCTGAAAAGAAATGTACTGTTTAATGTAATCATTATATTACTTTCTATTTCTACTCGCGCTTGGTATTTAAATGTAACACATTCATTATTTGAAAAATATATTTCTGCGCATCTGAGGTATATTATTTAAGTACACAGCATTATGATGCCATGCAGTTCTTGTTGGCCCAATAAAAACTTTTAAAATAATAAATAAAATAGAGCAAACTCTCAGCAAATATTCTAGAACTATAAACAGAAAATATGTTATACTGACATTACAGAGACAAATAGCAAAATTAGAGGCTCTTTGCAAGCAGGTAATAGCCAAACTGCACTGTATTGTCAGTGGTTCTTATCCAATGGCAATTCGAAGTCTTTATGTTAAATCTAGCAATCCAAATTATGTATACAATTGGGTACAGCAGTAGAAAATCATCAGTAAGCACTGAGGCACAAGGAAATATAAATGATGTAGCTCAACTTACACATCCATCCTTGTGTTATTCAAAAAGTATTCCAATGGGTAAACACAAGAATACAAATACGTAAGGTCTGGGTTGTATGTTACTACGCCCAAAGTGAAGTCTTTAGATCGGACCACTCCACTGATGTTAACATTTTGAATGTTGGAAAAATCCTTGAAAATACCATCTCCAAGGGTACTGTTGATCTATAGTATGGGACATAAATAATACATTTTTGAGTAAAGACATTGAAGTATTAAATGTAGGCTCTTGTTTTATACATTACAATTTCAGAGACTATTTCAAGAGAAAAGAATATATGTATGTATATAATGGGTTGAAATACTTTATTTCGGCCGAAGGCCATAAAAGTTTCATAGCAATACAAACATTCACAATATGATCTAAAATGCATCAAGCAGTATATATAAAATATTCTCAGTAAAATAATCTTCAATCTTTGGATAAAACAATGTAAACAGGTCACTAAGCATTCCATTACATCCACCCCGATGTGAACACTTTTTAAAACTGACTAAAACTTCGTATGGTACAATTAAAGTAGCTGGTTGTTTTGTTCAGTTCAAATTACTTTCCCAATTATGGGTGCTTTGTTCATTGCAACATCACAGCTTTAGCCCCATTTTGCTTCTTATTAGTCCTACTACAAACAAGTATTGGGATAAGGCAAATATTACGTGCGGTGCTAGCTGTCAGCACCCTCAGTGCTTCTTGGTGCTTCCTAAATCCCAGTGTATTGCACACCGGTCGGATCCATTTCCTCCTTGCCCGGGCATATACAGGGCAGAAGAATAGGATATGTGCTGTATTTTCAGTGGACCCTAAAGTGTGTGTAGTGCATAAAGTGCAGGAACAGTCTCCTCCCCCCCCTGTTTGCTGTATAGCAAACTTGGTCTGCAGGGTGTTGTACTTAACTTCAGATACAGAGTTCTTGCTAAGTACAGTTGTACATTATCGAGAAATTCTTCAAAACTCGGGTTCAGTTTAAAAGTAAGGAATTGAGTTGTTAGCCTTCCCGATCTTGGATTGCAATGGAGTGCATTCAGGATATGTAGCCAATAAGTTATCTTTAGTACGTCTTTGCAACTAGATGTTAAGCTATGCGGCTCTGTCCAATATAAACTGAGGCCTAACTCTATGAGCCATTTCTTTACAAATCTTAGCCAGGGAAAAGTGAAACATATGTCAATGGCTAAGAGTTCTCTTACACCTTCTCTGTATGCCACTAATTCTGGTGTTGTCCATAAGCGTATCCAATAAAGCAGTGGTCGCAATATTGCAATTTGCCCTATGCGCTTCATGTTTAGATCATAGAAAATTGGGATAAGTGGTGTTGATGATATTTATGTATATATTCTGCGTTCACATCAATCAGAAAATAGTCATTGCCTTTCTAATGTGTAGTGAAATTCCATGTTGCTAATGTTTAGACCTCGTCTACTGCAGTAGCTGTTCATAAGAGAGACCTCATGTTACGCTAATGTCATGTACGTACACATACACACATAAATACATACAAAAGAAGAGGGCACTTTAGATAAACCCACTTCAGCCATTGGCTATTGGAGGTTTTAAAAGGTCGCCATTGGCTGGGTGGACTTTCTTAGCCTTGGCAGATCATGGAGTTTACATCTGACTTAAAGTAGATGCCGGATGTAATCCCTCCGCTGTGCATCCATTCCCTATTGCTTTCCCCTTGCCCCGCCCGACCTCCTTACACCACTCACCCAGTGCGGGATGTGGCCCCTGCTGCCCCACACTGCCACTTGCTCTGTCTAGCAATTATTTTTGCTTTGCCAATACTTGTTAAATTGCTTTACATCATTGGCAAAACCAAATAAATCCAAAATATTTCTGTACATGGGTGCTTACTTATTATGGCCATCACTGTATTCATGTTCTGGCTCATATTTTTAGAGATATTTCCATTTTTTCTGGTTTTAAAAATAACTTAAAAGATCTAAATTGGAACACTGTTCAGTCATGGGTGGGCAAAGAGTAGCAAACGCCCTGTTATGATTCACAATGTACCCCAATATAGGCCTGGGTAGTCTCCTAACCTCTCACCTACATTTACCCTGCCATTGTACTACATAAAGGGTTTGGTGCTGACCTTTTACATAGAATAGGTGCTGCATAAATGTTGTGTGGTTTTCTCCCAAAAATAGCCTCATTTATAGTGCATGAGGATTCTCAGAGTCACAGCAGGATCACCATCTTCTGCATAATAACTATGTATAAGGTTCATCACTATCGTCATCCTCGGCCGACATGACACAGCAAGGTAGAACCCCTGAGGGTACCTTTTGGGTATATAAGCACCATATCTTTGCTGGAGCAGACAGAGGAGAAAGACTTCCATGCTGACACACTGACGCGAGACGCTGAGGTTCCTGCTCGCAGACACTTCAGCATGCGGTGGTCTGACTCCCCCGCGGGGTGTCCATCTGTAGACCAAGACGGGGTCCTCCATTCTCTCACACCAGGTAATGGGGATGGTTTTATCCTAGGGGTATTCTTGGCTATACACCTACATACATACTAGGTACGTTTAGGTACGTCTAGTTAGGGTTAGCATCGTAGGAGTACGCATTATTGCTGTCATGTATTTATATGCTTGCATATATTCATTGTTTTAGCACCATAGTAGAAATCTACCATCCATTTACTCTGTTGGTGCTTAGAATCATTTATATCTGTTTCTTTCTTATGGTTGTTGCAGCACACATATTTTACGCTAGAATGACACTGGTTCAATAAATACTTATTGAAAAAGTCCCCACCGTTTATTCTGTGTTTCTCTTTGAGACAAAGTGAGCACGAGTGACTGAGCGAAAAGTACTGTACTGTTTCCACAATCCCTGAGGGGACAGGGTTGTCATGTTCGATAGTTGCCCGAAACTATTTGCTCCTTGACAAGAGGAGTTCATAGTGGCACTGTGAGCTAGCTGGTATCCAGGCGAACATATCCGGTGGGGGTGTCTGGAATCAATCTGGACACCAATCCCACAGTTTATGTTATCTTAACGTGCAGATCCGATATAGATTTATAGGAACTACACGACAGCCATATATGTGAGTAGATAAACAACAAACACTGCGTCACTACGCCAGGACCTAATACAATAAATTCAGCTCCCTGTGATTTATGAGAGATGTAAAGGTTATTGTATATTATTTCAAGACTACTGTTGCCACCTTTCTTAGAGCCAAATAAGAGACTTGTGCATGGTTTAACATTCTCCAAGGGCTAAGATCTAGTCACTAAGTTAGATTTTGAATTAAATCAAATTGTTAATATTTTAATATGGCCTTCCTCCCTCTGCTGGCTTCATTAACCATTTAGAGAAAATTTACAGAACTCTAAAATACTTGTGATTTTCTTTTGAAATTGCTGTGTTGTTTATTTTTAAGAATAAAAACACACCGGCTTTTGCCATTCTTCTCATTTTAGTTTCTGGCGACAGCTTCAACTGGTTTTCCGGGCTCATGTAATAAAATTAAATCATAAAAATACATACATGTATAAATCTATAGAGTGGCTTTGGTCAGCCCTCTTCCTCCATTGGTGTGTTCATTCACATTTTGCTACTTCCCACCACATTGTAAAACATAGGTCAGCCCACTTCTATCATTGGCTTCCTTGCAATTTGAGTGATGATATTTTGCATGTTTACATGTGCACATATGCCTTAAAGAGCGCACTATGGTGCCAGAGCTGGTGGACAATGTGGGTTGTGTCAGCATGAAGACTATCTCCTTGCCCCACATGCTCCTGTGAGCTCACAAAAGCGACAGAGCCTGAAACCTCCCGATACTTTGTTTATTTTGAAGAACACTCACAGGTGCATGCGCAGTACATTATTCCTGCTAGAGAGTGAACCTAGTTTCTACTGGGAACATCAGTGTCATGCACATATGCACAGCATACATTATGCATTTCACTGTAAGTGCATTAGGAGACTGAAGTTGCTGAGCCGGACTTCTCTATTGGGTTAGTGCAGTGGTGTTGAAATCTTGGCCATAGAGTGGCCATTATGAATATTTCTGCCATATTGCCTTTGTTTTGTGCTTCTCTATTCGACGTAAACAATTGCTAAACGCCACTGAAACTCAGAAAGATGGTGGGACAACCCTCTATTTTCCTAGTCCTCTGAACCTTTGCTGCTATCAGTGTTGTTGTTATGTTCACGGTCCCATTTTGCTCATACCCTTTCTTCCCTTTACAGACATTCAAGGGTCAGTGGAGTGCTGTCTAACCTTTAAAATATTTCTTTTGTCCCCTTAGAAAACTCTGCCAATGTATATTTGCTTCTGGTGAGTGATTGAGTTTGCAGTGTGCCCAGGAAGCCTGCCTTATAGAATGTGGATGTGCGTTTTGCACTGCAGAGGCTGGGAGCCGCTCACTGTCAAACTTCTCACTCACTCACATGCATGAGCTGTCTGGTCAATTCTATCAGAAAAAACACATCTGCTCACAAACTGGAGCTGTTTTTGCTGTCTGGCAGCTGTCACTAGACAATTATGTGAGCATCACGAAAGATGGTCTTTGGCTCAGCCCACATGTGGGCACCCAGGAGTATATGTTTTGATTGGGCAGATGTGTGCTTCCATAAAAATGCGATTGCACCCTACACATCTATAATCATTTTGTTTACTTATCCAGCTTCCTAAACGAACTTTCAGAGGCACACACTTGATATTGGAATGCTTTTGAAGTTTCTTAGAAAACTAGATAATTTATGATGTTTTTCTCTGGCAGCAGCACAGATGGGGAAGGCCAGATATTAACCTACATGGATTTTTAGGTCAGGGTGACAGTGAAACTGTCACCTGACCATTTAACCTACACCCAATATTATTCTCAATTATTCTACAGTCCTTTGCTTCCACCCAAATACACATCTATTCCCATGCTATTTGCTTGGAAAGCTTTGCAGTACCATACAATATTCCTTTCAATCCAGAACTATTGGCATTGTCACTGCTTGTTTAGTGTAGGGAATGTTTTTGAAGAGTTTGAGTCGGGGTTGTGATAATGCTTCCTTCTCAGTCATTTCACATATGCTATGTCGGTAGAAGAACAACTCTGAAATGAGGAGGGCTACACACCTGCCCTGCCGGAAATAGGTGAGTGGAGTTTCTGTTCCTTCATTATCTTTGGTGCAGCTTCATCAGTCCCTACATTTTCATGAGAAAATCCTTAATCACAGCTGCAGCTGTGAACCCTGACCTGACATATGTGACTGGCAAGTGTAGTTTAACCAGCCTGTTTGGCCTCAAAGCACATCTCACTACAAGTAAAGTTTTTTAAACAACCTGCAGCTTTTCTTGAGCTCCTAACTTGCAGAAACACAACCATACACTAAAGCATTTGATTTATCCCTGAAGGTACCTAATTATACAGACCACCCAGGATATTGCGGCAGAGATTTGCAAATTTTGCGGAACAAAAATGGAAATTTTGCAGCAATATTGCAGCACCTAATTTTACTCGTAATCATTCATTTTAAGCCTTAAATCAATGGAAACTGTTTTAGCAGAGTGTTCTGCTTTGAAATAGGCATGTTTAAAGTGTCTGAGAGTGTTTGTTTGTTATATTCTCCTTTGTGGTAACAATTTGGAGCATAGGTTAAGCCAAGCACAATACCACGGGATTGCTGGTCATCCTGTTTTCTGTGGCATTGTGCTGACTTAGGGCTACCTATTGTACATGTTTGATGTGCTGCATTTAGATATAATTGATTGATATAAGTTCATTCTTTTGGTCATATCCCTTTCTTCCTGTCCCTTTCTTTAGCTTTCTGTCTCTATTGACCTTCTCTAGCAGTGTTCAATGCATTGATCGTTATTGTATCATTCATATATATGTATCTAAATGAAACCTGGTTGGACATTGTTGCATTTTACTAAAGTTCAACATGTCAAATGTCCTCATGAAACAAAACAGTAAAGTTTCAGTGTGCCCATCCCAATGAAGGTGTAAAAAACAAGCACTCCAGCTTGGCTCTAAGAGACATTGTAGACAGTGTCTTCGACTGCACAGGCGGCCATGAGTGTTCTATGGCATTGAGCTGCCAGAGCAGCTGCCATCAGGGAGACGATCTACATAACCAATGACCATTTCAAAATGTAAACTTACACAAAGCTCCTGTGGGCTGATTCAAAATGTGAAAGGCAAGCATTGACTGATGGGGACTGAACCGAAAGAAATCAAGGCTGAAGGTGCCTTCTCTATTTATGTTCATAACAGGGGATGCCAGTTGGCAATCCAAAAGTGTAATAAAATGAAGTGCAATAAGTCCAGCACCACACACCAGCCCTGCCTTCGCATGAAAATGAAGCTGGGGCTGTCAACAGCTACCCCTTTGTCAGCACTGGCACTTCTCTGCTACTCCGAGCACATGGTTAGGAATGGAGCAGGAGCAGGAGCAAAGTGAACAGGAGTCCTGTTGTCCTTTTTAGTTCAAGGTTTTGAAAGCAAATGTGCCAAATAGATTTATTATTGACCGAGCACACTCACATTTGGGGGCATCGACTATTCATATAATTAAATAAAGATGCAGCTTTATGCATCACTTACTGGTGGGTGCTGGTTTGTTTGTGTTCAAGATATTAGAGGAAGATTTAAACGAGGGACAGGTTTGTTCTTATGTGTGGCATTCATCAAGTTTCATCAGGGGTGGGGGCGCTCTGTGGCGGATAAGAAGCGATATCCTTCACACCGCCCTCCACCCCCCCCCCCCCCCAGCTCTCTCCGGGGGAAGCACTGCAGAGCCTCCCTGGCTTGCAGCCCCTCTTCCCACGGCTCGCAGTGAGAGGACAGTCTCCTTGACATTTGCAGACTCACAGCCCCTTATCACGGGATTTCACCCCAAAATCAAGGCACTAGCTGGTGCTGCGAGCAGAGTGATTTTGCACAAGAAGTACATCTTTTATATCCCATTATTCTAATGATGAACTCAGCATCTGCC
Organism: Calotriton arnoldi; assembly: GCA_963921515.1. Taxonomy (NCBI): domain Eukaryota; kingdom Metazoa; phylum Chordata; class Amphibia; order Caudata; family Salamandridae; genus Calotriton; species Calotriton arnoldi. Next base: position 464,477 of record CAWUFW010008392.1, read on the forward strand.
TGCGTGCCACTGAAGACCAGCCTCTCTCAAATGTGTTCAAGATCAAAGACCCGTAATTAGAGGAAGATTTAACCGAGGCGCAAGTTTGGTCTCATGCCGTCGCAACTATCAAATGTTTTGGGCAATTTTGTAAAAGGCGCAGCCTTTTAACAAACCTGCCGAATTCGCGATTATTTTGCAAATCGTGAAATCATGAAGGGTCTGATTATATAAAAGAAACAATAATATCACAAGCCCAATTTTAATCTCTGAACTATGGTTAAAACGCTCAGATATCTGCAAGTGCAAACAGTTTGAAGAATGCATCATGGCTACCAATTGTTTTCAGGTTTCTGTGACACTTTAAACCATTCCAGCTTTATGTCCTGCATCATCCAGCATGTTTGAATCTTTAAACCCTTGCTCGTGTTAAAAGTAAACTACAGGTCCTACAATGCATCTTGGTACTAGGCGATAAATCAGGACTCACATAATCGTATGTGACAGAAGACATGACCAAGATTTGTGCGTGACAAATGTCATGGTCAAGACTTTTGGCAGTCTTCTTTGCAGCATAAGAATTGGCATTGGCATTACTATCCAGCTTCTATGGTGGTCCAAAGTGTACTTTTCATGTAATGCCTTTCATTATAAACTGTAAACGTGTCATTTATCCCAAGATGTAAATAGTGATACTTATGGTCAAACCATAAAGACGCTGAGTTATGTCAGAAATGTTTTTTGTTCTCATAAGTAGGGGACATGTGCTTTGTTAACTCTCGTACACGGATTAAGATTCTCTGCTCTTTATTTTAACAGCCTAGCTGCTGCAACAGCGCATTGGTGCCAAGAACTCCCTCTCGCCCATATTCTGCAAACATGCCCTATAATTAGGAGGTCAGAGAAACATTGCACACAGTGCTGTCCACAGCGCAAAGAATTTGTGCATTTCACTTGCCTTTAAATCTCCTAATGTAAACACAGAGGCACATATTTACCAAGGTTTTACATTGCCCTTGCGCTATGCAATGGCAACGCAAGAGCAATGTAAAACCTAAATGAGGTTTACCAAAGCTACGCAAGGCCATATTGTGTGGTCCTGCGTGGCTTGATAAGTCTAGAGTAATGCAAGGTAGCACAGCCTCTGGCCCACATTTATCAATATTTCAGTCAACTTGCTGCTCTGTGCTGTGTGAAAGAGAGAGGGCTGGAATGCGTCTTATTTAACATTATGCAATGCATTCCTGCTCCCTGCCTGGGTTGGCGAGCAAACCGCTGCCTTGCACCAACAAAGGCACCCTTGCTCCATGGTGCAAGAGTGCCTGTTTTGTAGGCAGGATTGTTTTTGTGCAGGAAGGGCCACCTTCCTGCACTAAAACAATGCTCATATTCCTCTTTCTACATGTGCTGCATGATGACGCACACTTAGAAAGAGGAAACAAACTTGCACCTCTGATGGGGAAGCGTACAATTCTGACGCATTCCCAGGTCTACCAGTGTTGGTAAATCTGGGAATGTGTCAAAATGCATGGGTCGATGCATGGGAACACCCATGCTCCACTCATGGCATGCCTCTCAGCCGCAGGGTAACGCAAGACAGCTATTTGTGCTGCCTTGCGTTACTTTAGATTTATCAAACCACGCAAGGCCTTGAGTGGCTTGGTAAATCTCATTTAGGTTGGGCGTCAACCTTGCGTCCCATTGTGTGGTGGACGGGCGGTACAAAACCTTGATAAATGTGGGCCAGAGTGTGCAGCTGGCACAAGGACTGCGAGTTCTATAGCCCTATAAGTAATGCAGAAGCCTTGTATCATCTTATCTGTATGACCCTCTTGCTTGTGACAGGGAGTACACACAGAAGGAAAAAATCAGGCTGCCATTCACCTTCCTTCCTTGCACCTTTGACACATGTTTTAGCAACATCACTTTACAGGAATATCTGCTGATTAAAAGATGTCTTCCGTGTCACAGTATGCCAAAAGGTGCTCATTTATGTAATGGGACGTATTCCCCATAAATCCTAGAAACCACACAATTATTTTGTTTGATCTGATTTCCATGTCATGTGATGTGATAGGTTTCCTGTGATGTTATCGCAGGTCAAAGGTCAGGGAATTGTGATTGTAATTAGCAGTTTTATTAACTGAAAATTGTTATGTTTTCACATGTAATGTTTTCATATGAATTCTGTTACCTGGCAACTTGGCTTCAGTGTGGAAGGTACAGTATGGGCTGGATGTTCCATGTCCCAACAGAACTTCACACTGTGATGAGCCTGCCGGGGGTTGGATGTACAGACTGAGCTATTTAAATAAACTATGCATAAAATCACTTTTTAGTGGTCCCTGATTCTTAAAAGTGGCGACAAGGATGGGATGCTGTTTCTCCTGGGCATTTCTCAAACCATTTAAATCAACCCCTGAATTATCTTGCCATGCACCGAAGCGATGGTCGTTAAGCGACGGGCAGGTACCGTAAATTGTGCTGTGTGCGAACTTGGAGGCATTCAAGCATAAATCAAGCCTTTGCAATTAATTAAAACCTGCATGTGATAGAACTTTTTAGCCAGGAAAAGCTTTATACCCCAGCGATCTGAATATCAGAAAAAGAGAAGCGCTGTGTGTGAAGTGTGCTGTACCGGAGTTACTGAATGGCTGATAGTAGTGTTGGTGAACTCTGCCGCATAAAAGAAGAAGCGTTTTGCCTTATTAATAAAAAACTACATTGAGCGCACTGCTGTGGCGGCTACTGTGCGGGGCACGCAGCAAGAAAGAAGCTGAGAGGCGGCCCATGTTGACTTAGGGCCTAATTACGAGTCAGACTCATGGGGCGCTGCAGTCGCAGTCCAGCCACCACCGCACCGGTGGTCCGACCACCCAATTACAAGTAAGGCAGTTAGACCGCCATTGCACCACCACAGACGCCAGGCAACCGCCCTTCCATGGCAGTGTCGCGGTGGTCAGGGCCTCAGTAATATGCTGGTGGTGCCGCTGCGGCACTGCCATGCATATTACGAGTTTCAGGACCACCAGCGCTGTCATGGAGGTCTTTCCTCCATGAAAAGGCTGGCGGTCCTGAAACAAAGGGGGCCCTGTTGCCCATGTGAATGGGGATGCTTGCAGGTGGGCACAACATGTGCCCCTTGTGTGCATGCACCCCAATTCCTGCACGACATGGACTGTACAGTCCATGCTGTGGAGGAACTTTTTTGGGCATTCCCATGGCGGTGCTCTTTTTCAGGGGCATCGCCATGGGAACACCAAAAAAAAGCCAGCCAGACATGATGAAACTCATAATGTGGCAGGCGGTGCGACCACAGGTTTGGGGGTGCAGGAGCGGGCTGCTGGTGTGGCAGTCCCCTACTGCACCACCAAACTTGAAATCAGGCCCGTAGAGTCAGCTGTGGAAGACGCGTGATGAGATGTAGCCTGTGCCAACAATAATTGCTGTCAGCTGGTCAGCCAAGTCGCATGTGACGAGCCTTGTGACTAGTTATGGCTCAGAGAGTGTGTTACTACGACATGCTGGACAATGAGAGAGACTGACCTGGACTATGTCCTGGCATTTGCAGGCCCGGGCCTGGCACCAGCTTGCATGACTGACTGCTAGTGGGCTGAGGGAACTGGAGACCGCCTGTGTTGATGCCAATCGGAGGAAGCATTGATGAAAAGTGAAGAAGTACCACACATCGCTGAATGGCAATTAGAATGAGTTTTGGTGAAAAGTGAAGAGGGACCACATAGAACAGACCACTCAAACCACAAAAAGAAAAAAAGGACTAAGTGAACAGAACTGTACAGACAATGGTGGCTACTTTCCTTATTTTAATTTATGACTTTGATTTCAACAGATTTTCATTTGTTGTTTGCTACATTCTGTTACCCAGATGTGGTATTTTATTTGTGAATTTTGATTTGTAAGTGTTGGGTATCACATATTGTGCAGCCATGGATGCTACCTGTATTGTAACTCCTCCCACATTTCTACAGAATCTGGGTCTCCCAGTTATGGCATGGGAAGACTGGCGCGAATCATTTGAGACCTACTAAGAAGCTGTATGAATGAATGAATGAATACTTTATTTGTGCGGTTAATCAAAACCATTACAAAATGCAACATATTTAAAATGGAAGAGAGCAGCATTTCGAAGTATAAAACAATAAATATTGGATCAAAACATTATTAAAATCTCCATTTGTTTTTGTTTATAAGATGAGACGGTAATTATAAAAAACCTTGATGGGTAGAGCAAGTCAGAGGTTCGATATTGGCCAAGCATCCCCGGCCCAGGCCCTCCCTTTAAAGTACCCCGAAGGAGCGCCCGCTCGGCGTGTGGAGAATTTCCCTTCAATAATATGCGGGTATGGTAAACAAATTTCCCAAAGCTGGCCATGTGCTTAACAATGTCCAAAGTGTAAAGTTGTTGGACTGCCTCTTTTGCTGTACGAGTGCCCAATTGGAGGAGGATCGGTCTAAGGTAGATTCTGCGAACTGACTGAAGGGCTGGACAGCAAAATAGAATATGGGCCAGGGATTCTCGTTTGTAATTGCAGAAGCGGCACTCCCTAATGCCCGGCCTTATATTCACAGTTGGATATAGTTCTTTTAAAGGGAGAGGATGTAGTCTGGCTGCTAAAATCCTGTGTAGGGCTTGCCTCCCCACGGCCTGCGTGAGATGAAGTTTCCAGCTGGTCCGTGTATGTGGGAGACTTTGAGTCTCATGAAAGCCTCTTGCCGCCAAGGATTCCATATCCAGAGTGCGAGAGCGTAGACGCAGTTGCTTTTTTGTTGTTGCTTTAATAATAGCGTAGTTGGTTATGCTAGGGTCCCAGTTCTCTGTAGCTAGCTGCAGAAGATCTTTGGCTAAAGCAAGACAGACAGACCATGGGTTGCTGGATTATAGAAAAATCGATTTTAAGACAGCCTTCATAGAGTTTGTAGGGGCCGCCATTGTTAAAAAGAAGTTTTTCGAGAGAGTCGCCAGCTCTTCTAGCTTTTGTTGGTTAAGATCAAATTCCAAACGAATTAAGGTATTCCTGGTACAGGTTGGTAGACGGAATAGCTTTTTGTAGGAGGTACAATGTATTTTTTCCAGGTCCTGCGCAAATTTCCCTGGGAATGCCTGTTGCGCATAATTGAGGGACTGTAAAAGTTTATCCCTCAAGACTCTTTGTATGGCCATTGTTGATGGACTGTCCAAAGTCGCGTATAGTTTGCAAAGTGCATAGGTGACCAATTTCCCCTTCTGCTGCAGTTTGTGGAGGTGCACCCGTGGGCGGCCCGATTTGCTGATCCAAACCCCAAGGTAATTATAAGATTGGACACAGTCCAGGGTCAGCGTGCCCAACCGCCACTTTGCCACTTTGCCACTTTTTTGGGGGGGATAGTGGCCGAAGATCACTATTTTGGACTTGGTTGGATTGGCGACCAGCTTGTTCTGAGCATTGTATACAGAAGGGGCCCAAAGCGCTTTTTGGAGGCCTATTTTGGTATGATCAAGGAGGACCAGGTCATCGGCATACTGCAGCAGCTGTATCTTTGTGAGGCCAATCCTGGGCGTAGCTAAAGTGTCTCCATACAGAGCTGTAGGTGGGGTTGTATTTGTAGCCAAACGTAAGCCGGTATTTTTGAAGAACAATTTGGGCATAGAAGAGAGAAAAGTATTGAAAACATTGCCTACACCATTGAACCATGACAGTAAAGGGGAGGAAGTGCCAGAGTTTGAGGAGGTAAATAGCGATGAATATTTGGACGCAATGAGTGCGTTAGATGAAAATTATGGCAAGAAAGTGAGCAGAGTCATTGAGACACAAACGTTTTTTTCTGGTACCCAATTCCCTGGGGAAAATGTGGAACAATATGTTTCAGTTCTTAGAACTTTAGCCGTGACATGCAGATTTAGGGATTTGCTTGCAGAGATAATAAGAGATCAATTTATCAACAGGAACAACAATGTGAAGATCCAAGAGAAACTGTTGGCATAGCGCGGTGATTAGAGAATACTTCTAGATATGTAAAAGAACTCAATGATGGTCTTCAAAAAAAGAAAATTGAGAGCAATAAGGTGAATGTGGTGCAGAAAACTCAAAAGGGACCGGGACCTAAAAATAGGGTAGCAAAAGATAAACATACATGTTATAGGTGTGGGAGCTCAAGGCATGCAGCAGATTCTGATGCATGTCCAACCAAATGGTGCAGTGTCTCATGTGCAAGAACATTGGGCACTTCTCCAGGGTGTGCAAATCAGAAGGGCGGAGTGGAAATAAGCTGGTGGTGAATGCTTTGTGTGACATCCATGATGAGAGTTTCGACAAAGAGGATGATGGTAACAAAGTTGACGTGGTAGTGGTATGTGAGGATGTTTTGGCTGAGATAAAAGAGGCTTACCACCCACCGAAGTGCACTACAAAAATCAAAGATGATGAGGTTTCTTTGTAGGCTGATTCGTGTTCACCGTACACAATAAATTGACAAAGTGACATGGAAAAGTCTGGGTAGTTGTAAGTTATGTCCTCCTGACATTGAACCCGAAGGTTATTGTGGTGTGAAATCGCCACTGGTGGGATATTTTGAAAGCAGGATCAGACACAAGGACAGAGTGGCTAAGGGGAAGGTGTATGTATTGGAGAGAATTAAGACCCTTTTGGGATGGAAAGAGCAGAAAACCCTGGTTTTAATCCTCAATACTAATTGTCCTGATCAAGTCCTGCTCATGGAAGGGGCGGACAAACTGTAGTGGAGCATCAAGTATCCAGTTTGCGGAATAATTGGGATACTTGGAAAGCTTTGAACACTGTATCGTTCTAACATCAGGTTGTAGGCAAAAGTACATAAGGTTAGGAATGTTCCTCTAGCACTGCGAGAACAGCTGAAGGAAGAACTTGACCATTTATGCAGTGTCTGGGTGACTGAGCCAAAAGAATCATCGAATGGCTCAGCCCATTTGTAGTGGCGTGCAAATCTAGTGGATAATTGCACATGTGCATCGATTTGTCGCCATCTTTTGCCACACAAAAATTAAATGGTCATGAGTATTAAAGATTCCAAGTACTTTTCCTCCATAGATCTGTCTAGTGCTTATTACCAAGTGTGATTGCATCAAGGGTCAAAACACCTAACTTCGGGGCATATCTACAAGGGCTTTATCTCCGCTTTTTGGCTTAAAAAGCCAAAAGCGGAGATAAAACTAACGCCCTATCAACAAGAGGGTGCTAACATGCATAATCGCATGTTAGCACTCCTTTTTCCCTAACGCCTCCTTTGCATCTCTAATGAGATGCAAAGTGGGCGTTACTGGGCGTACTCCCGTATGGACTACGTTGTAAATATCGCCTATGTTCACATCGCGATATTTACAAGGCAGCCCACAGGATTATAGCAGACGCTAAACTTTGGCGAAAACGGCCGTTTTCGCCAAAATCTAACGTCTGCTACAATCCTGACTTACCTATGTTAGACATAGGAGGTGGATTATGCTGATACGACCACAGGGTCGTATCAGCAAGGTTATCGCCGTTTTGCAGGGAACATCGCTGGAAAACCAGCGATGTTCCCTGCAAACCGGCGATAACCTCGCTATCTCTGGAATTGTTATCGCCCTGGAGAAACGCGTTGTTAATAACGCGCTACCAGGGCGATAAATTCCAGAGATAGCCTGCGTTAGGAAATACGTTGCTAATCACGGCCAGCGATAATTATCGCTGGCCGTTGATAATATGCCCCTTGGTTCATAAGGACAGAAGATGCCTTCTAGTTTGTGCAGATGCCATTCGGGTTGGCATAGGTATCAGCAGTTTTCCAGACAGCCATGAGCAGTGCACTAAAAAATCTCACTAATGTGCTGCTCTTCCAAGACGATATCTTGGTATGGGGGGACAGACGTAGAAATTCATGATCAAGTGTTGGATGTGGAATTGAGAAAAATGCAAGAAGCTGGTTTAACTGTTATCATTGACAAGTGTAAATTTGGGGTGATGCAGGTGGAGGACCTTTGACACACGTTGTTCGAGTGATGGTATAAAATCTAAAATGAAGCTGCTTGAAGCAATCAAAAGTGCTCCTTCCCCTACTAACAAGGAGCAGCCTTGTTCCTTCTTGGGTGAGCAGAGTATTATTCAAACTTTTTGCAACATTTTGCTGACAAAATGCATGTGTTGTGGAAATTGATGAAAAAAGGGGTGCAGTATGAGTGAACGTGTGAGTGTCAGATGGTGTTTGACAGTGTCAGACGAGACATTGTTAAGGTTGTAGCCCTTAAACAATTAAATCCCCAGGATGAAACCATAGTGGTGGTAGAAGCAATCGCCTATGGTATTGGGGCTGTCTTGATGCAAAGAACGAATGGCGGAGAAAGGGTGGTCGCAATCACCTCACAGACTCTGAAGAGAGTCGAAAACACATACTCAGTGATTGAAAGGGAGCCATTGGCGTGCTAGTGGGGTGTGCAGTATTTTAAAGCATACGCTTGGGTAACCACCTTTGAGTTGGTCACAGACAACTAACCCTTGGTTGACCTATTTTCCACAAGGGGTGCTGGGGAGGTGACACCCAGGATCGCCAAATGTATAGCAAAGCAACAGGGTGACTACATCTTTTTTAATCTTACAGAACTCCAAGGGGACTCCATCTTCTCCTGGTGTTTTATGAGTTGACATCCCATCTATTGCCTGGTTAATTTCGTCTCTTGTTATCTCTTAGCCTAGTGGTTCCCTTTGGTCATTGTGTAAACAAGTCAGCCTTAGAGGTTTCAGGAAGTACTCTATTACAGATTTCGGGCTTGTAGAAGTGGAGATGTGGAGCATCCTATAGAAGGATGCACATTCTCTGGCAAGTGGAACCGGGTTAGTAATTAATTGACCTGCTGTGTTTATAAGCGCAAGGATGGTTCTATTGGTTTCTTGTTGTCTCTGTTGGGCCGCTAATAGGTGGCTGTCTTTCTCACCCCTTTCATAATGTTGCTGTCGGAAATTAAAGAGACCTGTATCCACATGAGTAATTTATAGTTGATTGAGTTTGTAATTGTATTTGATTTGGAGTAGCACCTTTAACTCCTTCGCTGCTAGGCCTTTCCCCACCTGTGCTAAGCCTTTTTTTGGCTATTTGGAGTAGTTCGCTCTTAGGCCCCATTAACCATTTGTCCACATAAGGTATCCACGCCAAATTTGCGCCCTTTTTTTACAACATCCTGAGGATTCTAAAGGTATCCAGGGTTTTTGGATTCTTCTGGAGAGGACAGAGAAATTAGCCAAAATACAGCTACATTTTGTGTTTTTGGGGAAAATTGGCACAAAAATGCTCTAGAATAAAGCGTCTTTTTTCCCCTGCAAATGGAATCAATGAAGGGTTTATGGTGCTAAAATCACCATTTTCCCAGCTTTCAGGAACAGGGAGACTTTTGTCAGAAAACCAACATTTTCTACACAGGTTTGGCATTTTACTGGGACATAACCTATTTTTCCTACTTTTTAATCTCCTTCCAGTTAGCGGTAGACGTGTCTAAAACCAATAATTGATTCTGGACAGCTATACATTTCTGAAAAGTAGACAACATTCTGAATTCAGCAAGTGGTCACTTGTGGAGATCCTTCAAGGTTTTCCTGTAAAATGTAACAGTTGAAAAAAACAAAGATTGAATTTGAGTAAAAAAAACAGCCATCTGTGTCTATGTTTTCACCTGTAACGTCTTCAAACTATGGCAGATTTTTTAAAGAAATATACAGTTACGCCTGATGGACTCCTCTGGTTGTGAGGATATATAGGGCTTGTGGGTTCACCAAGAACCCGAGGTATCCAGAGCCAATTACTGAGCTGCACCTTGCAATGAGTTTTCATTGTGTACCGGACAATTCATTTGGTAAAATAGGTATCAAGGAAATCTATGTATTCCTGAAATAGTAACAAGATATGCAGTTTAGAAGCAATAGTTATTTGCACATCTCTGAATTTGTGGGTACCCATACTAGCATGTGAATTAGAGGGAATTTTTCGAAATGACTTCTTTTTTGCACACTATCTTACATTTGGAAGGCAGAAATACATAGAAAGACAATTGGCAATAACAATTGCTCTACTATTCTGGGTTCCACTAAGTCTCTCAATTAAAATGGTACCTCACTTGTGTGGGTAGGCCTAGCACCCGTGACAGGAAACGACCCACAACAAAGGTGGACACATCACATTTTTCCACTGAAAACTGACTCTATTTTTGCAATGTGTCTAGCTGTGGATTTTGGACCCTAGCTCAGCCGGCACCTAGGGAAACCTAGCAAACCTGTACTTTTTTGAAAACTAGACGCCCAGTGAAACCTAGGATGGGGTGACCTGTGTGGCTCTCACCAGGTTCTGTTACCCAAAATCCCTTGCAAACCTCAAACTTTGTAAAAAAACACATTTTCCCCACATTTCTTTGGTGGAAAGTTCTGGAATCTACAGGGAGCCAGAAACATCCACCCACCCAGCATTTTCCCAAGTCTCCTGATGAAAACGGTGCCTCAATTGTGTGGGTAGGCCTACTTCCCATGACAGGAAATGGCCCAAAAACGCAAAGTGGACACATCCTATTTTTCCACCAAAAACTGACCACTCTTTGCAATGTGCCTAGCTGTTTATTTTGGACCCTAGCTCAGCCAGCACCTAGGAAAACCTAGCAAACCTGTACATTTTTTAAAACTAGACACCCACTGAAACCTAGGATGGGGTGACCTGTGTGGCTCTCACCAGGTTCTGTTACCCAAAATCCCTTGCAAATCTCAAACTTTGTACAAAAAAACAAATTTTCGTCACATTTCTGTGATGGAAAGCTCTGGAATGTGAGGGGAGCCACACATTTCCTCCCACCTAGCCTTCCCCCAAGTCTCTCGATAAAAATTGTACCTCACATGTTTGAGTAGGCCTAGTGCCAGCAACAGGTAACTGCCCAAAACGCAACGTGGACACATAAAATTGTTCCACTGAAAACTGGCCCTTTTTTGCAATGTGCCTAGCTTTGGGTTTTAGACCCTAGCTCATCCGGCACCTAGGGAAACCTAGCAAACCTGTACATTTTTTAAAACTAGACTCCCAGGGAAATCCTGAATGGAGTGACTCATGTGGCTATCACCAGGGTTTGTTACTCAGAATCCCTTGCCAACCTCAAACTTTGTAAGAAAAAAACAACACATTTTCCTCATATTTCTGTGATGGAAAGTTCTGGAATCTGCGGGGAGCCGCAATCTTGCACCCACCCAGCATTCCCACAGGTCTCCCGATAAAAATGGTACCTCACTTGTGCGGGAAGGCCTACTGCCCACAAGAGGCAATGGCCCAAAACGCAACGTGGACACATCACATTTTTCCACTGAAAACTGACCCTTTTTTGAAATGTGCCTAGCTTTCCATTTCTAGCTCAGCCGGCACCTAGGGAAACCTAGCAAACCTATATATGTTTTAAAACTATACACCCAGTGGAATCCAGGATAGGGTGACTTGTGTGGCTCTCACCAGGTTCTGTTAGCCAGAATCCCTTGCAAACCTCAAAAGTTGTCAAAACACACATTTTCCTCACATTTCTGTGATGGAAAGCTCTGTAAATCTGAGGGGGCTACAAATTTCCTTCTACCCAGCATTCCTACAAGTCTCCCGATACAAAGGGTACCTCAATTGTTAGAGTAGGCCTAGTGCTCGCAGCAGGAAACTGCCCAAAACGCAATGTGGAAACATCACATTTTTCCACTGAAAACTGTCCCTTTTTTTCAGTGTCCAAAAGCTGTGGATTTTGGTCCATAGCTCAGCCGGCACCTAAGGAAACCCAGCAAACCTGTACATTTGTGAAACTAGACACCCAGGGAAATACAGGATGGGGTGACTTGTGTGGCTCTCCCCTGCTCTGTTACCCAGAATCATTTGCAAACCTCAAACTTAAAAAAAAAAAAGATTCTTCACATTTCTGTCATGGAAAGTGCTGGAATCTGTGAGGAGCTACTAACTTCCATGCACTCAGTATTCCCCCAAGTATCCCGATAAAAATGGTACCTCACTTGTTTGAGTGGGCCTAGTGCCCGCGACAGGAAACTGCCCAAAACGCAATGTGGACACATCACATTTTCCACCGAAAACTAATCCTTTTTTTGCCATGTGCTTTTCTGTGGATTTTGGACCCTAGCTGAGCCAGCACCTAGGCCTAGTGCCCGCAGCAGGAAACTGCACAAAACGCTATGTGGACACATCACATTTTTCCACTGAAAACTGTCCCTTTTTTCAGTGTCCAAAGGCTGTAGATTTTGAACCCTGGCTCAGCTGGAATGAAGGAAACTTAGCAAACCTCTACATTTGTGAAAATTAGACACCCAGGAAAATCCAGGATGGGGTGACTTGTGTAGCTCTCACTAGGGTCTTTTACCCAGAATCCCTTGCAAACCTCAAACTTTAAAAAACATTTTCTTCACATTTCTGTGACGGAGAGTTTTGGAATCTGTGGGAAGCTACACATTTCCATGCACCCAGCATTCCATTTCCCGATAAAAATGGTACCACACTTGTTTGAGTAAGGCTAGTGCCCGCAACAGGAAACTGCCCAAAACGCAATGTGGACACATCACATTTTTCAACTGAAAACTGTCCCTTTTTGCCATGTGCCTAGCTGTGGATTTTGGACCCTAGCTGAGACAGCACCTAGTGAAACCTAGCAAACCTGAGCCGGCACCTAGGGAAACTTAGCAAACCTGAACATTTTTGAAAAAAGACACCCAGGAATCCAGGCTAGGGTGACTTGTGTGGCTCTCACCAGGTTCTGTTAGCCAGAATCCCTTGCAAACCTCAAACATTGTCAAAAAACAAATTTTCCTCACATTTCTGTGATGGAAAACTCTGGAATCTGAGGGGAGCCGCAATCTTGCACCCACCCAGCATTCCCACAGGTCTCCCGATAAAAATGGTACCTCACTTGTGCGGGAAGGCCTACTGCCCACAAGAGGCAATGGCCCAAAACGCAACGTGGACACATCACATTTTTCCACTGAAAACTGACCCTTTTTTGAAATGTGCCTAGCTTTCCATTTCTAGCTCAGCCGGCACCTAGGGAAACCTAGCAAACCTATATATGTTTTAAAACTATACACCCAGTGGAATCCAGGATAGGGTGACTTGTGTGGCTCTCACCAGGTTCTGTTAGCCAGAATCCCTTGCAAACCTCAAAAGTTGTCAAAACACACATTTTCCTCACATTTCTGTGATGGAAAGCTCTGTAAATCTGAGGGGGGCTACAAATTTCCTTCTACCCAGCATTCCTACAAGTCTCCCGATACAAAGGGTACCTCAATTGTTAGAGTAGGCCTAGTGCTCGCAGCAGGAAACTGCCCAAAACGCAATGTGGAAACATCACATTTTTCCACTGAAAACTGTCCCTTTTTTCAGTGTCCAAAAGCTGTGGATTTTGGTCCATAGCTCAGCCGGCACCTAAGGAAACCCAGCAAACCTGTACATTTGTGAAACTAGACACCCAGGGAAATACAGGATGGGGTGACTTGTGTGGCTCTCCCCTGCTCTGTTACCCAGAATCATTTGCAAACCTCAAACTTAAAAAAAAAAAAAGATTCTTCACATTTCTGTCATGGAAAGTGCTGGAATCTGTGAGGAGCTACTAACTTCCATGCACTCAGTATTCCCCCAAGTATCCCGATAAAAATGGTACCTCACTTGTTTGAGTGGGCCTAGTGCCCGCGACAGGAAACTGCCCAAAACGCAATGTGGACACATCACATTTTCCACCGAAAACTAATCCTTTTTTTGCCATGTGCTTTTCTGTGGATTTTGGACCCTAGCTGAGCCAGCACCTAGGCCTAGTGCCCGCAGCAGGAAACTGCACAAAACGCTATGTGGACACATCACATTTTTCCACTGAAAACTGTCCCTTTTTCAGTGTCCAAAGGCTGTAGATTTTGAACCCTGGCTCAGCTGGAATGAAGGAAACTTAGCAAACCTCTACATTTGTGAAAATTAGACACCCAGGAAAATCCAGGATGGGGTGACTTGTGTAGCTCTCACTAGGGTCTTTTACCCAGAATCCCTTGCAAACCTCAAACTTTAAAAAAACATTTTCTTCACATTTCTGTGACGGAGAGTTTTGGAATCTGTGGGAAGCTACACATTTCCATGCACCCAGCATTCCATTTCCCGATAAAAATGGTACCACACTTGTTTGAGTAAGGCTAGTGCCCGCAACAGGAAACTGCCCAAAACGCAATGTGGACACATCACATTTTTCAACTGAAAACTGTCCCTTTTTTGCCATGTGCCTAGCTGTGGATTTTGGACCCTAGCTGAGACAGCACCTAGTGAAACCTAGCAAACCTGAGCCGGCACCTAGGGAAACTTAGCAAACCTGAACATTTTTGAAAAAAAGACACCCAGGGAATCCAGGCTAGGGTGACTTGTGTGGCTCTCACCAGGTTCTGTTAGCCAGAATCCCTTGCAAACCTCAAACATTGTCAAAAAACAAATTTTCCTCACATTTCTGTGATGGAAAACTCTGGAATCTGAGGGGAGCCAGACGATTCCTTCCACCCAGCATTCCTCCAAGTCTCCTTATTCAAATGGTACCTCAATTGTTTGAGTAGGCCTAGTGCCCGCAGCAGGAAACTGCCCAAAATGCAATGTGGACACTTCACATTTTTCCACTGAAAACTGTTCCTTTTTTTTCAATGTCCAAAAGCTTTGGACCCTAGCTCAGCCGGCACCTAAGGAAACCTAGCAAACCTGTACATCTGTGAACACTAGACACCCAGGGAAATACAGGATGGTGCGACTTTTGTGGCTCTCACCAGGGTCTGTTTCCCAGAATCCCTTGCAAAACTCAAACTTAAAAATAAATAAAAAATTCCTCACTTTCTTTGTTGAAAAGTTCTGGAATCTGTGGCAAGCTACAAACTTCCGTGCACCCAGCATTCCCCCAAGTCTGGCAATAAAAATGGTAACTCACTTGTTTGGGTAGGCCTAGTGCCACGCAACAGGAAACACGTCAAAACGTATTTATAGAGACATCAAAGTTAGCTATCACAAAATAACCTGTTTTTTCAAGTGGATAACCTGTGTTTTTGGTCCCAGGCTCAGCGGCCATGTAAAGAAACCTACCAAACTCAGACATTTCTGAAAACTAGACACCTGGAGAAGTCCAGGGAGGTGTGGCTTGCATGGATTTCTCAACGTTTTCTTACCCAGAATACCCTGTAAACTTCAAATTCAGCTAAAAAAGTCATGTGTTCCTCACATTTCTGTGTGGGAAAGTTGTGGGATCACCGTGGCAGCACAAAGTTCCTACCACTCTGCATTCCCCCACGTCTCCCGATAAAAATGCTACTTCACCTGTGTGGGTGGGACAAGTTCCCATGACAGGGAAGGGCCTAAAACATATTGTGAAGGCATGAAAAGTATTGATCACAAAATGACCTGGTTTTGCAATGGATTCACCTGAGTTTTTGGTCCCTGGCTCGGCAGCCATCTAGGGAAACATACCATACTCAGACATTTCTGAAAACGAGACACATG
Organism: Calotriton arnoldi; assembly: GCA_963921515.1. NCBI lineage: Eukaryota > Metazoa > Chordata > Amphibia > Caudata > Salamandridae > Calotriton > Calotriton arnoldi. The sequence goes on from CAWUFW010008392.1 coordinate 479,975, forward strand.
GGGAATCCAGGGAGGTGTGGCTTGCGTAGATCCCCCAATGTTTTCTCATCAAGAATCCCCTGCAAACCTCAAAGTAAAGTTCGCAAAAAAAGTCAGATTTACCTCACATTTGTGTGTGGGAACGTTGTGGGATCACCGAGCCGACACAAATTTCATACCACCCAATGTTTCCCAAGGTCTCCGAATAAAAATGTACTCACTTGTGCAGGTGATCCAAGTGCCGGGATAGGGAAGGGCCCAAAACGTATTGTTGAGACATCAAAATTATCTATCAAAAAACAACCTGGTTTTGCAAGGGGGGCACCTGCGTTTTTGGTCCTGGGCTCAGCGGCCATCTAGGGAAACCTACCTAACCCAAACATTTCTGAAAACTAGACACCCGGGAGAGTCCAAAGATGTGTTGCTTGCGTTGATCCCCAACGTTTTCTTACCCAAAATCCCCTCCATACCTCGAATTTATGAGTAGGATGATCACGCCGGCACAAATTTCCTACCACCCAGCTTTCCCCTCGTTCTGCCGAGTAAAATGATACCTCACTTGTATGAATGCCCAAAGCAGAGTCAGCCTAAAAACGTATTAAAAAAATTGTGCTTATCAGCTCGCTGTGATATTCCCTCAATCTCTACACATTTTTGGCCCTTCCCTGTCACAGGCAATTGGGCCATCCACAAACGTGAGGCATCATTTTACTTGGGAGACGGAGGGCAATGCTGCATGGTGGGAAATTTGTGCTAACGTGGTGCTCCCACACAGAAATTTGAGAAAAATTTAATTTTTCTTTGCTAAATTTGAAGTTTGCAGGGGATTTTGGGTAACAAAACATTGGGGGATCAATGCAAGCCATACCACATTGGAATTTCTCAGGTGTCTTGTTTTCAGAAATGTCTGGGTTTGGTAAGTTTCCTTAGATGGACATCGAGCCTGGGATAAAAAACGTGGGTGCTCTGCAAAATCTGATTGTTTTGTAATAGTTAGGGGGGGCACTTGGGTTTCTGTTTCCGGGCTTGGCGGCCATCTAGGGAAACCTACCAAACCCAGACATTTCTGAAAACTAGACACCGCGAATTCCAGGGTGGTATGGCTTGTGTTGATCCCCCAATGATTTGTTACTCAGAATCCCCTGCAAACCTCAAATTTAGCAACCAAAAATTACATTCCAGTCCATGTACAGTGCCAGCCAAGCACCAGTCCACGTACACCTCCAGGCAAGCGCCAGTCTACACACACCGCCACCAAGTGATAATCCACACACACTGCCAGCCAAGCGCAAGTCCACGCACACCTCCAGCAAAATGCCAGGACACACACAGCCAGTCAAACACCAGTGCATATAGCCCATCAGTCAAACTGAAGTTCACACACACACACACAGAAACTTTCCCTGGTATCTATATGAGCCTAAAAATATCACTCATCTGCCCCCAACAGGGGCATAAGCTGATAAAATGTGTGACTAAAAAAAGGGGAGTGACCCTTGACCATGAGGCTGCTCCCTTACATGCCTTTAAACATATCCTTGGTGCCTAGTGGGCTTCCTGCCCCCACCAGAGGGGCAGATTGGGTGTAATAACCACCATATGCCCCCCAGGGGGGCAGTAAGACTGTGCCCATTCTTTTTCAGGGGTTGGGGGCATCAGCATGCCCCTAAACGAAGTAAAAATAGTCCCTGGCATCTAGTGGGCTTTCTGCCCCTCTCTAGGGGGGCAAATGGGGGCTGTTGTCCATATCTACCTCCAGGGGGGGCAGAAACACTGTGCCAATTACTTGGGGGGAGGGTGGTGGGGGCATCTGCATGCCCCTGCAGGGTAGATGTCATCCCTACACAAAGAAAAAAATAGTCCCTAGTGGGCTTTCTGCCCCCCTGGGGGCAGACCAGGGGGCTATTGTCCCGATATGCCCCCCAGGGGGGCAGAAACACTGTGCCCATTTTTGGGGGTGGGTGGGGGCAATGGCAAGCCCATTCCGGGCAGCCTCCACCCCTACACTAAGAAAAAAATAGTCCCTGCTGCCTAGTGGGCTTTCTGCCCCCCCGGGGGCATATCGGAGGCTATTGCCCCCGATCTACCCGGGGGCAGAAAGACTGTGCTACTTTTTTTGACAGGGTGGGGGATTGGCATCCCCCTTCTGGGCAGCCACCACCCCTACACTAAGAAAACAAATCCCTGGTGCCTGGTAGGCTTTCTGCCCCGCCAGTGGGGACAGATCGGGGGCTATTGCCTAACTTGCCCCCTAGGGAAGGCAGAAAGTCTTCGTCCCCATTTATGTGGGATGAGGGTATGGCCATGCCCATTGTGGGAAGCCCCCACCCCTCTTTTATAAACGAAAATCCCAGATGTCTAGTAGCTTTCTGTCCTTCTTGGGCAGATTGGGGTAAATAACCCCCATCTGCCACCAGGGGGGCAAAAATACAGTCGTATTTGTAGTTGGGGGCATTGGCATGCCCATTTTTGGCAGCCCCTACATATTAAAAAAAACAAATCCCTGGTTCCTAGTGGGCTTTCTGCCCCCGTGGGGGCAGATCAGGGGCTGGTGCCCCCATTTGCTCCCCAGGGTCAGAAAGACTTTAATTTCAAATTATTTTGGGTGGGGGCATGGTCTTGCCCATTGTTGGCTGGGGGGCAGATAGGGGTAACAATGCCTGTTTGCCCCCCAGGGGGGCAGAAAGACTGTCTCTTTTGTGCTTTGTGGGGTGGGGGCATTGGTAAGCCCATTTTTTGTAGCCCCCACCCCTACTTATTCAAATAAAAATAATCCCTGTTGCCTAGTGTGCTTTCTGCCCCCCAGGGGGGCAGAAAGACTGAATATGCCCAAATATATTTGGGGGGAGCAAAGGTCCTTGTCAAAGAGGCCGCTCCCCCCTCCCTGGTGTCTAATGGTGGATCAATGCTTGGGGATCGCCGTCTTGTGGCGATACCCAAGCAGCGATCTACGGGGGACTGGTACCCTTGGAAAGGGTATATTCTCCCCTTTCCAATGACACATCTCCCATCTACCTAGGTGCTCGGGGGCTGAGATAGCCCCACAAGCACATAGGCAGTGAAAGTGAAATGAGCCAATCAGCTAATTTCACTTTCAATGTATTGACGTCAGCGCGTCATGCGCCCTGATCGTCCATTACACTGCAAAAAAATGTTGCCTTGGGCCACTGGGATAGCTCTTCCCCAGCTCCCAATGCTGAAAAATAAAAAAGGAAACACCTCTGCTCTAAACAGCAGAGGGATTTCCTTATCATGTGCAGAGGACGGAACAATTCCATCCTCAGCACAAGACCACTGTGGCTGAGGACAGAAGCATTCCGTCCTCAGCATGGAACCGGGTAAGGACTCAGGTCCAGGTCGGACATTGTACAGTGCTGTCTGCCATTCCACATCCTTCCCCAGGCTATTCCTATTTGTCTGCTATTCTCAAACTATGATTGTAGCTTTTGGTGCAGTATCTTTATGACTCTGAAGATAGTCTGGAGTCGTAAAGATCCGACACGTAAAACTACACTCGTAGTTTGATAATTGCAAGAAAATAGTAAACTTACATCAAAAGTGTAGGTCTACCTTTGTGAATAAGGCCCCATGAGTCTATTGGGGAGTAAGCAGGACCTACAATGAATGCTGTATTTTGTATCTTCAGTTTTGCAGACACATAGCTTGCAAAGTTGTCTGTCCATGTTTTCGTGTATGTACTAGCAGTGACTGTGAGCCAGGGGTCTTGCACGCATAGATTACCTTTCCTACCCAGTCTTTCTTCAGCTTGTTGGTTTCTACAAAGGTGAGGTGTATTTTTTGCAATACTGCTAAGTCCCGGTGTTTGGACTTCAGGAATGTCAGTACTTTTTTCCTCTTCATAAATTGCGTGAGGTCATTAACATTAAAGACACTATGGTTTGGTAGCTTGTGTAGATTTATACTATGTGCATGCTGTGTGGGTGTTATAGGCAGTCAGATTCCACCGTCTGAAAGTGAGAATATTTCAAATTACAGGATGTACTAACTCTGGCCCATATTTATCAAAGTTTTGCATTTCCCTTGCACCACGCAAGGGGGAGCAAGAGCAACACAAAACCTAAGTGAGATTCATCAAGCCACGCAAGACCACCTTGCATGGCCCTGCATGGCATGGCTTGATAAGTCTAGAGTAATGCAAGGCAGCGCAGATCACTGCCTTGCGTTACTCTGCGAAAGGGAGGCGTTCCATGGGTGAAGCATGGATGTTCCCATGCATCCACCCATGGATTTTGGGGAATTCTCAGATTTACCATTACTGGTAGACCTGGGAATGTATCAAAATGCTACCCCTCCCCAGGTGAGGTGTGCCTGAGGAGCAATATCTTTATTTCTCCTTGTTTTTTCCTCTTGTTTGTGCTGATTTGTGCAGCACACATAGAAAGAGGAAAAGGCCTCTCAGGATTGTTTTTGTGTGGGAAAAGTGTCCCTACCTTCACAAAAACAATCCTGGCAGCAACGCAGGCACTCTTGCAACATGATGCAAGGGTGCTTGTGTTGGCGCAAGGTAGCCAAAAGTGCGCCAGCATTAGGAAAGGACAGGAATGTGCGGCATAATGGTAAATACAGTGCATTCCTGCCCTGTCATGCAGCGCAGCACAGCAAGGTGGCTTGCTGCACTGCATTGTGTGAAAGACTGATAAATTTGCCCCTCTGTGTCTTGTCTTTTTCCGAGGATATCACTTTACGGACTAAGGGCGTCATATAAAAAAAATGATGCAGCGCAGCAAAGCCATTTTGCTGCACCAAGCGGCATCATTTTAAAAGCACAGGGATGCATTGTATTAACAATATGACGCATCCGAGTGCTTTCCCCTGTGCCGGCGCACAATTGGCTGCCATGCGCCAGTACAGGCACCTTGGCGTCATGTTGCAAGGGTGCCTGCGTTGCGGGGATGATTGTTTTTGTGCAGAAAGGGACACAGAGTCAGTTTGGAACCAGAAGAGGGGGCCGCCCAGGGCATTGCCATTCCCAAGGATTCTGGAGGTACTTTTTCTATGGTTGGGAGACATGGGCCCTACAGAAGGTAAGGAAAGGTAAGAGGGGGAGGCCACCCTTAAGTAGGGACCCTGGATGCTGGGGGGAACCTCCCCAAATAGGGGAGGACCCTCACACTGCCCCTGGTGTAGCCCCTCCTGACCAAATGACGTCCTGGGGTGTCAGGCAACTGATAAGATTCAGGGTGTCCACCCTGAATTGGCAGAAAGAGAGTAGAAGGAGGGTGCCTGCCAACTGGTGTGGTAGCCCCCCACTCTGAAAAGTTAGAGAAGCCTCAAGAGTCTACAGTTGCCCCTCAAGGAGCACACCCACCATTCAGAGCTCAGGGTGTGACTCTGGGTACTGACAGCTGTCAGTAGCCTCTGCTAGGTGCTTGCCTTTGTGGCAGCCCTAGTATTGGCATGGGGTTCAGACCCTATGCTAGCAACCAATGTAGGACCCTGTTGGTCATGGTGGAGTTACTCCAGTGTTGGGTAACCTATGTGGGTAAGCTAGGGGCAACCGTAGCTAAGGTAGGGATGGATGAGGGTAGTACCTACCAGTTCCAGGTAGAGGGTGGAGGAAACGTTGGGAGAGAGAGCCCTAGCCAAGGCTCAATTTAGGTTGGGACCTGTCTTAGTTGAGGTAGGTCAGCTCCCCAGAGGGAATGACCCTAGTAGAAGGATGTAGCTGAATAGGTCCACAATGGTAAGCCAGTTTACCACATCCTTCCCCGCTGATTAGTCAAGGAGAACAACCAAAAGTCTGGTTAAGCTTTCCTGGACGTATTAGCAGGGGGTAGGGTTGTGTGAGGAAGCAGGCTTTTTTTTGCAGGTTTTAACTTCACTTAATGCCCCTTTTTTAACTGCTAGACACTGGTGTAATGACTCTGAACTGCCATGAGCCCTGCTAATCAGAACTCAGTCATGTGTTCTGACCCTTGAGAAGGTACATGGTTGATTGGCTTACACCCAATTGACATAGCCTAACTTACTTGTAAGTCCCTAAAATATGGTACCAGTGGTACCCACGGTCTGTGGCACTTGTGCCACCCTGAGTGTGATAAGGTGTTGAGGCAGGACAATAAAACAATTGCTTTTGCATCAAGAGCCTTTAGGGAAAATCAGAAGTTATATGTCATTGAAAAAAATGTGCTGGCTGTGTTATGGGCAATCACAAAATTTAAATGACTATAAGTCTCTGAAGAAGATTATCATTATCAAAGGCTTTGATAATATGTCCACCATAATTTACAAATGGATAGTTTTATTGCAAGAATGTGATTGTGAAACAGAACATCTTCCAGGCGTGTGCATTGTAACTGCAGATTGTTTAAGAGGATTATTTGGGACTAGAATGACAGAATAGATTGAGGAGGAGAGAAGTAATGATACCGAAGAATGGTGGGATAATATATGGATGTGTGTAGTGGCTACAAGTTGTATTTCTAAAGAGGAATGGGAGTTGGAGATAAAAAGGGATGATGTGTAAAGCAGTGTTTGTGAATGCATAGCAGATAAATGGCTTCCTCAAATAAGGTTAGAAAAGAAGCAACTATCCTTTTGAAAGGTAAAGGAAGAGCTACTGATTGTTGATGGAATGCTTTTAGAGGATGAATGATTATTCCACCAGAACTTTTAAGAATGAAGTTACTGGAAATAGCTTATGAAGAACACTCAGGGATATGCAATACAAAAGTGAGGGTTCAAAATTAATTTTTAGGGCCAGTGCCAAACAAGAATATGGAAAGATTCATTAAGGATGGTATTGCAAATCGATTGAGTGGGGTGCCATCAACATTTTCAATAGGCCTCCACACATCTATATATAGAGAGGCTTTAATTTGGACTCCAACATATGTGGGATTCATTTCTATTTCTGGATAGATATTCCATTGCTAACAATGGCCAATGCCGTTATAACCGCTGGGTGACAGGGGGAGTTTCTGCCTTTTTTCCAATTATGTGCAATGGTCAGTTTGGCCATATTTAAGCAGTGCAGCACCATATGCCACTTATGTTTGGATATCCTTTCCAAAGTCTAAGACTTCATCCTGAAAAGCAGCACCTCTGGAGCAAAAGGCAGAGGAAATCCCAACAACTATTTCATTATGTCTGCCACCTTTACCCAGAACAAGAGGATACCAGGGTATTGCAACCAGACATGGAGTGGATCTCCAGTGGGCATATAGCCCATCCAACAGGTAGGGCTTGCATTAGGGTACATTTTATGTAAGCAAGATGGGATATAATGTCAGGAAAAACAACTTTATAATGAATCTCCTTCTCCTGGATAGATGTGGAGGATGATTGTATACCTCTCCCCAGCATTTCCCATTGTTTCAAGGCAATATGCTTTTCTAACATGTTCTCCCAGGACTGATTATGTTTCCATGTCTCTTGTGTGAGAAGTAATGTGTACAGGTTGGAAATGATACCCCCAGTACCTATTCGTTTAGGGAAGACTGCTTTGACATGTGTCTTATGTTGTGTGGCTGCAGAACAAACTGATGGATACAAAACTCATTGGTGTAGCTGGGTATACCCAGTGCTTAATTTGAGCCAGTGGTTGCTGGAGGGGGCCACCGGCACTTCATTTTGGGGACCAGCACTTATTTTTCTGCAACAGGGATTTACCAAGGGAAAGAGAGGGAAAACACACAAATCAGAAAGATGGAAGATAAGAAAGATGAAAAATCCGTTACAAAGGGACAAAACTGGAACCTGCAGGAGTGAGATAAATTGGTAGCAAGTGTCTGGCAGTGGTTTAAGGAAGAATGAGGCAGATTTAAGACTTCCAGCCTTGGTATTTGGTGCACTAACATTTTGTTGTACTTGCCACAGGTTTCTGAGCAGAGATTTGGGCAGCAGCACTCTTTCTTTCACAAATCAAGCACTGCATACCACAATTGCTGTTTCTCAGGGAGATGGGACCTAGCTTTGCATTAATAGCACTCAACATGTCAATAAATCATCTGGCAACGTCCTTCCCTCCAATGGTAGAAGCAGTGACCATCCAATGCTGGTGCAAAATCCTCATTGAGGTGTATAGGTGTATGGGGCGATGGGTAAGTCACTAGGTTTTTTGCACAGGAGTGTTATGCTTTATGTGGCCTTTGTTTTTTTATCTAACCATTTTATGGCACAAAGCAGGTGCCGGTCTGTGGCATGATCCATGTGCCTCCAATTCTTTTTGGATTCCAACATGGACCATCTTACTTTAATCCTGTGTTGTGCGGCAGCATAGTAATGGGAAATACTGGCCCCTCCTCCTGTCTCCCTGGGCTGCACTAACAGGTTCATGGATACCCTAGGTGTTTTACCTCTCCATATGAACTCTCATCAAGCGTTGCTGAATTTAATTTAAATATTGGACGTCTAACCACACTGACAGAGCCTGGGTCAGATATAGGAGACATGGAAGAACATTCATCTTAACAGTGCCCATCCCAGGTGTAAACAAATTTGTTCCATGTCTGCAAATCACATTTTAGATTTGCTATTAACGATGGGTAATTAACGTCAAACAGCTCCCTGACACTTCTAGTAATGTACACTCTTAGGTTTCTGATGGATTTGGGAGTCCAACAAAATGGGACCATACAATTTAGTTCATTCACCTCCTCCTTTCTGAGAGTCAAGTTCAGGGCATTTGATTTGTCATAGTTAATTTTGTAACCTAACACTGGCTCAAAGGTCTGAAGAAGGATCATAACAGACATTACGGAGGACTGGGACACCCAATGTAAGCCAAACATAATCCGCATACAAGAAAATCACTGAGTTTGATGACAAGGGTTCAATGAAGAGGGAAAAAGGAGGGGCAAGAGCGGGCAAACCTCCGGGCGCCCCTGCTCAGTGAAAAAGCATGGGAAGTAAGAGCATTCAGTGCCACTCTGGCTGACGAAAGAGCATAGTTGGAGAAGACCATTTCCAAGTAATATGAGTACATTCCCATTCTTTGGAGGACAAGGTGCAGGTAGAACCAATCCACCATGTCAGATGCTTTTTCCGCATCCAGTGACAGCAATACAGCTGGGTCTTTTTAAGCAAGCCTTTTCAACTGGATGGATGGTAGCCCTGATGTTCATACGGGCCTGACGACCGTGAACAAATCCACTCTGATCCAGATGGACCAAGTAGTGTATAGCTTAATATCAATATTCAATAAAGCTATTGGGCGATATGAAGTGCAAAGTCGGGGGTCCTTTCCTGTCATAGGCAGGACCCTGATAATTCTGTCGCCCATTGAAGATGTCGTGGCACCAGGACTCTCACAAAAATTCAATGGAAGTACTTTTGATGGCCAGAATAGCATCAGGCATTCTATAAAAGTGTGCCGTATAGCAGGCGGGGCCAGTGACCTTATTTAGCTTAAGTGATTTAATGGCCTGCAAGGGTGCTTCCACCTGAATAGGTTGATCTAGTTCCTCCCTCTCCAGCATTGATAAGTTTAGGAGCTGGATTTTATCCATAAAGCTCAGTTGTCTCATGGGGAAAGACACGTATAAGCCCAAGTAAAAACATTAGAGTTCCCTCACCTTATCCTTGTTGTTTATCACTAATCTCCCTGTGCATTATGAAGAACTTTAACATATTTCTTGTCATGCTTGGCGCACAACATCCTCGCTAATTGTGTGCCTACCTTGTCTCCATCTACATAGGTCCACTTTTTAGTTGAAGAAGGGCCAGCTCAGTCTTATTGGCGTAATGCTGTCTGAGTTGACCACTGGTAGCGACTAGATTACGTGTTAACTGGAGAGATGATGTGTTGACTTAACTTTAACTGGGACTTTGCTTGCTGCTGCATAGGAAAATAACTCATCTGGCCCACCCAGTGTACCCTATTTAATGGGACCTCTGTGCATTCATCCCCAAAAAACTGACATCAGCAGGCTTGTTGCAAATGTGGTCAGTTCAGCCTCTCGCACCTCCTCTCACAGGACACAGAGTTTTAGGTTTTCCTCTGTGTGCTGTTCTCTAAGTCCTCCAACTTATTCAATGCACCCTTTAGTTGCTGTTCCATTGTCATGCCATGGGATGAGGCAGCCACCTGGCCGAACTCATGGGCTTCCAGTTTAGCCTTCTCATCCAGCATCCTTTCACTCACCTAGTCAATACCCACTCTAAGCTCTTGGAATTTAGCTCCTAAATCTGATCTCATATCCGCAAGTTCCTTTTCAAAATCTTGGTGAAGTTCATCAGGGAGTTCTGTCTTTAAAGTATGGAGGCACTCTAGTAGGTCCTCTTTGGTCGAGACCATGTTTGTGAGGGACTGCTTTGGTGTGCACATGTCTGCCAATCTAGGATGCATCTTATTTATATATGGGAGCACACTGCCTCACAGGTTCTTCTTGGGGGGGGCATAGAGGTTGTCTCTCCAGTCTCCCCAGTCCTTCAATTTCACCCCAGCTCCAGATGTTAGTTGAGGCGTGTGAGAAGTTGGCCTGGTATATGCTGTCCACTAATTAAAGTGGGCACCTTGCACCAGTCCAAACAGCCCTTATGGTGATTAGGTTAAAGATAACCTTTATAGAAAGCTATCCTAGTGGTAGCTATGGAGAGCAGCCTTCAGGCTAAGTCTTGAAGGAATGTTAAGCACCTTGTTTTACCAGAATGAAACCTTATAGTATTGGTTAAATGAAAGGGAAACCACACAGTAGTTATAAAAATATGTGTTTATTATATATAACACTCTCTAGTATCCTCTATACGAGGATGGAGCACAAATCAAATAATTCAGTTGCAAAGAATCAAGCGTAAGTAGCACAATACACAGTGGGCTCCCGGGGGAGACCAAACTATATACTAAATAAGTGGTATAAGAACCACGACTCGGGACTAGACCTAGTCTTGAAGGTGTAGAATTGCTGGGACCCCAAGGAACCACCCAAGGTGAGTGAGTAGGGACCCCACGGAGGACGGGTGCTGAGTGAGAACACGACCGCGTGCTCCGTACAATTCAATGGGAAAGTCGCGGTTGGAAAATCAGAGATTAAGGACCCTTCCCAGCAGATTACGAAGACAACCCTTGCAACTTAAGAGTTTGGAGAGCCACCCCACCCGTGGATACCTTTGTACCAGAGTTACCTATCCCAGAGGAGCCGGGTGCATTGGTATGAAGTGGCGTCGTAAACCCTTGTCGTTCTCTATGGATGTCGACAAAGAAATGCTGCTGCTGGAAGAAAGAAAAGTGTCCGGTGGAATCCAAACTTGGATTCTAGATGAGAAGAACCTGAAAGCAGAGGGGACAGAGTCTGAGTCACTTTGGAGTGACCAGGGGCTCGGTAGATGAATGCCCACCTCTGTTTGAGGTAGCTGTCGCGCTTTACAAATGTTGGTGTATTGTATTGTATTGTATTCAGGTGTGTTGACGGTGATCTTGACTCTTCAGCTTTGCGGACCAGGAGACGTCTTGGACAACCAGGAGCTGGATATGAGCTGTCCCACAAAGGATGTCAAGCGCTGAGGGGTCGGTGTCCGGTGGGAGCACCAACAAGCCTTGGCAGCGGCAAACAACATAGATGGTCAAATTCAGTGTTGATCTGGCCCAGCAAGGACCAGGAGACTCACCACAGCAAGGGGAGTCAGGGCAGGCCTGGAGCAACCAGGGAAGCCCAAATAAAGCAAAGTTGACCCTCAAGTGGACCCACAGGCCGAAGGCACAGGAGTCGCGAGGGGACCTCAGGCAGTTTCACAGGATACCAGCTAGCAGGGCACAGAGTGTGAGGATGCCAGAGTCCTTCTCAGAAAGGATGCGCTGGGGTTAGGGCTACAAATGGCCCAATGCACAGAATTGTTGCACGACAACAAGTATGTGCAGCTGCAAATGGACGCGGTAGACAGGGGTACAGGTTATGCAATCCCCACAAGGGATATCTGCCTGAAACTCAGTAAGAGGGCAGCTCAACCTCGGAGACCTTCAGAAACCCACCTCCTGTGTTGCTGGAGTCTTCGGAGTCTGCAGGAGCTCAGGATCAGCAGACCGGTCAGATGCATTATGGTGCCTGCGTTTGCAGGGAGTGACTCCTTCACCCCAAGGGAGATTCTTCTGTTGTCTTGGAGGTCCACAGGGTCCTGCACGGAGCCTGTATGGATCACGGACACTGGAGAGACTGGGGACGGCAAGGGAAGATGAAGTAGAGCCCAAGGGAGGTCCAGCCAAGTCCAGCGTGTCCAGACGGTCGAAGTGTAGTGGTATCTTCTTGCAGAATCTTGTCCACGTAAAATCTAATGTCCTGTAGCCACGTAACCCATTTTATACCCACGGGAAAGGGTTGGACAGATTCTAGGGACCCTCCTAGGGGAGGGACAGGACAGAAGGGTGGCTACACCCATGTCCTTTGTCCAGTTTCGCGCCAGAGCCGGAGCAAATGGCTCCTAGAACTGGGGTTTTTTTAATTTATTTTTTTACAGAGTTTTATATAGCGCAAACTTGACCCAGTATTGGGTATCAGGGTGCTTTACATAGCACCAGTTGCGTTACATGAGGACACATTCATTTTTGTTAGGCACGGGGAGATTAAGTGATTTGCCCAGAATCACAGGATGTTCAGCGTCATTGCCGAGACTCGAACCCGGTTCCCCAGATTCGAGGTCGACCGCCCTAGCCGTTAGGGCAACTCCTCTCCCCAACTCCTCTCTGGTTTGAACTGGACTATGCACAGGGACACCAAGTGTGCCCCTCGTGCAGACTTTCTGGCACTGTAACAGGGCACCCACCCAGCCCCAATACACTAAATCCTGTCTGGGAGGTGGTCACACCTCCCTGTGACAGGATGCCTATTGTGCTGCCTTCCCCTGCTCGGGCTTGGCTCAGCAGCAGGAGGGAAGACTCGTGTCTGTGGCTGGCAGCATCCATTTTGTGCTGTAAGGCTCAAGAAAGTTGGTACCGGTAGACTTAGGTACCTCCAGAACCTCGGTTCTGAGGGGAGGAATCATACCTCCCACACCAGTTACTGGTGTGGAGGTATGATTCCAAGGTGTTTGACACCAAACACGACATACTTCTTTGCAGTCATTTTCGAGATAGCATTTACCGCGAGGTTATAATGCACCTCTACCTATATGTCTGGTAGTATCACCTACAGCCCGGGAGAATGGTCTCCGAAGACTGCAGAGGGGCCCTGCTCATGCAGGAGCACCCTCTCATGTAAAACCCAGCAACCTACCTTCAGGACTGTTAAGGCCTGCTATAGGGGTGACTTACAAAGTTTTAAGTGTAGTGATATATATAGATATAGTGAACCTATATCTAAAGTAAGTGGTACAATCATCAGCTTACACAGGCTGCAGTAGCAGACCTGAGGTTCCATTTTGCATGGCCTCTCATGGGTGGCATAATACATGCTTCAGCCCATGGGAAGCCTCTGGGATACCTATGCCCTGGGTACCTGTGTACCATATACTAGGGACTGATAAGGGTACCCCAGTATCCAATCTGGAGTTGTACCAAAGTACATACATTGCAATTTAAGGGAGAAAGCAGATAGGATGGGTCCTGAATAGCAGGATCTCAGCCAGATTAGTCAAAACAGTGGGTGCAAAAAGCAAAAAGTGGGGGTAACCATAAGAAGCAGATCCTACTTTCCTACAAGGCGTTTCCACCCCTGTACATAAGGGTGAGGCTCTCACCGGTCCATCCGGAACAGTAGCTGTGTTGCTTTCTCCCGTCCTACCCTACCTTGTCAGTCATTCTTCAGTGGGTCATATCTTCAATGAGTGTAGGTTTCCCAGCTACTTACCATGTGTTGCAGCATAGACAGAGGGGCTATGGAGCAACATGAGTCCCGGTTCTCTAATCCGGCGTCATAGATTTCAAGGGACACCATCTTGCAGCCCCTAGCAGCAGATCAGTCCCTGGCCTGGTACCAGATGTCCACCGGTAGGTCTAAATGTCCATAAAATGCTGGACTCTCACTTGCACCTTACTTGTACGGTGCCCGGATTCAGAACCACCTGCAGGGAGGTCAGAGGGAAGTCTCTCTGATGGTCATTGATGCAGGCCAATCGCAAGAGGAAAGGGCAACTCCCGCTGTCGTGCAGCCTGCACGGCCTCCGTTCAGGCTCTTACTCCCAGCACATGCCTGCACACTGCAGGAGCCATAGTTTCAGTTCTCACTGGCATTCCGGCCATCTCAGGGGAGCATCAGAGTTTCTCTCAGGGCCCTTGTGCAGGACAGAGGGGGTTTTCAGTGCCCCATGCCGCCATAACTCGTGGCCTACGCCATCAGTGTCCCCGATGACAGGCCCGGCCCAAAACTTACATTGGACTGGGGGGTCAGCTAGACTCCCAACACAGGCTCGGCCCCTCACTGTCTTGATGCACCGCTGGTGTCCTTGAATTCAGTGCTCAGGATGTGAGGATTATTAAAAGGCCTGACCAAGACAGGAGTTCCAGTAGAGAGTGTTTGACTACTCCACCATCTTGGCCACATCCACTGCAGTTTTAGTTTTGAGTTCTAACATTCAAGTGCAATACTTCGCCAAGGGTGTACACAAAGGAGCTGGCTTCACAGGTTGCATTACTCCACAGTGGTGGAAGGATGACTCATCCTTAGCCTCATGCTCCTTCCATTGAGCAGATATTTTAGGACATGGCCAGGTTATGTAGTCTTTTTCAAGAGCATGGATTCTTGTTGAACTGGAAAGATCTCCAGCTTGCCCTAGTGCAGGTCCTTCAGTATAGATATTCCCAATTGGACTAGGGCAAAGTGTTCTTAACACTGGCCGGGTGCTCAAAGTGTACCTCCATCTCTCCTAGGCTATGGATTGGGATTAGAGGTGGGTGGTACTTGCAGACTTTTACTCTGTGGAATTCCACAGAGTTACATATAAAATCTGCGAGATTCAGCGGAGTTCAGCGAGCGGGTGGAATTCGACACATCTCTTTACCCATGGTGATTTTTAGCGCTGGAATCTTGTTCCGTGCTGTGAAATCAGCACCAATGGCAATACGGGGCACACCAGAGGGCATTGCTTCTTTCTGCCACTTAAGTAGATGTTCCACTCAAGCAGCAGCTTTCTGAACGTGAACGGTCGTGACCTGCCACGACCACCCGTGTTGCAAAATATAACCAGGATGCGTCTTAGGGCCCAAAAACCACGCTAGGGGAGGCAAATTCTCGCTCATGTTCACCAACTTAACGTTGGTTATCCATGCACAAGAAAAAACTCACGCAGCAGTTGGCAGAGTTTTGCCGGAACTCTGCACTGCTGGCAGAACACGGAGTGGGCAAAACTTCTTGAACTCTGTCGGCAGAGCGGAATTATTCGCCCACATCTAATTGGGATTATACCTTGACCCTGACGTGGCTCAGGCTTCTTGAGGGCATTTCAGCTTCCCTTCTGTGGGTGTCCTAGGTCACTTCGACCTGGCATACCTATCCAAACACATCTTCAGGTTCTGGTCCCTGTGCAGAACAACCTCTCTCACCAATTCCCTTTATTGCTCTCCATCAAGTTAGAGCTTGCATGCTAGGTGCCACTAAGCTGCTCATGCTGTAGCAAGTATGTCAGAGGCCCTAATGCAAGTATAGAAAATGTGCCTTTGCTCCAACTGGTTTGGTAGTAAAAGATAGCCATAATTTGCATGCAGTTGGTCAATTTCAACCATGGTCCACAAAGCCATTGCACCTTATTGACAGCTATGCCCTGACGTTGCTTGCCTTACAGTGCCGACTTTCTCCAGCATGCTCCTGTTGTTGTCATGTCCGGTGCTTGCAGTATTGGATGAAGGGTAACTTGGGGTTCATTGCTTGCTGTGGTTGAGTGGGTATGAAGTGCTTCTCCAATTGAAGGTTAGGGAGGGAATTCCTCTTAGGTTTATATAATATCGTGAGTCTTATACATGGCTCTTGGGACCTGGTACAGCTGGGCAGGACTACCACCAAGGCTTGTATCAATTGTTTAAGAGAGGCCAAACCCAGTGGTCTGGCCAAGCTTATCTCGCTCATTGCTCACTGGGCGGAGCCACATGCCATGCCACTGCAACTGTGCATATATGAAAACTGGACATTGGTCAAATTGATACTCTCTGCTGAGTATTTCCCTCCTATGGGGCCAAAGTTTGCCCCCAAAGGTCTTCACAGATCTTTGCAATCAATTTGGATGTTCTGTTTGAGACCTAGTGTTCTGTTAAAATTAATTGATCTCCCTGTTCTGTTGCATGTCATAAGACTCTTTGGTCTGGGGCATTCGCGCTCTCTCATACCAGTATCAGTGGCCTGTACGTTGTCTCTTGCTTTCACTGCATTCCGTCTAATCTAAAGGATTCTAGTGCATGAGTGTGTTGATGATTATTCCCTTGTGGCTGAGAAAATCCAAGCTTCCTCTCCACAGGACAATTGGGGCATGGAGGGAACGGTTTCTTCTAATGCTTCTACCCCCTGGCTTGCAATTAATCCCTATTTTGACAACAACTCTCTGCTTGCTCAACTTAATGGCTAGACTATTGAAAGTATAGGTTGCTAGCCCGTGGAGCTCTCTAGTGGTTTGGCTCCTGATTTTCAACAGCCATGCAGGCTCTCTACTCTGTAAAAATATAAGCATCATTAGAACATTGGAATATTGAGAGCTGCATTAAAAACAATGGAGTAGCTCCGGGCTTATAGCAGCTGATATAAGCCTGAATTTCCAACATTCCAATGTTTGTCCTCATGTTTCTCCCTTTTTAAGTTAGAACATTCTCTCCTTAGTGGGTGGAATGTTCTAATTTGGGGTGGACGATAAATTTCACTCTGCTGGCGGAGTTTTGCCCACTTCGTGTTACGCTTGTAACGCGGAGTTCCGTTAAATCTACGCCAACTGCTGCATGGCAGATTTTTTTCCTGCGAGCAGCTCACCAATGTTAAGTTGGTAAGCGTGAGTGAGAATGTGCATCCCCTGGCGTGATTTTCAGGTGCTAGAACCGCACCTGGCAAGACATTCTCAACGTGGCTAGTCATGGGTGGTCAGGACAGTTTCAGTGAAAAAGCTGCAACTTGAGGGGAAAATCTACTCTAGTGGCAGCAAAGAAGCAGCACCCTCTGACACACCGAGTGGGGCAGTTTGTGCTGATTTTGCAGCACATAACACGCTCCTGCTGCTAAAAATCAGCACAAGCAGCACGACGTAGCGATTTCTGCCTGCTAGCTGAACTCCATGAAATCCCGCAGTTTTATGTAACACTGTGGAATTTTGCAGAGTAAAACTCTGTGAGTTCAACACTTCCCAGTTTAATAGCCGTACATCCCTTCTGTCTCGAGCTATACCAGTTGTTAAAGGCCGTATTCCTTGTTATAGGCCCTCGCCTGTGGCTTTGGTCCATAACTTGGGTTCAGGACCTTCAATCGGTATAGCCATTGGCAGGGGCTATAAGTCTATATTAGAATTCCCTATGAAACCGTTAGTGCTAAGGGACCTTCAATTTAGAGATTAAGAGTGATCTGTGGTTTGTATTGCCTTATGAATTGGTATTAACGGTGTCTTGCTGTGTTGGAGGTTCAGTGGGCGGCCATAAGGCATTCAGGTTGACTTGTAGTTTGTCTGGTCTTTAATCCCATGCTGTTGTCAAAAGTGAGTAGTGACTGTGCCTCTCTCTAGGTCCACGATTCCCGGTGAGGTGTTGCTGAAGTTTATATCTCTCAAGGTGGCATTACCCATTGCCAATACTAGGGTCACGGGCCTTGTAGAGTTGGGCCTTCTGGTCTGTGTGTGGCCGCACCTCAGATATTTTCCTCACAGGGTAGAGCTGAGATTAAGTCCCAATCACACTCCCAAAGGTCCTTCCAGATATAAGGTTGAGCAGGAAGTTCTCTGCCTTTCTGTTTTTTTAACTCTCTACTCAGAAGAGACTTCATATTTTAACTTTTCGCATGACACGTACTAGGGTTGAGTGTCAGTGTTGCAATTCACCTTTTGTTAAGTTTGATTATTTCACTGTTGCTCGAATAGGGCTACATGCTTTAGTCCTATCTCCCAGGGAATAGATGTCTTCGGATATGTGTCCGTTGGTTTGTAACCCTCTTCTAGTGTTTAGGGTAGGTCTGACCATTGGATGTTTGGTTCCTGGGCAAAGACCTTCTCTTTCTAACATTCTGCTCGGCTGGTTCTTGCGCATTTGTGTCCACATTTAACCTTCACTACATGTTACGTGTTGGCCTTTGGAAAGATGTGGACGTGAGGTCAAAGGTATTGTCGCCAGATTCTCTTGTCTCACCTTTTTCTTAACTAACACTTTGACTCATATGTATACAGGGCAGTGTCTCGTGGAGTGTTGTGTTTTTCAAGAGGCCAGTTGTAGTGGTGCTGCCGCTTGGTATATTCTCATGCCTTAAGGAAGGGGACGAGGAAGTGGCCCCAGAAGGCATTGTTGTGATTACATAGACAATCCTCATTATTCGTGGGACCATGTTGCTTGTCCCGTTCCATGAATGTGCTGGCCTTTCCTGACCGTATGATGCTTTCTGATTGGATAATTTTCAGCAGGTGTTGAGAGTGGAAAACGTATATTTACTTCCTCTTTATGGTAGGGGAGGGCTAAAGCTGGGTTCTGGAGATTTTCTTTGTAGCTTTAGAGGTACTTGAATGGGAGATGGGTCATGAATCTAATCATGATGTAAGGAAGTGAAATAGAAAGACAGATCCAGAAGTAAAGAAGTTCACCAGTAAGTAATCGAAACATGTATCTTTAGTTAAGAAGAGGGGAAGAACAGGCCCTGTATTTTTAAATATGACATCGATGTACCTTACAAAATTGTCTTTTGAAGCTGACAGTGTCATATTTATTCTTTTAATGTGACGTTGGTATACCTTAGAATACTGTGTTTGTAGACAGATGTTCACATTTATAATTATGTTTTATAAAATAAAATGATATAGTGAAGCAATAGGCAGCAGGAGGAGGTAGGTACACATAGTTATTGTCACACAGAAAGGATGTTAAGCAGAAGCACCTACTTCACTTTATGGTAACGTTTTACAAAAATATATAATATGGGTATAAGCATAATGTTTCATACCGTAAATACGCTCTGACAAGTCGAAGTATCATTGATGGGAAATGAAAATTTGGCAAATGGTGTGCCGGTGCTATTATCAAATCTTCCTATACATCCACTCGATCCCATGCCATTCATTAGGAGGTTTGTTTCATTGTAACCAGAATAGTACACTGGGCATAAGTAAATTGACAAGTCAATGGTTTGTGGCCCACATGAAACTAAGATGTCGGTGTATGCTGAAAAGAGAAAAAAAATATTTGAAGAGCATGATGGACTTTCAATGTTTGCAATGCTAGATAGAAATTTCGAATTCTGCAACCATACATACAAAGATACTTATGTATACACAATTCAGGAACGTGTTACTTAAAGTAAGTACATTTACTCAATATTAATGACATAAGAGGAATCATTGAAATTTCTATTTTGACATATCTAATTTTTGAATGCAGAAGTAACTATTTCTCCCAAACACTTTAGGAGTTGCAGTTGCTTCAGCTTTTTATTTGGATGATCACCCACTTTCTCAGCATTTCATATCATACAACAGCAAACCATTTATTGAAGCCTAGAGTAGCCCTGGGTGGAAAGTATCCAAAATGTCTTTTCTTGGCTATTCATTACATAAAAGAGATCAAACGTTTTTATGAGCGTCAAAATCAAAGCACCAAGCAGCTTGTGATAAAACACGCATCTTATCTCTTTAAAATATGATACAATAACATATTTTAACACACACACACATTGAGACTACAAAAAGGATGTCGAGACATCTGCAAATTTAAGCATTTTAAATAAAGAAAAAAAACTTTGTCAGATATCATCAATTGTACGCTCTGTCTAACCCTCGGCAAGGCAAGGACTATGACTTCTACCGTTCCGCATGTTGCACAGACAGTCCCCATGAATGGGCAGTCACATCTGGAATCTTCAATGGGCAATCGATCTACTAATTTGACTGCAGTAGTTTTGTCTAATTCCCATACCCTATTAACTGGCCTGGACGAAGAAATGGAACGGCAGGTGACGTCTGTTTAGGCACCTAATACCTCATGTCTGGGCGATATTAAAGCTATTGTTGGAAGTTTGAGGAACTAATTTATTATTGTAAAGGATGCTATTTCTGTTTTGAATATGAAGTTGATTCATTTTTTTAACTCAATGTTAGCTTAATTGATAAATCACTCTCATGTCAGATTTGCAATCACCCGGTTCGCCAAACAGAACAGCCTGCCTGCCCATCTAGCTTTCCCAACCCTGTTACTGTTAGAGCATCCCAGGGCAATTGTGTCACAGGGAACAGTCATGTGATGCCTACTCCCGCCCTCCCTTTACCCAGAGATATCACTGATCATTATGACTTGGGCTTTGAGGGTGCTGGGGCAGCGAAGACTGATACACCTGTTAATATACAGACAGTAGCAAAGGACGACTCGCTCCTCACACGTTTCTCTGCTTCGGGCTTGCCGGGGCAAACATGTGCCCCACATATTTGAAGCACAGGTCACTCAGTGCTCTCATCAAGGAGGTCAACTGCTGCACCTTTGTCCAACACTGATCAATTGGATCTTCCTCCTGATTGCACACCCTATGTGGTTGTTTGAGCACTGGCTGACAATAAGGGCAGGGGCTGACGTGAGCATTTTTGCCCAAATCAACATGGTACACAGGAGTAGGGTGGGTGAGGCATGGCTCCAAAATGTTTTATGATGATTGCATAGTGATTAATTAGTCCCGCTGCGGGTAGAATTGCTGCCTCTTTTGAGGGTAAGGAAGATCCAATTGTGAGCATTAGGGTGCGGCCACTAGGTTTTTTTACAGACCCGGCAATGTGCATAATTTGAATACCTCTAGGCATATCCCATCTTTGCTGAGGCATGGACATCATAGGCCCCATTCTAGGCCTCGAAGGCAACTGTTACTTCCCTCCCACTCTCAACAGATTCGATGCTATTAACACACTTGAGGAGGTGGATTGACAGCCCTCTATTCGTTGCAATGTTGCAAATGTCTTGCAGGGGGACGGAATTTTGAGCATTGGGGTGCTGCCATTGGGTTTTTTTACAGACCGGGCAATGTGCATAATTTGAGTACCTCTAGGCATATCCCATCTTTGCTGAGGCATGGACATCATGGGCCCCATCCAAGGCCTACTAAGGCAACTGTTACTCCCCTCCCACTCTCGAATATATTTGATGCACTTAACACACTCGAGGAGGTGGATTGACAAGCCTCTATTTGCTGCAATGTTGCAAATGTCTTGCAGGGGGAGGGAATTGATCCTCCCCTTGTATAGACTGATGCTGTTGATTAGCTTAGTCATTTGTCATGGACAGTTGCTGAGATTGAGTCGAAGGTCAGTGATCAGAACTGGCTAGATTGTATTAGGCAATACAACATACTGGCCCTTCAAGAAACCTGGTCAATCAGAAACACACCCTTCCTAGATGGCTTTGTTTCACTTTTTTAGCCCAGCTTCACCATCATCCTCAGGGTGGGCCAAGGGGGAGAGGGGTGCATTTTAATATCACTGACTTTGACTGGCCTAGAAAGAGTTAGAGACAAATTCTTCTAATTTAGGAGCAATCTTTTGTGCTTTTCCTGGCAAAGCAAATCTTTTGGTTTTAAAGATTTATAACTCAAATGGCCAATCTGCCGACTCCGTTATTGCCTCTATGGGCAAGGTGATTGAAAAATCTAAGACATGTTCCCCAGAGTTCGCCTCAGGTTCCATCTCTTTTGCTCCAATAGTGGTTATGCGCGAGTTCAATATTCATCCTTGTTAAAAAGTTTGCCAGATTTTTTAGGATTTCCCCTCAGGGGATGAACTTTCAAGTGTTCATTTTGAGTACACCACCCAAGGGGAAAAGGCAAACTTTTTAGTTCAATCCCTGAATATGGTCATACCCGGTTCCTCGGGGATCTACCTATGTTGGCAGGGGCTGTGAAACAATAGTGGATTATATTTTAATCTCTTCATCCTTATTATATTTTTTGATCGATTATAGGGTGTTATGGTCTGGATGGAATGACCATAATCCTCTGGTTTTACTGTGAAAGCACTCTCATCAGGATCTGTCTATCCCGGCCCGTGCTACTAAACACTTTGCTTTTACAGATCAGGGTAGGTGTCTAAAATGGACAAAAAGTGATACTAGTGGAATTTTTTGGGAAACCTGTTTTTGTAAGAGGATTAGTAAGATTGAATGCTGCCTAAACCCCAACTCTGAGCCTAAAGATGTCTTGAATGCTTTCTCTGCTCTTTGCTAAAATGTGAGGGACACCCTCATTGTCCCAACTGAGGCCATACGTTTACCTGGTGGGAATGCTGGTTTGCTGTAAGGCCTATTTTGAGTTAATGAAGGCCCTCAATTGTTCACCCATGCATAAAGGTGAAATTATCATTTCAAATAATTTTATTAGGTATTTTCATAAGAAAACAAAAGAACGACATACTTCGTGAAGTGTACAAAAATATAACATTTGGCGCAAAACAGCAACTGGGAAGAAGCATAAGACTTATCAATATGAAAAACAAGAAAGATTATCCCAAGCAATATATAAAAAACGTGAGGGCAAGGTACCAGCTAATACAGAATATTGTACACTAATAGATAATCTTCCGATATCCCATGAAATGAAAGGAGAAGAGAAAGAAAAGAAAAACTTAACAGATAATGAGAAGAAACTAATAACACTAAATAAAGACTAGGAAAAATGAATCGGTACCAAGTGATTTAAAGGCCTACTCCTGCTTATGTTGGATATTGTGTCTAAGTACATGTGTGAGAGAAAGAGTTCTACAGAAGCAGAATTTACTAGGTTTAATACATATACTGGTCCAAGCAGTATTTTATGCATCTTTGAAAATTGTTCTATGATTGAGAGGATATGTAGGAGGAATCTCTTAAAGATAGCACCTGTATAATGATCACGGTGGTTTATGTGTGGTAAAGTATATGTCTAGTGTATCTAGTGTATCCCACATGTATCTGGTAGAAGGTTTCCAGGAAGAGTTTTGAAGAGCGATATTATCTGTGCCCCTGAGGTGAGTAACCCAATTCATCCAACCTTTAAATGAAGCCTTATGTGTATCTTTCCAGTTATTTAGTACCATTTTTATTGCTGATGTGAATAAAAGATCTAATAGGGCTTTATCTGCACAATTTAATGTATCAACATCAAGAAAACCAATTGTTAATGTGGAGAATTCTCTTTTTAATTTACAGTTGAATAGTTTTGAAAGGAAATCAAATATGTTATCCCAAAATGTCGATACAGCTTTACATTGGATTATAAGGTGGGCTAAATCGCCTGATTCTTCTTTACAATTCCAGCAAATAGGGTCATCGCGGAGGTGTTGTGAGTGCAACCGAGCCGGTGTCCAGAAGGCTTTATGTAGGAGCCATAGCTTTGTTTGAGACAAAACTGGAGATATTTTATTACGGGTAGTAGAACTCCATATTTGAATCCAATTAGATTCTGGTAATGGGCTAGAAGAATGTACCTCCCAGAAAGCAATACGTTTTTTATTGAGGTTCGAGGTTTTAGGGCGGAGAAGTTTGTAAATATGTGATACTTGGTGGCCTAGCTTGTTGATCTGTGTCACAAAATGTGGTAGGGATGGGGGTAAGATTGAAGTTCCTTAAACGTAATTGGGTATGAGGAGTTTTCTAGCTGGTGGGGGAAGAATATCCACACAAATCCAATAAGATAGAGTATAAGAAAACACTGGAGCCGCGGCCACAATTCCAAGCGTGTTTATTGCAACACTAGGTCCCGACGCGTTTGGGAGCTGCGTCACTCCTTTCTCATGGGCAAAGCTTAGTGCATCGTTAGTTTCTTTTAAAGAAGCAAGTGCTCATTTTTGTGCAATAAACATGAAAAACATACTCGTGTTCGTCATCTAAGTCAATAAAGTTGTAAATGTCACTATACATAATTTTTGGGAAATGCAGGTGCATATTTTCAATGCTACACACATAACAAGAACAAAATAAAGTATACATGAAATGTATAAAAGCCATGCACCAACAGTGCTGAAATCGGCATAAATGCATATACGCGCTACCACTTGGCAAGATAACCTGTGAAACGCTGCAATGAATCCAGCAGTATCATTACAATCTGCCATTCAGTTTGACTGAAATAGTTGATAATTCGGCTAAGGCCAACAATAATACATGAAAATAAATATACATGAGTATAAACAAAAAAGCCCCAGTGGGCAATCAATCAAAGAGACCAAAAATCATGCTACATATCTGTTCACTTGATACATGTGACCTGATTATAATGCGCCAATATAGTAGAGATTCTATTACTCTGGAAGAAATGGACTACACAATATGAGAGTGGTTCAAATATGGAACCTATCCCTGAGACAAAATGTCTTTGGGGTGGTGGAATTTTATCCTAGTGCACCTTTGGTAAGAAGCAGAAATACGGTACTCGTAGTAGCTTTTCTACATGGTATTCTGCTTCTTGCTTGGTAATCAATTCATTGTTCTATGCATTTCTCACCATAAATTCAACATCCTCCATGATGTTGTTCATTGGATCCCTCAACAGTCTTTTTCTAGGCATTGCTTTCTGTACATCTGAATGGGTATCACCACTGTGGCTCCACCTTTAACCGAATGTTTTATTATCACAGATTCAAGGTTGAATATTTCATTTAATGCCTCTTGTTCAGCTCTTGTCAAGTTGTGAAATGTATTTGTATGACCATCTTTCAAAGTGTCTATGTCCTTAGCTACCACCTGTTCAAAATCTAGTAGCTCATGTGGCATACTTGCCAAAGGAGGGTTGTAATCAGAATATTTCCTTAGGCCAGTATTTGTCTTAGTGTCTGTTGTTTCTGTTTCCTTATTGGCAAAGAAGATTCTCAATCTAATGTTCCTGAAGAATTCAAAAATCGGTTTTCGCAGATTAAATATGGATCACTAACATAATATCAAAATCAACAATATTGTGTAACAGAAATATTGTGCCAAAAACATTGTTTATAAAAATTGGCTATCCATATAATAGTAAGTACAAAAATATCTAAAAAAAATAGTTTCACCCTAATATCACTAAACAACAAAAATACAATTTCTTAATATATATATATATATTATCTACTGGCGGTCGCCAGTAGATAGTTATAGTTAGGACCTATTTTCCATAGGAAATCCGCGACATTCTATTTGAAATAACTCTCTTGCCGGTTGACGAATCTTCGCGAAATTTTCAAACTTTATGGCCCGCTCCGGTCCGCTCCTACCCTGAAAGTCTCGGGTGATTCGTCAAGCGGGGGCCGAGAAAAAAGGGGGTCCCAAAACGTGTTTTCCCCATTCATTTTCCCATAGGAAACTTTAGACACGGCTACAGCCCGAACTGCTGAACGGAATTACACCAAATTTGGCAAAGAGGTAGTTCTTGGTTCAGAAAGAACCCTTTTGTTAAATGGTGTAAATCCGTTCAGTAGTTGCGGAGAAATTAAAAAAATAAGAGTCAAAAATCAATTTCCCATAGGAAACTTTATGCAAGGCTACAGCTTGAACTGCTGAACGGAATTACACCAAATTTGGCAAAGAGGTAGTTCTTGGTTCAGAAAGAACCCTTTTGTTAAATGGTGTAAATCCGTTCAGTAGTTGCTGAGAAAATCAAAAGTAAAAACACATATATATCTGGGCGGAGCCTAACCACACATGTCATCGTGAGATCTGATTGGCTGTCAGCACTTCATCCTGGAATTGCTGGCAGCCATCTTGGGACCAATATAAATGATAGTACCCTATTGAAATGCATTGTAGTGAATCGAAGATTTTGAGGGTTACCAAAAGGAGAACTATAAAGGGTGATAACAAACTTTAGTTACATTAGAATTCATTTGTTGATGGTACCATACTAATTTCAGGAATTGTGGTGTGTTCTAAGGTGATTTTACCCTGTGAAAAACCTTCTGCTGGGATATCATGAATCATGTTTGAGAGAAAACAATTTTCACATGCTTGTCCCATACAGTTTTGGAAGGTGCTCCAGAAGCTAAAATGAGAGCATATTTTCTGTAAATTCACATTATCTTTCTCAGTCATGTGAGAATGAAGTCTGACATTCTCAGTAAAACATGTACATCCAACAAGGGCCGAGACTGTCAGTTGATTCCTTTGTTTTCTACTGCAGCTTCCCAGAGTGTTCTAAAGAACAACTAGAGTGCTAACAGCCTTACTTATGACAAAAGTATGGCACACCTGGAGCCATCTTGATCGGAATAAACTGGTAACACTTAAAACATTTAATTTAAAAAGGAACAAAATGATGGGGTTCATTTTGTCATAGAAATTATGGTTAGTGCTGCAGAAAGAAAAATTAGGACATGTTTCAAGTGTGATCTCAAATATCTTCCTGTTATATTTCAACAGGAGCAGCCTGCCAGTTGATGCCTTTGTGTTCTACTGCAGCCTTCCAGAGTGTTCTAAAGAACAACTAGAGCGCTAACAGCCTTACTTATGACAAAAGTATGGCACACCTGAAGCCATCTTGATTGGAATAAACTGGTAACACTTAAAACATTTAATTTAAAAAGGAACAAAATGAGAGGGTTCATTTTGTCATAGAAATTATGGTTAGTGTTGTAGAAAGAAAAATTTGGACATGTTTCAAGTGTGATCTCAAATATCTTCCTGTTATATTTCAACAGGAGCAGCCTGCCAGTTGATGCCTTTGTGTTCTACTGCAGCTTCCCAGAGTGTTCTAAAGAACAACTAGAGCGCTAACAGCCTTACTTATGACAAAAGTATGGCACACCTGAAGCCATCTTGATTGGAATAAACCGGTAACACTTAAAACATTTAATTTAAAAAGGAACAAAATGATGGGGTTCTTTTTGAAATAGAAATTATGGTTAGTGCTGCAGAAAGAAAAATTAGGGCATGTTTAAAGTGAGATCTCAAATCCTCTTCTATTTCATTAGAAAATTCTGACATGCAGACTGAAACAATCACTTTCAATACCAGCAGCAGACTACCAGTTAACTCCTTGGTGAGCAGTAGCTTTACTGCAGTGATCTAATGAGCAACTAGAGTGCTAACATTCTGAATTTATGGCAAATGTGAGACACATCTGAATGCCTTCTTGATGGAATCAAAGAAAAAAACTGAAAGCATTTCCTACTGAGGAGACTGGAGTAAATGAGGAAATTAGGAAACTTCATAACAAAGAAGTCTTCCAAGATGGCCACCAGTGAAAAAAGAGCCCAAATGTAGCACAAATATTACCCAGATGTAGCCCACATATAGCCCAATGACAAAAGTGTGCAAAACACTTTTTATTTTTAGTTTTTTTGCAGTTTTATGTAGTGCAGACTGGTCAGGTATTGGAGCGTTGCATCTTAAAACATGACCCCCTACACTACAAAAACACCACTGCACTACCCTAAACCCTAAAACACTACCCCCAGCATGACCCCCTACACTACACAAGCACCACTGCACTAGCCTAAACCCTAAAACACTACCCCCAGCACGACCCCCTACACTACACAAACACCACTGCACTACCCTAAACCCTAAAACACTACCCCCAGCACGACCCCCTACACTACCCAAACACCACTGCACTAACCTAAATCCTAAAACAATACCCCCAGCACGACCCCCTACACTACCCAAACACCACTGCACTACCCTAAAACATGACCCCCTACAATACACAAACACCACTGCACTACCCTAAACCCTAAAACACTACCCCCAGCATGACCCCCTACACTACACAAGCACCACTGCACTACCCTAAACCCTAAAACACTACCCCCAGCACGACCCCCTACACTACACAAACACTACTGCACTACCCTAAAACACTACCCCCAGCACGACCCCCTACACTACCCAAACACAACTGCACTAACCTAAATCCTAAAACACTACCCCCAGCACGACCCCCTATACTACCCAAACACCACTGCATTACCCTAAAACATGACCCCCTACACTACACAAACACCACTGCACTACCCTAAACCCTAAAACACTACCCCGAGCACGACCCCCTACACAAGCACCACTGCACTACCCTAAACCCTAAAACACTACCCCCAGCAAGACCCCCTACACTGCCTGAACACCACTGCACTAAACACTGAAACACCAGCCCCTGCGCGACCCCCTGCACTGCCCGAACACCACTGCACTGCCCTAATCCCTGAAACACCACCCCCAGCATGACCCCCTACACTGCCCGAACACCACTGCTCTGTCCAAAACCCTGAAACACCAGCCCCAGCACGACCCCCTACACTGCCCGAACACCACTGCACTGCCCTAAACCTTGAAACACCAGCCCCAGCACGACCCCCTACACTGCCCGAACACCACTGCACTACCCTAAACCCTGAAACACCACCCCCAGCATGACCCCTACACTGCCCGAGCACCACTGCACTGCCCTAAACCCTGAAACACCAGCCCCAGCACGACCCCCTACACTGCCCGAACACCACTGCACTGCCCTAAACCCTGAAACACCAGCCCCAGCACGACCGCCTACACTGCCCGAACACCACTGCACTGCCCTAAACCCTGAAACACCAGCCCCAGCACGACCGCCTACACTGCCCGAACACCACTGCACTGCCCTAAACCCTGAAACACCACCCCCAGCACGACCCCCTACACTGCCCAAACACCACTGCACTGCCCTAAACCCTGAAACACCACCCCCTGCACGACCCCCTACACTGCCCGAACACTTCTGCACTGCCCTAAACCCTGAAACACCATCCCCAGCACGACCCCCTACACTGCACAAACACCACTGCACTGCCCTAAACCCTGAAACACTACCCCCAGCAAGACCCCCTACACTGCCCGAACACCACTGCACTGCCCTAAACCCTGAAACATCACCCCCAGCAAGACCCCCTACACTGCCCGAACACCACTGCTCCTAAACCCTGAAACACCACTCCCAGCAAGACCCCCTACACTGCCCGAACACCACTGCACTGCCCTAAACCCTGAAACACCAGCCCCAGCACGACCCCCTACACTGCCCGAACACCACTGCACTGCCCTAAACCCTGAAACACCACCCCCTGCACGACCCCCTACACTGCCTGAACACCACTGCACTGCACTAAACCCTGAAACACCACCCCCAACATGACCCCCTACACTGCCCGAACACCACTGCCCTGCCCTAAACCCTGAAACACCACCCCCTGCATGACCCCCTACACTGCCCGAACACTACTGCACTGCCTTAAACCCGGAAACACCACCCCCAGCAAAACCCCCTACACTGCACAAACACCACTGCACTGCCCTAAACCCTGAAACACTACCCCCAGCAAGACCCCCTACACTTCCCGAACACCACTGCACTGCCCTAAACACTGAAACATCACCCCCAGCAAGACCCCCTACACTGCCCGAACACCACTGCCCTAAACCCTGAAACACCACCCCCAGCAAGACCCCCTACACTGCCCGAACACCACTGCACTGCCCTAAACCCTGAAACACCACCCCCAGCATGACCCCTACACTGCCCGAACACCACTGCTCTGCCCAAAACCCTGAAACACCAGCCCCAGCAGGACCCCGTACACTGCCCGAACACCACTGCACTGCCCTAAACCCTGAAACACCACCCCCTACACCGCCCGAACACCACTGCACTGCCCTAAGCCCTGAAACACCACCCCCTGCACCACCCCCTACACTGCCCGAACACCACTGCACTGCCCTAAACCCTGAAACACCACCCCCTGCACCGCCCCCTACACTGCCCGAACACCACTGCACTGCCCTAAACCCTGAAACACCACCCCCAGCACGACCCCTTTACTGCTCGAACACCACTGCACTGCCCCAAACCCTGAAACACCACCCCCAGCACGACCCCCTACACTGCCCGAACACCACTGCCCTAAACCCTGAAACACCACCCCCTGCACGACCCCATACACTGCCCGAACACCACAGCACTGCCCTAAACCCTGAAACACCATCCCCTGCATGACCCCCTACACTGCCCGAACACCACTGCACTGCCCTAAACCCTGAAACACCACCCCCAGCACGACCCCCTACACTGTCCGAACACCACTGCACTGCCCTAAACCCTAAAACACCACCCCCAGCACGACCCCCTACATTGCCCGAACACCACTGCACTGCCCTAAACCCTAGAACACTACCCCCAGCACGACCCCCTACACTACCCGAACACCACTGCACTACCCTAAACCCTAAAATACTCCCCCAGCACGACCCCCTACATACCCGAACACAACTGCACTGCCCTAAACCCTCAAACACTCCCCCAGCATGACCCCCTACACTACCCGAACACCACTGCACTGCCCTAAACCCTAAAACACTCCCCCAGCACGACCCCCTACACTACCCGAACACCACTGCACTGCCCTAAACCCTAAAACACTCCCCCAGCACGACCCCCTACACTACCCAAACACCACTGCACTGCCCTAAACCCTAAAACACTACCCCGCATGACCCCTACACTACCCAAACACCAATGCACTACCCTAATCCCTAAAACACTACCCCCGCACGACCCCTACACTACCCAAAGACCACTGCACTACCCTAAACCCTAAAACACTACCCCTGCACGACTCCCTACACTACCCAAAGACCACTGCACTACCCTAAATCCTAAAACACGACCTCCTACACTACACAAACACCACTGCACTACCCTAAACCCTAAAACACTACCCCCTACACTACACAAACACCACTGCACTACCCTAAACCCTAAAAAACTACCCCCAGCACGAACCCCTACACTACCCAAACACAACTGCACTACCATAAACCCTAAAACACTACCCCCAGCAGTACCCCCTACACTACCCAAACACCTCTGCTCTACCCTAAACCCTAAAACACTACCCCCAGCAGTACCCCCTACACTACCCAAACACCATTGCACTACCCTAAACCCTAAAACACTACCCCCAGCAGTACCCCCTACACTACCCAAACACCACTGCACTTCCCTAAATCACTACACCCATCACGACCCCCTACACTACCCAAACACCACTGCACTACCCTAAACCCTAAAACACTACCCCCAGCACGACCCCCTACACTACCCAAACACCACTGCACTACCCTAAACCCTAAAATACTCCCCCAGCACGACTCCCTACACTACCCAAACACCACTGCACTACCCTAAACCCTAAATCTACCCCCAGCATGACCCCCTACACTACACAAACACCACTGCACTACCCTAAACCCTAAAACCCTACCCCCAGCACGACCCTCTTCACTACCTAAACACAACTGCACAATTTGTTACAGGCGTTGCAACGCAGGCCTGTGGTGCTTACTGGAAGTACCTGGTGGGCTAGTTGGGCCCCAGGGACCCTCAGGATTCAAGGTGACCTAATCCCCCAACTTAAAACGCTCCACGGGGCGCGTTTGCACAGTGGTGAAGGGAGGGGGCGGGGCCTCAGGTGACATGTGCGCAAACACGCCCTGTGGTGCGTTTTAAGTTGGGGAATTAATTCCCTTTGAATCCTGAGGGACCCTGGGGGCCAACTAGCCCACCAGGTACCTTCAGTAAGCACAACAGAGTTGCATTGCAGAAAGGTGAAAAAAGGTGCGTGGCCTCGGAACGCCTCTCTGCAACTCAGCTCTGTGGTCCTAACTGTAGGTACCTGGGGTGCTAGTTGGGCCCCAGGGACCCTCAGGATTCAAGGGGAATTAATCCCGCAACTTAAAACGCGCCACGGGGCGCGTTTGCACACATGTCACCTCAGGCCCCCCCTCCCTTCACCACTGTGCAAACGCGCCCTGTAGCGCGTTTTAAGAGGTAGTTTTAATCCCCCTGCCCTATTATGTACTAGGGACTTGCAGAGGAGGTCATGCTAATCACAGGGGTACCCCAACGCATAGTGTTCCCTAGTGTATGTTGGTGTTTTCACTGTATTCTAAGTGTCTTTTAGCATAGCACTGGCTCTGGTTAGTCAGAGTCAGTTACCCCCAGTACCCGTCTGAAAAAGTTGTGGGCACAGGATGATTTTGCAACAAGGCCTCTTTCTGCTCCTCTGTTGGTTCTTTCTGCACATCTTTTGCTTCTTTCTGTGCGTTTTTTCTTCTTTCTTCACATGTCCTACCTCTGTAGGCATAGTTAGAAACTACCATTTAAAAAACCTTTGAAATTCACTTAAAAAATCATAGGTTTCAGGCACTTTATAGTTAGAAATTAGCATTTAAAAAACCTGTGAAATTCACTGAAAAAACCATAGGTTTCAGACACGTTATAGTTAGAAATTAGCATTTAAAAAACCTTTGAAATTCACTGAAAAAACCATAGGTTTTAGGGACAGTTATAGTTAGTTGGACATTTCACTCGTACAAAACCATAGAAATTCCCCCGTTATAGTTAGTTCAGCTAACTATAACTCGCGCCCCGCAATGCACTGCTGATGACGTCACATATTACATCACTCATGACATGGTCAGTGACATCACTGATGACATCACTGATGACATCTCAAATGACATCACTGATGACATCATCCATGTGATAATTTCATGCATCTTCTCACACCCTAATATAACTTTTGATACACCCACTCTAAATTACAGACTGCCATTCTCAAAACCATAGACACTCCAACACCAAAAACTACATACCCACTCACTGATTCTTAGGTCTACACACACATCCATTCACTCACCCGTACAGTCACTCATACTTACAGTCACTCAGTACAGGACTATCATATGCACTCATACACCTATATAAACACTCACACACCGCCACTCATCCATAGAGGTACTCACACACCTAGTCAGTCATGCAAAAAATTAATCACACACCCATTTACTCACCTATACAGTTATACACACACCAGCTCACTTACTCATACAAATACTAGCACATTCTTACGCTCTTATACAATAACTGATACAAGCACACACGCATCCATACAGCCACTCTCACTATCACATACTCTCACTTATAGCCATTTAAATACTCTAACACACATATATACTGCCTTTTACATATGTAGTTACTCGCACATGTACCACTGAGATATACATTCACTCACTAACACACCCATACACACACTCACCCACCCAAGCAGTCCATCACAGATGCACTCTTGAAATCATGCACCCAGTGAATCACCCACTCACACATCTATGTACAGAGTCACACACACCCCACCCACAAAAACACTCAGGCAGCCATACAGATACTCAGAGAACCAATCAATAACCCATATAGACACTCAAGTAGCTATTCACAAATCCATGCATCCACTTACACACCAACAAACAGACGGATACAGACATTCACACAGTTTAGTCACTAACCCATGTATTCAGTAAGATACGTTTAATCACTCACTTGTAGAGTCAGTCACTCACATGCTAAATCATCAATTCAGACACTTATACACCCACTCATTCTTCAATACGCCTTTCCCTATATATATTAAACATATTTAAACTTTATAGAAACACAGTCCCTGGATGATGTCATTTGAGATGTCATCAGTGATGTCATCAGTGATGTCACTGACCATGTCATGAGTGATGTAATATGTGATGTCATCAGCAGTGCATTGCGGGGGCGCGAGTTATAGTTAGCTGAACTAACTATAACGGGGGAATTTCTATGGTTTTGTACGAGTGAAATGTCCAACTAACTATAACTGTCCCTAAAACCTATGGTTTTTTCAGTGAATATATATATATATATATATATATATATATATATATATATATATATTCACTGAAAAAACCATAGGTTTTAGGGACGGTATAGTTACAAATTAGCATTTAAAAAACCTTTGAAATTCACTGAAAAAACCATAGGTTTTAGGGACAGTTGCCTAATGCATTTCGGAGCCATCATGCTCCTTCCTCAGAGGCATATTGTCAGCACACCATTTTGGGTTTCCACAGTTCCCAGCGTCACTGCACCAATTTTTATAGACCTCTGGTGTGTCCATTTCGTTGAGGTGCACGCTGGGACTTGTGGTACGGTACCCGCTTGTTAGCCTCCAGTGGCTGTTGTGCTTCACAATTGATTTTATGGACTGCTTTTCACCCTCCAGTGGGCTTCGGGGTTGAATTTCTGTTTTCCAATTACGAAACAGCTGCGCCGTCCGATCCTGAACACTGCAGGTAAGACGATCCCCAGATCCTTAAGGGGCGGTGCAGTCTCTCCGCGGCTGGACCTGCCGCGTGTAATCTACCTTTCAGTGTCGCCCTGCATCGAGAAACGCACTCCACCAGCTGTCAGGTTTCAAACCCTTTATTTTCAAAAACAGGAATGCAACTCCGACAATTCTGTCCATTTGCCTAATGCATTTCGGAGCCATCATGCTCCTTCCTCAGAGGCATATTGTCAGCACACCATTTTGGGTTTCCACAGTTCCCAGCGTCACTGCACCAATTTTTATAGACCTCTGGTGTGTCCATTTCGTTGAGGTGCACGCTGGGACTTGTGGTACGGTACCCGCTTGTTAGCCTCCAGTGGCTGTTGTGCTTCACAATTGATTTTATGGACTGCTTTTCACCCTCCAGTGGGCTTCGGGGTTGAATTTCTGTTTTCCAATTACGAAACAGCTGCGCCGTCCGATCCTGAACACTGCAGGTAAGACGATCCCCAGATCCTTAAGGGGCGGTGCAGTCTCTCCGCGGCTGGACCTGCCGCGTGTAATCTACCTTTCAGTGTCGCCCTGCATCGAGAAACGCACTCCACCAGCTGTCAGGTTTCAAACCCTTTATTTTCAAAAACAGGAATGCAACTCCGACAATTCTGTCCATTTGCCTAATGCATTTCGGAGCCATCATGCTCCTTCCTCAGAGGCATATTGTCAGCACACCATTTTGGGTTTCCACAGTTCCCAGCGTCACTGCACCAATTTTTATAGACCTCTGGTGTGTCCATTTCGTTGAGGTGCACGCTGGGACTTGTGGTACGGTACCCGCTTGTTAGCCTCCAGTGGCTGTTGTGCTTCACAATTGATTTTATGGACTGTTTAGGGACCCTCAGGATTGAAGGGGATTTAATTCCCCATCTTAAAACGCGCCACGGGGCCTGTTTGCACACATGTCACCTGAAGCCCCGCCCCCTCCCTTCACCACTGTGCAAACGCGCCCCGTGGCGCGTTTTAAGTTGGGGGATTAAGTCCCCTTGAATCCTGAGGGTCCCCGGAGTCCAACTAGCCCACCATATACCTCCAAAAAGCGCCACAGAGCTGCGTTGCAGAGAGGTGTAAAAAGGGGTGTGGCCTCTCTACACGTCTCTGCAAGGCAGCCCCCTGGCGCATACTGGAGGTTCCTGGTGGGCTAGTTGGCCCCCAGGGACCCCCAGTATTCAAGGGGAATTTGTTCCCCCTCTGCAAACGCGCCAGGGGGCGCGTTTGCAGAGTGGTGAAGGAAGGGGGCGGGGCCTGCGGGCCCGATCGTTTTTTTTTTTTTTTTTTTTTTGTCCCCTGAAGGGGGGGCTGTGTGGCCCCCCTTCCTTTTTTCTCTTTTTTGGGCCCTGGGGACCCCATCCCCCAGGGCCTTACCCCTATTTTTTAATTCCAAAAAAAAAAAAAAAAACGGGAAGGGGGCCGCGTGGCCCCCCTTCCCTGGGCCTGTATTGGCCCCGGGGACCCCATCCCCCGGGGCATGACCTCTATATTTATTATTTTGAGGGGGCAGCGTGGCCCCCCTCCTCTGGCCATTTTAAGGCCCCGGGGACCCCATCCCCGGGGCCGGCCTTTCCATTTTTTTTTTTACTTTTTATTTTCTCTTTTTTGGAGAGGGGGGCCGCGTGGCCCCCCTCCCGGGCCACTACTTGCCCCGGGGACCCCATCCCCCGGGGCTGGCCCTCTCCGTTGGGGACTGTGGGGGGTCCCCAATCCCCCACAGTCCCGCCGGCTCCCCACGTCCCTTGGGAGCCGGCATTGCTGTTCCACATGGGGAGCAGCTGACATGCTGCTCCCCATGTGGAAAAGCAATCGCTTTGGATATTGGAAGAGAGAGCAGGTTTCCAATATCCAAAGCAGTTTGCTATGGCAGGACGGGAGCCGCGAGGCTCCCGTCCTGCCATAGCAAACTACAGTGTCCCGGGGGTAGGCACCCCGGGACACTGCAGGAGCCGGCCCTGGGGGGTGGTGGTCCCCAGGGCCATCAAGGGCTCCAGGAGGGGGGCCGCGCGGCCCCCCTCCCATTCAGTACATAGGAGGTGGTGGTCCCCGGGGCTCTGGGGGTCCATATTAAAATGTTTAGTGCCCCGGGAGGTGGCGGTCTCGGGGCGTGTGGGGGCTGGAGCCCCCCCACACTGGTTTTATTTTTAATTATAAAAAGTCCCGGGGAGGTGGTGGTCCCCGGGGCTGCGGGAGGGCTCAGAGCCCTCCCGCACCATTTTTCAAAAAGCCCCGGGGGTGGCGGTCCTCGGGCTTGGAGGGCTCTTTGAGGCCCCCCACACATTAAATTATCCCCCCACCATGCCCCCGGGACTTGGGCCACCCGGGGCCAATTAACATCGAAGCGCGGAGACCGCGCTCGATTTCTTTTTCGGCAGGATTCGCGCACCCTGAGCGCATCCTGCCAATTTTTTAAAAATATATATTTTTTTTTTTTGCCCAGGGGGTCCTTGTGGGACCCCTGAGCAAACCTAGGGGTCAGGGTGTTTCTACCCTGCTCCCTTTGTGCGCTTTGCGCACTTGTTTCTGTCCCTCGGTTCTACCGAGGGACAAAATGGCTGCCAACATTTCCTGAATCGGAATGTTGACAGCCAGCTGACAGCCAATTAACATGCAGCTCGTGATCCGGACGGTGCGCGCAGGGTGCGCTGAGGGTACGCGGACCCTACTCGGCCATAGATATCACTAACTTTTTACTTTTCATTTTCTCAGCAACTACTGAACGGATTTACACCATTTAACAAAAGGGTTCTTTCTGAACCAAGAACTACCTCTTTGCCAAATTTGGTGTAATTCCGTTCAGCAGTTCGAGCTGTACCGTGTCTAAAGTTTCCTATGGAAAAGTGCATGGGGAAAACGCGTTTTGGGACCCCCCTTTTTCTCGGCCCCCGCTTGACGAATCCCCCGAGACTTTCAGGGTAGGAGCGGACCGGAGCGGGCCACAAAGTTTGAAAATTTCGCGAAGATACGTCAATTGGCAAGAGAGTTATTTCAAATAGAATGTCGCGGATTTCCTATGGATAATAGGTTGTAACTATAACTATCTACTGGCGACCGCCAGTAGATAATATATATATATATATATCACACATGAAATCCTCCGAGTCAGGTGCCCCCGACCCTACAGGGCGGCCTCAATACAATGGGCACGGAGCAGCCCATCAATTCCAACCATGAAAAAATTAGCTTTGAGGCCCAATTCCGGAGACAATGTATTTATTCCAAAACTCAGCAGCACATAGTGTTTTCATTTCCTTACGCGTTTCGGCGTCCATTACAGCCTTGATCACAGGTGAAAACAGTTTGCAAAGCAAAATGCATCGTGCATGCTTAAAAACCCTTTGGTCACATGACTCAGTAAAAAATACATTTCCCATAGTGCATTATAAAATCAGTTCAGATGTAAAACATGAAAATCTTATTGATGTCGTTATTTTCCATTTATTATTTTTAAATCCACTGATGTTTAAGTGAAATCCTTTGTGACACAGTCATGTGAAATCACATATATATATATATATATTCACTGAAAAAACCATAGGTTTCAGGGACGTTATAGTTAGTTGGACATTTCACTCGTACAAAACCAGAGAAATTCGGCCGTTATAGTTAGTAGAGCTAACTATAACTCGCCCCCGCAATGCACTTCTTATGACGTCACATATTACATCACTCATGACATGGTCAGTGACATCACTGTTGACATCACTGATGACATCTGAAATGATATCACTGATGACATTACTGATGACATCATCCAGTGAATGTGTGTTTCTTTAAAGTTTAAATATGTTTTATATATATATATATGCCAAGGTGTATTGAAGAATGAGTGGGTGTATAAGTGTCTGAATGGATGATTTAGTAGGTGCATGACTGATTGTATAAGTGACTGATTAAGCGTATCTTACTGAATGCATGGGTTAGTGAGTAAACTGTGTAAATGTCTGTTTCAGTCTGTCAGTTGGTGCATAAGTGGCTGCATGGGTTGGTGAATAGCTTCATGAGTGTCTATATGGGTTATTGATTGGTTGTCTGAGTATCTGTATGGGTGCCTGAGTGTTTGTGTGAGTGGGGGTGTGTGACTCTGTGAATAGATGTGTGAGTGGGTGATTCACTGGGTGTATGGATTCAAGAGTGCATCTGTGATGGACTGTATGGGTGGGTGAGTGTGTGTATGGGTGTGTTGGTGAGTGAATGGATGTCTTAGTGGTACATGTGTGAGTAACTACATATGTGAAAGGCAGTATATGTGAGTGTAGGAGTATATAAATGACTATAAGTGAGAGTGAGTGATTGTGAGAGTGACTGTATGGATGAGTGTGTGCTTGTATCAGTGATTGTATAAGAGCATAAGTATATGTTAGTATCTGTATGAGTAAGTGAGGTGGTGTGCGTATAACTGTATAGGTGAGTAAATGGGAGTGTGATTAATTCTTTGCATGACTGACTAGGTGTGTGAGTAACTCTATGGATGAGTGGCAGTGTGTAAGTGTCTATATAGGTGTATGAGTGCATATGATAGTCCAGTACTGATGAGTGACCGAAAGTATGAGTGACTGTATGGGTGAGTGAGTGGATGGGTGTGTAGACCTAAGAATCAGTGAGTGGGTATGTAGTTATTGGTGTTGGAGTGTCTATGGTTTTGATATTGACAGTCTGTATTTTGGAGTGGGTGTATAAAAGGTTTTATTAGGGTGTGAGGAGGTGCATCAGATTATCACGTGGATGATGTAATCAGTGATGTCATCAGTGATGTCATTTGAGATGTCATCAGTGATGTCATCAGTGATGTCACTGACCATGTCATGAGTGATGTAATATGTGACGTCATCAGCAGTGCATTGTGGGGCGTAAGTTATAGTTAGCTCTACTAACTATAACAGCCGAATTTCTCTGGTTTTGTACGAGTGAAATGTCCAACTAACTATAACGTCCCTGAAACCTATGGTTTTTTCAGTGAATTTTTAAGGTTTTTTAAATGCTAATTTCTAACTATAACGTCCCTGAAACCTATGTTTTTTTGGGGGGAATTTCAAAGGTTTTTTAAATGCAAATTTCTAACTGTAACGTCCCTGAAACCTATGGTTTTTTCAGTGAATATATATATATAGGGAGAGAGAGAGAGAGAGAGAGAGAGAGAGAGATATGTATATAAATACACATTTAGAAAATAGGAGAAATAAAGAAATCAGATGAGAAAAATGCTGCCACTTCCAGGGCCATAAAGCCAGTGCAAGAGAGCCAATGGCTGAAGCTCTCTGTTTGTATCCATGATGCCATTCAGTGTGGGGCAATGGGTCGCCGATTTCAGACACTAGCTCTGGTACCAAATGAGTCCCAGCACTTTTCTGATCATAGGCACATCCACTTGAAAATAAGAGCGCTTCAGCGACAGGACTGGTGGGCCAGTCGTTCAGTTTTCCAATTTTTCCTATCGTTTCTTTCCTTCTCATCCTTTTATTGTAATTGTTTTTAGAGCACACTACAGCTCCCCAGACAGCGCTGAAGGCTGCTTGCCTGCCGTTTATTTCATCTGCAGTGCACCGCATCCTGCGAAGCCACAGCCTTTAGGCCAGGCCGCCGCCATGGTATGGTATTATCCATAGTTTCACTGTTTTACCATTCCAAGATGGCCAACATATTGGTTCTCAACATGGCGGCCAGGGCTTTAAGTGTGGTGAAAAACTAGGCGGAGGTTCTTAAAGGAGAGTGGCCTTTGTAATTAAGGGTGTGACTGTTCTTCCTTTCACACCTCATTTCTATGCAGTCTGTTAGACACTTGTGCCCTTTTTCTCTTCAAATCTTTTGAAATCCCCATGTGCACATCTTACACCCTATCTCTTTCCTCTTCGCCACCATCTTTTCACTCTACTCTGTCTGTATACTTCTTCGGTCTCCTTCACTTCACCATCCCACCACACACATACAAAAAGCCCCCACTCACCTCTAGGCACTGTATTTGCCCATATTTTGACCTCTGTTTATCTCCTTCACACATATTTGCAAAGAATCACAGTTATTCAACAGACATACGTGACTAATACTCTTTGCTCTCTGCAGAGAGGCCAAGGATTGGATGTCCATGTATTGTGAGCACCTTTTCACCCATTTACAGCCCCTGTGAGGAACTCTCACTTCCCTCAGCCTCGACTGCATAACTCTCAATCATAGTCCATTATAAACACACGGATGCAACTCAGCTCAAAGTTTACAATATGCAGAGTATTATGCTACAAAAAACTACAGAAACATAACATAAAAAATAACAAACACTTGTAGGGAATGGACGATAAAGTAAAATATTTAAAATATTTAAAAAACGGGAAATAAGTTGCTGATTTCGATTACCATACCATGTTTTAAATTAATTGCCCAGAAATCGATCAGTGTTTTTGTCTGTAAAGTTAAGGGCATGCTTAAAGGCCCCAGTAAGGACCCATTTGTATGTTAGGGTTTAATCACTACCAGGTCTGAGACTCAGAGTTACTCTGCCCTCTTAAAGTTCTGGTGGCAGCCATTAAGGAACTTCAAAACTATCAAACACCATGTACAATACCATTGCAAGATGCCCACCTGCAGATAGGTTTATTTGTATTTATTGCAAGCTCATGTTTGCCCTATGTATATTCTTTTAATTTATCTTGCATAAGTTGTGGAGTCTGTCTGGAAATTTACTGTAGCTGTATAAGGGCGGGAATGCACAAATGAGTCAATGGATGGATGAATGCATGAGCGCTAAGTTGGGCGACAGAGTGCTAGCATGATGACTTTTTGAAAGCCTAAACGCATCATTTCTTAGGAGGCACTGATTTAATAGACAGGCGTACTGGCATTCACAATACTTTTATTTTGTTTTTTAATTTTAGATTTCTTTGTGTTTTCCTCCTCTCTCAATGCCACCCCTATTTTAACAATCCCCCCGAACACACACTTCTTCCTATGTTCCTCCTCTTCTCAGCTCCCTCGCCCCCTGCCTCTCCCCTCTTTCACTGTGTGCTCTGTGTCTCGACTGCCTTCCCCCGCCCATGCCCAGCCTCTTTCATCTTCCCTTCCCACACCGCCTCCCCTCTGCCCATCCATCCATTACCAGCAGCTGGTCCAAGAGAAGCTACTGTCTCCGGAGCTTGGCCGGGAGGGATGCTACTGTGCTGGGACCTCCCAGAGCAGCTACTGTACCCCCTCACCAGTGACTGACCCTCCCTCCCCCCACCCGCCTCCTGCTGGGGTTCTCGGGGGAGAGTCTTCATCCACCGCCTTTGTGCGCTGCGCGGACGCCGCTCTGTTTCTTATCTCTCCTGGAGCTAGCTACCTGATGACTCCAGGGGCCGGAGGCATCTTCAGCGCCACCTCCTCCCTCCACCGGCACCATCCATCATCTTAGCTGGAAAGAGTCGAGAAACCACAGCCCTGCGGCACTTTCCACAACTTCCAGGTCAGAAACGGATCCTGTGGCAGATGACCACCTACTTTTAAACAATTTATATAGCGCCAACAGAATGGTATCTCAAGGTGCCGAGAGCGGACGTTAACATTAAATCCCTTTGGTGCTTCGTGGGCCGCCGCAGAATGGCAAGTTGGGCCGGATTCCAATCTGCGGTTGCATCAGCACCTCCGCAGCAGGCGCAATAACCCAGCTGGCATCCATGAACGATCTCTCCTTTGGTTAAGTCATTACTGAAATTAGTTTCATATCACATCTATAGGCAACGAATATCCACATGTTTTTGCTTTTCTTCCTATAAAACCCTTGTCTTTACTACTTTACATAAAAAGTACTCTCCTCCCTAGTGCTCAACTCCACCAAGACCCTCTACTTCCCAGCTAGATCAGCCTCCTATGCACTTGTCTGACATCTTGACAACATCCAGGAACCTTGGAGTACAATTTAACGTCAAATAGAGACTGGCATCATTCACCACAACAACCTTAACAGAGTCATACCTTCACTGCTCAATAACGAGAACATGCTCCAATATCTCCTTTTTTATGCTAACTTGCTACTGATAAACAAAGTGGTCTCCAGTAGGCTGGACCACCACAATTCCCTACTGGTGGAATTTTCACATATTCATTTTTTTCTCCCTAATAGAATTATACATTATTTCAACATGAATTTTCAACGTCTGCCAAGACACACACAATCCTCATCACACCAACATCAATTGAGTGG
Organism: Calotriton arnoldi; assembly: GCA_963921515.1. Classification (NCBI taxonomy): domain Eukaryota; kingdom Metazoa; phylum Chordata; class Amphibia; order Caudata; family Salamandridae; genus Calotriton; species Calotriton arnoldi. The sequence continues at coordinate 522,297 of CAWUFW010008392.1, forward strand.
ACAGATGGCACACAAATCACTTGCAGGGAACAGTAAAAAGAATCCACCCCGGTATCTGAAGCCATGAACAGTACATCTCCATCCTACCCCTCACAATTTATGAGGCAATGCCCTCCATTACACTCAGCCAACCTTTGCCTGCTTACTCAAATCCCCTTTGCTCCTCCTAAATTCATATATTTCAAGCTCCCTGATACTTCATTGAAACATTCATTCTAGCTTCAAGCCATCCCCTCCCTCACTTAGTTGAAAAACTCAAATCATGTCCCCCTGGTTCTAGAATGATAATGTCTAAACAATGAGAGAGCAAGGGAAAAAAAGGGGGTGCGTCCGTATCCCCGGTATAATGATATCTGAAACAAAAAGGACGAACCCTCAATGTGGATGTGGTACAATCACTGGTTACGTTAGTACAAGGACCCACTAGGTTTGTTTAAAAGACCCCTCACACACCAACCTGGTTGGTGTCATGCTTCATCATTGGGGTCCCAACCGGGTGGCCGAATGCCGCCCGGTTGTGCTACGACGCCTGATTACAGCGGAGCTGGTTGGTGTATATGTGAGATGTGATGTAAATTAAAAATATCTCTGAGAATCCTTGCCTGTAAACTTTTATTAGTGGCGGCTCAGGATATGGTTAAAAATAAGTGTGGTGCAACTAGAATTGTTATCCCTAGTTGACTAAGTGTGTGGTCAACATGTTTCAGCCCACAATGGGAAGTACGAGGGGCTTTCTTCAGGACCGTGTGGTGAAAAAAGTGAGTGGCAAAGTGAGTAGTGCCACGTGAAAGGAGTAAAATGGTACCTACACACGCGCTAAGGTGTGTGGACTAAATGTCTCCGTACTTACGGACACAAAAAAACCTGTGGGAAGAAAGAGACGGCACAAGACATATATAAGCATTATTATTAAGCAACATAAAATGCAATCTTACATTGGTACTATGGGCTGGTACATGGACCGACCCTGTGATTGTACGTATGGTTTATAAAGTCGTGAGAAACATGCTGCATGCGAAGAGTGACAAGCAGCCTATGTTGATCGCACCAGTTTTATAGATGCTAAGAAGCTGTAAAGCTCCCAGTGAGATCGAGTCGCTACATTTATTCAGAGTGGTGAACTAGACATAAATAGTCAGAAGTCGGCACTTTAGAACTGTGGATGATCCAAAAACCACCGTAAATGGTGGACATGTGGGGCACTGTGAAATCTACAGTGGCGGTAGTGCCTATCAAGTGTGGACACATGTAGTCATGCGGTGCGTGCAGCAGTGCTAGTTAACACTAGTGATCACGCAGCGCGCTGGGACTATATTAAAAACAGTTAAAAAAGGAGAGCTTCTGTGGGCAACGCTATACATTAAGGCATAATTACACTATGTGTGAAAATGGGCAGCCGATCAGGACTCGGGAAAGGGTCACATCCGATGACCGAATCTGGTGAAAAGAAATATAGAATGAGCACGGAAGCACGAGTGTGCTAAAATGCTGCTGTGGAAAAAGGAGGAAAAGGAGAAAGTTACGCAACCTTACTTGGTATCGAGAAGGAGCCTGACGGAGAACCTAGTGCGGTATCCCTGCATCCCGGCTGGTGAGTGACCCGGGAGGAAGGAAGCTATTTAAGCCCTTAGGCTCCATGGGGGACGTGCCGAAATGCTCGTGGAGGGAACGTTTTACCGAGCGCAGTCACTCGGCTATTACTGGGAGCCCTGGATGAGACGGGTGCACATGCGCAATGGTGCTGGTGTGCAGTAGAAAAGAGGGCGGCCATATTGGAATGGTCCAGAAATGGAAAAGTGCTCATTTCACTAAAAGCAGAATGACTAAGACTCTGAAGGAGAAAAAGAAACATGCACTAATAGTAATGCGAAGAAAAAGGCAAAAGGGTGCATGGCAAAGGTGTGCCAGGGGCCCAAAGTTGGGGCCTCAAAAAGAGTTATGAAGTCATGGGTAGATGGAAAATGTCATGTGGCGATACCATCACTACAAGGACTTGGCTACAGAAAGAATGCTCAATAGAAAGTGGGCAAGAATATAGTGAGACGGGAATTATGTTCTCCTGAGACTGTTCCAAGGAATGTTGTCGTTGAGGCCAGTTTTGTCACTGGACAGGCGATAAACCCATCTTTGCTCTTTCTCCAGAAGGCGGCTCTCGATATTGGGTAGGCTAGGGTCCAGTGCTTCTATTATGACCCAGCGCATGTCATTGGTCGTATGGCCCACTTCAATGAAGTGGTTTGTCATGCGGGTTGTATTTCTTTTACAGCGTATGGTGCTGCGATGTTCGCAGATCCTGGTCTTGATCTTGCGATTAGTCATGCCAATATAGATGAGGTTACAGGGGCAGGTAATGCGGTAGATCACGTGTTCTGTGTTACAGTTCGTGTGTTGTCTCAATTGCCATATTTTCCCTGGTTCCAAACTGAGGCTTTTGGTGGTTTCAGTGATGTGGCATACACTGCAGTTACCACAGGGAAAATGGCCCACCACGCCCGGGAGCCCCCAAGCGTTGAGGACAGTATGCGCTGGCCTTTGTTGTGGCTGTGGTCGGGTGGAAACTATGGCATCTTTGATTGATCGGGCTCTTTTATTGGAAAAGAGTGGAGGTTCCCAATCAAAATTGCCTGTCTTCAATATTTTCCAATTTTTTCGAATGATTTCTGTAACTTTTTGGGAAGCAGCATTGTATGTGGTCACACATGTGAGTGGCGACTGTGTCAATTCTCGTGCTGGGGTTTCAATTAGTCCCTCACGGTTCTGATTCCTGGCCCTTTTGTTGGCTTTGTCTGTGATCCATTTTGGATAGCCCCGCTGTCGTAGTTTGTCATTTAAATCTCTGGCTTGGGCTTTGTAGTCTCTTATTTCACTGCAGTTTCTACGGAGCCGGAGATACTGGCCGTAGGGGAGATTCTCTCGCAGTGATCTGGGGTGAAAACTTGTGAAGTGAAGGAGGGAATTGCGAGCAGTGGTTTTAAAATGAGTTTTGCTCTTTAGTCCTCCTCCCACTGCTTCTAGGTCTAGATCAAGGAAAGTAGTCTTGTGTCTATCAAAACTGTAAGTAAAACGAAGATTGGGATCACATGAGTTAAGCCACTCGCAAAACGTTGTGAGTGAGATACTGTCACCTTCCCAGATCAATAAGATGTCATCGATATAGCGTTTGTAAAATTTGATCTGGGGAAAGCGTGACTGGTTATTGTTAAGTAGATTTTTGGTCTCGAAGTCATAGACATAGAGGCCCGCCACACTGGGGGCGAAAACGCTCCCCATAGAAGTGCCGTACTTCTGTAGGAAGAGCCGGCCTTCAAACTCGAAGAAATTTTCCTTGAGTGCGAGTTTAGCACACTCAAGAACAAACTTTTTGGAAGTTTGATATTGCCAATTAGTGTTGTTGATTGCAGATTGCAATACCAGCAGGGTATCATCTTGCGGGAGACTGGTATATAAACTCTCCACATCAAGACTGACCAAAAACGAGGTATCTGGGTCATAAGACAGAGAACTGATAAGACCAAGTAGGTCTTTTGTGTCTTTGAGGTACGTGCTGGTGCATTGTACCAATGGTTGTAAAAAGTGGTCACAATAGCGTGATAATGGTTCCAGCAGGGATCCTATGCCTGATACAATAGGGCGTCCGGGTGGAGGTATTGTGTTCTTGTGCGTTTTAGGCACAATGTAAAAGTATGGTATTTTGCTCGATGTAGTTGTTAGAAATTTAGCCTCGCTCTTAGTGATGTGGCCTCTGGTTTCGGCATCTTCTACAAGGTTGAGGATACGCATTTTCAGGTTGTCACTAGGATCATGTGTGAGTCTTTCATAGTTCTTGGTGTCATTCAGAAGTCTGTGACATTCCCGTTGGTAATCATCTTTATTTAGAATGACGGTCCCACCACCCTTGTCAGCTGGTTTAATTACAATGTCAGTGTTTGTCTTCAATGATTGAAGGGCTTGGCGTTCAGTTGTGCTTGTGTTCTGGAAAACATTTGTGTCCTTTAGTGATTCGATCTCTTTGAAAACAGTTTGCTCAAAGACAAGTATCTCTGGTGGTATAGTACTAGGTGGAGGAATGAAGCTCGACTTGGTTCTGAGGGAGGTGTCTCCCTGTGGTGTTGTCCCGGATGGGGAGAATTTTCAAAGAAAGCTTTTAGCTTAAGTTTGCGAAAAAACTCAGCTAATTCGCAGTGCAACTTGAATTTATCGAGTCTGGCTGTAGGTGCATAACCTAGTCCTTTCTCTAGGACTGCCTGCTCAGCTGGTGTAAGGACATGGGTGGATAGATTGGTAACTAGGCTCATCGTGTGCTCGGGCCTGGCTGCTGGCCTTGGGTTTTGCTCCTCGTCTGGGCTCCTAGTTGTGGGTCGTCTTCCCAGTGGACCTGGTTGCCTCTGCGTCTCCTTCCGCGTCCTCGTTGGCCTCTGTCTAAAAAAGGTTGCCGTTGGTTTCGGTTCATGTAAGGCGGTGGTGGTCCAAAAGGCGGATTCCAGCCATACCCAAAGTGAGGATGCATCTGAGGGTACATAGGGGGGTATTGCATGTTTGGTCCTGGTAATCCTTGGGCCCATGGATGTTGCCAGCCTGTGTTACCTCCTCTTCCTTGTTGTCGTCTGCGGTAACTACCCGTGCTAGAACTGCTACTGCCTGATGAGTCATCTTCAGAAGATGCGCCCGATGTATCTAGTTTTTGGGAGGTTGGTAATCGGCATCCGCATATGGGTAGGTTTTGGTGTAGGAGAATTTTTTAAGGTCTTTCTGAAATTTATTAATTTTGGATTGCGTAAGACTTTCCTTGTATTCATTTATTTCTTTATTGGTTTCGTCAAGTTTTTTCTTGAATGAGGTAAGCGTTGTTTTGAAATGAGCCTCAGTTGCTTGGATCTCGATGAGAAAGGCTTCAGAGAGACGTGTGGCTGTTTGGATAATTAAGATAATCCAATCACGTGTACATCGCCATGCTATCTGGGCCCAATCTTTTCGAAAAGTAGCGTCATCTAGAAAAATACGCGGGGCATTCGTGACAATGAGTCCTCTGGGTGCTGTGTTATTTCGGAGATACTCAGTCAGGATAACGCCGTGAAGGATTGTCCTGATGCGATTTCGCTTTTTTTCATTAAGGCTCTCCCAGTCAGCAGTCTGTGCAATGGAAGTTGCCATGTTGAAATCTGCCAGTAAGGGGGATTATCTAGAATGTTGTTGACATCGGCCAAAGTAAACCCCAGGCCCTGATTTTCTGCCATGATATGTATGCGTGCTATTCAGATGTTATATTCAGAAAGAAAGTAAAATGTGATGGCTCTCACAGCTGTGCGCTGCGTATATATGTCTAAAAAATGAGAGAGCAAGGGAAAAAAAGGGGGGTGCGTCCGTATCCCCGGTATAATGATATCTGAAACAAAAAGGACGAACCCTCAATGTGGATGTGGTACAATCACTGGTTACGTTAGTACAAGGACCCACTAGGTTTGTTTAAAAGACCCCTCACACACCAACCTGGTTGGTGTCATGCTTCATCATTGGGGTCCCAACCGGGTGGCCGAATGCCGCCCGGTTGTGCTACGACGCCTGATTACAGCGGAGCTGGTTGGTGTATATGTGAGATGTGATGTAAATTAAAAATATCTCTGAGAATCCTTGCCTGTAAACTTTTATTAGTGGCGGCTCAGGATATGGTTAAAAATAAGTGTGGTGCAACTAGAATTGTTATCCCTAGTTGACTAAGTGTGTGGTCAACATGTTTCAGCCCACAATGGGAAGTACGAGGGGCTTTCTTCAGGACCGTGTGGTGAAAAAAGTGAGTGGCAAAGTGAGTAGTGCCACGTGAAAGGAGTAAATGGTACCTACACACGCGCTAAGGTGTGTGGACTAAATGTCTCCGTACTTACGGACACAAAAAAACCTGTGGGAAGAAAGAGACGGCACAAGACATATATAAGCATTATTATTAAGCAACATAAAATGCAATCTTACATTGGTACTATGGGCTGGTACATGGACCGACCCTGTGATTGTACGTATGGTTTATAAAGTCGTGAGAAACATGCTGCATGCGAAGAGTGACAAGCAGCCTATGTTGATCGCACCAGTTTTATAGATGCTAAGAAGCTGTGGTAACTGCAGTGTATGCCACATCACTGAAACCACCAAAAGCCTCAGTTTGGAACCAGGGAAAATATGGCAATTGAGACAACACACGAACTGTAACACAGAACACGTGATCTACCGCATTACCTGCCCCTGTAACCTCATCTATATTGGCATGACTAATCGCAAGATCAAGACCAGGATCTGCGAACATCGCAGCACCATACGCTGTAAAAGAAATACAACCCGCATGACAAACCACTTCATTGAAGTGGGCCATACGACCAATGACATGCGCTGGGTCATAATAGAAGCACTGGACCCTAGCCTACCCAATATCGAGAGCCGCCTTCTGGAGAAAGAGCAAAGATGGGTTTATCGCCTGTCCAGTGACAAAACTGGCCTCAACGACAACATTCCTTGGAACAGTCTCAGGAGAACATAATTCCCGTCTCACTATATTCTTGCCCACTTTCTATTGAGCATTCTTTCTGTAGCCAAGTCCTTGTAGTGATGGTATCGCCACATGACATTTTCCATCTACCCATGACTTCATAACTCTTTTTGAGGCCCCAACTTTGGGCCCCTGGCACACCTTTGCCATGCACCCTTTTGCCTTTTTCTTCGCATTACTATTAGTGCATGTTTCTTTTTCTCCTTCAGTGTCTTAGTCATTCTGCTTTTAGTGAAATGAGCACTTTTCCATTTCTGGACCATTCCAATATGGCCGCCCTCTTTTCTACTGCACACCAGCACCATTGCGCATGTGCACCCGTCTCATCCAGGGCTCCCAGTAATAGCCGAGTGACTGCGCTCGGTAAAACGTTCCCTCCACGAGCATTTCGGCACGTCCCCCATGGAGCCTAAGGGCTTAAATAGCTTCCTTCCTCCCGGGTCACTCACCAGCCGGGATGCAGGGATACCGCACTAGGTTCTCCGTCAGGCTCCTTCTCGATACCAAGTAAGGTTGCGTAACTTTCTCCTTTTCCTCCTTTTTCCACAGCAGCATTTTAGCACACTCGTGCTTCCGTGCTCATTCTATATTTCTTTTCACCAGATTCGGTCATCGGATGTGACCCTTTCCCGAGTCCTGATCGGCTGCCCATTTTCACACATAGTGTAATTATGCCTTAATGTATAGCGTTGCCCACAGAAGCTCTCCTTTTTTAACTGTTTTTAATATAGTCCCAGCGCGCTGCGTGATCACTAGTGTTAACTAGCACTGCTGCACGCACCGCATGACTACATGTGTCCACACTTGATAGGCACTACCGCCACTGTAGATTTCACAGTGCCCCACATGTCCACCATTTACGGTGGTTTTTGGATCATCCACAGTTCTAAAGTGCCAACTTCTGACTATTTATGTCTAGTTCACCACTCTGAATAAATGTAGCGACTCGATCTCACTGGGAGCTTTACAGCTTCTTAGCATCTATAAAACTGGTGCGATCAACATAGGCTGCTTGTCACTCTTCGCATGCAGCATGTTTCTCACGACTTTATAAACCATACGTACAATCACAGGGTCGGTCCATGTACCAGCCCATAGTACCAATGTAAGATTGCATTTTATGTTGCTTAATAATAATGCTTATATATGTCTTGTGCCGTCTCTTTCTTCCCACAGGTTTTTGTGTCCGTAAGTACGGAGACATTTAGTCCACACACCTTAGCGCGTGTGTAGGTACCATTTTACTCCTTTCACGTGGCACTACTCACTTTGCCACTCACTTTTTCACCACACGGTCCTGAAGAAAGCCCCTCGTACTTCCCATTGTGGGCTGAAACATGTTGACCACACACTTAGTCAACTAGGGATAACAATTCTAGTTGCACCACACTTATTTTTAACAATATCCTGAGCCGCCACTAATAAAAGTTTACAGGCAAGGATTCTCAGAGATATTTTTAATTTACATCACATCTCACATATACACCAACCAGCTCCGCTGTAATCAGGCGTCGTAGCACAACCGGGCGGCATTCGGCCACCCGGTTGGGACCCCAATGATGAAGCATGACACCAACCAGGTTGGTGTGTGAGGGGTCTTTTAAACAAACCTAGTGGGTCCTTGTACTAACGTAACCAGTGATTGTACCACATCCACATTGAGGGTTCGTCCTTTTTGTTTCAGATATCTAGAATGATAATGCCAGAATAATCTCTCTCCTCTTCCCACAAATACTACATTGCATAAATATATACCTAATGACAATCTTAGTCAACACCTCTACCAACACCTCCCACACATAAAGCTCTTTAGGGGCCCATTAAAGGATATGAGAATGCTACAATGCTCATTGGTTAGCCAGAATGCCCTCATTACGTTGTATGTCTTGTAGAACATGTGTCTGGGGGTCACCCACCTGGCTTCTACCACGACAATTTCTTTGAGTTACCGAGCAATGCTGTGTCCTGGTCTTTGGCACTGCATTTCCAACTATGCACACAACTTCTGTTAGGACAGGTACCTACTCCAGTCAACTAATGGGCAAAATAAAATAAATACTCCTGCTTTCTACCACAGCAAATGTATGCATTTCCACAATGGAACGCGGCCTGTGGAGGACACTTCTGCAGGCGCATCACCAAGAAACAGTGAAAACCCTGTAAGCAACAAACTTGCAAATGCACAAATTCCATCGTACGCTAGTTTTTCTGCTTTCATAAGTGCACCTCAGATACCCCTCACTCCACCTGGCCGGGTGGCTGGGCTGATATTTATTCTACTCAATAATATCCAACAATGCTGGGTTGATAGGTAGCAGGTCTGACATATCCCTCTCAATTACGCGTTTGTCCCCTTACCAGATACTAATGTGCGGATTTTGGTTCTTACAGCACCAAAATCCACGTGTCGGTCAGTTAGCCTGCCGAAGTTTATTGTACAAAAACCAGAGGAGTGCAGTTAGCTGCGAAAACTCCTAAATGCAATGTGTACCGCAATAGAAATTACTGTACAATATCTCAACTGACCAGTCTACGCAACAAATTTTTCTCTGCACACTTGCCCCCGACACACATGCAGTCTCTCTACATGCCCCCCAGACACACTTGCAGTCTCTCCACATGCCCCCAGACACACATGCAGTCTCTCGACATGCCTCCCAGACACACATGCAGTCTTTACACATGCCCCCCAGACACACATGCAGTCTTTACACATGCCGCCGACACACATGCAGTCTTTACACATGCCCCCGACACACATGCAGTCTTCACACATGCCCCCGACACACATGCAGTCTTCACACATGCCCCCCTGACACACATGCAATCTTCACCCATGCCCCCTGACACACATGCAGTCTTTACACATGCCCCCGACACACATGCAGTCTTCACACATCCCCCCTGACACACATGCAGTCTTCACTCATGCCCCCCCTGACACACATGCAGTCTTCACACATACCCCCCTGACACACATGCAGTCGTCACACATGCCCCCTCTTGCTTTGAGCATGCTGAGCATAACAGATCTCATGCTCCACACTGTCAGTGGAGTAACACACAATGAGGGCATCCACAGCAGAATGCGAAGAAGGCCCCCTTAGTATCCCATATCGCACAGATAATAATTGGCCTTGGCCGAATGAGGGCCGCTGATGGATCTGGAGGCTCCTGGAAGCTGTGCCCCTTCCTGCCCGCAGAGGCATTGCGTTACGCCCCTGCACTTTGTACACTCCAGTCTCTTACACATGTCTACACATGCTCCTCACAACTGCTGTTTCTGCAGATGTCCCACACACTTTCCCACACTATCTCCATGCATACCCTAAGCACCACTACCTACACTGCCTCTACTCGTGCTTCTCTCTGTATACCCTTGTCGCACACACTCTTACTGCCTCTACCTGCCCCTAACTCCGTAAACACACTGCCTCTACACCTCCCTCACACTGCATGCACCTGTCCCTCGCACACCTGCTCACACTGCCTCTACACCTCCCTCACACTGCATGCACCTGCCCCTCGCACACCTGCTCACACTGCCTCTACACCTCCCTCACACTGCATGCACCTGCCCCTCACACACCTGCTCACACTGCCTCTACATCTCCCTCACACTGCATGCACCTGTCCTCGCTCACCTGCTCATACTGCCTCTACATCTCCCTCACACTGCATGCACCTGCCCTTGCACACCTGCCACAAACTGCATTTATGTTTCCTTCACACTGCATGCACCTGCCCTCGCACACCTGCCACAAACTGCCTCTACTTTTCCCTCACATTGCATGCCCCTGCCCCTCTCACACTGCCTCTACACCTGCTCACACTCCATGCACCGGCCCCTCGCACTTACACTGCCGCTACACGTCCCTCATACTCCTCACTCTGTACGCACCTTCACCTCACACTCTTACTCATGCTACCTCTACACGTCGCTCACGCCCCTGCACACGCTGCCAGGGCATGCACGAGAAGCTCGCAAGCTCGGGTGACATCACCCCTCAACGCTGCTCGCAGACTCCGAGTTATGGTAAAGCCTGTTTACGTCCATCTGTACAGATAGAAGGGCGCAAACATGAAGTCATCTCCAGACAGAGCGGCGCTTCTGAAGGAAGTGCTGCTGCGAGCAGTCACGGGAGCCTCTGCTGCCCGCCCACAGCTGTGTGCCCCACACTGCCCACCGCCCCGCAGCCCACCCTGCCCCGGGATTTACCTGCACACCGTGATCAGGTTCTTCCGCTCCACCGTCACATTCCTGCTGATGCTCTTCTTCCGGGAGAAGCTGAGGCTCAGGGAAGCCATCTTGGACCGCAGCCTTTGTTTCTGGCGCTGGTGCGCTGCCTCCTCCCCGGCTGGTGGAAGGGCATGCTCAGCCCCGCAGCCCCTCCATGCACCTGTACTCGCCAGCCGCGCCTCCAGTGCGCGCATGGTACCTCAGCGCTGAGAGGCAATGGCTAGTACGAGGCGGGGGCTGGAGTGGTTCACTGGCGTTTGCAGAGGCTGGAGGAGCCCCCGCCGAGCGCTGCTGTGTGCAGGCTCCCACCCGCAGGGCAACACAGACAGGCTCTTCTCTGATGCCCCCTCTACACACCAGCTGATCCCTGGGACTTGCCAGGTGTCCCTTCTCAGCACTCAAGTGCTTTTTTCACTGTTATCACATCCACGCAGCAGGGCTGAAACGCAGTTTCGGGTGAGCTACCTTTCAACGGTATTAGTGATGCACTAACCGCTCAACAAATACAGTGTCTACCACAAGCAGCCCAGGATCCTACTGCGGGCAGGTCTCTGGACCGGAAGCACAACGGCACGTGGAGCACAGCTTGGCTATAATTATCAGCTGGCAGTTATTGAGTACTGTGCTTGCTCTGCAAGGGTCCGGATACTGAGGTCGCTTTTTCATTCTGGCATTGCCCCTGGGACCTGGCCCACCCGGGGGCTTCATTAAAATGAAAAACAAGCGCTTTTTTTGGCCCTGGGGGTCCTTGTGGGACCCCCTGAGCAGGCCAAAGGGGTCAGGGTGTTTCTACCCTGCCCCCTTTTCTTCTTTTTTACCCTCTTTTTCACTATTTTCTTGTGACTCGGTTCTACCGAGTCACAAGATGGCTGCCAACATTTCCTGGTTTAGAGTGTTGGCAGCCAATCAGAGTGAAGCTCGTGCTTGGGAGGGTTCGCGAACCCTCCTCGGTGCTCAGATATATACATTTTTTCTTTCTTTAATTTCTCAGCAACTACTGAACGGATTTACACCATTTAACAAAAAGGGATCTTTCTGAACCAAGCCCTACCTTTTTGCCAAATTTGGTGTAATTCCGTTCAGCAGTTCGGGCTGTAGCTTTGTCTAAAGTTTCCTATGGAAAATTACATTGGGAAAACGTGTTTTGGGACCCCCCTTTTTTCTCAGCCCCCGCTTGACGAATCACCCCGAAACTTTCAAGACAGGAGCTGACCGGAGCGCCCCACTATTTTTGAAAATTTCGCGAAGATTCGTCAAACGACGCCAAAGTTATTTGAAAAAAAAACGCTTTTCCTATGGAAACTAGGTTGTAACTATAACTACCTACTGGCGACCGCCAGTAGGTAATATATATATATATATATCTCACGTCCCCACAATGCACTGCTGATGATGTCACATATTACATCACTCATGACATGATCAGTGACATCATTGATGACATCACTGATGACATCTCAAATGCGAAATGCGATCCACGCGTTTCGGCTCGTCCGAACCTTGATAACGATACAAGACGTCATTGTAGCTTCCTTATTTAAATGTACAAATGCCTCCAGTTGCCAACATTAACAAAGGACTACATATTACTTTAATCCAAAAAGCTAGCAGCCATATTGGCCTGGTCACGATGTGAAAATTCAGGAATTGATACAATAAAGAAAAGAAAACAAGTGTTAATATGCACACAATGTCATTTCAGCATATCTTGCCCAGTGACCGCCGTACCTGTATGTTCATCAACGTGACTTGTTCATAATAAACATACTTAGGATTGCAAACATCAACATAAACAATGGACTACACATTACTTTAAAGTGAAGGCTATCGGCCGTATTGATCTGGGCATGTTACGTATTATAATGGTTCTTACATGAAAGAAAAGAAAAAAAAAGGGGTGTTAATATACAAACACTATCCATAAATAAAGTTCTAGCGATTATAGTTCCATTCCATTCACAGCTCATTTGAGATGTCATGAGTGATGTCACTGACCATGTCATGAATGATGTAATGTCTGAGGTCATAAGCAGTGCATTGCGGGGGTGTAAGTTATAGTTAGCTCAGGCAACTATAACTGCTGAATTTCACTGGTTTTGTACGAGTGAAATCTGAGTCTAACTATAACGTCCCTGTAATCTTTGTTTTTTCAGCGAATTTCTAGGTTTTTTTAACGTTAAGTAAGATGCCTATCACAATGAAATGAAATTTGTACTTGTAAAGCGCACCCATACCCCCAAAGGGGTGTCCAGGCGCTGTACGCATACCGCTGTGAAACCCTTCCTGGCTTTTCCCTGTGAAATGTCCACTCCTGGGCACCCCCAGGGTGAAGCCAGGCATCCCAGCGCTGTTGGGGCCGTTGTGGAGATTAAGCAAGCTATTGCCCAGAGTTGCAGAGTGGGACCCATGATTAGAATAGGCACCGAGGCGAGAATTATCAGGTCCGAGGAAATTGAGCCCAAGACCCGCCGAGGTGGGAATTGAACCCTGGTCCCGGGCCAGATCTCTGCATCAGGGTCTGCCGCTCTAACCATTGAGCCACACTTCTCCAATGGATGGTGGGGGTTGGAAGCAGGGCCTGGCCTGGCATTGTGCTGCCCCCACCCAAGCTTGCTGCTCCTGCCTCCCCTCCTCCTTGCCATCCATTGTCCAAGTCCATGCCCCTGCTCCCTCATTTCAGCCCTGAGTGGCCGTTGTTCTGCCACTGGCCTTCCCGCCTTCTCTGAACAGTTAGCTTGCTGCGCCATCCACCTCCTCCCTATCCTCTGTTGTCTGAATCCATGCACTAGCCTTCTCCCTCCTGCCATGCATGGTCTGATGTGCTACCACTGCCCTCCATTTAGCATGATGACCCAGTCCACTCCTCCTGCCCTCCATTGCCCAATTCTATGCCCCATCATTGACCTCCTGCTTAGCCTCTGTGCTTAGCTTGCTGCCCCTACTCTCCTTCCCCCTGCCCTCCGATGTCTGTGTGCATGCCCCTGCTCCATCCTTTTTGCCCACCATGTTCCATGGACCTGCCCCTCCTATCTACTCTGAGTGTTCTGTTGAGCTGCCACTCCCCTCCCACCTGCCTAGGATTGTCAGATGACTGTAACCTGTCCCTGCCACTCCACCCTGCCTGTCCACGTTCCATGCCCCTATCCCCTTCCTCCTATCCTCAATGGTCCATTTTACTGCCACACCCTTCTCACCTCCCTGGTCTGTTGTGCTGCAACTGCTCCTCCAGCCTGCCCCACGTGGTCTGTTGTGAGACCCCTTCCCCTGAACTCTCTTGTCTGTGCCTAACTCCTACCCCTCCCTTCTATCCTCCATGGTCCTTTCTGCATGCACCTGCCCCCTCCTTCTCACCCATCATGGCCATTGTGCTGCCACTAACCCTCCCGCTTGCCATGCATGGTCTTCTGTGCTGCCACGGCCCCTCCCACCTTCCCTGTGTGGTCAGCTAGCTGCCCCTGACCCCCTCCCACCTTCCCTCCATGGTATGTGTGTATGCCATTATCGTCTCACTGTTGCTCTCCATGGTGTGTCTTGCTTCTAGTGCCCATCCTGCCTTACCTCCATTGTCAGCTTGCTGCTCCTGCCCTGCCCCCTTGCCCTCTGTTTTCCATGTGCAGACCCATATTCCCTCCCTCCTGGCTTGTCTGTTCCATTGTAATGCCCCTGATCCCTACCTCCTGCCCTTTATGGTCCGTTATGCTGCAGATTTCTCTCCTGTCTGTCCATTATGGTCAGCTAGCTGCCATTGCCTCTTTCCCCTCTGTTCTCTGTTGTCCATGTACATGGTCCTGTCCCCTCCCTATTGCTTTCCATGGATTGTTGTGCTGCACTCCCGTCCCACATGCCCTATGTGGTGTATTGTGCTGCTGCAAACCCTGATGCCTGCCCTGTAAGGTCAGTTTGGTGCACCTGTCCATGTCCCTCCTGTCCTCTGTTATCCAAGTCCATGTCCCTACCCCAATTCCTCCTGGCTTCCATGATCCAATGTACCATACTTGCTAACATTTTGAACTTGGTAAGAGGGAGATTTTGAAAAAAAAACTGGGGTATTGATTTTCCCCATTGACTTACATTGAAAAAGAGGAGATTGTAGACATGAGACAGATTAAATAAAGCCCATTTGGGCTTAAAAACATTGGGCGTTTCCTGGCTGAATCGGGTCTGTTGGCATGTATGGTTGTACTACCACTGCCTCTTCCTTCTGCCCACAATGGTCTATTATATTGCCACAGCCCCTCTTGCCTGTCCTGCATTGTTGGTTTGTTGCCCCTGCCCCCCTTTCCACTTCCCTCCATAGTCTGTTGTGCTGCCACTGCCCTCATGCCTGCCCAGTGTGGTCAGATTGTTGCCTCTGCACCCTCCTACCTGCATTCAATTTTCTGAGTCCGTGCCCCTGGCCCCTGGCCTCTGCCTCTCAACAGTATCGTAAAGAACAACTAGATTGCTAACATTCTATATTTATTACAAAAGTGTGGCACGCCTGACGCAATCTTGATGTAATCAAATCTATAATACCTAGAGCATTTCCTTTAGAAATTACAGAAATGAGAGGGTCTTATTTGCATCGAAATTATGGCTAGTGCTCTAAAAAACTAAAATGAGGACATATTTTCTGAGTTTTCAAATAGCGACAAAGCACTTTTAAATTATTTGTTCTCTATATGTTTTTTTATCCAGTTGACCACTTGATTAAATGTTGCACTTATGGGAGAGGATGTGGTATTACTTCCAGAGCTGCAGACTTTGCAACTGGGGAACCAGGTTGGAGTTTCTGCTTCAGCTTGACATTCTGTGATTCTGGTCAAATCACTTAATCTCCCCATGTCTACAACCAACATGAATTTGTCCTTGTGTGATGTAACCAATGCTCATGTAAAGCACTCCAATACCTGACCAGTCTGCACTATATCAAACTGCAAAAAAACAAAAAATAAAAAGTGTTTTGCACACTTCTGTCATTGGGCTATACGTGGGCTACATCTGGGTGATATTTGTGCTACATTTGGGCTCTTTTGTCTCTGGTGGCCATCTTGGGAGACTTATTTGTTATGAAGTTTCCTAATATCCTCATTTACTGCAGTCTCCTCAGTAGTAAATACTTTCAGTTTTTTACTTTGATTCCATCAAGAAGGCATTCAGATGTGTCACACATTTGCCATAAATTCAGAATGTTAGCACTCTAGTTGATCATTAGATCACTGTAGTAAAGCTACTGCTCACCAGGGAAGTCTGCTGCTGGTATTGAAAGTGCATGTTTCAGTCTGCATGTCAGAATTTTTTTATGAAATAGAAGAGGATTTGAGAAGTCACTCAAAATGTGCCCTAATTTTTCTTTCTGCAGCACTAATCATAATTTGTATGGCAAAATGAACCCCCTCATTTTGTTCCTTTTTAAATTAAATGTTTTAAGTGTTACCACTTTATTCCAATCAAGATGGCTTCAGGTGTGCCATACTTTTGTCATAAGTAAGACTGTTAGCGCTCTAGATGTTCTTTAGAACACTCTGGGAAGCTGCAGTAGAACACAAAGGAATCAACTGACAGTCTCTGCCCTTGTTGGATGTACATGTTTTACTGAGAATGTCAGACTTCATTCTCACATGACTGAGAAAGATAATGTGAATATACAGAAAATATGCTCTCATTTTAGCTTCTAGATCACCTTCCAAACCTCTATGGGAAAAGTATGAGAAAATAGTTTCCTCTCAAACATAATTCATGATATCCCAGCAGAAGGCTTTTTCACAGGGTAAAATCACCTTAGAACACACCACAATTCCTAAAATTAGTATGGTACCATCAACAAATGATTTATAATGTAACTAAAGTCTTATCACCCTTTATATGTACTCCTTTTGGTGACCCTCAAAACCTTCCATTCACTACAATGCATTTTAATGGGGTGCTATCATGTATATTGGTCCCAAGATGGCTGCCAACACTTCTTGGATGAAGTGCTGACAGCCAATCAGATCTCACGATGAGATGTGTGGTTAGGCTCCGCCCAGATATATATATTTCTTTTTCCTTTAATATTTAAAAAATTGCTGAACGGATTTACACCATTTAAAAAAAAAAGGGCGCTTTCTGAACCAAGAGCTACCTTTTTGCCAAATTTAGTGTAATTCCGTTCAGCAGTTCGGGCTGTAGCCTTGTCTAAAGTTTCCTATGGAAATTAACATGTGGAAAATGCGTTTTGGGACCCCCCTTTTTTCTCAGCCCCTGCTTGACGAATCACCCCGAAACGTTCAAGACAGGAGCTGATCGGAGCGCCCCATTAGTTTTGAAAATTTCGCGAAGATTCGTCAAACGGCACCAAAGATATTGGCAAAATAAAAAACGCTTTTTGAATAGAAACAAGGTCCTAACTATAGCTACCTACTGGCGACCGCCAGTAGGTAATATATACATATATATATACATATATATATATATATATATATATATGTGTGTGTATATATATATATATATATATTCGTAGAAAAAAAACAAAGGTTACAGGGACGTTATAGTTAGGCTAAAATTTCAGTCGCACAAAACCAGAGAAATTCAGCTGTTATAGTTAGCTGAGCTAACTATAGCTCGCGCCCCCGAAATGCACTGCTGACGTCACATATTACATCACTCATGACATGGTCAGTGACATCACTGATGACATCTCAAATGTCATCACTGATGACATCACTGATGACATCATGCAGTGAGTAAGTGTTTTTTTCTAAGTTTAAGAATTATATGTATGGACCCAGTAGAAGGCAGAACGCAGAAACACATAGGTTTGGATTGTACTTCGAAGGACTATAAAATGTTAAATGCCAATGGTCTATGCTAAAAATAATAAAAAGAAAAACTGACCTGAAGAGTGGACCGGTGTTTGTTTAAACGCGCCGCCAGACTGGATGTTCCGGCAAAAGAACATCAATGGATGAATATATATATATATATATATATATATATATATATATATATATATATATACGCCAAGGTGTATTGAAGAATGAGTGGGTGTATGAGTGTCTGTATGGATGATTTAGTGCGTGCATGACTGACTGTATAAGTGAGTGCTTAAAAGTGTCTTAGTGAATGTATGGATGAGTGACTGATCTGTGTGAATGTGTGTATCAGTCTGTCAGTTGGTGTGTAAGTGGCTGCATGGGTTGGTGAGTAGGTACATAAATGTCTATATGGTTTATTGATTAGTTGTCTGAGTACCTGTATGAGTGCCTGAGTGTTTGTGTGGGTGGGTGAGGGGGTATGTGACTCCCTGCATGGATGTATGTGTGGGTGAATCTCTGGGTGTATAGATTCATGAGTGCGTCTGTGAGGGACTGTATGGGCGAGTGAGTGTGCGTATGGCTGTGTCGGTGAGTTAATGGATGTCTCAGTGGTATATGGGTGATAACTTTATATGTGAAAGGCAGAATATGTGAGTGTTGGAATATATAAGTCACTGTGACTGTATGTGTGAGTGAGTGATTGTGAGAGTGGCTGTATGGGTGAGTGTATGCTTGTGCCCACGACTGTAAGGAGAGTAAGTATTTGTTAGTATCTGTATCAGTAGTGAGTGTGGGTGTGTTTCTGTATCAGTGACTAAGTGGCTATGTGATTGAATGCTTGGGTGAGTGAGTAGATGTGTGAGTAGCTCTAGGAGTAACTGACAGTGTATGAGTGGATGTATGGGTGTATGAGTGGATATATCAGTGACTGTATTGGTGAGTTACTGGCTGTATGAGTGCCTGTATGGGTGGGTGAGTGGATGTGTATGTAGACCTATGAATCAGTGGGTGGGTATGTACGTACTGGTATTGGTGTGTCAATGGTTTCAAGAATGGTAGTCTGAAATTTGGAGTGGGTGTATGAGTTTTGGGGTGTGAGTTGGTGCATCAGAGAATATGTGGATGATGTCATCAGTGATGTCATTTGAGATGTCATCAGTGATTTCATCAGTGATGCCACCGACCATGTCATGAGTACTGTAATATGTGACATCATCAGCAGTGCATTGCAGGGGCTGAGTTATAGTTAGCTCAGCTAACTATAACAGCTGAACAGTTTTGTGCGAGTGAAATGCCAGCCTAATTATAACGTCCCTGAAACCTTAGGTTTTTTCAGTGAATTTCTAAGTTTTTTTAAACATTTTTATTTATTAAAAGATATTTGTAACTTTTTTTGTCTTTTTTTGTACGATTTTCTATGTATTTTTAAAAACGTCTAAAATAATTATAGTCACTTTAAAATATATATAACGTAGCTGATTAAAGATTTATAGTGTTATTTATTTGAATAATTAACATTTTTACTAAATTGTAATATTGTTCTATTATTCCTAATTATGTATGATATTATATGACAGAATTATGAATAGAAAAAGAAAATTTGTATTTAATATTTCAGGGTAATTTTTTTACTGCTTTTCTGCTGAATTATGTTTTGTATGATTGCTTTTAATAGTATAAAAGATGTATTGTTGTCTCATTATGATAAATATCTTCTTTACATCACCGATTGCTATCCTACACAGTAGGTGCGCAAATCCGTTATATGAATGTCAGTATAAAATACATGTTTAGAACTAATTAATATATTTTTTTCATGAAGAGGTATATTACTGAGTGTAAAAAATGAGTATTATAGAAGTTATGAATTTGTTTTAAAATGTTTTACACAGATTTTTAAGGACGCAATAGTATTGCGCACCAGTTGCGGATCTACGCGTTTGGTGCGCGAATCCATTATACGAATGTAAGTCTAAAATGCGTACTTACACTGAAATAATATATTTTTTAAACAAAGAGGTTTATTATTGAAAATAAAAAATTTGTATTAGTGTAGTTGTAAAATATTTTTAAGTTCTTTAAAACAAATTTCTTTAAAACATATTTTTATGTACGCAGCACAATCGTGCACCAGTTGCGAAGGAGTCGCGCACCCTGCCAGTACATATTTCCGGGATCGCGTAGGGGTCGCGACAAAGGCCTAGTTTTAAAAAGTATGAAATATCAATGTTACAAGTTTAAATATCTCTTTTGCTTAAAGACTTTTCACTAAAATAGTTTCAAACACAATTTACAAATATCAATTGATACTTTAAAAATAAATTTAGCACATTTTACGGGTGCACGACGTATACGCGATGGGTGCGCGACTCCTACGTGACTCCATGTGACATGGAAAGAAAGCTTTTTATTGGTTATAAAGGTTTTCATTCTCTTAGAGGGAGGATCCAACACCTGTTCTTTTCCTCTTATTTTGGGCGTGTCTGCATGTGTAGACAGCTTTTTCTGTAGGCTCTACTCAATTTGTTATATTTTTGGTGTTTTGACCAATTAATCTTAAAATGGCATCTTCACAATCAGAAGAAGACCAGCTGGTGGAGATTGAAGATATTGAAGAGCCGAAAAAAAACGCAAGGAGAGCATTGTCTGGGCCTTTTTCACCCTGCCTGAGGGTGAAAAAAAGGTGAATGCTCAGGAAGTCACCTGCTCCATGTGCCACAAAGTTCTCTCCAGAGGATCGGAGAAAATTTTTTCTTGTGGCACATCGTCTATGAAAAAATATCTTGAGAAGATGCACCCAACTTGTCTTGTGAGAGAATTGATGGCTCGTGAGAAGAGGGAGAAAGCTGCAGCAGATGACGGAAATCAGCCATCAACATCGGCTGTAGCTGTTCTTACCACTCCTCAACCCCGGATCTTCCCCGAACTGGCCGATGCAGGAATACACTGCAGGAAGTGTTTAACTACTCTCTGCGTTGGAGAACTTACAATTGATGCCATCATCAATTTTCTCAAAACACAAAAGTGTTAATTTTTTTTGAGGGTTTTGGAACCTTGTATTTCTTTGTTCGTTTGAGTGTATTGATCAGTCGAAAGACACCGGACACCTTGATAAGTAATTTGGTTGCCGTATTCGAGTCAGCACCTCACTGTGATGACGTTGACTTGACATACAGCAGCCAATGCTTATCAAGGTGTCCGGTGTCTAATACACTTGTACTAGGACTTTCTAGCAGCCCTAAATCCGAGGGCGCAATCATACATAGCAACGTACTACCAACCGTGAAATTACACGGCCTGAGATGACTCTCTGATGGTATACTGGAGAGATCAACATGACAACTTATCACGCCCTGATGAAGTCCACAGGCAGTGGACGAAATGCATTGGCAGTTTTTATATTACTTTTGTGAAAGAATAAAGAATACACGATGAACATTATGGATGGAATGGACTAATTCACTGTGGAAATCTATATCTGTGGTGCATTACACATTTGGGACTGGACTTGTGTTGATCTTTAGATCGCTCTTTGGAAACAAAGGGAGCAAGTGGAAGTGCACACTACGTGGCCTAAAATCACTGTTCTTCGGACTCTATTTTGGGATATTACTAGGGAGGTGGGGCTGCTTTATAGGCTCGCTTTGCTTTATTGCTTTTTGTATTTGTTATCTAAGTATGCGTCTGAGAAGTCCTTGGATAGAGATTTCAATACACACCTGCCCTGTATAATGAGGAGTAAATAACTTGCAATAAAAGCACTTTTATTGGTTTATGCACTTTTGTAAAAAGTAAGTGTGATACTGCTCCTCAGAAATATGAGGATAGTTTTCAAATAGTCTAAAGGATGAACAATATTTATCTTAGAAACAAATAACATTTAATTACATTTTAAACATTTTTCCAGGTTATCATGCATATTGTATTATATATTCTTAACTTTCAAGTAATTTAGATACATAATTCAGTAAATCTATTTTAGAGTAGTAATATCCTAAACAGTATTAAAACTGTTTTCAAACTTCAACAGTAGTTACTATAAAGAAGAAATGTTATTTAATGATAATATATCAGAGAAATTATAATATTATATTTTTGAGAACACAGAATTAATTTAGAAGTACATAAGATTCTCAGTTTCCCTTTTTTGCAGTTCTCAGATTGCACATAGCTTCACCATTCACAGTGATTTCAATGTACCATCATCATTAAACAGAGGGGAAAAAAACAATCAAATTAATTGTAAAAAAAAATCACCATAGAACATCATTATCAATATGTGTAGCTATGCGTTCTCCTTTCTATACTTTCTTAATGATGTCTTTCATCTCCATTAACTCTATTATTTATCACAAATACATTTCACACAAGGTATAATCTCATTTACATCCGGTACAAAATAGACAACAAATATATAAAATATTTGCTTTTAAACACAGTTTTCCAAATGTAATATCAATTAGGGCAAATAATAATCAAAACACTAATTATAAACACTAATATTTTGCAGTGCTGTCTACTTTCTGTACACATCTTCCCCAATAGGCCGAATGATGTACTCAAAACTTTGGCTTCAGAAATAACATATAAGAATTTTGTAATTCATAAGGCAATCTAGCTTTGAATTCCAATTGGGCATCATTGCAATGCGTCCATCCTTTATTACACTTTAAATAAACAGTATTGTGTCCAGATGTTGTAGTAGGTCCATCATGGAAAATAATAGCCACTGCTGTAAAAGTTCTTCCAGAAATAGATATCTGACTTCCTTTAAAATTTGTAATTTTTGTTCGCAATTTTCTTCCATTTGCTCTACAACGTTGTAGCATTAAAATTAGATATTTTCCAAATCTTTCTATATGTAATGTAGACAACATCTCTGATCTACAATGTGAACATCTCATATCCTGATTTGCTGTTTTTATCAATTTGTTAAAAGGTACTGATATGCAGTCTGGCATTGATAAGTACAGGAATCGTTCTGTTTGTATTTGAGTGGTAGAAGTAAATGAACACTCTTCACACTTATGATCCCATCTGTAACTTAGTCCAAATAAGTTTTCAATGTGTATTCCTTCATGTTCCAATACTCCAAGCATAAGCATTATAAATTCTTGTTCATCTTTTTGTATGTTGAGAGTAAATGTCAATGAACCAGTACATAAATCTAAAAGATGCCGAATCTCAGAAGCAGTATCCATTTTACTTCTGTCACTTATGAACTGTTGAACTACATGATGTAGTGCAGAACAGAATCTTTTTCACGATTTCCCATGATTTCATGATGAAGATGTGGTAGATGAAACACAATATTCAGAATCACATTAGCATAACAGTTGATACCTGAACTATTTTCCAACTGGTATCCTACAATGTCATCAACACTTTCCATTTTTTGTTTCTTTACACCTTTAAGTTTCTCTTCAAATGTTTTCTTTTTTTCAACCTCATTTGAATGTTTGACATATTTCCGTTTTGGACACACTACACGTTTCTCATATATGGGATATTTACCTAAATCAGGAGCATAAAGTCTTCTTAAACGATTGTACTCTCGTACACAATTTGCATCAGCACTAACCTTTTTCTCATCAAAATCTATCAAATACAAACCAAACAATGTTCTTACTTGAGACAATGCAACGTATGCCATTCCCTCTTTGAACACTGTATTTCCAATATTTACAAAAGCTCTGTCTATACTTAAAGCTTGAGATTTACGAATAGTTACTGCATAAGCTAGAGACAGAGGAAACTGTTGTCTGCGAACATACAAGTCTTTTACAAGCCAAAAATGTACAACACAACGCCCAGTCTGTCTTACCTCATTTATCTGATCAAATTTTATAATCAAAAATTTACAAAATCAACAACTTTCCCCATTGCTCCATTAACTAATCCTTCTTCTACATTCAAATTACGCTGAAAAATTACTCGACAGTTTTTACATACATGTAAAGTCTTTTCTAATCCTGCAGTTTTAGATACAGACTTTTCCAAAGAATCTCATTTAGCCTGTAGTTTCTCAGTAAGAAGATTGTCACTTCTTGGTGTTCGCTTTTGTCAGCAGCTTTAACTTCCACAATTTCTTGTTTTTCCAGTTTGAAAAGTAGTTGATTAAATGTCGAACACTCTTGCAGTGTAGGCAGTAGACAAACTATAGACTTGTTTTCTACAAGCATATTGTGCATTACTTCAGCTGCTGTTTCTCAAGTTGTAAACAAGTTCCTTAGTAGTCGACTTTCTAAAGCTTGTTTTCCATGATCCGTCAAGACACCAATTCTTATGTCTTTAAGAATATTTCCATAATCTTTATCACTTGCTTGTCGCATATTCTTAGCAAGTTCTTTATATTCAAAGTGTAACCAAATATTTACATTCCCAATACTTCCCAAAGATTTTCTTGTGTCATTATGTAGAATAGTTTTAAAAACAGGTTGTCCTTTTACAGGAGTAAGTTGAGGTAGGTCTCCAAATACAATTAAATGTTTTGCTCCAAACAGAACATCGTAATCTATTTTTAAAATCTGTTGCATTCTCAAGTGTACAAAGGCAAGCATTAAGTTTGAGACCATGCTCACCTCATCAATGATTAAAAGTTTCATTTTCTTCAGTACTCTTGAGACTTCATAACAAGCTTCTCCAGATACCTTCGGATATTCCAATTTATTATCATGTTCAACAGGAAGCATAAGTAATCAATGTAAAGTAATGCCTTTAATGTTGTGTGCTGCTAATCCAGTTGGAGCTGTTATGACACAAGATAAATGTGAACCTATAGTTTGGTGTAGATAGCTGGGCAAAACTTTAATTAAGAACCTTTTTCCTGTTCCAGCTTGATCACTGATGTACAATAGAATAGGTTTAAATGATGAACATTGACATTCTTTTTTTTCATGCAGCAAACCATGTTGTACCTGTAGTTTGACTTGTAGATATATTTCTTTTTGTTCAGTATTTAATTGTTCTTCTAACTTTTCTAACTGAGTAATACCCTGCTGTGCTTGTTGCATTGCAGTTTCTACCTCATTCATGGCTATTGCTGCTTCATTTTCAATAATTGGTTGTCCCAGTGGATCTTGACTCAGTGGACCAGAACTTTGACTGCTTTGTGAACTTTCTCTAGACAGAAGAAGCAAGAGAGGTGCAGAAAGAGACAAGAGAGGTTTAGAAAGAAGCAAGAGAACTGCAGAAAAAGGAAGAAAGGTGCAGAAAAAGGTAAGAGAGTTGCAAAAAGAAGAAAGAGAGGTACAGAAAGAAGCAACAGAAGTGCATAAAGAAGCAACAGAGGCACAGAAAGACGTAAGAGAAGTGCAGAAAGAGGCAAGCGAGGTGCATAAAGAGGGAAGAGAGATGCAGAAAGAGGGAAGAGGGGTGCAGAAAGAATCAAGAGGGGTGCAGAAAGAAGCAAGAGAGGTACACATAGAAGCAAGAGAGGTACACATAGAAGCAAGAGAGGTATAGTAAGAAGCAAGAGAACTGCAGAAAGAGGAAGAAAGGTGCAGAAAAAGGCAAGAGAGTTGCAAAAAGAAGAAAGAGAGGTGCAGAAAGAAGCAACAGAAGTGCAGAATGAATCAACAGAGGTGCAAGACGCAAGAGGAGTGCTGAAAGAGGCTAGAGAGGTACAGAAAGAGGCAAAAGATGTGCAGAAAGAAGGGAGAGGTATGCAGAAAGAGGCAAGAGGGGTGAAGAAAGAGGAAATAGAGGTGCAGAAAGAGGCAAGAGAGGTGCAGAAAGAGGAAGAAAGGCACCGAAAGAGAAAGAAAGGTACAAAATGGAGAGGTGTGGTGCAGCGGCCAGGGCAGCTGACTTCGGAGCACAGGGTTCACGGTTCGATCCCCGGCTCCGGCGGCAGCTCAGCTCAGCACCATGTGACTCTGGGCAATAGCTCACTTAATTTCCACTACGGCCCCCAGTGCCTTGAGACCCGTAAGGGTGAGTAGCTGCGCTATATAAAAACGGACTTACATTTTTTACATTTAAATGTGGCAAGAGAGGTGCAGAAAGAGTCAAGAGAGGTGCAGAAAGAAGCAAGTGAAGTACAGAAAGAAGCAAGAGAGGTGTAGCAAGAGACAGGAGGGGTGCAGAAAGAAGCAAGGGAAATGCAGAAAGAGGAAGAAAGGTGTAGAAAGAGGCAAGAGAGGTGCAGAAAGAAGAAAGAGGGGTGGAGAAAGAAGCAAGAGAACTGCAGAAAGAGGAAGAAACGTGCAGAAAAATTCAAGAGAAGTGCAGAAAGAAGAAAGAGAGGTGCAGAAAGAAGCAACAGAAGTGCAGAAATAAGCAACAGAGGTGCAGAACGACAGAAGAGAAGTGCTGACACAGGCAAGAGAGTTACAGAAAGAGGCAAGAGAGGTGCAGAAAGAGGCAATAGCGGTACAGAAAGAGGCAAGAGGGGTGCAGAAAGAGGCAAGAGAGGTGCAGAAAGAAGCGAGAGAAGTACAGAAAGAAGCAAGAGAGGTGTAGAAAGAGACAAGAGAGGTGTAGAAAGACATAAGAGAAGTGCATAAAGAGGCAAGAGGTGCAGAAAGAGGCAAGAGGTACAAAAAGAGGCAAGAAAGGTGCAGAAAGAGGGAAGAGAGGTATAGAAAGTAGCAAGACGAGTGCATAAAGAAGCAAGAGAGGTGCACATAGAAGCAAGAGAGGTACAGAAAGAGGCAAGAGAGGTGCAGAAAGAGAAAGAAAGGCAATAAAAGAGGAAGAAAAGTGCAGAAAGAAGCAAGAGAGGTGCAGAAAGAGGTAAGAGGGGTGCAGAAAGAGGCAAGAGGGGTACACAAAGAGGCAAGAGAGTTGCAGAAAGAGGGAAGAGGGGTATAGAAAGAGACAAGAGGGGTGTAGAAAGAGGCAATAGAGATGCAGAAAGAGGGAAGAGGGCTGCAGAAAGAGGCAAGAGAGGTTCAGAAAGAAGCAAGTGAGATGCAGAAAGAGGAAACAGGGGAGCAGAAAGATGCAAGAGGGCTGCAGAAAAAAGCAAGACAAGTGCAGAAAAAAGCAAGAGAAGTGCAGAAAGAAGCAAGAGAAGTGCCAGAAAGAAGCAACAGAGGTGCACTAAAAAGCAAGAGAAGTGCAGAAAGAGAGAGCAGGGGTGCAAAAAGAGGCAAGAGGGGGGCAGAAAGAGGCAGAAAGGTGCAGAAAGAGTCAAGCAAGGTGCAGAAAGATGAAAGGGAAGGAGAGAGGAAGAAAGGTGCAGAAGGAGGCAAGGGAGGTGCAGAAAGAGGTAAGAGATGTGCAGAAAGAAGGAAGAGAAGTACAGAAAGAAGTCAAGAGAGGAGCAGAAAGAGACAAGAGAGGTGTAGAAAGAAGGAAAAGAACTGCAGAAAGAGAAATAAAGGTGCAGACAGAGGCAAGAGAGGGACAGAGAGAAACAAGAGAACTGCAGAAAGAAGAAGAAAGGTGCAGAAAAAGGCAAGAGAGTTGCAAAAAGAAGAAAGAGAGGTGCAGAAAGAAGCAACAGAAGTGCAGAAAGAATCAACAGAGGTGCAAGACGCAAGAGAAGTGCTGAAAGAGGCAAGAGAGGTGCAGAAAGAGGCAAAAGGTATACAGAAAGAAGGAAGAGGCGTGCAGAAAGAGGCAAGAGGGGTGCAGAAGGAGGAAATAGAGGTGCAGAAAGAGGTAAGAGTGGTGCAGAAAGAGGACGAAAGGCACAGAAAGAGAAAGAAAGGTGCAAAAAGAGTCAAGAGAGGTGCAGAAAGAGTCAAGAGAGGTGCAGAAAGAAGCAAGTGAAGTACAGAAAGAAGCAAGAGAGGTGTAGCAAGAGACAGGAGGGGTGCAGAAAGAAGCAAGAGAACTGCAGAAAGAGGAAGAAAGGTATAGAAAAAGGCAAGAGAGGTGCAGAAAGAAGAAAGAGGGATGCAGAGAGAAGCAACAGGAGTACAGAAATAAGCAACAGAGGTGCTTAAAGACACAGGAGAAGTGCAGAAAG
This sequence comes from Calotriton arnoldi, assembly GCA_963921515.1. NCBI lineage: Eukaryota > Metazoa > Chordata > Amphibia > Caudata > Salamandridae > Calotriton > Calotriton arnoldi. The sequence goes on from CAWUFW010008392.1 coordinate 549,764, forward strand.
AGGCAAAAGAAGTGCAGAAAGAGGCAGGAGAGCTGCAGAAAGAGTGAAGAGGGGTTCAGAAAGAGGCAGGAGGGTTGCATAAAGAAGCAACAGGGGTGGAGATAGAGGCAGGAGAAGTGCATAAAGAGGCAAGAGAGGTGCAGAAAGAGGCAAGGGAGGGGCAGAAAGTGGTAAGAGGGGTGCAAAAAAGAGGCAAGAGGGGTGCAGAGAGAAGCAAGACCAGTCCTGAAAGAAGCAACAGATGTGCAGCTATAGGCAAGAGAAATCCAGAAAGAGGCAGGAGAGGTGCACAAATAGTCAAGAAAGGTGCAGAACGAGGGAAGAGGAGTGCAGAAACAGGGAAGAAGGGTGCAGAAAGAGGCAGGAATGGTGCAGAAAGAAGCAAGACAAGTGCAGAAAGAAGCAAGACAATTTCAAAAAGAAGCAAGAGAAGTGCAGAAAGAACCAACAGACGTGCAGAAAGAGGCAAGAGATGTGCAGAAAGAGAGAACAGGGGTAAAGCAAAAGGGAAAAGGGGTGCAGAAAGAGGCGATAGAAGTGCAGAAAGAGGCAATATAGGTGCAGAAAGTGGCAAGTGAAGTACAGAAAGAGGCAAGAGAAGTACAGAAAAAGGAAAAAAGGTGCAGAAAGAGGCAAGAGAGGTGCAGAAAGATGTAAGAGGGGCACATAAAGAGGCAAAAGGGATGCAGAGAGAAGCAAGAGAAGTGCAGAAAGAAGCAACAGAGGTGCACAACGAGGCAAGAGAAGTGCAGAAAGAGAGAACAGGGGTGTAGAAAGAGGCAAGAGGGGTGCAGAAAGAGGCAATAGAGTTGTAGAAAGAGGCAAGACAGGTGCAGAAAGAAGCAAGAGAGGAGCAGAAAGAGGCAATATAGGTGCAGAAAAAAGGAAGGAAGAAAGGCAAGGAAAGAGGAAGAAAGGTGGAGAAAGAGGCAAGAGAGGTGTAGAAAGAGGCAGGAGAGGTACAGAAAGGAGCAAGAGTAGTACGGAAAGAAGCAAGAGAGGTGCAGAAAGAAGCAACAGAGGTGCAGAAATACGCAAGAGGTGTGCAAAAAGAGGCAAGAGAGGTGCATAAAGATGCAAGGGAGGTGCAGAAAGAGGGAAGAGGGTTGCAGAAAGAAGCAAGAGGGTGAAGAAAAAAGCAAGAGAGGTGCACATAGAAGCAAGAGAAGTGCAGAAAGAGACAAGAGAGGTGCAGAAAGAGGCAAGCGAGGTACAGAAAGAGGAAAGGGGTGCAGAGAGAAGAAAGAAGGTTGCAGAAAGAGGCAAGAGGGGTGCAAAAAGAAGCAAGACAAGTGCTGAAAGACGCAACAGACTTGTAGAAAGAGGCAAGACAAGTGCAGAAAGAGGCAAGAGAGGTGCAGAAAGAGGCAAGAGAAGTACACGAAGAAGAGAGGTGCGGAAAGAGGAGGAAAGGTACAGAAAGAGGCAAGAGAGGTGCAGAAAGAAGAAAGGGATGCAGAAAGAAGCAACAGTAGTGTAGAAAGAAGCAACTGAGGTACAGAAAGACGCAAGAGAAGTCCAGAAAGAGGCGAGAGGTGCAGAAAGAGGCAAGAGGCAAGAGAGGTGAAGAAAGAGGGAAGAGAGATGCAGAAAGAACAAGAGAGGTGCACATAGAAGCAAGAGAAGTGCAGAAAGAGGCAAGAGAGGTGCAGAAAGAGGAAGAAAGGCAAGGAAGAAGGGTGCAGAAAGAGGCAAGAGAGGTGCAGAAAGAGGAGAGAGGTGCAGAAAGAAGCAAGAGAACTACAAAAAGAGGAAGAAAGGTACAGAAAGAGGCAATAGAGGTGCATAAGGAAGCAACAGGGGGTGGAGAAAGAGGCAGGAGAGGTGCACACAGAGTCAAGAGAGGTGCAGAATAAGGGAAGAGGAGTGCAGAAACAGGGAAGAAGGGTACAGAAAGAGGCAGGGACGGTGCAGAAAGAAGCAAGACAAGTGCAGAAAGAAGCAAGACAATTTCAGAAAGAAGCAAGAGACGTGCAGAATGAAACAAGAGAATTTCAAAAAGAAGCAAGACCAGTCCTGAAAGAAGCAACAGACGTGCAGAAAGAGGCAAGAGATGTGCAGATAGAGAGAACAGGGGTACAGCAAAAGGGAAAAGGGGTGCAGAAGGAGGCAATAGAGGTGCAGAAAGAGGCAATATAGGTGCAGAAAGTGGTAAGAGAGATGCAGAAAGATGTAAGAGGGATGCAGAAAGAGGCAAAAAGGATGCAGACAGAAGCAAGAGAAGTACAGAAAGAAGCAACAGAGGTGCACAAAGAGGCAAGAGAAGTGCAGAAAGAGAGAACAGGGAGGTAGAAAGAGGCAAGAGGGGTGCAAAAAGAGGCAATAGAGTTGTAGAAAGAGGCAAGACAGGTGCAGAAAGAAGCAATAGAGTTGTAGAAAGAGGCAAGAGAGGTACAGAAAGAGGCAAGAGAGGTACAGAAATACACAAGAGATGTGCAGAAAGAGGCAAGAGAGGTACAGAAAGATGCAAGGGAGGTGCAGAAAGAGGGAAGAGGGTTGAAGAAAGAAGCAAGAGGGGTGCAGAAAAAAGCAAGAGAGGTGCACATAGAAGCAAGAGAAGTGCAGAAAGAGACAAGAGAGGTGCAGAAAGAGGCAAGAGAGGTGAAGAAAGAGGGAAGAGAGATGCAGAAAGAAGCAAGAGGGGTGCAGAAAGAAGCAAGAGAGGTGCACATAGAAGCAAGAGAAGTGCAGAAAGAGGCAAGAGAGGTGCAGAAAGAGGAGAGAGGTGCAGAAAGAACCAAGAGAAGTACAGAAAGAAGCAAGAGAACTACAGAAAGAGGAAGAAAGGTACAGTAAGAATCAAAAGAGGTGCATAAAGAAGCAACAGGGGTGGAGAAAGAGGCAGAAGAAGTGCAGAAAGAGGCAAGAGAGGTGCAGAAAGAGGCAAGGGAGGTGCAGAAAGTGGTAAGAGGGGTGCAAAAAGAGGCAAGAGGCATGCAGAGAGAAGCAAGACCAGTCCTGAAAGAAGCAACAGATGTGCAGAAATAGGCAGGAGAAGTCCAGAAAGAGTCAAGAGAGGTGCAGAACGAGGGAAGAGGAGTGCAGAAACAGGGAAGAAGGGTGCAGAAATAGGCAGGAACGGTGCAGAAAGAAGCAAGACAATTTCAGAAAGAAGCAAGAGAAGTGCAGAAAGAACCAACAGATGTGCAGAAATGCTTGGAATTGTGGCCGTGGCTCCAGTGTTTCTTATACTCTATCTCATTGGATTTGTGTGGATATATATATATATATATTAAGAAATTGTACTTTTGTATGTTGTTTAGTGATATTAGGGTGAAACTATTTTTTTTCGATATTTTTGTACTTACCATTATATGGATAGCCAATTTTTATAAACAATGTTTTTGGCACAATATTTCTGTTACATAATATTGTTGATTTTGATATTATGTTAGTGATCCATATTTAATCTGCGAAAACCGATTTTTGAATTCTTCAGGAACATTAGATTGAGAATCTTCTTTGCCAATAAGGAAACAGAAACAACAGACACTAAGACAAATACTGGCCTAAGGAAATATTCTGATTACAACCCTCCTTTGGCAAGTATGCCACATGAGCTACTAGATTTTGAACAGGTGGTAGCTAAGGACATAGACACTTTGAAAGATGGTCATACAAATAAATTTCACAACTTGACAAGAGCTGAACAAGAGGCATTAAAGGAAATATTCAACCTTGAATCTGTGATAATAAAACATTCGGTTAAAGGTGGAGCCACAGTGGTGATACCCATTCAGATGTACAGAAAGCAATGCCTAAAAAAAGACTGTTGAGGGATCCAATGAACAACATCATGGAGGATGTTGAATTTATGGTGAGAAATGCATAGAACAATGAATTGATTACCAAGCAAGAAGCAGAATACCATGTAGAAAAGCTACTACGAGTACCGTATTTCTGCTTCTTACCAAAGGCGCACTAGGATAAAATTCCACCACCCCAAAGACATTTTGTCTCAGGGATAGGTTCCATATTTGAACCACTCTCATATTGTGTAGTCCATTTCTTCCAGAGTAATAGAATCTCTACTATAAAGGAACAAATGGGGCTCTATTACACCAATATATGTTATTCTAAATAGTGTGCACATAGCATTGACATGCAACTACTTCAAGTTTAAGAACAATTTCCTCTTACACACGCATGGTACATTGATGAGCAGCATGTTTGCACCTAGTTTGGCCTGTCTTTATGTCCATTATTTTGAGACAGAACTTGTGCTGAATCAGACCAATGTATTCCAGTCACACATTACTGTATAGAGATGATATTTAGAAACTATATTTATCATCTGGAAAAGCACAGAAGAGCAGGCTAATGCTTTTTCCAGGAGGATCACTGATACCAACCCATATCTGAAGTTTACCATCACAGTGAGTAAGACGAAGATCTCCTATTTAGTCTTACCTATAAGAGCACATGAGACAACACTGAAATGTGAAGTATATTATAAAACGAATGACCAGAACAATATCCTACACTTTGACAGTTTCCACCAATGATCCCTTCGTGATAATCTACTGCCGGGTCACTTGTTGATACTCAGCAGGAATTGCACCATGAAGTCGGACTTTGACAGACATGAAAAAAAAACTCACAAGTAAACTACAAAACAACAACAGCGAATGAGAATCATATGAATGGTGGTGAAAAGTAACACTTGCCCACTCACTAAAACAACAAAATATGTTGATTTGGGATTAAAATCACCATGGGTTATGAAACATCACTCTAACTGTGAGTCAAAAAATGTAGTGTGCATAATCATATCTACATGCATCCTCACACATAGGGTTGATGACAAGAAATGCGGAAGTAAGGGTAAAAGAACACCATAGCACATTCAGGTGCGAAACAACCCGAGTCAATTTTCTATAAAAAGGACATTCTTAAAATGAGTATGAATTGTACATGTCACATTTATATGTTTATTTGGGAACCTGACTATTTAAGTGTGAACACTGCTAAATTTACCTCTTACAAACTACTGAGAATGGACTCAATAATGAGGTGGCATGGAATCAGACTTAAAAATGTTTTTTTATCTTTTTGAGGGAAAGACCAAAAAGCCCTGTACAGCACCAAATTCAATATATGCAACAGTGTTTATTAATTCCTAGTAAAGTATTCCATCACTAACGACTTCTATCTTATATCAAGTTTTTGTTGTAACTCACTGGACACACTACGGTTTGAAAAATGATTACATAAATTAGAGGCAAAAGAAGAGAAGAAAGCCATATACAAAACTGGTTTCCATGAGGATGTGAGACCCTGATATCCTTACTATCTAATGGTAGTGTTTACAAACATATGAGGTAAAATCATGCAACTAATTATTGAAAAAGTCCAAAGATACAGATCGAACACAGTGCCTGGTAAACATGTGGTTGTGAATACCTATATGTTCTTATATATTTTAAAGGTTTCCATACAGGCATAGGGAATATGAATAGAATATAGGTACAAAAACTCCAGGCATAAAGACACAGAAACAACTACAGTTGTGCTCCGAGAAATTGAAAAAAATTGCCATGTACCACAGTGACAATGAAGAGAGTGTAAGAACTACAACTGCCATTGTGGAGATGCTGTATACCTCCAGCAAAACTACGGGGGATGAAGCAGTATGTTGCATGACGACGCGGCACGTCGTACATCATGACGTATTCCACTGCCTCAAAGGGCACTATCCCGGTTACAAAAAGAAACTAATTTGCACTGGGAGAAGGTACATACAGACTGGCGAGGGTCCAGTAAGTGTACAGTTGCTCTGAACCCTTGATGAGGTAGAACTGCTGAATAAATTCTCTCTTTCGCTGCCAATACCTAAAAAAAGCACAACTTGAGTGAGCACAAGTAATGGGTTTGGAAGCTCTTGAACCAGCATCACACTGCCCTACTGATTACCTTCCATGAGATACCCATGCATTGTCCCTCTGTGCTTATTTATTATCCCCATTATATCTAGCACATTAGCAATAATGGATGCTTTGAAAGCAATACTGCGATTGAAATAACACTCTACTATCGATATGTACTTGCATTTCCAGGTTTTGCTAGTTTGTTCTACTTCTAAAAAACACCCTGAAAGCATACAATATAATTAGACATATGGCCAAGTTAATCTCCATTGTATACAAAGGTGATGAATCATAAATGTCTGCAAATCATTGTAGGAGAGTAGGATCTGCTTCACAGGGGTACCCCCACTTTTTGCTGATACTTCACTGGTTTTCGACATTAGTCTGGCTGGGGCCTTGCTATTCAGAACCCCAGCCTAGCTGTTTCCTCTTTAAAAGGGTCTCCATGTGCCTTAGGCACATCACTGATTGGGATCTGGAGTGCCCTTGTAAGTCCCTAGTATATGGTATACTATGTACCAAGGGCATAGGCACCTCAGAGGCCTGCCAGGGGCTGCAGCATGTATAATGCCACCCCTGGTAGGCCATCCAAACTGGCACCACAGGTCTGCTACTGCAGCCTGGGTAAGGTGGTGCATGCACCCCTTGCAGTGGTATAGGTTACCTATATCACTAAATGCATACACACATATAAACCTATAAGTCACTCCTAAGGCAGGCCTTATCAATCCTAAAGGCAGAGTGCATGGTTCCTATGTGAGAGGGTGCCCCTGCATGTGCAGGGCCCCTCTGCAGCGTTCGGAGACCATCTCTGATGCTGTTTGTAGTGCAGCCTGACCATATACTCTTAAACGCATTATATCCTCGCGGTAAAATGCTAACTATGGAATGGCTGCACCTAAACATGTCGTGTTTGGTGTCAAACATCTTGGAATACTACCCCCCGCCAATCCTGGCGGCGGGGGTAGCATTCCACCCTTCTAGAGGGAAAGGCATGTTAACTCTGACGAGTCCGGTAACTTCCTTCCAGAGCCTGGCATCACAAAATGGATGCTGCTGCCACAGACACGAGTCTGGCCTCCTGCTGCTGGACGAAACTCCGGCAGGGGAGGCCTGGACAATAGGTTTCCTGTCCCAGGGAGGTGTGACCACCTCCCCAGACAGGACAATGTGTATTGGGGCTGGGCAGGAGCACTTTCGGGTGCTTTGAAGTCCTGCACTGGGGGCACATTTGGTGTCCCTGTGCATACCCCAGTTCAAACCGGATCAGGGCTTGCAGCCCCTGCTTTGGCGCGAACTGGACAAAGGGAAAGGGGTGTAGCCACCCCTCTGCCCTGACCCACCCATAGGTGGGGCCACAGAGTAGTCCATCCCCTATTTTTAGAATAAAGGTAGGAACCCAGTCCCTAGGACTTTAGATTATACCTGGACGAAACTCTGAAACAGAATCCTGGACCTTCGACGCTCTACTCACGATTAGAGGACTGAAGAATCTCCCTTGGGGTCAAGGAGTGACTCCCTGCTTGGCAGGCACCAAAGAAGCATCTGTCCGGTTCGCATCACTGAAGCTCCCGTTGGACGCCGAAGTCATCGCATCACCAGAGGTGAATTCTCAGACTTCCCCGAGGCTACCCTGAGTCCCCAGCAAAGCTGAGGCCCGTGGCTATCGTGGGTGACGTGAGACCGTGACCCCTGGACACCGAGCACATTTGCAAGTGCACCATCTTCTGGGTCTCCCAAGAAGTCGTGCTTTGGGCTCCGAGTAGCCCTAGCCTCCAGCACCACCTGCACCGAAGATCGCTGGCCCCCACTCCACGAGTGTCCTGTAAGCCAGCTCCACGTGCGGCATCACGAGGCTCCTTCGCGGTCGCTAGCCCATTGGCTAGTAGCCCTTAACGAAGGCCAATGTTTTCTTTACTTGGCAGTCTGGTTGCTCCAGGCCTGCCCTCACTTACCCTCGCTGGGTGAGTTCCCCAGACCTTGCTGGTCTGCATCATCGACGATCTACATCTTACTTGAGACTTGCCGTTGCCAAGGCTTGTTGGGTCCAATCTGGTCGCCGACACCTCTGCACTCGACAGACATCGAGCAACAGCCCGAATCCTGCTCCTGGTCGCCGACAACGCCTCCCGGACCTCGTGGCTGAAGAGTCAAGACGACCATCATCGAATCTGAAGCACTCGACATCGGTGGGCATCCGTCCATCGCCTCCCTGGTCACTGGCTAGTGACCCAGACTCTGTCCCCTCTGCTTTCAGGTTCTTCAGAACTCCGATCCACTCTTGGATCCACCCGGACACTTTTCTCCTGGTCGCCAGCAGCACTTTGCAGCAGATCGCCATAAGAACCGACGACGAAACCCGACCCCGAAAGGCACCTATGCACCCGGCTTCCCTGGGTGAGGTAACACGAGTACTCCGGTGCTCCCGTGGGTAGAGACTCTTCAAAGTCCTAGATCTCAAAGGGTTTTGTCCTAGTCCTCTTCTAAGTGTCCCTTTCCTCTATTTTCCCGATCCCGACTTTCTCCATAGAAGTTAACGGCGTATCGCGGTTGTGTATTTACACTGCACGCGTCTCCCGTGGGTCCCCTGTGTCACTACCTTGGGTGGTTCCTTGTGGTCCAAGCACTTCTAGAGGCTCTAGGCCTAGTGTCTAGTTCAGTCGTGGTTCGCATACCACTTTATTGGTATATGGTTTGGTACGCCCCTAGGGCCCAAACGTGTATTTGTGCTATTACTGTGATTTAAGATCTTATAACCTATGTATTTCGAACTCTAGCCTCATAAAGAGACTAGAGGGGTGTGTTTAGTAATAAATACATATATTTTGAATATATACCTGGTGTGGTGCTCTTTCATTTGGTCACTCAAGAGATTATAGACTGGTAAAACAAGCTGCTTTACATTCCTTCAAGACTTAGCCTGAAGGCTGCTCTCCACAGCTACCACTAGGATAGCTTTCAATAAGGTTGTCTTTAACCTACCTACCATAAGAGTCGATTTGGACTGGTGCAAGGTGCCCACTATAATTAGTGGACAGCATATGCCAGGCCAACTTCTCACATTGGTGTGCAGCGTGTGGGATTCCAGCTTGCTATTGTTTTACCAGATAATCTCAATTGAATTGATCAACTGAAAACCACTAAAGGTACCTAAGGTACATATAATTTAAGCTTAGAATATCAGTAAGTTCTACTGAACTTAGAGTTGTGTGTTAAGGGATAGCACAACCCTTTCTACAACTCAAGAGAGTTTAGTAGGCCACACTAGAGTAGGTAGTGCATACACCACACCACACTAGTAATGTCTTTAAAAGCAGGATCCAAAGATGCCCTGCAGGAAGCCATTGAGCTTCCCCTCCAAGTATGACACACTCCCATTCTTGGAACTGAGAGCTTTGTGTAACGTGAGGAAATTAAGGACAGGCCAAAGTCCCACCACCCAACACCTCCAGGAGTTGTTGGTGGCTTATGATCTTAGTAAGTCTTCAGAGACTGAAGGGGTAGGAGCAGAGGGTGGGCCAGCAGATGAGGAAGGGACCAGGGGTACTACTACCCCCAGCCCCCTCTGAAACTGACCAGGAGGGTGACAATGACCCTGACCTGGAAAACTCCAATCCCTTCTGGGGAAGATGAGGATGAGGATCTGGAGAACCACACCTTTGTCCCCCAGGAAGGATTATGAGTGTGCTCAGAAAGTCTAGGTCTCCTTCTCAGGAGTCTAACCACTCTGGCACCTCAATAGGGAGCTCTGTTTCTTCTCACAGGAGGGAATAATCTCATGAGAGAAGAAAGAGACTGGTCCAGTATGAGGAAACTCAACTGGAGATCAGGAAGAAGCAATTGGCTTTAGATAGAAAATCCCTAGATCTCCTTAAAGAGAGAAGAAAGTTGGGACTAGAGTCCCATGGTGGCAGCCATGTCCCTAGAGATAGGGAAAGGTCCTATGACCATAGGAACCTGAGCAAGATTGTCCCTCCCTACCAGAGTGGGGATGATATCCACAAATGGATAACTGCTTTAGAGAGGGCCTGTAAAGTACAGAAGGTCCCTCAGGAGCAGTGGGCAGCAATCTTGTGGCTCTCCTTTGCTGACAAAGGTAGAGACAAGCTCCTCACTGTTAGAGAGGAGGATGCTGATAATTACAAGGTCTTGAAGAGTGCTCTTATTGATGGGTTTGGCCTAACCACTGAACAGTACAGGTTGAAGTTCAGAGACACCCAAAAAGCACAGACTCAAGACTGGGTAGACTATGTGGATTGTTCTGCCAAGGCTCTGGAAGGCTGGTTGATGGGCAGTAAGGTGTGTGACTTCTCAGGATTGTATAATCTGATAATGAGGGAGCAGATTCTTAATAACTGTCAAAACCAGCTGTTGCATCAGTACCTGGTTGACTCTGATCTGACCTCTCCCCAAGAATTGGGAAAGAAGGCAGACAAATGGGTCAGAACCAGGGTGAAGCAGAAGGTACAGAACCAAGGTGGGGAAACCAAGAAGCAAGATGCTAAGAACTCTGACAAGGGTGGGGAGAAGGGTAAAGATCAAAAGTCTTCATCAGGCCCCCAAAAATCTTCTTCTGGTGGGGATTCCCAGTCTACCAAGGGTAAAGGCCAAAGAAAACCATGGTGCAAGGTCTGTAAGCAAAAGACCCACTTGACCAGTGATTGCACCAAGTCCAAAGACTCCAGTCCAGCACCCACCAATGCCCCTAAGGCACCTGTTCCCCCTAGTACAGTTGGTGGAGGTGCTCCAGCAAAGGGTTTAGTAGGGTTCACCCTGGGAACTGAGTTGGGCTCTGACTTAGTCAGGGAACTGACTCAGGCTGTGTTAGTCTGTGATGGAGGCATGGATGTGACCTCCACTGTGAGTCCCAGTAATCTGGGCAAGTACAGACAACAGCCTTTAATCAATGGACGAGAGGCTTTGGCATTTAGGGACACAGGGGCAAGTGTCACAATGGTGACACAAGACCTTGTGCTACCTGGGCAAGTTATACTTGGTGAAATGTACCAAGTGACCAATGCTAGCAATGTCAGAACAGACCATACTCTGGCAGTTGTTAACTTCTCCTGGGGAGGGGTAACTGGCCTTAAGAAGGTTGTGGTAAGTGCAAACCTACCAGTCGAATGCTTGCTTGGCAATGACTTAGAGACTTCTGCTTGGGCAGAAGTGGAGCTCAGGACCCATGCAGAAATGCTGGGGATCCCTGCAGATGTGTTTGCTGTGACCAGGTCACAAGCTAAACTGTCTAAAACTGAACAGGCCTTGGATTCTGGAAGAATGGACCAAGTGCCTTCCAAGAGGAGGAGTAGTAGGGTTAAGGCAGAGCCTTCCCCTTGGCTCAGGAGGAAGATCAGTCCCTTGAGGGGGATGATCTCAGCCCTGAAGAAGGAACTGTCCCAGAGGAACTTGAACCTGAACAGGTTGAGTTCTTGGGGACAGGGGGACCTTCTAGGGCAGATCTGAGCCAGGAGCAGCAGAGCTGCCCCTCCCTTGAACCCCTCAGACAGCAAGCTGCTGCTGAGGCTGCTGGGAAAGCTAGTGGTCCCCATACAGTGTATTGGGATGATGGACTCCTGTACTCAGAGAGTAGAGACCCCAAGCCTGGTGCTACCAGGAGGTTGGTAATACCTTTGAAGTTCAGGGGCTTCCTATTGACCCTAGCCCATGATATTCCCTTAGCAGGACACCTGGGCCAGAACAAGACTTGGGACAGAATTGTCCCTCACTTTCACTGGCCCCACATGTCTGAAGACAGTAAGGAGTTTTGTCGCTCCTGTGTAACCTGCCAAGCCAGTGGCAAAGCAGGTGGCACTACAAAGGCCCCCTGATACCACTACCTGTGGTGGGGGTGCCCTTTGAGAGGGTAGGGATTGACATTGTTGGTCCCATGGATCCCCAAACAGCCTCTGGGCACAGGTTTATCCTGGTGGTAGTGGATCATGCCACCAGGTACCCAGAAGCTATTCCCCTCAGGACCACTACAGCACCTGTGGTGGCAAGGGCCCTCCTGGGAATCTTCTCAAGAGTGGGCTTTCCTAAGGAGGTAGTATCAGACAGGGGTGCAAACTTCATGTCTGGTTACTTAAAAGCAATGTGGAAGGAGTGTGGAGTTACTTACAAGTTTACCACACCCTATCACCCACAATGCAATGGTTTAGTTGAGAGATTCAACAAAACCTTGAAGGGCATGATTAAAGGGCTCCCAGAAAAGCTTAGGCGTAGATGGGACATACTCTTGCCCTGCCTTTTATTCGCATATAGGGAGGTGCCTCAGAAGGGGGTTGGTTACAGCCCTTTTGAACTTCTGTTTGGCCACCCTGTGAGGGGTCCACTGTGCTTGGTGAAGGAAGGATGGGAGTTACCTCTCAAGCCCCCAAAGCAAGATATAGTGGACTATGTACTTGGTCTCCGCTCCAGGATGGCTGAGTACATGAAAAAGGCAACCAAAAACCTTGAGGCTAGCCAGGAACTGCAGAAGGCCTGGCATGACCAAAAGGCTGTTCTGACTGTTTACCAGCCAGGACAGAAGGTGTGGGTGTTGGAGCCAGTGGCCCCAGCAGCTCTCCAAGACAAATGGAGTGGACCCCACACTATTGTTGAACAGAAGGGTGAGGTCACTTACTTAGTGGACCTAGGAACACCCAGGAGTCCCCAAAGGGTTCTCCATGTCAACAGACTTAAGCCATATGTGGACAGGGCAGACATGGGCTTGCTCATGGCTACTGATGAAGGGCAGGAGGAAGAGAGTGACCCACTCCCTGACCTGCTCTCACAGAACCCTGACGATGGGTCAGTTGATGGTGTAGCCTTGGCAGGCAGCCTCACTACCCAGCAACAAACTGATTGCAGGCAAGTCCTCAATCAGTTTAGGCATATGTTTTCACTGACACCCAGTCAGACCACCTGGTGCACTCATGAAGTGGACACTGGGGACAGTCTGCCTATTAAAAACAAGATTTATAGGCAACCTGACCATGTCAGGGACTGTATCAGGACTGAAGTCCAGAAGATGTTGGAATTGGGAGTGATTGAGCCCTCAGATAGCCCTTGGGCTAGTCCAGTAGTCCTAGTACCTAAACCTCACACCAGTGGTGGGAAAAGAGAGATGAGGTTTTGTGTAGACTACAGAGGCCTCAATGCAGTCACTAGGACTGATGCCCATCCAATACCCAGGGCAGATGAGCTCATAGATACTTTGGCCTCTGCCAAATATCTCAGCACATTTGACCTAACAGCTGGCTACTGGCAGATCAGACTAGCTGATGCTGCAAAGCCCAAAACAGCATTTTCAACCCCTAGTGGGCATTATCAATTTGTGGTGATGCCCTTTGGTCTGAAAATGCACCTGCCACTTTCCAGAGGTTGGTGAACACAGTTCTCACAGGACTGGAAGCCTATAGTGCAGCTTATCTAGATGATATTGCTGTCTTTAGCTCCACCTGGGAGGATCACCTGGTCCACCTCAGGAATGTTTTACAGGCCCTGCAAAAGGCAGGCCTGACTATCAAGGCCACTAAGTGCCAGATAGGGCAGAGTCAGGTTGTGTACCTGGGCCACCTTGTGGGTGGAGGCCAGGTTCAACCTTTGCAGAGCAAGATCCAGACCATCATGGACTGGACTGCTCCCACTACCCAGACTCAGGTGAGAGCCTTCTTAGGCCTGACTGGGTATTATAGGAGATTTGTCAAGGGGTATGGATCAATAGTGACACCCTTGAATGACTTAACTTCTAAGAAAATGCCCAAAAAGGTTCAGTGGACAGTTAGCTGTCAAAAGGCATTTGATGACCTCAAGCAGGCCATGTGCACTGCTCCAATTCTGCAGAGTCCTGATTACTCCAAGAAGTTCATTGTTCAAACTGATGCATCTGAATTGGGGGTAGGGGCTGTACTGTCACAATTGAATGAAGAAGGTCAGGATCAGCCAGTAGCTTTTATTAGCAGAAGGCTGACCCCTAGAGAGAAACGTTGGTCAGCCATAGAGAGGGAGGCCTTTGCTGTGGTCTGGGCTCTGAAGAAGTTGAGGCCATACTTGTTTGGTACACACTTCCTGGTTCAGACAGACCATAAGCCCCTCTTATGGCTAAAACAAATGAAGGGTGAAAACCCCAAACTGCTTAGGTGGTCCATTTCCCTACAGGGGATGGACTTTACAGTGGAACATAGGCCTGGGAGTAACCATGCGAATGCAGATGGACTCTCTAGGTATTTCCACTTAGAACATGAAGACTTAACTGGGCAAGGTTAGTTTAATGTCCCTACGTTTGGGGGGTTGTGTAGGAGAGTAGGATCTGCTTCACAGGGGTACCCCCACTTTTGCTGATACTTCACTGGTTTTCGACATTAGTCTGGCTGGGGCCCTGCTATTCAGAACCCCAGCCTAGCTGTTTCCTCTTTAAAAGGGTCTCCATGTGCCTTAGGCACATCACTGATTGGGATCTGGAGTGCCCTTGTAAGTCCCTAGTATATGGTATACTATGTACCAAGGGCATAGGCACCTCAGAGGCCTGCCAGGGGCTGCAGCATGTATTATGCCACCCCTGGTAGGCCATCCAAACTGGCACCACAGGTCTGCTACTGCAGCCTGGGTAAGGTGGTGCATGCACCCCTTGCAGTGGTATAGGTTACCTATATCACTAAATGCATACACACATATAAACCTATAAGTCACTCCTAAGGCAGGCCTTATCAATCCTAAAGGCAGAGTGCATGGTTCCTATGTGAGAGGGTGCCCCTGCATGAGCAGGGCCCCTCTGCAGCGTTCGGAGACCATCTCTGATGCTGTTTGTAGTGCAGCCTGACCATATACTCTTAAACGCATTATATCCTCGCGGTAAAATGCTAACTATGGAATGGCTGCACCTAAACATGTCGTGTTTGGTGTCAAACATCTTGGAATACTACCCCCCGCCAATCCTGGCGGCGGGGGTAGCATTCCACCCTTCTAGAGGGAAAGGCATGTTAACTCTGACGAGTCCGGTAACTTCTTTCCAGAGCCTGGCATCACAAAATGGATGCTGCTGCCACAGACACGAGTCTGGCCTCCTGCTGCTGGACGAAACTCCGGCAGGGGAGGCCTGGACAATAGGTTTCTGTCCCAGGGAGGTGTGACCACCTCCCCAGACAGGACAATGTGTATTGGGGCTGGGCGGGAGCACTTTCGGGTGCTTTGAAGTCCTGCACTGGGGGCACATTTGGTGTCCCTAGTGCATACCCCAGTTCAAACCAGATCAGGGGCTTGCAGCCCCTGCTTTGGCGCGAACTGGACAAAGGGAAAGGGGTGTAGCCACCCCTCTGCCCTGACCCACCCATAGGTGGGGCCACAGAGTAGTCCATCCCCTATTTTTAGAATAAAGGTAGGAACCCAGTCCCTAGGACTTTAGATTATACCTGGACGAAACTCTGAAACAGAATCCTGGACCTTCGACGCTCTACTCACGATTAGAGGACTGAAGAATCTCCCTTGGGGTCAAGGAGTGACTCCCCTGCTTGGCAGGCACCAAAGAAGCATCTGTCCGGTTCGCATCACTGAAGCTCCCGTCGGACGCCGAAGTCATCGCATCACCAGAGGTAGATTCTCAGACTTCCCCGAGGCTACTCCTGAGTCCCCAGCAAAGCTGAGGCCCGTGGCTATCGTGGGTGACGTGAGACCGTGACCCCTGGACACTGAGCACATTTGCAAGTGCACCATCTTCTGGGTCTCCCAAGAAGTCGTGCTTTGGGCTCCGTGTAACCCTAGCCTCCAGCACCACCTGCACCGAAGATCACTGGCCCCCACTTCACGAGTGTCCTGTAAGCCAGCTCCACGTGCGGCGTCATGAGGCTCCTTCACGGTCGCTAGCCCGTTGGCTAGTAGCCCTTAACGAAGGCCAATCTTTTCTTTACTTGGCAGTCTGGTTGCTCCAGGCCTGCCCTCACTTACCCTCGCTGGGTGAGTTCCCCAGACCTTGCTGGTCTGCATCATCGACGATCTACATCTTACTCGAGACTTGCCGTTGCCAAGGCTTGTTGGGTCCAATCTGGTCGCCGACACCTCTGCACTCGACAGACATCGAGCAACAGCCCGAATCCTGCTCCTGGTTGCCGACAACGCCTCCCGGACCTCGTGGCTGAAGAGTCAAGACGACCGTCATCAAATCTGAAGCACTCGACATCGGTGGGCATCCGTCCATCGCCTCCCTGGTCACTGGCTAGTGACCCAGACTCTGTCCCCTCTGCTTTCAGGTTCTTCAGAACTCCGATCCACTCTTGGATCCACCCGGACACTTTTCTCCTGGTCGCCAGCAGCACTTTGCAGCAGATCGCCATAAGAACCGACGACGAAACCCGACCCCGAAAGGCACCTATGCACCCGGCTTCCCTGGGTGAGGTAACACGAGTACTCCGGTGCTCCCGTGGGTAGAGACTCTTCAAAGTCCTAGATCTCAAAGGGTTTTGTTCTAGTCCTCTTCTAAGTGTCCCTTTCCTCTATTTTCCCGATCCCGACTTTCTCCATAGAAGTTAACGGCGTATCGCGGTTGTGTATTTACACTGCACGCGTCTCCCGTGGGTCCCCTGTGTCACTACCTTGGGTGGTTCCTTGTGGTCCAAGCACTTCTAGAGGCTCTAGGCCTAGTGTCTAGTTCAGTCGTGGTTCGCATACCACTTTATTGGTATATGGTTTGGTACGCCCCTAGGGCCCAAACGTGTATTTGTGCTATTACTGTGATTTAAGATCTTATAACCTATGTATTTCGAACTCTAGCCTCATAAAGAGACTAGAGGGGTGTGTTTAGTAATAAATACATATATTTTGAATATATACCTGGTGTGGTGCTCTTTCATTTGGTCACTCAAGAGATTATAGACTGGTAAAACAAGCTGCTTTACATTCCTTCAAGACTTAGCCTGAAGGCTGCTCTCCACAGCTACCACTAGGATAGCTTTCAATAAGGTTGTCTTTAACCTACCTACCATAAGAGTCGATTTGGACTGGTGCAAGGTGCCCACTATAATTAGTGGACAGCATATGCCAGGCCAACTTCTCACAATCATAGTCCTCCTTAGCTTACTTTTTTTTAGATTTGTGCGTAATATTAGTGAATGTTAGCCTGTAAGACTGCGAAAGCTCTTGACTCAATCAGTATTTCCATTTCATATAACAGTCATTAAGGTGTGACTGCAGGCGGGTGCCATCCCATCAAGTCCAAAGCACAAAATTAACTCAAAGTAAGGGTAAATGAGAACAACGAGTGAACGTGTGTACACTTACATGAAACACGTTTGTTTAATTGCAGTGACAGAGCTACAACTACACTATGGAAACACATGTTTTATGTGTGTTTTGGAGTGTCCACTACATTTAGGGTGCTGATTTGAAGATGAAAATATAAAAAACAGATTTTGTAAAAATGTTGGGACAGAAAAGTCCTCTGCATGGGAAGAGACGTGTATCCCTGCTCTGAGTGCCGAACTGTACTGTTTTCTGGATCCCTAATGCTGTTTTTGTCATAGACAAACGCAAATCATATGTGTGCGCCATGGCATAGGCCTTCTCAAGGGGTGCATTCTTGTTGGACCAGGAGGGCCACCCAAAGCGCTGCCCTTATAGTGGTTGAAGGCTACAGCCTTCACCAGGAGTTAAGCAGCACAAGCGCAGTGGTGGCAGCATAATGTGTAGTGATCAGTAGTAGTGAACAGGACATTTTTACCCTGTGTCACTGAAGGGGAGTGTTAGAAATGGGATCTCTGGTTGGCTAAGGCTTGCGCCAAAGCCAGGCAGAGACCACCACTCTAGTCAGGGCGAGGGAGTAAAACGCCAAAGATAACCCCTGCTCACCCTCTTGGTAGCTTGGCACAAGCAGTCAGGCTTATCCCGGAGGCAATGTGTAGAGCATTTGCGCAACACCCACAGCAACAACACCCAAGGAACACTACAAAAGGAACTCCACACAAGGTTATGTATAAAAATAGCCTTTGTATTGTAACAAAACATATTAGAATAGTACTCACATAATATACATCGTGCCACCTGGCACGGGATCATATTTACAAGGGATTATTTACACCTGACAGGGCCAACTAGACCACTGTCAGAACCAGCACAAAGCGAACTTAGTATATGTATCACTTATAATAAATGTAGAACACATCATAAACGTACAACCAGTAATCACTGGTAACCACTGTACTTAGCATCAGCCTGTAACATAAACCACATTATGCACAGCATCGCATTAGGCGCGAATTACATTCTGCGCCAACCTCACCAGCATAAATACGTTATGCAATCATCTCATAAGTCTAAATGCACTAGACCCTAACCTCCTAAGCATAACTCACACTAGGGGCGTAAATCACAGTAGAGAATAACTCACAACCTAAACGCATTAGGTAATAATAAAATCACAAGCATAACACATTATGCAAAACCTCATAATCATGAACGTACATTAGAGGTATAAACAGGGTGCGTAAATCATAATACATGAATCACATTTCCTAGCACCACCATATCACCTTAGCACATACCTCACAGTAGAAACCTTAGCAGAGGCATAAATCACATTAGGGCCTGGCGCCCTATTAAACCTAACAGTCCCCCTGGCCACTGGCCATCTCAAAAAGGGGGCTCAAATGCCCTATGTCCAAAGTCAGGGCGCGCTGCCTAGGCAGCAAAAGTCAAGGGTGCGCCACTGCGCCAACCTAAACGTAGCAGCTGCCCACTACTTGCTGGGCAGCTGGGAAAGATAGGGGGCCAAGGAGTGCGTTCCACTCCTACTTCTAAGCATGCCCCCAAAGCACTGTGGCCTAAACGCTGCAGCTGCCCACTACTTGCTGGGCAGCTGGGAATCACGTGACGGCCTGGCACCTCTGTGCCTCCGGTCCCACTCAGGGACTCTGAATTAATTGTGCCCAAGGGTTGCAGCTGCCCTCTGTCAAGCGGGGCAGCTGTAAAAACATGGCCAAACGGGAGGGGCACGGCCTCCTCTGGACCCCCACGGGGGCCCTAAACAAATATGGCCATGTTGCAGCTGCCCACTGCGAACGGGGCAGCTGGGGTTGACACTGGAGGGGCCCTGGCACATCTGTGCCTTCGGGCCCCACTGGGCCTTTCAATAACATTGGCCCCTACGTTGGAGCGACCCGCTGCCAGGTGGGGCCGCTCGTATGTGGTGCCTCGCACCGGCACCAACAAAGGCTGGCACTCGCAGTGCCTGGGGGGAGCAACACTGTGCCTCACAAGGCGCCATCACTCGGGTGAAGCCTCTACTCACCGGGGCTTGCGTGGGGACTCTGCTCCTCTTCACCCGCTCAGCAACACGCAGGGCTCTCTCCGCTGATGAGAGCCCTGCTGGGAATCCGGCCGCTTCTCTTTGCGGCGTCCATCAAGGCGGGGTGGGCTCCCGCCGGACTTCCTGGACTTCCAGCCTGCCTCCTCCTTCTCTGGCACCGGGGCTCCCAACAGCACACGGGAGCCCCTCTCACGCCCACGCTGTCTCTCCTCTTCACCCGGGCCCCCTCCTGAGACCCGGGACTGCCGCCTGGAGACCGCGAGGTGCCGGACTTCTTCGGTGGGCCGCGCTGCCATTGGCCGGCCAACTACTTCCTGCTTTGGACCCGCCCGGAGTCAGGCGGACTCTGCCTGGCTTCCGGGTCGGGAATGGCGATCGGGCTGCGGCGGTGCTCCTCAATAGGCAGAGAACGCGGGGTGGGCACCCGCAGTCGAACTAATAAAGATAAAGGGGACAATGAGGGGTAGGCTCCCTCTTGATCTAGAATGCACAGCGGGGTGGGCTCCCGCCACCCAAATGCAAGCATGAGCGGAGTGGGCATCCGCACTCCAGCACCACGGGGGAATCCCTACAACGGGGATTCCCTCCATCACGGACGGCAGCTGAGCGCTGCAGAGCATACACGCTCCTTTTCTTGGCGCAATAATAAAAAAATTAAGCGCTCACAGGGCGCTAGAGGCACCAACAAAGTCCTGAAGCTCCTGGGGGCTGATAAGGAGATCAGAAGGGACCCAAAAGAGAGTCCTTAAGGCATCAAGGGGGCAATGCAGGGCCCAGGGAGACAAGCCCTCCTGGCAGCCCCCCCTGGGCCCCCAGCAGCAGCACGCCCCGGCAGGAACAGCACCCAAAACTGAACAGGAACTGAACAACTTTCATGGGGTCACAGCCCCTATATTTATATCAACATTTTCCTTTGTGCAAAGGTGCAGGGCTGGGGGAAAACCAGACGCAACTGCTTTGGGGGAGCTTTGGAGCACTTTGTTTTGCTCAGCTCCTCTCTCCTTTCACAGGACAGGCTAGGGACATCAGACGCACCACAGGGGGTGGAGCCAGCATTGTGGAGGGAAGGCACAGCCCTATTCAGGTCCCAGGTGCAACTCCTCCCTCCCATCTAGATGCAGATCTCCCTATTCAGCCCTGCGCTGACTCACCCTGCCCCTCCTGGAGCCACACACACCTCCCAGCCCCTGTCACTCACAAGCCAGACATGCAATTCACATCAGGCAGGCAGACACAGAGCACACATAAATGCCAACTTCTAAAAGTGGCATTCCTACACCAGTTATAATAAATCTGCGCACACCATTGCACAGCATTTATTCTCACGAGTTCGCACATACTAAACTCGCCCCTGCACTCCTCTCACACCAGGAATTACCATGGACACACATATCCCCCATGCATTCCTATGGGAGGGCAGGACAATCTCACCACACGCACTCAGCGCGCACGCACTTTACACTGGACCGCAGTGCTAAAGTGCCCAGAGACTTAAAACTACTACCATACAAGGCAAAAAGTTTAGGGGTGAACCTGCCAAAAAGTGCCAAGTCCAACAGGGAGCATATAGGCTCACTCACATTTTTTAAACTTCTGCTGCCATGTGCTTAACTCACCCCTGGCCTACAATAGGTAGGTGTGGAAGGGCTTGCATGATTGAAACATTTGCTAAGTGTAAGTGTGCTTGAAGAAGTACACTGCACAAAGGATGAAGTGTGGTACAGTGCGCACATGGTAAGTGTGTATGCTGGCATTGTTTGCTTTTAAAATAATACACTCTGGTAAAATACAGAAAGGCTGCTGTACTGAACAGTGTCCGCAGACTGAATGCGTTTGCTGCATGTAGTTATGCTTGTGGTGGCATGATACACAAAGATAACAGTGCTGTGCATAAAGTGTGCTGCGGATGTACACCGAGTGCAAGTGTGCCTGCACTGGTACATTACATGGAAGACCTTGGGTTCCATTTTGGGGGCCAGGCCTGCTTGATGAAAACATGAGGAGCAGATGAATCCCATCAGACAGATTTGTGTATGGCTGCATTCCTGTAAGCTGGGAGGGACATGCACTGGAGGATTGGAGTGCCAGGCTCTCTGTGTGCATTTTAACGGGCTCTTTGATTCAATGATAGATCACAAGGAAGGGGCCTAGGTAAATCTTAGGAAGAGAGAGATGAGGCTGATAAGGGAATCATAAAGAGTAGGGCTGGTAGCCCAGGATTAACCATTTGATGCACATATTACTGTGGCTGAGATCCAGGTGTGAACTCTGGTCACTCCCATGAATCTTGTTGTTGGTTAATCAGCTTTGGAGTCCTGCCTGCTGCATCCCTGATGAGGAAGAAGAAAGGGGAAAGATGCCAACTTCAAAGAATCAAAACTCCAATTTAAAACTTCAAGGACACAGGGCAAAGAGAATTCTCATTGCGGAGATTTCGCCCCGAGAGCGGAGACTCCCCACGACTGTGGGGCCTCCGCCAATAGTGAATCAGGCCCATGGTGCAAGGGTGCCTGCATGGTAAGCAGGGTTGTTTTTGTGCAGGAAGGGGTACCTTACTGCACAAAAACAATCTGCTGAGGCATTTTCCTCTTTCTATTTGTGCTATGAATGAACATATTTCTCATCATTATGACTCACCTGGGGAAGCGTTGCCTTTTGATGCATTCCCGGGTCTACCAGTAATGGTAACTCTGGGAATGCACCAAACTCCATTGGTGGATGAGTGGGAACATCCACGCTCCACCCATGGAATTTCTCCCTGGGGGAGAGTAATGGAACGCAGTGATTTGAGCTGGGTTGCATTGCTCTAGATTTATTCAGCACACAAGGTGGCCTTGCCTGGCTTGATAAATCTTACTTAGTAGTTGAGTCGCCCTTGCGCCCCATTGTGAGGGACAAGGGTAACACAACTACTTGATAATCATGCTGAGGTCTTTATAGTTTTTTCTGGCAGAACGCAGCTTGGTTAGGTTGAACAGACAACGAGCATGTCTCCAATCTTTTTCAAGCTTTTTGATACACCTCCTTTCTTATATATGGCTGTTGAGTACCAAGGGCAGGAAGGCTTCGGCTGCTGTATGTGCTCTTGACACGTACAAATTTCTTGATCAGGGATTTCAGGCAGGAGTTGAATTTGTCCATGGCCTCATTTATATAAAGTTGAGGAAATATTGGCGTGAGTTTAGTAAGGTCCTGGTTAGCCAGGGCTTCAGTGATGATGTTGCTAGTGTCACTGTCAGTTGTCCAAGAGTTTTCGAGTTCGTGAAAGACACTGTCAAGGGGATCTGTTGGTGGTCAGACCAGTCTAAATGGGGTCATTGGCCACTTGGTGGGGTGATCTATAGATGATCAGGTCCACGATAGAGCCCTTGAAGAGTGTTGAATTCTGGCAGTGCTGATGGAGGTCATTGTTGCCTAGAAATGTAGCAAAGTTGTCCAGAGGAGTATTTCCTTCTTAAACCCAGTGAAGGTTGAAATCACCAAGGAAGATGATGTTGTCTGAGCTGATTAATTGGTCTGTGAAGAATTCAATGCACTTTTTGATGAAGGTTTTGGTTTGTCGGGGTGGGTGGTAGATTAAGTTCATCCTGATGTAAATGGTGGTATAAGAGGAGACTACCAGCGATAAACATTAGAAGGATAGAAAGTGGGATGTGGGTAGTAGCCTGCAGCTAAGTAAACCTGCGCTAGGCCCCCACCTCGTCTGTCCTCCCGGTCACGTCTGAAAATGGAGTAGAGGGAAGGTAAATGGAGGGCCAGTACATTGTCTGAGGTATCCTTGAGCCAAGTTCCGGTGAGGACTATGTTTGGTTAATTATTGTGTCTGAGGTCTCGAGGCTGTATTTGAGTGCAGAGCGGCAGTTGTGTAGCTTACAGATGAGGAAGGATCTGGAGAGTTTCTACATGGGTTGATTGTGAGGTAGAGTAGGAATGTCAATCAGGTTGAAGGAAAAACATTAGCACTACGTACATTTTTAGGTCGAGCCTAGCGTTGCAGCGCATGCGCTGCTCACTTTGCGAGGCATGCAGTATTCAGTATAGTGTGGAAGCTTCGTGGAAGCTCCGCCCACTCTCCGCCCATCTTTTTCATTGGCTTACGTCCTAAATGCTGCCTTCCAATTGGTTTTAGGCTTGTTAGTCCCTCCTCATGACAGCCATGTCCTCATTTGTATCCTTCCATGGCTACTGGCCCCTTTACTCTGAACACTATTTTCTTCCCTGTCTCCCCCCCTGCCCCCTCCCGCAGTCCGTGACTTCTCGCCCCCCCTGCCCCCCCACTCCCGTCGTGCCTTCTTGCCCGCCTGCACTCCCGTTTCCAATGCAATAGGTCTCACGTAAATGCGAGTCTTATTGCATTACAAATGCATGTTGCTTTACGCTGTCGCTGCGTTCACGCTCCCACCACCCTCTGACATAAACACAGTGTTTCCCTTATCAGATGGGCCGCCACACAAATGCTGTATTATATTGTGCTGAACTCTCAGCACACACGGAGTGAGCTGGTTCGTCAACAATCATGTTGTGAATCTTGCCTCCGTTTCTGCCTCCATGCCTCCCGGTGCCGAAAAGGCTTACTTTATCTGTTGGCTGAGCAACTTTCTAAAAAAATAAAATAAAAAAAAACGTTTCCTTTACGCATTCATTTCTACTGCCCTCACACACAAACGCAGCGTTTTCCTGGTTGCTTTATGCTGTCGCTGCTTCCACCCTCCCACCACCAGCCAATACAAACGCAGCGTTTACCTTATCACACGGGCCGCCAACACAAATGCTGTGTTATGATGTGCTGAACTCTCAGCACACACGGAGTGAGCCGATTTGTCAACAACCACTCCAGGTAGCGTGCATTTTTTCATTTACATGCCAATAGCTCCAACAAATACAAGAGCTACTGTATAACTAAAATAAATTGCAATTTACAGTGGCAATAGGTCTTAATACAGAACCTGTTGCATTTCAAATGCTTGTGTTTCAAAGTTATATTTCAGCTGCCTACATCTAGTCCGATTATCGGTGTTAGGTATTTTGTAATGGTACAGAATGCCTTGTAACTGGAGCCCCAGAGGCTCCAAAGCCAAATGGGGCATCTTTTCGTCAGAACTTTTAACTCTTATTCAGTTTCTCCTTTCACATTGTGCTTTCACACGCTGAGAATCTGGCCCGTTTATCACTGGCATCTCGTGCATTTGTGTGCAGGCCATAAACAAAGTTAACAGTATTATACTTCTGAGATTTAAGACTAGGCAGTTTTTGAAAAATAAGCACATGCCTGTTAGTTGCTTTTACATTGTAGTAGCTTTATGAATAGCAAACGGGCATGTAGTTGAGCAGTACTGCACAAGGCCTGAGATAAGTGTAATGAAAACAACCTGTGAACACTGAACTAGTAAAATGCATCTTACAATTGTGACGCCACTCCCCAAAGCTGCTGCTTCTTCCACAGCATTCCACCATAAAAAGATTCTGTAGCTTATGTGCAACAGCCCAACTCCATTTTGTTATTCCAAGACAGCTTCCCATAAAGAGTAAGTCGCTCAGTGTTATTTGCCATACAGACCCCAAGGTGCCCCTATTAAAGCTCATTCAGTTAATTTAACAATTATGTGAAATTATAAATTCAAATTTGTTTTTCAGTTTTTGTCACTAAAGGTCGTCCTGAAGTTCGGATTCATGTTTAGATAGGAAAGTTCACACCGCGATAGTACTTAAACAAATATCAAGTCCACATTCTTCTGCACAGCAGACACAGAGCACGTCAGCAGGAGCAAGATGCCAAGATTTGTGAACCCCACAGGCCCCTTCAGACCAGCATTTCCAATGCAATAGGTCTCGCATTTGTTAAAGTTCGAGCTGTTGGCATTGAAAAGTTGAATATTTTTACTTGTATTTTTTAATTGCAATGGTGTAATTATATTTGCATATCGCTATTGCAATTAGTAGAAAAAAGCAAAAGTAAAAAACATTGTCATTTTCAACGCCAACAGCTCTAACTAAAACGAATGCGAGACCTATTGCATTGCAAATGCTTGTTTTGAAGATGGTATTACATTAAGCAGTCTTGGTCGTCCTCTAGTGGCCAAATGGTGTAGCTTTTATTTTTTTGTCCGACTTAACAGCCTATCATGCGTGGCAAATAATAGATCTAGATTGAAAATAATGCCTTAATGCAGCAAAGGATTTGTGCTAGGTGGTCGTCATGATAATTGTGCAGGGGCGGCCGCTCCATTAGGGCGTTGGAGCGCCGCCCCACTGCTTTCTCGCAGTGCGAGAAGCAGAAAATAAAATGGTATTTTAAATACCATTTTATTTTCTGCTTCTGCGCTGCGCAGAAAGCAGAAGGCAGGGGTATGCCTGGTTGGGGGCGGGCGGGTTGGGGAGGAGTAGCTTGCACCACTCTGAGTGCCCTGACTGTTTGTTCGGCCCTGGGGCCGACCAAAGCAGTCATGCGCACTCTACATTTTCTCTATGTAGGCTGCATGCAGCCTACATAGAGAAAATGGCCTCCCTACAGGAGCCCGGCTGGGTGCCGTCCGGGACTCCGCACCAATCACAACGCTGCCATTGCAGCGTTGTGATTGGCTTACAGGAGGGGAGGGAGCATGCCTGTTCCTTCCTGTCCAGGAGCAGAGGCGGTGCGGACCCGGTCACCGCCGGTCAGGTAAGTTTTATTTTTTTTTGTTTTACCCAATTACCCCCCCCCTCGAGCCACGACTGCTTGTACTAATAACATACCAGAGTAAGGAAGCGTATGGGTGGGGATTTGCATCAGGTGTTTAAGTGTCTCCTGAAATCCCAATGAAACGATTGTGCTTGCGTAACTGTGGCAGCCTTTATGTATGAATAGCCAGTTTACGTCACAAAGCTTAGAGGAAGAGACGGAACTTTGAAAATTTTTAGAATGGATTGAGGGGACGATGTAAAAAAGGGGCAGATGAAGCATCTCTTGGTGTTCCAGGCAATGGTGGGAGCGTGGCCAGAGAGCTGTGATCTCTTTCCATGATGAGGGGAAGCTGCACCCAACCTGAAAGTAAACAGGAGCTGGAGAGGGAGAGCCCGCTTTTTGGAGCTGTGAATCATCCCAGCATACACCGAGGCCCCGAGGCGGCAGCAGCAGGAGGAGGAGGCAACAGCGGGAACATGGCTGATTCTGGCCCGGGCTTGCCCGAGCACATGAAAGGCTGCATGTCCTGGTACTGGAGCTACTTGTGGGCCATTTGGTTCTGCATGCTACCGTGCCTGCTCTACAGCCTGCTCGGGCCCCTGAGGATCCACGACAGCCTCGGCTCAGGTACAACGGGGGTGAGCCCCAAACCCATAACCCCTCCTCCATCGTGGACGAAAAGATAGCGCATTGCGAACATGTCAGGCAGGCTGCAGACGGTGCTCCACAGGCTCTGGTGGGCCTGTGCTGCCCTGCAGTGATGTGTCTCGTGAGGCAGGCAGCGGTAGGCGCACGCTGCCGGTCCACGCTGGAGGCACTTCCCTAAGTAAATAACTTTTTGTTCCTACCCTCCCTTCCCGCGCCGTATGGGGGAGTACTGGACTGGGTGTGGATACGGGACTGCTGAGTGTTGATGGGGACTGCGCAAGCTGGGTTGTTGTGTCTGCATGTGCCGAGAGTTGTTGCAGGGGTGGCCCCAGTGTCGTTTTTGGGGGGGAGTTGCGGGGATGGAGTAGCAGAGGCCACAAGAATCATGTAATGAGGGCCAAAGTATTAAGGTGAGCAGTGAGCTCTTCGCGGCTGGATTTATGATGTATATTAGTGGTACTGCAGTGATTACAGTTTTAAAGGTCTGCAGGGATCGGCTATTGGTGTCCTGCGGCATTGCGGTATTGAAGGGTTTCATTGGTGGGTATTGGAAGGTTGCGGCGATGAGGTTGTGTTGGTGGCAACAACGGTTAACTGTAAATCACTGCCATAAATATGTTTTTTAGGTCTGTAGTAAAGAGCTATGGGATAGTGATGTTTCATGGTGCGGCAGCAATAGCGTTATGATCTTTTTGATACATTAATAAAAAGCTACCAGTGTGCATTTTAGGGCTGTAGGTGGTAATTATGCCCCCTTATTTTATTTTTGCTGATCTTAATTAAGCTTGCGTCCCGGATCATTTTTTTGTATTCAGCTAGTCAATTAGGGTTTATGCAAATACAAAGAACTGTTTTATCTCTGCACTATAAATTAAGTTAATTATCTGATATCTGTTTCACCACTACATTCTCTCTCTGCGTGATGCCTGTTTTGTTTGTACGTTTCACTGCACAGTCAATGAATGTATTTATTGTATTGTATAGTTAAAACCATTACAATTGTATAGTTAAAACCATTACAAGTGTATCAGTGTGTTCAAACGTTAATATGGGCAAATGATAACATCAGCAAACGCAAAGATTGTCCTCTATAGCTCATAAATATTGGCAATTTCTTAAATGATAAATAATTCAATCGTATTGCTTTATTAACCTTCCTTCTTCCTCAAATTTGCTTGAAAATGCACCATTTATCCACTCTTTTTTCAAAATTTTCTCAGGGGTAGAAACTCCCCGAATCCCCCGTAGGTTCGCTCGCTCGCCACAGTGCAGTACGGCAATAATTTTATGCCTCACCACTTTCAAATGTCACCAGCCGCCACTATAATTGTGGATTTACTGAGGTCTGAAGCAACCTTGTTTTACAGGAGACCGGAGATGCCATTTTCTAATTATGAGTTTGGCACCTCTGAAAACTATCCCAAGAACAGTTATTCCAAAATTCTCTGAGCTACAGGAAATCAGGCAAAAGCAGAACGCAATTCTCATAAACTGCATGACGCTTGATTTCCCCGTGTGCTTTCAACTTGAAAAAGGCAGGCATTATAAATTCGGGAAAGCCAACAGAGTTGTTTATATCAAGGTAATACTAATATTCACATTTTTTCCGCTTTCTGCTTTTGCAGCGATCATATCACCGCTGATTGGACACAGAATTGGTTTAATTGTAATGCGGAACAGTACATTTCCAGATTATACGCATGTTGGCACTCGCTCCTGAGGGGAAGGGATAATTGGTTGAGTAAAGGAAAATGGGTTGAGTTCAGCATCACTGATCTTGATGAAAAATGTACTTTCTGCTCACACTGAGAGAAAAAATGTATTGCCAGGGCCGGACTGGCTGTAGCGGGCACCGGGCGTTTGCCTGGTGGGCCGCCAGGGTGGGGGCTAGTTTTGGGCCCCTGGGGGGCCGCTTTTGTTATCAGGTGGCAGCAGTATCGCCCTCCTGTAACAAAATCGGCTGAAAGCGGCCCTAGCAAACAGCTGGGCTGCACCACCCCCACACGGGGGGCAGCCAAGCAGTTTGCCAGGGCCGATTTCGGTTCCTGTGTAAAGCAATGCTAGGTAGAACTACTTCACGGAAGCAATCCAAATCATTGAAATAACCGAAGGTGGCCAGGCCACACAATATTAATTAGGGAAGCGTGTAAGAAAATAAATCTCTTCTTGTTTCCAAATGTCAATTGCGATTACCAGATTCACACATTCAATATGACCAAAACAACAGAAGTGCTAGAACATCGTGCCACTGTGTTTTACAAAGCATCATTTTTATATCGTTATGCATAAGCTTGTTCAAGCATATAAAATAATGAGAACACTGTAGAGAGCCACTCGTTCTCTCCGATAGTTTGTTGAGACTCACGCACCCCTCGTGACTGGGCTCGGTCCGAGGGTACAAATAAATGAGCTGTGGTTGCACATGACCACTGGATGAACAAGACTAAGATGTCCTGTCTAGGTGATTGCGGTGCACCATAGGTGTAGGCCTATGCCACGCAGCCCTACACTCGACACTGGCGACAAGGGCGACTCTACATGCGCTGTGAGTTGCTCCACCCTGCTGCCAGCCACGGCTGGGATGCCCGGCGAAGTGCCGCGGACCGTGACGATGCTGCACGCTGCCACCCAGGTCCCACTGGGGAGGTGTGGCGTGTGCGGAAGGCCACGGCCTGACCCACAACAAGGGCCGGCAGATGAAGAGGTGCATCGGCGTGCACGGGCTCATCGGCATGAGGCCCGACCTTCGTCGGCGTGCTGGGCGTGGTTTCCTGCCTCTCCGCTCTGAGATCCGCGGCCAGGCCCGCGTGAGGCCCCGGAGTCGTGCCACACCCAACAACAGCCTGCAGCACGCAGAAAAGAAGGTGAGAGCTCTAGCGACCTCTCTTTCCCCTCACACAGAGGCAAAGACAATCAGGTTGGGTCACTGACCCCAGCAACAGTCACACGCGGTCACCAGCAGTCCTGTAATGCGCCCTGCCACAGCCTCCCGCCTCACCAGGACTCTGCTCCCCGCAACTGGGCCAACACACTGACACAGCCCCAAGGGGGAAAAGGAGACAGACTCTGTCAAGGGTGTCAAGGGCTAGATCAGTCCACGCGTCTAGCGCCAGCAGGGTCGCACCAGCGCCTTGCCCACCCCCTGCAGTTGTTCCCTATCTTCGCACAGAGACCACCACCAGGTAGCTATGGGAGATCCTCCGGCACCTCCACAGCCCACGCAGGCAGCGCCAACGCCATTCTCACATGCATTCATACCCCCCTTCAGCGAGCTCGCTTACGCCACCACGGCCGCGCCCAGGTGGTAACTCTGGTTGGGTCGCTTGAATTACTGCTTCAGAGGGACCAGAGAGACTGATGGTGCGGCGCAATTCTCCCTGCTAATGCACTCCGGAGGAGATGAGCTATATGAGCTGTTCGAGATGCTGTCGGACACAGGGGAGGATCACGACTACGACGCGGCAGTCAACGCCCTTAATAGACATTTTGACCCCCAAATGAACCCGGACTATGAGCGGTTCAAGCTGTCGAAGGCCCATCAGTCTGAGGCCGAGACAGTGGACATGTTCTACGCACAGCTGAGGAAGCTTGCCCGCACATTCGTAAACATCGATCAGCCGGAGGAAATTAGTGCGCAGATCATCCAAGGGTGCAAGTCCATTGCGCTCAGGCATCAGATACTTTGCAAGCCAGGCATGTCCCTCGATGAGATCCTCGTCCTGGCCCGCTCGCACAAGTTGTCCGACAGTCGAGCTGACGAGATGGAGGCTGCCCACGTTCACAGCAGTGTAGCCACTCCAATGCCAAAGCCAGTACACATTAAAGAAGAGTCCGTCAATGTGATACAACGGTGTCCTGGACCTGCCCACGTGCTGGCACCACCGAGTCAGGGGCCAGGGAAGAGTGGGTACTGTGGGTTTGACCACAAAGCACAAGACCGATGTCCAGCAAAGGGGCAGACCTGTTCCAAGTGCAGCAAGCCAACCACTTTGCCAGTGTCTGCCGTGGGGTGGCGGATGAGCCAGAGGAAAGACACCAAGACGTCATGCCACAAACTCACGCCACCTGATGTTAGAAGACCCCTCCCACGCAGAAAAATCCTGGGGACCATGGGCAGCTGCCCACTGCAAAGATGAGGATGACGTCTTCGTCATCTCCTTTGCAGGAAAATCAGGCCGGAAGAAGCACCCCCCTCCCATGTGCCACGTGCAGGTCAATGGCACCACCGTTCACCATTGATCGATACAGGAGCATCAGTAAACATTATGGACTCTGACCAATATGCAAAACTGTCATCTCAGCCGCTCCTTGTGCTGAGCTCGGCCAAGATCTACACATACGGAGGCACCACG
Source organism: Calotriton arnoldi (assembly GCA_963921515.1). Lineage (NCBI taxonomy): Eukaryota > Metazoa > Chordata > Amphibia > Caudata > Salamandridae > Calotriton > Calotriton arnoldi. The sequence continues at coordinate 580,565 of CAWUFW010008392.1, forward strand.
CTATTGACGCTTCTCAGAGTAATTGAGGTCAACGTTGCCTGCACAGGTCGCTCCGTCCAAGCACGCTTCCACGTGATGGAAGGCCAAAAAGGGACACTTTTAGGATGCCACACTGCTGAAAACCTCAAATTGGTGTGCTTTGCCAAACAAGTGCACGAAACACACGCGGAAGACATTCTGAAGGAATTCCCACAGCTCTTTCAGGGTTTGGGGCGCCTCAAAGGACACCAGGTGAAGCGTCACATAGACAAAACAGTCAGGCCGACAGCGCTCCGACACAGGCGCGTCCCTTTTCACCTGCGCCCTCTCGTGGAGAAGGAGTTACAAGAGCCAAGGGTTCATTGAGAAAGTATAGGGGCCCACCCCGTGGGTGTCACCACTTGTGATAGCCCCAAAACCGAAGCAGCCGGGGGCCGTCCGGCTGTGTGTCGATATGAGGCTCCCCAATCAGGCCATCAGGAGAGAGAGGCATGTAACCCTGACAATGGACGATATAGTGCCCGACCTAAACAGAGCTCAGTGGTTCTCTAAACTGGACTTGAATTCGGGGTACCACCAACTGTAACTGGTGCCGGAGAGTCGGTACATAACGACCTTTTCAACTCACGTGGGCCTCCGGCGGTACACTCGGCTCAGCTTTGGGGTATCCACCACAGCTGAAGTGTTCCAGAACGCCATCAAGGAGACCCTCTCAGGCCTGGTAGGCGGGATAAATATCAGCGATGACATTTTAATATACTCACAAAGCCTGGAGGATCACCACGCCCGGCTGTGAGCCACACTGCAGTGCCATGCAGAAGGCAGCCTCACGCTGCACAAATGAAAGTGCTCCTTCTATAAGGACTCGATCGAGTTCTTTGAATACGTGTTCTTGTGTGAAGGGCTCAGCGTGGATCCACGCAAAGCAGAAGTCATCCGAAATGCCCCCGTACCCTAGAACCCGACGGAAGTAAGGAGTTTCCTTGGCATGGTGACATATTGCGGGAGGTTTATCCCCAGCCTCGCCACCCAATTAGAACCTCTGCAGCAGCTGACGAAGGCGAATGCCCTGTGGGAATGAGGCCCGAAATGGAGGTGGCATTCAAAAGCATCAAGGAGGCGCTCCTGGATCACACAACCATGGTGTATTTTCACCCCAAGAAGACAGAATTGGTTGTGGATGCCAGCCCAGTGGGCTCGGAGCCGTCCTCCTCCAAGAGAACAGCAAAGGGACATGCGTCCCAATTGCGTATGCCAGTCGGGCACTCTCACAGAGAGAAACGTGATATGCTCAAATAGAGCGAGAGGCCTTGGCCATCTGGTGGGCATGCAAACATTTTCACATGTATCTATGCGGACATCCGTTTCGCATGATAATGGATCACAAACCTCTTCTTCCCCTGTTTAGTGGGTCGTCCCGCCTGGCACAGCCAAGGATAGAAAGATGGGCCATCCAACTCCAGGCTTATTCCTTTCAACTGGTCTACAGACCGGGCGCGGACAACCCAGCGGACTTCCTGTGAAGACATCTACATCCAGGAGGCGCAGGGTACTCAGCAACTGAGGATGAGCCAACAGAATGCTTCGTGAATATGGTGGAAGCCACTGCATGCCCAGTTGTTGTAACGAGAGAAGACCTCCAGAGCACGACGGACGCAGATGACACTCTCGCGAAGGTGAAGGAGATGCTGATCAGCGGGCAGTGACATCGATTTCTTGATGGCGCCAAGGCACTCGTGCCAGAAGAACAGCATGCCCGGCGCCAGCTCTGGAGGGTGCGATGCAAGCTAAACATCAGTGAATTCGGCCTGGTGCTGCGGGGACAAAGGATCGTCGTTCCAAGAAGTTTGTACAATCGCATGGTCGCACTGGCCCATCAAGGACATCAGTGGTCCGCGAAGACTAAGGCCAGGCTCCGCACGAAAGTGTGGTTCCCCAGCATGGACGAAATGGTCGATGAAGAAGTCAGACATTGCCATCCCTGCACCATAACAGACACGGAACCTGCTCCGGTGCCAGTACTGACCGAAGAGCCCAGTTCGTCACCCTGGGCCAAAGTCAGCATCGACTTTGGGAGCTTCTCGGACGGGAGACACACCATGGTGATCATGAACTCGATCTTGAAGTTCCCAGCAGTAGAGCTAGTACCAACCACTACATTCGTGCATGTCCAGCCTTTTCTGGAAAAGGCTTTTGCGCTGTTTGGACTACCACAAGAGATCAAGTCAGACAACGGACTGCCCTTTCAGGGACAAGACTTCCACGACTTCCTGACACTAAGAGCCATCAGACATCGCTGGATCACGCTACAATAGTCACAGGCCAACGGGGAAGTGGAGCGGTTCATGAGGACGCTAAACAGAGCCCTCAGGATCAGCGTCGATCAGCAACAAGACCCAGAAGCATGCCTGCACCAGTTCCTCCTTGCATACCATCAAACACCTCACTCCACGATCGGGTGTGCGCCTGCTTCGCAACTACTCAAACAGTCGCTGCGGGATGTCATCCCAGAAGACCCAGGGTGGTCACCCCCCAGCCTAGTCATAGAGCGGACCCAATGACGGCGGCAAACAACCAATTTCAAACCCTCCAAGGATCGGGGAACGAAGACTCCGATGCTGAGCGTGGGTGCCAGGGTGGTGCAAAGGGACCGCCACCCCGGTTGGAAATTCTGCACTCCTTATGAGCCTGAAGCGTGGACAGTGACCCGAGTGGACGGCACCATGATCACAGCACAACGCGGTCCACACACCGTTGTGAGGAAATTGTCCTGGTTAAAAGCTCTGCAGGGTGAGCCTGCCCTGGTGAACTACCCGCAGGACATGGTGTGTAGTCTGGAGCATGACAGTGGGGTGCCACCCTTAGCCAGCCAACAGAGTTCGGCACCATCCTCCCCGATGGCGGTGGCCTCGAGTCACTCAGCAGCATTCCAGAACGCTCTCCCTCCATGGCGCCTCCAGGCACTGCTGACAACACGCCCAATGCCAGTCCAGTTCCAGACCTGAGGAGCCATTGCTATCTGCTGTGAACCAACCCTGCTCCCAGCCAGAAGCTAAGAGACTTCTTATGTTGACACAGCCATGCATTTTTATATAGTGCTTCCAGTTTTTCCATGTTTTCATTTTCTGTCTCTTTCCCTCACCTGTTCTGTTCCTTTCCGTTGTCAACTTAAAATAAGGGAGGGATGTAGAGAGCCATTCGGCCTCTCCGATAGTTTGTTGAGACTCACACACCCCTCGTGACCTGGCTCGGTCAAAGGGTATAAATAAATGAGCTGTGGTTGCACATGACCACTGGCTGAACGGGACTATGATGTCCTGTCTCTGTGATTGCGGCGCATCATAGGTGTAGGCCTCTCCCGCGTGGCCCTACACTCTACAAACACCACAGTTGCAGCACAGACTGTTTTCCTGCCACAAGCTCATGCCATTTTGCTTTTTTTAAGGGTTTATGTGTAATCAGTGCAAATAAATTGCACCCTTTTATTTGGAGCAATGTGCAAAGAGGGAAAATGTGCAGCAATCTGATTATTGCACGTTTTCCTCATTTGCATGCTTTTTCTGGTTTGCTATAAATCACATGCGTGATGGGGTAATATTGCACCGAGGATGTGGAAAAACTGCATGCCAGCAAAGGAAAACCATGGCCATACCACTAGGAAAAGAATGGCCGTAGCACATGATGTAGCTCTACAATTGCATATTATTAAAAGTACTTTGGGCGAACATATTTCTACTGGGTTTTACTGCCTTAGTTTGCACTGGACGGCAAAGGAGTTTTCCATCTCACCTCTTAATTCTAGTCCTACAAATTAACTTATTTTGTAGGACTGGAATTCCGCTGCTTACAGAACTTTGCGGAATCTCGCAGAGTTTTTATGTAACTCCGCAAAATTCCCCAGAGTAAAACTCCACGCGTGATTTGGCTGGACGTGTGTTTCAAGGTGGAATATTATGTGATATGGCTGGGAGGACATACCATTAAATAATCTCATAATACACAGAGATGATCCTTGGATTCAACAACAATAATCCTTAACTCAATCCCAGTAGTGTGGCAAAGAGCAGTGAGGCATTACTGGAGGAACATGTTAAGCATTTTACAGCACCATGATGGCGCATAAGTAATTGAGATGACTCGAAAGAAATCCAACACCAATTTATAAAAATAGAGTTAATTTTTTTATAAATATAGATAAAAATGAACTTTATATCATACATACAACCGGAGTTGTGGATTTTCAAAGCGTTCAAAATTAAATGCACTTTAAGTTGTCAAACTGGTCCCTTTGAAATGAATGAGGGAAAACACAGGTGACACTCAGTCACTTGCAGGGTGAGTTTAAATGAACCCTCTTGTGGATAAGGTCCTGTGAGCCACAAGTTCCAACAGTTGTTACTTTGTTACCTTGCCCAGGGAGTTCGGGTGTAGAGGTGACTTGGCTGTCCTTGGTACTAAACGGGATCCGCAGGAGCTGTCAAACTTGCAGCACTTGACAAGACAACACTTGGAGATGGAGTCTCACTCTACCCATGGAGAGTAGAGGCCTTTCGGGTCCTAGGACCCGGGTTCAACAGCTGGATTTCTTCTACCTTGCTCGACAGCTCTGGGTGCAGAGGTACCTGGGAGCTGTCAATCATTGGGGCAGATCACGCAAAAAGTTGATGTGCCACACACTCGACGAATCGACCTTCAAGATGCAGAGACACAGCAGTGGGGTCATTGCAGACATTGGTAGCTGTTGCTGTGAGGTACTCTCGGGCTTGAGATGTTGTTAAAGGGGTTGATCATCCAACTGGCGATCACCAAGTCTTTGCCGGGGCAAATGTAGTCCACGGTTACTTCGGCGGCTGGAGGTCAAAAGGAGTGGAGTAGCGGCTTGAAATTTGGTGAAAGCATAGCTAATACTCTGAGCGTGCAGGACACCATTTCTCTTCAGGCTCACTCCTGATGGCCCAGCGGGTTGCAATTCTTGTCACAAAGCACATCGATTTTCCTGCAGCTTGCAGGAGATCCCACCAATCCAAGGGAGTCTGCTTCAGTTTCAGGCGTCCACTGGTGTTCGCTTGCTGGGAGCAAAAAGCTATTCCCACGGACGCATGTCAAACACTCGGTTCCGGTATATGGTCTCTTCGGTGCACTTAAGTCCAAAGTCCTGTTGTTGGTGATGGCGTCTTCTTTGTGCCTCTTCTCAAATTCAAAGTCAGAACGGAGGTTCTGGTGTCAGTGACCAATGGGCTACTGCGGCTAACCCACCCCTGAGGTGACAACATCCTGTGGGTGTACATCATCTTTCTACTGAGAGTCCTCTACTTTAGGGTCTTCCAACATGGCAAAACCCTTCCTTGTCTGTATAGACCTCCTAGCCCACCCTAACGGTGTAGCTAGACTTTTGGACATGTGCACCTCCTGAATAACTAATTTTCCCACCTGTTGGGTTGGACTGGGCGGGAAGTGCTTTGTTCTTGAGTGGGGGACAAGTAATTACACATCAAGGCAGTGAGGCTCACTGCCTTGATGACTGTAAACACTAGCCATCCTGGGAGGGAGGAGGTGTGCCCTCCTTCATGCCCACGTCTTTCTCTCCATCCTGGGGTAGTGCTAGCACATCCCACCAGGAAGTCAAACTCTTTACTTGGCAGCAAACATCTCGGGGAAGCACGCTGAGGCACTGGGTCACTATATCCTAGGTGACACCCACTCAGTGTGGCATCCCTGTGCATGCCAGCTCACCCTCGACATGATAATCGTATTAGGTGTGAAAAGCCACAGTGTTTGACACCAAATATGACACAATTTGGCCGTTCCATAATAGAGCTGGCTCTCTTGAGTTTTTCTCGGTAGCTAGCCCAGGTTGCTCTATGGACCGTCGGTCACTTACAGTAAAACCTTGCTTTACAGGGTTACTGCAGTGATATATATGTATAAACATATATATCCACACCTTTATATTAATGCACTCTACCTCCTGGGCTTAGGAGGACAACCTTAAGAGTGACTTACTTACATTAAGGCAGTAGTGTGGCTATGCAGCACATGGTGTGTGCAGAGTCACTTTTAAGTAGAAAGGCTGCTGGTGCAGGGCGGCAATGGCAGACCTGCAGACATACTTTTACTTGGGTCACAGAGGGTGGCACAACCAGTGCTGCAGCCCTGGTGACACCTTTACCACCCTTGCCCTGGGTACCACTGGTGCCATATACTAGGGACTTATAAGGGGGCATATTACCTTGCCAATTGGGTGTACCAATTCACATTACGTTTAGGGGAAAGAGCACTGGCACTGGGGCTTGGTTAGCAGGTCCCAATTCACTATCAGAGTCAAAATCCTGCATCTAGCAGTCTAAAATGGGGCAACATGTGGGGGGCATCTGAAAAGAAGCCCAGTTTGGGACAACATGTTATATGGATCAATGGGAATACAGTTCAAGATAATGGTGGGAATAGGCAAGCCAGTTTGTGTTTGGCTGGTGGACAGAGTGTTGGAAGATTTGGTGTCTTCATAACTTTCTACAAGTTTGTGTATATCATTAGCATTGAGTGTAGGGCATGCCCTTCTGGGGGCAGGGCGAGTCTTTGTCCCTGGGGACCCTGTTTGAAGATGGTCTGTTGTTCTGTGTAGAGTGTTGTGTGAAGAACATGTGAGATGTGGGCGAGCTGCTGAAATTGGAGAAGGCCTAAATCAGCATGTCGATTTTCCTCGAGACATACAAAATAGCTGACAGAAGTTCCGTTCAGGGGGGGTCAAGGCTGTATGGGGTGAGTTAGAGGCTTGTGCAGTTCTTTCATGGGGTGCTTCAGGATGTACTTGTGTTTCTAATAAAAAAGAGGGAGGACAGGTGATGTGAGCAGAATATGAGCGTGTAAGTGAGAATGCTTCAGATGGTGATAATTCATAGTGGAGGAAGGGGTGGGGTGACATGTTCAAGGGCTGAGGGTTTTCGGAGAGTGAGTGGAGGGAGGTGTGAAGTATGAGTTGAGGGTGGAGAGAGAGTTGAGGGAGGGAGGTTGTTATAACATAGAGGGTAGGTAGGCAGGCGGTGTTGATGTGATGGGGTAGATAGTGTGGGCAGTTGTCTGGGTAATGCCGGTGTGTTTGGTGAGTGGATGTATACAGCCAGAAGATTGGTGGGGGTATGAAGGCAGTGGGGAGTGTATGAGGTTCTGTAATAAATTGAGGGTGTGATAAAGGGTGGAGCAGTCAGAGATGCGGTGCATTGAATGTTGGGGTGGTTGAAGTGGAGGGAGACAGGTCGACCAAAGCCAAGGTTGTATCATTCACTTGGAACGAGATTTTTCCATTATCCAAGATAAATATGGTGAGATACTAGGAAGGCCGAATGGAAAAGTACTTTTCAGTTTGTGACCATAGGGAATGGTAGACAGTGAGGTGGCACAGAGCTTCTATTTTAAAGGGAGATGGACCATAAGTCGATGTTGTGAGTGGATAGGAGGAGGTCAGTTTTGAGAGTACCTTTCAGCATGCAGTGATATTTGCGTACAAAGAGGGTTTCCTTGGAAGTCTCATGGTTTTGTGCTTCATGTTTTTCTTCAAGTATCTAGAGAGATTTGGTGTGTATTTTATACAGAACACATTGACGCTTGATTTTGAGAAACAATTAGAAGGTGATGAGGCATCAGGTATTGTCGTCTCCATGGTTAGGAGTATATAGCGGTTGGGGTGGGATATGGAAGGGATAGAGCAAGGAGCAAATATTACTTGTGGTAGTCCTGCAGTGGCTGAGAAAAGCTGTGGGTGTGAACGCCGGCCTCAGAGCTCCTCAGAAATCATCAATCGTGGTGGCCTTCTACTAAACCAACCTGCTGGTTTATCAATTGCTTTGTAATCTTGGGTCTGTTAATCTGGAAGATTTTGTGCTAGACAGTGCTTGACCTGTCTGCAAGCTGAATGACGACCATTTGTGGAGTAATATTTTGGTAGTGGACTTAGTAAAACCCTAATTTGAATGATTTATTCTTAAAAATGATTGAAATAAACTTTGTTAAAAGGCGTTCCTTAATGGAGTGAAACTGGAATCAGCAGATCCATTGCTCAAATAAATCATAATCAAAGAAATAATTGTAAAAAAACCTTTTCGAGCCAATTCATCATATCAGCCTATCAAAGGTTTTTGATTTGGGCTTCTTTTAACAGAGAGTATCATGTTTTTAGAGATTTGCAGGTTGGGCTTGATTTGGTAAGAAAATGCCTTGATATGTGCTTCTTTTGATGGAGGGTTGAGCTTGATTTCGAAAGTATTCCTTATGGTCCCTGCTGCTTGAATTGTTTTTGGAAAGTATGTACAGCTACACGTGTTATATGTGACAATGGATTTTTTATAACTTACTTCTGATTTTTTTAATTTTAGTATTTACAATCACTTAAAATATGAAATAATTCCTAAAATATGCATTTTCTTTTGATTGATTTTGAGCTATATTACACAATTGTACAACGCTTTGTGAATTTGCCCAAAAATTAAAACAGAAGTAATTTAGGGCCTTTTCAGTTTTGTAAGTCTGGTTTTCTCTTTTGTGAATTGACTATTGTGTTCCTTAAGCTTGACACACTCAACATGATCCTAGGAACAGGCGCGCTATACTCATTGAGTTAAGAGGGCTTTATTTCCTCCACCTACCATACTTTTAAACGTTCCCAACTTATCTGGAAAGGATTCACATTAAGAGCAGAGAAACCTGCTCAAGACAATGGGTATATTTTTTTGAAGTGGCTATTTACCCGACTGTCAGTCAAATAGTACATCATCTCTGCTATTTACCCGGTGTCTAGTAAAATAGTACATAATCCATGCTGTGTAACTGGCCATAGGCTAAATAGTAGAAATGATGTACAAGTTGATTGGCGGCCAGATAAACTGTGTGAAGGATGTCTTTATTTATCTGGCCATTAAGAAAAAAAAGAACAACAAGCAATGGTAGGATGGTGGCCATCTTGTAATGGGGATTCAACATGTGTGAGACCTTTGAATGTAACTGTAAATACAAATATGCAATAGTTTGTACAAAGGTAGGTGCATGAATTAGAAATAGGTAAAAAACAGTCAAATCAATTTGGAAGAAAAACATTTGTTATTTTAATATCCAGATAAGAAATGTAGTAATCAGACTTCTGTTTCAGGATCCTAATGATATGGCACACAGATATTTTGCATTGCAGCCTAGGAGTATTTAACTGCCTGTAAAGAATAATGAGTATGGTTTTGAAGCATGTTGCATAACTGTTTTATTCACTCATGAGAATGCATTGATTTTTTTTAGTATTCATGATCCTCCTTTAGATGATTTTTGAAGGCCGGGCTCTCTTTAGACTTCTTATGGAAGGCCTTGTGGTAGCCTTATGGTTTTTGTACTTGCATAGTATTTCAAACCTGGTAACACAGCATCAGTCGACGAGCAGCAGCTAACAGGGAATGCAGGCAGATAGGCGGTATCTGGACCCTAGAGGGAGGGACACATACAGAAGGCTATCTTTTGCTATCGGGCAGAGTGCTTTGGTACACTTGCAGGAGGTAAAATGGGTAACAGGGTTCTGTGGAATAGGGAGGTGAAAGCAGGAGACAGGAAAATAATGTGTCTGGATGTTTCACAGCAGGAGTTCACTCTGCTGCCTGTGAATAAACACACTTTTTCATAGTATTCACCCAACTAAGTGGGTTTCAGGCATAGATGTGTATTGGTCCCATTTCATGAGTGTCCCCTTCAGCCACAATGACATTTCAGTCACCTGCACAATGTATCTTGGGAAAGGTAGTTTTGCTTGACATGTTAAGCAGTGTTTTAAGTGGGCAAGATTCTGTCTCTACTGAGCCCTCATTTCTGTCCTTGATTGTGCTGTCTCAGCAAAATACACCTTTAAGCTAAAAGAATACAAATTAGGGAGACAGAATTGGAGGCTGTACCTGACTAAAGCCATTGTGGAGTGGGTTTGAGGAAGGAAGGAGTAGACCACTAAGAGCAGCATGATGATAAATAGGAGAATTAGGGACCAGAAGGTAGACTACCAGGAGGGCTAGGAGGACCAGAGCAACGAGGAACAGGACAAGAAAAACAAGGCTCTGGGAGACCAAATCTGCAAGGATCTGGGTTACCAGTGCCAGAGAGGACCAGGAACTAATAGACGATAGGGAACAGGACAAGGAAAAACAGGACTAGTAGTACCTGGACCAGGGTGAGAAGAATCAGGAGGGCCAGGAGGATGTGAAGCAGGAGGATCTCAGCCCAGTAGACAAGGACCCAAAGGAACAGAAATACCAGAGCTGGAAGGAACAGAAGGCTAAACATCATAACTACGAGGAGAGCTAGTAGGGCCTGGGAGCAGCAACCAGGACCATAGGAATGAAGATGACCAGGGACATAACAGGCGTAGTAGACTGAGGAAGACAGATCAAAGAGGACCAGTACCAAGAGACCAATGGAAAGAAGGACCAGAAAGGTGAGGGCCAAGACCACAGAGATCAGATCAAGGAGGACCAAGGTGCCAGAAGCGAATTGACCAGTTCCCAGAAGAAAACAACCAGAAAGGACCTGGGCTAGCAGTACCTGGGGACCCTAGATTAGATGGCCAGGGGAGATATAGAGGGCCAGGAAGTCTAGGCCCAGTGGGAGCAGGGTCAGAAGGTCTATGAGGGCCAGATTCAGGGGGTGCATATACCAGGATGACAAGTAACCATGAACCAGGGTGACCTGCAACATGGCAGCTAGGAGGACCAGTGCCAGAGGCATGACGAAGACCAGTCCCAGAAGAACCATTACTAGAAGGACCATGATAGAGGGGACCAGGGTCATATTGACAGGACGAAGCAAAGCAGGAGGACTAGTAGGACTAAGATGGGGGTAGGAGTACTGAGGGACTGGGAGAGCTGAGGAAATCAAGGCCAGTGGGATCAGCACTAGAAGACCTGATACGTGCCGACCAGATAAGGAGTAGCAGAACTAAGACCAGGACTACATGGGCCAGGAGACACAGGAGCAGAATGATTAGGAACAGGCAAATCAGGGTAATAGATAAACCAGGGGAGGAGGACAAGGTAGACTAATGGATGAAAATTAGAACGCAGAGTTGAAAATGTTCAGAACTTGGAGCCTGTGAAGCAGGACAAGCAGGATACAAAGGACTATGTGCAGGAGTAAATGGGAATAACAACCAGGAAGTACAGGGTCAATAAGTTCTAAGGATAGCATGCAGAACCTTGAGGCCAAGGAGAAGAAGGACTAGGCTGAGAGGATCAGAATCAGATTGAAGAGGACCCCAAAGATCAGGTCCTGGAGGGCAATAGCCAGTAGTACCAGCAAACCAGGATAAGCAGTACAAGGACTAGGAAGAACAAGGGAACCAGTACCAAAGGCACCCAGACGCCCAGAGGAAAGAGGACAAGGTGAACTGGAAGGATCAGGAGGATCAGAAGCAGGGCTAAGAGGGCCATTAATATTAGGATCTAGGGGACCGGAGCTCAGATTACCAGGTGGGGCAGAGCAAGGGGACTGGGCAGTGGTGGGCAGGTGGACCAGGTCCAAAATGACTATGCTCAGGAGGACTTACAAAAGTAAAACATGGATCAAGAGTTCCAGGAGCGATGGCTGCAGTTCCAGAGGGACAAAAATGACAAACAAAAGATCCAGGAGGACCAGGACAACCCAAACCAGAACTACAAAGACTAAGAGGACCAGGACATTAGAGGCCAGGAGAACATGGACCTCAAATACCAAGTCTAGGAGTTTCAGGGTGTTAAGAACCAGGACATGGTGACTAGAGCCAGGAGGACCAGAAAGGAACAGAGCAAGATGGGCCAAACCTGGAGGAACCAAGAAGGGGAAGGATGGCCAAAAGGCAAGGTTTTTTATAACAAGCACAATGGGACAAGGAGGACCAAAATGACCAGGACATAGGAGACCAAGGCTAGGAAGGTTTGTGACCAAGGTCCATGAGAACTCAGCTCATGAGAAACCAAACTATAAGGACCAGTACCAAGATAATCCGGACCAACAATAGTCTTGATAGGAACAAGGACTATTAAAAAAGTGAATAGCACTACCATGGCTAGGAGTTCTAGGTAGGTGAGCCCAGGGACACAGGTAACCAGAGCCAGAAGGAAACGTTCTAAAAGGGCCAGGGAAAAGAGGATCATTGCCTTGAGTACCAGGACATCAGGACCAGGATGATAGCAGCCTGTAGGTCCAGGTCACAGGGCTAGGAACAGGATGGCCGGTAAGATGAGCAATAGAATGGCCAGGCTCAGGAGAACCAGATAAAGGAGGACCATTATGAGTTTGTGCAGAAACATGAGGACAAGGAGCAAGAAGACAGGGGCTAGAAGGATTTGGACTAGATCCATGAAGACCAGATCAAGGTCAATAGGACCAGGGGTCCAGAATAAGCAAGGAGGATGAGGAGGCAGTACCAAGAATACCAGGAGGACCAGAGCCAGGAGGGCAAGGACCAAATCAAGGAGGATTAGAAGAATAGCACCAAGAGGACCGGGTACAGGCATAGGAGTGCTAGGTGGCCATGATAATTGGGACCAGGGCCCAAAGTACCAAGTGTAGCAGATTGTAAGAAACTGGCTCTATATATACTACACCAAAATGAGGTATAGTGTGTATAGGGTCCATGTGACTCCAGAGGTAGGCAGAGGTTAAAGTTAGATAGAACCTTACTCTCTAATAGTGGTAGCTTGGTCGAGCAGTAAGGCAGTATCAGAGGACAGTGTTAAGCATTTGATGTACACACTCAGTCAGCAAATGAATTCACACACTCAAGAACTGAACTCTAGGCCAATTGTTTTTGTATAAAAAAATATACTGTTGTTTATTTTAGAACCAAGCAAGCCTGGCACAGGTAAGCATAAAATACTTTGTAGTAATAAGTTACTGAATGTCGAACAGTTTGAAAATGCAATGGAAATTGTACTTTGTTTGATTTACAGGGGAGCAGTAGTATGCAACACTCAGCAAATGCAGTACATTGGAATGAATAGGCTTTTTCAGTAAATTGCGGGTAAGTTACTTTTACATTACTTTTTCTAACTCAGTGCTGGATGCATGGATTCAGCACTGGGACATTTCCTGGAAACAGGTGAGTAAATGCGTTTTTGTTATTCGTGCGATTTTTAAAGAATATTTTCACATTTCAAAACTCCACACTTACAAACTTTTTGAAGCAGTACATTGAAATTAATGGGCTGTTTCAACAAATTACAGGTAAGTTACTTTTACGTTACTTTTTCTAACTCAGTGCTGGATGCCTAGATTCAGCACTGGGACATGTCCTGCAAACAGGTAAGAAAACACGTTTTGGTTAATTGTACGATTTTTAAAAATATCTTTAGTTTTCAAAACTCCAAACAGTCGTTTTTTCGAAGAAAAATTGTCAATGTTATCCTATGGAGGAAAAACATGTTATCGGTTTTCAGGTAAGTAAACGACTGTGGGAGTTAAGGTTCTAGGGTTAGAACAAGGGTTCCCCCAGGGTCAGTGATGCACTGTTGTTGCACCCTCAGCGGCACTAGGGCGGCCGGGTGCAGAGTGTTGAGGCCCAATGTTATCCTATGGAGGATAGGGGTCTCCGGTTGGTGGCTGCTGGCAAGCAGGCCACTGGGTTGTGGGAGCAAAGCTCCTAGGGTTTAGGTCAGGGCAAATGGGGAAACAAGTAGGCACAAAAGGTGCACCCTCAGCGGCACTGGGGCGGCCGGGTGCAGAGTGCTGCTTCGAAGTCGGACGCCCTGTTGTTTTCTATGGAGAGCCTCCGGTTTGAAGAAGCACTGCAGGCTCGGGGACGAGGACCTTCTGGGTGTGAACACCACTTCGAGGGGTAAGTTGGGATGTCTTGGGTTGGTTAGGCACCGTTGGCTTGGGCACACAAGGCCGTGGGGCGTCGGGTGCAGGGGTGCCTTTTAGGGTCAGATTTTCTTACTCGCTCTGGTCGCGGTAAAGGGGAGCTTCTGGATTGAGGCTGCAGGCGTCGTCTGGAGGCTTGAGGCAGGTCAGGAGTTGCCGGATCTCGGGTCAGGATCGCCGGGGTGACCTCCTCGTGGTGTTTTTCCACTCGAGCTCGTGCCGGGTTCGGCGGGTGCAGAGTGGGCTGGATTCGCGGAGTCCGGCCGGAGCCAGAAGCTGCAGTTTAAACACGACCGGTGTTCACGGGAGAAACAGTCTTGGAAGTGAAGGCAGGCAGGTCCTCCGGGGTTTGTGAGGTTGCTGGCTCCTGGACATGCCGGGATTTTGCAGGAGCAGGTTCGAGGGAAGACAGGCCTGTAGGGCTGGGGCCAAGTCAGTGGGCGTCGTCCTCTTGTTAGCTCTGCACGGCTCTTCGTCCTATTCTTCTTTTCTTCTTGTAGGTAAGCTGTATCTGAGGAAGTAAGGTTCAGGGTGCCCCCTAAATACTGAATTTAGGGGCGTTACAGGTAGGTAAAGGGCAGGGACCAATGGGTCCCTACCCTGGAGTGGGTACACCCCCTATTCTGCCACTCTCCAGTAGGAGGGGGGCAGGAGCCTGTCCCTGGTTGGCTGGGTCCCCCCATCCTCAAGTTGGCGGGGACTCAAGGTTGTGCTTCACCTCGCCTCCCCCACTTGAGGGGTGGAGTTGGCATAGGTGGGCACACCTCCCTTCCTCACTTGTTTTTCCCGCCGGTTCTCCCACCCAAAGTGGGGGGGTAGAACCAGTGGGGACCAGTTGCTGAAATCAGCAAATGGTCTGGAGAGGCTCACAAAGGCGGCATGCCTTTGAAGCTTCTCCTTCGTGAACCCTGCCCATCCTGGGGGAGGAGGCTTGGCACCTCGTCCCTGGATGTGCATTGTTTCAGGCCCCCGAGAGCAGCAGGCTCTCGACCCAGGGGTCCAGAAACATGTCTGGTGGTGGCAGCCTAAGCAGCCACTTAGTCAGGTCACTAGAAGTTAGTTGAGTTTCAGGGGACATCTCTAAGATGCCCTCTGGTGTGCATTTTACATTAAATCCCACACTGGCATCAGTGTGGGTTTAATGTGCTGAGAAGTTTGATACCAAACTTCCCAGTCTTCAGTGTAGCCATCATGGTGCTGTGGAGTTCGTAATGACAAACTCCCAGCACCATTTACTCTTAATGGCAGCACTGCACTTACAGTACCCAGGAATGGACTTGGGCACTGTAGGGGTACAGGGCTCATGCACCTGTACCCTCACCACTGGCATAGTGCACCCAGCTAGAGGGGTGACTGATGTATGCCAGGGCAGTGGTTTGTGGGCATGGCACACAGGGATGTGTGCCAAGTCGACTCTTCACTTTGTTCTGCACCAAGACACTCAGCCTGCAGAGGCAGTGTGTGAGTGTCAGGGTACAGGACCTCTAAGGGTGGCACAATAAGTGCTGCTGCAGCCCTTAGAGGCCTTCTCTGGTCACAGTGCCCTGGGTACCGGTGGTACCATTTACCAG
Source organism: Calotriton arnoldi (assembly GCA_963921515.1). Classification (NCBI taxonomy): domain Eukaryota; kingdom Metazoa; phylum Chordata; class Amphibia; order Caudata; family Salamandridae; genus Calotriton; species Calotriton arnoldi. The sequence continues at coordinate 595,969 of CAWUFW010008392.1, forward strand.
GGGCTGACATGTGACCAGAGATGCCAATTGGGTTTAGGCTTCAATGCAGTTTTAGGGAAGGAACATAGGCCCTGGGCACCTGATTAGCAGGAGCCCAGGGCACACTCAGTCAAAGAACATCAGCAATTCAGCAAGAAAGTGGGGGCATACCATGCAGAAAGAGGGCACTTTCTCACACAGATAGACCAGGACTTTGGGGTAGCAGGACCAGGGTGAGCAAGGTTAGAATGACCAGAACAGGCCGATCCAGGATGACTAAGGGGACTGTAACTGGATGTCCAGGAGGACAAGGACCAAAATAAGAAAACTCTGAAGGACCCAAACAAAGAGGACCAAGAGGGCCCTGACCATGGGGTGCAGTAAGGACCATGAGGACAAGGCTCTGGGCCAGGAAGACAAGGATGATCTAAACCAGGAAGACAAGGGCTAAGAAGGCTAGGACACAAGAGGCCAGGTAGACCAAAAGGACCATAAGGACCAGGAATGAATATACTAGGAATCAGATGAACAGGATGAGAAGGATCAGAAGAACCGGGTCAAATGGAAAAGGGTCAAGAGGATCAGGAAAGAAAAGGAAGAGCTAGGAGAAGGGGGCCTGAAAGGACCAGGATGGCCAAGAGGAGGCAAACAAAGACCCAAACAAGGAGGACCAGCAACAAAATGATCAAGTCTAGTGGGCACACAATCAGAAAAAGAACATGGACTGTGAGGACCAGGAATAGAAAGACCATTGCTAGGCAAACCAGACTGAGAGTGAGGAAGACTAGAAGAACAAGACCTAAAGAATCAAGAGTGAACGGTCAGGCAACTGGAGTCAGCAGGCCAAGTGCTAAGAGGACCAGAGCAAGGAAGAGAAGTAGGACCACAACTTAGGGGAAAAGGAAGCTTAGGTAGCAAAGCCCAAAGTGCTACACCAGGACAAGCAGAACCAGGATAAGGAGGAAAAAGAGGACCACAAAAAGGAAAACTAGGATGCCAGGAGACATGATGACCAAGCCGGGTGACTAAGATCAGAATTGTCTGAACAAGGACGATCAAGACAAAGTGGACAAGTTAGTCTAGGATGACAATGTGCAGGAGGACCAGGGCCAAGAGTATCATGGCATGTTGGAGGAGCACTCAGAGAAGTAGTTAGGTCAGGAGCAGGTGGACTAAGGCAATTAAGACCAGTGACCAGATGGGGGAGGATTAGGTGAACTAGAAGGATCAGAATAAGCAGGATCAGGAACAGGTCTAGGAGGTCCAGAGGGGTCAAAACCAAATGGATCAGGACTTGATGTTCCAGGTGGTACAGGAGGGCTAGGGACTGGGACATTGGACCAAGCTGGTGAGGATAAGGAGAACCAGGACAACCAGAGCCACAAGGACTAATGTGATCAGACCAGAACCACAATGACTAGGGCCAGCCCAAGATGACCTAATAAGGAGGACCAGGGGCTGCAGTACCAGGTGGAACAGAAGGACCAGGGCAAGGTGAGTCAGGATGACCCAAACCAGGAAGTCTAGGAGTACAAGCCCTAGGAGAACCAGGTCAACAGGTCTAGGTAGATAAGAAACCAGCAGGACCAGGGTGAGGATCAGTAGTACAGGATCAGTGCGAATTCAAGGATGAGCTAGGAGCATAGCCAGTAAGACTAGGGTCAGGAATGACTACAATCAGAAGCACCAGATTCAGGAAATCAGTAGATACCAAGGTGATAAGAACTAGTTAGAACAGGGCCAGGAGGACCAAAATAGCCCAGAAAAGGGGGAGTTGGAACAGGACTAGGAGGAGGATCAACGTCTAAAGGCACAGAAGGACCTGGAAGAGAAGGAAGAAGCCCCGGAGCAGAGAGACTCCTATGTGAGTCTAGGCCACATGTATTAGGATATCTCTTTGTAAATGGTTCTTATTCATGCTTCTTATACTGCCACACCTGAGAAACCCCCACCTCTTCAGTCCATGTATAGAACTAGTAATTATTTGTTGAAAAATAAGAGCATGCAAAGTGAATAAAAATCTGGGATTGTTACACTCCGACCTCTGATCGATAGAAGACGCTGTCTGAGACTACCACGGTAGTCTGAGGGTGGATATGAGGGCATAGGGTCTGAAACTTAGCAGAGGAGTTAAAGGTGGATGGGAGAAAATGAGTGTGGTCTGTGAAGTATGGCAGAAAGGATTTGAGGAACTCAGATGGCTGAAGCAAAAATGGTTAAAGGCTAACAAATGGATCAAAGGGCTATGGCAATCAGCAAAGGGTAGCTCAGGATCATAAGAAGGCTCTGATGAGCAGAAGACGGGGTGATGGAGGCTTCAGACAGATCGTCTCGGGTGGCAAGTGCGTAGTAGTATTACTCCTTGTGTGATGAAAGTCTAAGTGCATGGCAGTATGATGCATTCTGCATGACGTGATGGAGAGTAGCTTCCCTACAGAGAGTAGCTTCCCTACGTGTATGTACTTGTTCCCTGTGGTCCCACAACTGAAGTGAGGAGAATGAAGAAAAGGCTACCCAAAGAAATTCTGTGAGATGGTAGGAGTAAGGGTTGGTCATAGGTTTCTCTTGTTAAAGGTATCAAAGTTTCTAAGCAGGACTGCCCTTTTGTCTGTGCCTGATAACTGCTCAGTAAGGCGGATGATAGTCAGGTGCTGAGATCTCAGGCTTCATTGTTTCCTTGTTTTGGATACTTCTTCTTGGAGCCAGCTTTTGCTACTCCTGTGAGAGACATTACATAGCACCTAGGCTGTGTCTGAGGTACAGCCAGGAAATTATAATTGAAAGAGAATCAACCCAAATCAGTTCTGAAACCTCAATAGTGGATCCACATCTCCTGTCTGGAATATGAGTATTAAAGTGGAATTGTGAAATGATCGATCTGTAGGTCGCAAAAATGGAGGTACAATATCTCTCTGTTTATTCAGGGTCTTATTTCTTATATTATTTGTGAGAAAGTCAATTAATACAAATCTCTGGGCATTTATTTTCTTCTGTGTCTTCGATGCCTATATGTCTTTCTCTGACAGAAAAAAAATAATAATGACCCCGTCATCCCTGAAGAAAACCTCCAGCATGTAGGACTGTTAGCTTTTTTGTTTTTAAAAAGCAAACTCCTGCTTCGAGAGTTCGTTTTGACAAACATTTTTTTTAAGTTTGCTAGCTGGCCATCATGTCTTACAGTGCTATCCTACAAATGTTTTGCGCCTAGACAAGAACCGATATGACAGCAGTTCCTGTTAATGTAGAGAGTTATCCACAGGGCCAGCGGACAACTCTAAATTTGGCAGGCAGAGGTCCCTCAGGATAATTGCAGTATTGTCCTCTGCTATCCTGATGGAGTTAACTCCATCCTTGAAACTCTAAATTAGACTCATACCTTTCCGTCCTTCTGTCATAAGAAGATCCCTATGCAATTGTTTCTATTTTGATAAAATCACCCTAAATATTAGATGGCTCTATGTCACTAGGATACAACATTCACAGTTTTGGTGTTTGCTTTTACAAATCATTGTTTTCAGGTGTTTTAGTCTGATTTGTTTAATCGAACTGAACCAGAATTAATAATTGCAGAATGCACTGATTTGCTGCAGAAAAAGAGGTAGTCTGATAACAATGAGCCTTTTTGTAAATCTGCATCTGGCTCTGGTGCATTCCCATAGCTTTGTGAGTTAAAAAGAGTACGTAGCTTTAACTAGTCTTACAAAGTATTTTGGGGCATATTAGCAAGATCCACGTTAAAATTATCGCCGTTTTAGCGGCAGGAAACTGTTGCTAAAACGGCGATAATGGGCTTGCTAATATGCGTTATGGAATTCCAATAGAAGCCCAGGTTATATGTCCTGCACATCTAACCTGGGCTTCTATTGGAATTCTATAACGCATATTAGCAAGCCCATTATCGCCGTTTTAGCGGCAGTTTCCTGCCGCTAAAACAGCGATAATTTTAACGTGGTTCTTGCTAATATGCCCCTTAATTATCTTTATCATTAGTCACCTCTGAATGTTTAGTAGCCACCTCTGCAGGTAAAAGGAGTGGGAGCATTGGTGGAGCAC